>JASDDO010000012.1:345059436-345684436 GCA_030015575.1 Agapanthus africanus | reverse complement strand
GAATTCGTTGGATATCTATTCTACCATACCGAGGAACAAAAGGTGTTTGTTTCTCAGTATGCCAAGTTTTTAGAAAAAGAATTTCTTACAAAACAAGTTGATAGCAGTGCGGTAGAGCTGGATGAAATTCCAGAAACAAAAACTAAAACTGATGATTTGGTAGAACTGCATGATTCAATTACCCTAGACGAACCTCGGCTACTCCACAAATCTAGTAGGATTTGTCATCGGCCTGAGAGATACTCCGGTTTTCTAGTAGACGGGGATCGAGAGGATTGCATCTTGGAAGAAGATGCTCCTAATAGTTTTGAGTAAGCCATTACTAGTGGGGACACTTTGAAATGGATGGATTCTATGCAATACGAAATGGAGTCCATGTACACCAACAAAGTTTAGACTTTGGACATTGCACAGCAAGGGGTAAAACCCGTCGGCAGCAAATGGATCTTCAAGAAAAAGATTGGTGAAGATGGATAGTTAGAAACCTATAAGGTTAGACTTGTTGAAAAAGTTTTTCATCAAAGACCAGGTGTCGACTATTACGAAACCTTTTCTCCAGTGGCTATGCTCAAATCCATTCGGATCTTACTTGCCATTGCCGCCTTCTATGACTATGAGATGGACGTAAAGACCGCTTTTTTAAATGGCGCTTTAGAAGAGTGTGCCTATATGGATAAGAAGGCTCCATAGACAGTAGGAACAGCGGGAAGGTGTGCAAGTTGCATAAATCAATTTATGGATTAAAGCAGATATCGCGGAGCTGGAACATCTGTTTTGATGGAACAGTCAAAGAATTTGACTTCATCAAAAACATAAATGAGCCTTGTATATATAAGAAGATTGTAGGGAGAACAGTCGAGTTCCTCGTTTTGTATGTCGATGACGTACTCCTGATAGGAAATGATATTCCTATGTTGCAGTCGGTCAAACTGTTCTTATCTCAGAAGTTCTCCATGAAGGACCTGGGTGATGCCTCCTACATTCTGAGGATCAAGATCTATCATGATAGATCCAAGAGGATGTTGGGACTTTCACAGTCCAGGTACATTGACACCATACTAAAGAGATATAGTGTGGAAGATTCCAAGCACGGTAATCTACCGGCTTGTCACGGAACCACCCTCCCCATAGAGATGTCTCCCAAGACTAATGAAGAGAGGGCTCACATGAGCATTATACCCTACGCTTCAGCGGTAGGATTTATAATGTATGCGATATTATGTACCGGACCGGATGTAGCTTACGCACTTAGCGTAGTAAGCCGGTATCATTCAAACCCAAGGGAGAAGTATTGGAAAGCTGTGAGGGACATTCTGAAGTACCTGAGAAGGACAAAAGATATGTTCTTAGCGTACGGTAATGGAGACCTCCAGATAGAGTCCTTTACAGATTCAAGCTTCCAAAGCGACAAGGATGACAGTAAGTCTGTCTCAGGTTATGTGTTTACCCTCAATGGAAGGACGGTCTGTTGGAAGAGTTCCAAACATGACACCGTAGAAGACTCGACGATGGAGGCTGAATACATTGCCGCCAGCGATGCTGTAAAAGGGGTTGTCTGGATGAGAAAGTTCATTAATGAACTTTAGGTGGTTCCGTCTATTGTTGATCCAATACCTTTGTATTGTGACAACAATGGGGCTATAGCGTTAGTGAAGGAACCATGGTCCCATCAGAAATCTAGACACGTCTTAAGGCGTATCATCTGATCAGGTAGATCATTGATCGCCGGGAGATCGAGGTCAGGAGAGTAGATATAAAAGACAACACGGCACACAAAGGCACTTCCTCAGACTCATCTCAAGTGGTTATTAGAGATGATAGGTCTTCGATACACCAATACATGGCCTTAGTGCAAGTAGAAGATGTTGGATGTATATGTCATAGAGGACATTATTGTATAGTACATGATTGTATATTACATATGGATGCTTGGGATATATATGTACAGGACATTCTTGCTCGATATGATAGTATGCTATCTGGTTTTTCTTTACTTAAACATGTGTATATGTTCTATTTTATATTATGTATCTCGATTACATGTTTGTAAAGCCCGTAGGATCTTTTCATGACTACTAGAGTTGCGATAGCGATCATACTCATAGGGTCTAGATAGTCTATAAGCACATCCTTAAATCTTCTCTAGTTTTTGGAGTTTTAAAATAGGGAATTAATACTCCGGTGTAGACTAATGTATACGTTTCTTATTCCCGTAAGGGAAGGTGGCCTGTCTAACAGCCATTGGTGTTCAGCACCAAAGATAGTATACAGGTGCTCATTAGGTTATGAGTTACACTGGACGGACTCGCCGAGAACTTCTAGATAGTAATATACCGATTGTCAAATAGTAGTTCTCTGGTGACATAGGTACAGGTTAGTCTTTAGACCTGACATCGTCATTCGTCTCGAGTGTGTTCCCACAGTACTTAGATTACTAGCCTACCACGACTTTAAAGAGTCATGCAAACAGGTTTTAGTTGGATACAATCCTGAAGCACTTGGGGGTAATGAGCGATAAAAGGAATTCGTCTCTCCTCGTATAGGGAGTTGATGTTGTGTTCGATTGGTCATCACCATAAGACCTTGGCTAGGGCAGTTGAGATTAACTAATTATGAGATCAGTGGTTTCGGGATGGTTTTGGGCCACATCGACACGACTTATTGGGTTATTGGGGGTCTGACGTTTTCCACCTCCCTAGACCCAGTATGCGATACTCTCAGATGAAGAGACTCGACTGTACGGAGATTGTCATTTTCAGGCTCGGTAGGGATACAAACAAGTTTGCTTGTCGACCTTCTTTTCGTTCAATACTTGGGTAGCCACTTTGTACAGCTAGTGCCGATGACGTGCTTGTGGAACCCACTGCCAGTGTATTGTTGACTCTTTAGAGTCCCACACAGAGGGTTTCCCAGCTTAGGCGAAATGATGTAGTGTACGCATTTTGATACGTACTTGGGTTCGATTAAATAAGTGTTTTTGTACACGTACTTTTAATCGGACATTTTTTTAATACTAGCAGGTTTGAAAGATAGCCAGGTTATCACATTTGGATGAATTGTGAGCTAGTATTATATATATCTTTTTAGTATCTCTCTTTTCGTATTCGTATTTTGACAGAATATGGTATTTATACGAATATGGGTATTTGTATAAATACGTGTATTTGTGTCTTTATACGAATACGGGTATTCGTGTTTTATACGAATACGGGTATATGTATTTTGATACGGATATGGGTGTATGTATTTGTAGCATATACTTGTATTAGTGTATTTGTATATATTTATATATATACATATACCTATGTATATGTGTTCAAATGAGGTGGCTCTCTCTTTTCTTCTCATCTCTTCTTGATTATGTGAGAAGAGTGTGGGCTTGTGACTCACCATGGTGAGTCACAAGTCTAAACCATTCCTCACATTTAAAGAAGAAAGAAAAAGAAAAAGAAAAGAGAGATGGATTTTTCTTTTTTGAGCTATGCTTGAGTTTATTATCACCATCATCATTATCTTCTTCTTTCTCTCTTCTTGAGTTTTCTTTAGTTGAGAAAGAAAAAGATTAAGAGGAAAAAACTTAGAGATAGCCACTACTATATCTTCTAGTGACCAATTCCTAGCAAGTCTTGATCACTGGTTGCTTCACTCAGTATTTAGTGTGAAGCTATAGCCTTTGCTATGGTTCTCTCGGGTGGATCTTCTTCGACAACGAAGACCGGCATCCAAGCTCGTTTCCGAAGTCCCTAGGAGCACAAGAAGTGGAAAGAATACGAAGGACACAACTACAAAGATAGCTAAGCGTCTATCCGAGTAGTTAACTCCTTCAGTTTAGCTAGTTTAGTGTTTGGATTCGATTCTAGCTCTTAGAAGTTCGTGCTCTCGTTATAGAAATTTTTGTTTAATATTCTGCCTTGGTCGCAAGTTAGCGAGACGAGCATAAGCATCTACTTACAACAAGGCACTCTTACACTTAAGAATCCTCTTAATGAAGAAAGAAGGCAAAATACAAGATCAAGATTACTCTCAAAAGTGTTTTACAATTGAAGCACAAATACTCAAGAAGAATGGAATATCAAACTAGAAGATCTTTAGTGATTTTGGGTGTAAGAGTGATTTTAGATAAGCAAATCAATATTTGATCAAACTCTCGCAAGAGATGAAATTTTTCTTTTGAAGATCACTTCAGAATATAGGCAACTGAAATCTCTAAGTGATTGGGGCTCAAAATACCATCACAAAACCATTTTATAGCCCCCAAAGAAAACTAGCCGTTTTAAGTCAAAATCACAAATCAATAGCATCGACAGACGTTTGAAGAAGGTTTGGGCAGACGTCTGTCACTAAAGACAAAAGACCCTAACAGCTATAAATGGTCATATTTTTGAAAACATTTTAATGCCAGACGTCTGAACATTGACCTTCAGACGTTTGACCCCCTCTCTGTTAGAAATGCCAAGAAATGCCAGGAAAAACTATAGAGAAAGCAGACCTCTGAAGAACAATGGGCAGACGTCTGAAGTTTAAAATGCCATTTTGAAACCCCTCATCAGACATCTGTTCAAATGAACATCAGACATCTGTCTCTCATAAAAATAGGCCATATGAAAACACAGAGAAAACCCATGAGTCTGAAGAAGTATTGGGCAGTTGTATGAAGCAAAAAACGCATGAAATCTAATATTTCTGATATTTGGGGATTTTTTCAAAACACAGAAAGACGACAGACGTCTGAAGCATATGGGGACAGACGTCTGAAGTGTAAAAACTCAGAAACTTGTGTTTTATGATGAAAATCAATTTTAAATTGAAAACCCCAAAGTTCATGCAATGTAAAACGTTTGTGCAAGCGTGTATGAGTGTTCATGAGCTCGAATTGATATAAACCATACTCTATAGAGTACTTACAAAGGTTCCTATGTCGGTATCGCAAATTTTTTGAATTCTTGAATCTTTGTTGTCTCAAGCTCTCGAACTTTGAGGTGTGCTTGAACTTGGTTTCATAGCTTTAAACTTGGACACGTCACTCACAAGCGTTGGTCGATGGATCTTCAATTTTACTTCGACTCATAACGCTTCAAACTAAGACTTGGCTTCTTGGTGCAACCCTCATTTGAGATACGCGATTTCAGGGCCCTAAACGATGTAATTTCACGATTCCGAAAGACGTCAATGTAATTCCTGCGGCATATTCATTGACCCAGACGATTTTGCGAGATCTTCGATTTGGCTGGTGGAACGTGCGAATCGGAAAAGATTTAACAGTTCGGGCTGCATTACTTCTTACCTATTCGTAGCTTGATCTTGACAAATTGAGAAGCACATGTCTGTATCCTCTAACCTCCATTAGATATGTCATTTATGCTCAATTTCTTCCATCCTCCTTTGTACGCTTGTGTCGTGAGATATCCTGAAATCCAATCTCAAATGACTAAGCATATCATATACAGTCTTATGAAAAAAATGCATGATATTTAATCACAAGTATATGAAACATTCATTGTTCCGATATCACAACATGAAATGAATAGTATATTCAATATTAAGAAATCAATCAAATGCAAAGTATGAGATATTGATATAATATATATACATGATATATGAAAAGCAAGCTATAGAACATTTGTATATATATATATTCATATTATGAATTACCAAAACAATGAATGAGAGGAATATATCGATATCAAGAATATAACACAAGTGTAGCATGAGATATTGATATATTACTCGGTATACACAAGATATAGGATATGCAAGTTAAATATCAAGTGTATACAAGTTTATTGTCGATAGAATAAGCAAGATAAGCAAGTGACACTAAACAAACTATTCATATTTAAGCTATGATCAAAACTAAATAAATGGATCATCGAAATCCATGAGTCATCAATGTTTGGATATAGTGCCCTCAAGGCAATTATTATGATTGTAAGTAGGCGATTATGATAATTGAGGGAGGACCTATACGGGTATAACAGTCTTACTCGAGATGATAGTATGCTATCTGGTTTATCTTCATCATTGATGAAGCCCGTAGGATTGTTGCTTGACGACCAGCATTATGACGGCGATCATATATGTGGGAGCTGGTTTGTCCATAAGAGCATCCGTAAATGTCCCTAGTCAAGAGAGTATCGAGACTGGGCATCGATATTCCAGAGTAGACTAGTGTATACGCCTCTAGACCCCGACGAAGGGTGGTGGCCGGTCTTACAAGCCATTGGTGTTGCGTCACCTAAGATAGTATACAGGTACTCACTAGAGGCGAGTACACTGTACGGACTCACCAAGAACTTCTAGATGGTATTATATCTATCGTCAGATGGAAGTTCTCAGGTGGCATGAGTACAGGTTAGTCCTTTGACCTGAAGTCGTCATTTATCTCGTGTGAGTGAAAGTCTACCCTAGCACCACCACTATGTTTAAAATGGCATCAAACATGCAATTTTAAAAATTTGGGGTGCTAAGCTAGACTAACCTAGGATCCTAACTAGATGATTAGGGTTTAGCATGATATAACAAACTTTAACAAAGGGAAGGAGGCAACAATCTTTGAAGACCGTGTCCTTCTCTTCTAAAGCTCTGGGTAGTAGTCCCTACGACTCTACTAGGCTCCACTTGAAGATAGAACGAACTTCCTTCACGATCTTCATGTCGAAGATGATCCACCCGAAGCTCCTCTAATCCAAGCTACTTCTTCACTAAACTCCCATTAGTGAAGCAAACACCCTAGTTTAAAGTGCTAATCTAAACTAGGATGATAAAGTAAGGGTTCTAAGCTCACTTAGGTTTCTTCAAAAACCTTATAATTCACATCACATGTGAGGTAACGGGTTTTGTGTTGGAGGAAGAAGAAGATAGAAAAATTGGGAGAGCTAAAAAATGGCTAAGGCAAAATCCAAGTCAAGAATCGCTATACCCTTGTGTTCACTTATTGAAGCATACAATTTATTCCAATAATAAATTGCTCCCATGCTTCAATAATGAATACAAATGAATAAATAAATATAAAAGCCATGCTTTGCACCATATCACAAATATCTCCCCATTTTCCCACCTCATTTCTATTTTCCCAAAATAGAAATTTCAACCATGCTTCATATATATATATATATATATACATATATATATACATATACATATATATATATACATATACATATATATATATATAAAGAAAATAATTAGTGAGCTAATAATATTAGTTAATATATAATTATATCAAATATTAATATATATCATATTATTAAATCAACACTTGATTTAATAATCCGGTTATATCACATATAAACGACTAAATTATTTATCTGTATATTACATCATCAAATCAACACTTGATTCGATAATCCGGTTATATCACATATAACCTAACCGATATCAAATAACCGCCAGATTAGAATACGGTATCACATACTCGTATTTAATCAGGCCCCCGCACATATCGGCA
The DNA here is from genome assembly GCA_030015575.1 of Agapanthus africanus. Classification (NCBI taxonomy): domain Eukaryota; kingdom Viridiplantae; phylum Streptophyta; class Magnoliopsida; order Asparagales; family Amaryllidaceae; genus Agapanthus; species Agapanthus africanus. The sequence goes on along the minus strand of JASDDO010000012.1, from coordinate 345,676,989 downwards.
TATGTTCCCTACTTCGTTTCGCTTGAACTAGGAAACCTCTGTGTGGGACTCTAAAGGCTCGTCAATATGCCAGCAGTGGGTAATGATCACATCAGTTACCCACAAGCCGTCAACGGTACTAGCTGGACGTAACGGCTACCCAGGTATTGAGCGTTTAGAAGATCAACAAGCAATCTTGTCCAAACTCCTATAAAGCTTATAAGTAACACTTACCGTACATTCCGGTCTCCTCGTCGCATATCGAGTCTGGGGGTGGAATCGTCAGCCCCAGTAACTTGATAAGTCATGCCGATATATGGCTCATAACGGTTCGAGAAACTACTGATAACTCTTACCAGTAAATCTCATCATGAGCCCAGACCAGGGACTTACTGTTATAGCCAATCGAACATAGCGCAACATCAACTCCCAATACCGGGAGAGACGAAACCCCTCTTATCGCTCATTGCCTCCATGTGACTCGGGATTGTGCCCAAAATCGACATGTTTGCACGAATCATTTGAGCCGTGGTAGGGAGGAAATCAAAGCATAGTGGGAACCATACAAGACTCTATGACGATCTCAGGTCTACAGACTAATCTGTACCAGTATCACCAGAGAACTGCTATCTGACGATAGGTATATTACCATCCAGGAGTTCTCGGCGAGTCCTGTTCGGTGTACCCATTCTCTAATGAGCACCTGTGTACAATTTTTGATGTCAAACACCAATGGCTATGGGATCAACCATCATCCCTTACAGGGTCAAGAAATGTACACGCTAGCCTACTATGGAATATCGATGCCCTGTCTCGATACTCCCTCGACTAGGAACTATTAAAGGATGTGCTTGTGGACTACATAAGTCCCAGTAGTATAATCCACATCATAGTCCTGGTAGTCAAGCAAACATCTTAAGGGCTTTATCAACATGTATCAGAGAGACAGTATAATAATACAAGTGTACATGTTAAGATAAAGAGCAACCGGATAGCATACTATCATGTCGAGCAAGAAAGTCCTCTATATATATATCCAAGCATCCACTATATCATACAATAATGGCCTCTAAGGCATACATATTCCTAACAGTGACTTCGTACTGTACTTTGATTACTACCCTACCATGGCTCAAAGGAGTCATGTAAACAGGTTTTAGTTGGGTACAGTCCCGAGCCACATGGAGGTAGTGGTCGATTGTTAGGGATTCGTCTCTCCTGGTATTAGGAGTTGATGTCGCGTTTTGTTCAGTCAGCTATCACTAGAAATCCATGGCCATGGTGGATGAGATTTACTGATAGTTGATCAGTAGTATCTCTGTAGGTGATGAGCTTGACTCAGACACGACTTATCGGGTTAGTAGGGGTCTGACGTTATGTACCCGCAGACCCGATATGTGATACTCTTTGACGAAGAGACTGGACTGTATGGAGATTGTCACATTCAGGCTCAGTAGGGTAAGGATGTACTTGATTGTCAACCCCCCTTTCGACAAGTACCTAGGTAGCCGTTACGTACAGCTAGTGCCGCTGATGTGCTTGTGGTTAAACCCACTGCCAGCGTATTGTTAAGTCTTTAGAGTCCCATACATAGGGTTTTCCCGGTTCAAGCGACAAATGTAAGAGCCGTACGTTGGTACGTGCAGGGGATCCGATTAAATACATGTACGCAATACACGGACTTTAATCGGACGGTTGATAATACTAGCCGGCTTAGGATTAAGCCGGATTATTAAATCAGGTTTTGATTTAATAATTTATATATGTATTTTGATACATATATTTTAGTATTATTGTTCACTATTTATTTTCTCTCTTTGGTGCTATCCGTATTTTTATACGGATACGCGTATATGTAGCGATATATATACCAGATGAAGTATTCTGTATTTATATGGGAATGATTCTTGAATAAGGACACCTCATATTTGTTTTTCATTTTAGAAAAAGCAAATAGGAAATGAGGTGGGAATGAGGTGGCTATGATGCTTGGTGCATGCATGTAGAGAGGTATGGCTTGGAGATTTTAAAATGATAAAATCATTTGTGTGCACTATTGCACCGTGGTTGTAAAAGCAAGCCATTCTCATATTTTTCCACACTTGATGTTTTTCTTCATTCCTCACTTGCTCATGCTTCATTGTTGGTTCCTCATTCTCTTCTCCTTCTTCTTCTTGCTTTCTATTTGAGCATGGTTCTAGAGAGGAAAAAATTTAGTGAAGTATTCCTACATCACAGACCATCTAAACCTAGCGAGCTTGGATCATCGGTTAGAGCCTCCTCCGTTTTCTCTCGGGTGGATCGTCTTCAGCAAAAGGTGGTCAATTCTCAAGTGCGATCCCGACGGCTACGAGCTTGAAGGGGTCTTCTACAATTGGGTGGACACATGACAAAGGTTGTAGTTCTTCAATCCTTGCACTTCTAGATTAGCTAGTTTAGGTCTATGGATAGAATCTTGTGTTTTACGGGCGCCCGGTGCCCGGTGCCCGGTAAAAATTTTGTTTTCGCTTCATCCTCCGCGACATAGGCACCGGATCCCAGCATGGTATCAGTGCCACTCCATAAACCTTAACTAGCTAGTTTCCACAAGTTTAATGTCTCGATCGATGAAATTTTCCAAATCGCATTTCCGATTACATGCTTGTTGTTCGAATTTTAAAGCTCAAAAAATTGTTCTGGTTAGCTTAAAATTATGTGCAGGCATTTCTAGAGGCTAGGAAGAAAATTGGGCACTTGATCCCAAATATTGGCCGTGGAACCGCCGCATAACATGCTCTTTGGCCGCGGTTCCGCAGTCATATTTCGGCCGTTGTGCCCCAGTTTTTTGGTGGTGCTCTAGAATATGGAAATGTAGTTTTTAGGATGTTTGGTTTTGGCCCAGATTTGTTTGAGTACTGGTTTGTACTTGGAGCTAATGCGGAATGTTTTAATCGATCGAAATTTTGAATTCATGTTTATCAGTACATATGTTAGTTTCTGCGGCGACCATGAATATCATAGAGCGGTACAATCCGACTGGTTGCTATATGTACAATCAGACGGGTTTACGAACATGATATTCACATTGATGTTCTGTGTTGCACTGATGTTATGGATGGATTATCGGGATGGATAGCCTCGTGTGCAATGTTAGATATACAGTTCAGATTCATTTATATATTGATTATTGCGGGGTGAGCGTCCGACATGTGGACTGCCGTTTCTACCAGTTTGTATATTCTTTTATTGGGGCACGACCGGGTTGAGGTCGGTGTCACCGTTGTATATATATTTTCTTTTCTGTACTAGGATTACCCCACAGAGGAGTGCTCGAATAGCCAGGTTCTAAAGGGCAGCGGGCCCGTATCTCATGGTGTTGAGACCAGGGGGCCTTACTCTAGAATTGGCGGGCTATTAGCCGCACTCGTAGGGGATATAGGTTGACCCACGGAGGGGAGCTCAAGTTATCAGATTCCGTGAAGTGTTAGGTGGCCCATTCACTTTGTTGATTGGGGTTGCCTCACTTCCGGAATTGGCGGGTAACTTGCTGCACTCGTAGGGAGACAGGTTCTTCATTGCACTGGCTATCCACACGACCAGAGCACGCCGCGTCTCATTTATAGCTCAAATGAAACACGGGGCTCCTAGTTTATCCGCTGTTCCATATTGTTGGTTCGCATGCTTGTGATGATTCTTATCTGCCTACGATATTGATATATATTATATATATTTACTAGATGTTTCTATATGTTTTGCATCTGCGCTAGTCCTTCCCCGCTCTACCGTTAGTTAAGTAACATAACGGTGCATGACGGGGTCCCATGGCGAATGCGGATGGCATATAAAAAGCATTCTATTTTGATTGTTTCTTCTGTGGCTTGGAAACTTAAAATGATAGGAACGCATTATCTGAATATTAAAAGGAAAATAAACATAAATGATGTTGTCAGAACCAATTTTAAAACTACTCGGTTTTCTTCAAAACTCACGGTCGTATTCTTTTGCTTTGCATAGAGATATTCGGTTAGGAATATCCCGCACCTCATTCTATAAAGGAAGAGCCTTGATCCCTTCATTGGGAGTTCGCTCTTAAGCAAAAGTTTATGTTACTAGTTTTAAAAAGCGGAGTTTAACCACTCCATTTCAAAACCACTCGAGTTCCTTCAACGATATCAAATTCATTACGTTAAAGGTTTTTCGCCAAAAATCAGCTGTAGCTCTCCGTCATTTTAGATCAGTACTGCATAGTATTAGTGCTACGTTTATCAACCTTTGCCGAGGTGTAGTGTTCGGTAGCTCTGTAATGCTTTTTTGCTGCATGGCAATGCAATTAGTTAGGACAGTCGTATGACATTGTTGATCTTTGCCAAAGGTCGTACGGGTGGGTCTAATGTAATTCAGGATAATGACGGGTTGAACTAGACTTGTGACTTATAATTTGTTGACCTTTGCTAAGGTCATAAGTTGCTTGGGGCAAAAACCATATCGGGAGTTTCAAATGCTGGGGAACTTAGGCACACTAGCAAACTAATTTTGCAAGATGGCAACATGGATTTCAAAAATTTCTAGTTTGCCAAAATTCCCAAACCAAGAATCGAACTAAAGAGCTAGAACATGTAAACAAAACCAAGTGAGTTAAACTAATCTACTATGTATAGAATACTCACATCCTCAAGCTTTCTTCAAATGCTCTGGATCGCGCTTGCAAGCTGATCCTCCTTTGCCAAAGATGATTCACCTGAGGGAAATGATCCAAGCTCCAGCTTCGCCTAGCAAAGCAACCGACTCTCCAAGGTCGCTAGCAATAGAGAGTGGGGATGTAGGAATTTTCCACTACCTTTTTCTCTCATTTCTTAAGCTCAAGTAAGCAACTAAAGAAGGAGGAGGAGGTGAAGAAACATGGGAATGAGCAACTCAAGAAAAACTAGAGAGAATGAATGAAAAATGAAGTGTAGTATGTAGAATAGAATGGCTCCCATTTTTTACAACCATGCAAAAATATCTCACAATGTTTTACAATAAACAAATAATGGCCCATTCTTCTCTACATACCTCCAACCATGCTCATGCTACCTCACCGTCCACCTCATTTGCAGATGATTTTCTAAAAAGAAAATCATATATGAGGTGTCCATCTTCTAGAAGATATTTCGTATAAATACGGAATACAACCCGATATATTTATCGAAATACATATACGCATATTCGTATAAAAATACGAATAGCCAAGAGAGAAAATGAATAGTGAACAATAATACTAGAATACATATATTAAAAAATAAATATATTATAAAAATCAAAACTTGATTTAATAATCCGGTTTAATCCTAAACCGCTAGTATTATCAACTGTCCGATTAAAGTCTGTGTTGCCTGTACACATATTTAATCGGACACCTGTATGCACCAACGTATGTCATCTACATCATATTGCCTGAACCGTGAAAACCCTCTGTGTGGGATTATAAAGACCCGTCAATACACTGGCAGTGGGTTTAACCACAAGCACGTCAGCAGCACTAGCTGTACGTAACGGCGGCCCAGATATTGAGCGAAAGGAAGGCCGACGACCAAACTCATCCGTACCCCTACTAAGCATGTCTGTGACAATCTCCATACAGTCCGGTCTGTTTTTCTAAGAGTATCGCATATCGGGTCTTGGGGGTGGATAAAGTCAGACCCTTAATAACATGATATTTCGTGTCGGTGTAAAGCCCATCACCCACTGAGAAACTACTGGTTCAAATAATTAATTCTCGTCCACCTTGGCCAAGAATTTCTGGTGATGGCCACCCGTGCACAGTGCAACATCAATCCCCAATACCGGGAGAGACGAATCCCCGACGTTCTGCTCACTGCCTCCATATGGCTCGGGACTATATCCAACTAAAACCTGTTTGCACGACTTCTTTGAGCCGTGGTAGGGTAGTAATCAAAGCACAGTGGGAACTTACACGAGACAAATGACGATCTCAGATCGACGGACTAACCTGTACTCATGTCACCTGAGAACTGCTATCCGATAATAGGTATAATACCATCTAGCATGTTCCCGACGAGTCCGTCCAATATAACTCATAACCCAATGAGCACCTGTATACTATCTCAGGTGACTAACTGACACCAGTGGCTTGTGAGACCGACCACCGCCCTTTATCGGGGTCTCGAAAAGTATACACTAGTCTACTCCGGAGTATCGATGTCCGGTCTTGATACTCCCTTAACTAGGGACATTGAAGGATGTGCTTATAGACCACCCAGCACCCACCAATAAGATCATCATCATAATACTGGTAGTCAAGCAAGAATCCTATGGGCTCTATCAACATGTAATAGTGAACTGTAATACCACATAATGTATGTGCATGATGATAAAGACAAACCAGATAGCATACTATCATCTCAAGTAAGACTGTTCTACCCGTATAGGTCCTCCCGCAATCATCATAATCGCCTACCTATGATTACAATAATTGCCTTGAGGGCACTATAGTAAACAATCTCCCACTTGTGCTTAAGGCTAATTATTGCGGTGTCGCATACTCACAGTTCGTGTGATACCAAACACCCAACATCTCTACTAATCAGTCTCGCAAATCTTGTTTACGAAACTATCACGTTCGAAAAATAGCCTCAGTGAGTGGATCCGCTCCAATGTTTCTATCTTTATCTCTCTATATCTCAATTTCGTAGAGAAAGACTATCTCCCGAAATGAGCGATGCATGTCTTAGAATTTGTCTGGATATTTGATGGGACCAAGTTCATAAATGAACTCCAAATCCAACAAACATTTTAGACCGTATCATCTACCGAATTTAATCAGTATCATGTGCCATGCCTTCCTCAGTATCCGCTTGGACCATCTGTCTAACATACTGCCTGTCAGAAGAATGTAAACTTTAACTCTGACGGTCACTCTGTCATCAAAGTCACCTTGGAAGTCTGAAATGATAACCGTCTACTAAAGGAGGCTGCAGTTACCATATACCAAGAACATACTCTTATGTTCATAACTGCTTCCCAATGTTTCTCCAGGATTGGATTAATATATGCTTATTGCATCCAGTGCAAAAGCAATATCTGGTGTGGTACTTAACATTTCATGATTGACTCAATTGCCTGAGCAAGTGATGTGTCAATCATGCAAATCCCTCTCTTCATCAGTCTAGAAGACATCTCTTCAGAGAGGGTGACTCCATCACCTGCGGGTACACCACCACGCCAGGAGTCGTCCATTCTAAAACACTTTAGAATAGTGTCATAGTACCCGAATTAGGACACTTCCCAAATCTGGATCTAAAACCATAGATCTGGTCATCAGAATCCCAGCTATTTTTTCCAGATCCTATGTGGAGAAACACCTTGTGACAACCACAGTATAACCGATCGTAGTATAGGAAGATCACTTACTATCAAGAGAATGTCATTCAAGTACCAGAACATCACTCCCTACTACCTTCTTACCAGGTCCATCTGTTATTCTGATGAAGTCAATCTTTATGACTGTCATATCAAAAATAGATGATCTATCTCCGCTATACTTGCTTTATAAATATACATAAGCTACTTGCCCACCACACTTCTACTGCTCCTACTGACTATAACAACCTGTTGGAGATAGTGCCCTCATAGTCAATTATTGGATCACAGGTACGTGATTGCAATGATTGCGGAGGACCTATACCGGTATGACAGTCTTACTCGAAATGATAGTATGCTATCTGGTTTGCCTTTATCAGTCGTGTACATGTTCAGGTGACTGATTGCATGTTACACTTTGATAGAGCCCTTAGGATCTTGCTTTACTACCAACAGTATGATGGCGATCATATACGTGAGAGTTGGGTAGTTTATACGCATATCCTTAATTGTGGTCCCTAGTCGTGGGAGTTTCGAGACAGGGCATCGATACTCCGGAGTAGACTAGTGTGTACAGTCGAGACCCCGACGAGGGGCGGTGGCCGGTCTCACAAGCCACTGGTGTCAGTTGGATCACCTAAGATGTATACAGGTGCTCATTGGGTTATGAGTACACCGGACAGGACTCGCCGGGAATCTGCTAGTTAGTATTATATCTACCGTCAGATAGCAGTTCCCTGGTGACATGTGTACAGGTTAGTTCATCGACCTGAGGTCGTCATTTGTCTCGTGTGAGTTCCCACTGTGCTTTGATTTCTACCCTACCACGGCTCAAAGGAGTCGTGCAAACAGGTAGCTTTTGGGTACAGTCCCGAGCCACATGGAGGCACGTGAGCGGATCGGCAGGGGATTCGTCTCTCCCGGTATTGGGGGCGAGATCGTGCTGTGTCTAGGAGAGCCATTACACAAATCCATGGCCATGGTAGGAGATTTACTGGTAGGTACTCCAGTAGTATCTCAGGGTGTTATTGGGCTTCACTCCGACACGACTTATACTGCTATTGGGGGTCTGACGTTGCTAGCCCCCTAGGCAGATATGCGATACTCATTGATGAACGGACCGGACTGTATATACATTGTCACTGTTAGGCTCAGTAGGGTTTTCCGGATAAGTGCGCTCATCGGCATCCCTTGAGGTCAGTCCATGGGCAGCCGTTACGCATTGCTAGTGCCGCTGACGGTTTGTGGTTAAACCCACTGCCAGGGTACTGACGAGTCATTAGAGTCCCCCACAGACAGTTTCCCAAGTTCGGGCGAAACGTTGTAGAGGCCGTATGGTTTTATGGCAGGGTTCGGAAAATGCACGTGCGTTTACGCACGTGTCGATTTTCGGACAGATGATACTGGTCGGCTTTGGTTTAAGTCGGATCCGAGTATTATATTGAGTAGGTATAATATCTTTGTCTCAGTTGCATTTGTATTCGGTCGTAATACAAATGCGGGTATATTTATACAGTTTCGGGGTTGTCCTGAAATTCGTTTCAGGATCACTTTTGGAAGTTGCCAGTTTCCAGTTTTCTATCAGCCGTCTTTTAACATTCGGTTAAAGACGGATTTATCTTTTCTTCAGTTGAGGCGAGTCATCATTCTAGAAGCTTCTAGAAGTGATGATGAGGCTAGTGAGTCATTAGTGCATTAATGGTGTCATTAATGCAATGATGACTAAGGGTTTTAAGGTTCATTGTTTCTAATGACTCATGGTTTTTGCATTCATTGTTTTCATACATGATATTTTCTTAAGGTCACCCTCTTTGCTCCTACGGTCACCCCCTCCTCCTTATAAGAGGCCGGCCCCCTCTCTCTCCTCAATCTCTCTCTCACTTGATAGTTTTTCATGGTTGTAAAAAGATATGATAGTATTCGGGGTGCGTGGAATTTTACAGTTCATTTCATTCCATCACCCGATTTCCTCGGCAACTTCATTAACCGATCGTCCACGGACTTGGACGAAGTGAGACAAAGTCATCTACTCATTCTCTACATCATTCTTGGTCGTCTCTTTTAGCAAACTTGACGATCGAGTTGCTTCAAGTCAGAGGCGGGAGCCCGTTTAAAGAATCGGTGATGTGGTGCCACCTCGACGAGGATATCGGAGATCGACGAGATCGGAGCAGCCGCAACGGAGCGTGGGATGATGGTTGAAGAACGAAGGACTCGGATCGTTCGGTATAACCTTTCTACACTCTTTACAGTTTGTTAGTTTAGCAATAATGGCAGATCCGGGTTAAAGTATACGATAGCGCCAGTTTAAAAGATTTTGTTCCGCATTTGGCGTTTGTAGACGGCCGGGGCGCTAGCGTAGACTTACAGTGGTATCAGAGCCTCACCATTTTGCTATACTACCTTGTGCTAACGCGTTCAAAACATCGATCCGACCGGAAATCGAAAATTGCAAAATCCTAGCTCGACAGTTCTGTTGATTTTAAATGGTCTCAAAAACAAATTCTACATGTCTTAAAAATCTGTGCAGGCTTTTCTAAGAACCACGACGAAATTTGGGCACGTGTCTCCACCAAAGCGCCGTGGAAACGCGGCCAAACCCATGGTTTGGCCGCGCATCCGCGGCCACGTGGTGAGCTCGTGCTCCCAAATTTTGTCAGTGGGTTCTTCTCTGGATTTTGTGGTTTTTGGTATATATCTTTTTGGCCCAGGTTTTGTTACTGTTCACCAGTAAGCAGTGGGGCCCACTTTTTGATATTTGGTCTTTGGTCGATCGAAATTTAAACACGTTAGTTTACAGTGCTTACATTATATCTCCGACCGGGAATGTCATTTGATCGGTAAACCGCGTTTGATTGCTATAGTTCTTTTAGACGGGTTTGCGAACGTGACATTCGCGTTGATGTTCTGTGTTGTGCTGTGATGTTGCGGATTTGTCGTGGTGGATAGTAGTGTGCAATGGTAGTACAGTTTGTGTTTATTTGTACATTTGATATTGCGGGGCGAGCGTCCAACTTGTGGACTGCCGTCACTGCCTGTTGTATAATATTCTTTTGGGGCACGACCAGGTTGCGGTCGATGTACCTATTGTACTATTTTTCATTACTGTACTAGGTTTTGCCCCGCGACGGAGTGCACGGATAGCCGGGTTCTGGGGGGCAACGGGTCCGCATCTCATGGCTTTGAGAGGCAGAGGGGTCCCACTCTAGAATTGGCAGACTATTTGCCGCACTCGTAGGGGGTTCAGGTTGACCCAAGGAGGGGTGCTCAAGCTACCGGATTCCGTGAAGTGCTGGGTGGTCCATTCACTATGCTGTAGGGGGCTGCCTCGCTTCAGGTTTTGGCGGGTAACTTGCCGCACCCGTAGGGGTCTAGGTTTCATTGCACAGGCTATCCACACGACAGGGGAACGTCGAGTTTCAGCAGCGGCTCTGTGAAACTCGGGGATCCCAGATTATCTGTATTGTTCTGTGATGCTTATTACTTTTCTGTAATGTTGCATATTATCACGCCTGGAGCGATTATTGTATATTGGTTTATATACTATTAGATGTTGTATATGTTTTACACCCGCGCTAGTCCAGTCCCCGCTCTGTCGTTAGTTAAGTAACCTAACGGGTGATGACGGGACCCAGTGACGAATGCGGATGGCATATACGTACATTTTATTTTCGTTCTTTTCTGGTGTGATCGTTTGATGGGACTGCGTTGATTCTGATCAACGCAAAGTAAAACAAACCTGTTTTCAGTTGTTGGAACAAATTTAAAAAGTGTTGTTACAAAGAAGTTTTCTCTTGTTTTGCATAGCGGTATTCAGTGGAATATCCTGCACCTCATTCGACGGGGCAAGGGCCGATATCCCTTCACCGGGACTGACCCCTTGGGCAGAAGTTTGCGTCAGCGTAATAACTTCACAATAGTCGATTACAAGTTGCTTTGCATAGCGGTATTCAGTGGAATATCCTGCACCTCATTCCACGAGGAAAGAGCCGAGATCCCTTTACCGGGAGTGACCTCTTTAGCAAAAGGTTTTCGCCACTATATTTTAAAAAGCTATCAGGTTCCTTCAACGATATCAAGTTCACTACGCTAAAGGTTTTTCGCCAAAAACCAGCCGTAGCCCTCCGTCACTTCTTTTGGGTATTCAGTAGTATTCAAGCTATGCATTTTAGCCAAAGTTAAGGCATAGTGTTTGGTAGCTGCTGGGTATTCAATTGTTGCATAGATAGATGAGTTAGTTTGGGACAGTCGTTCTGCCGATTGGCCAAAGTCAGGGGCATGTGCGGGTGGGTTCAAATTGACAAGATAGTGACGGGTAGAACTTGGCATGTGACTTATGACACTTTGACCAAAGCCAAGGTTATAAGAGCATGGGGCAAAAATCATATCGGGAGTTTCTAAAGAAACTGAAACTTGCCAAGTATGCGCATACCATCTGGAGTATGAGTAACGTGGATGCATTCCATCACGTTATCATGCGATGAGAGTTGGATCCCGATTCCCACTGATGAGTCGGTTTACTCTTCGGGTGATCCCGATTGATTCTTCTTTAGGTTTGGAGGAGAATTTGACAGGACAGTGGGAGGTTTCCGGATTAGATAAAATGATGACCATTCTGATCTAGGTTAGAGTGCACGCAGAGTGTTTCTTTTCTCTCTCTCTTTGGCAGCGACCTTTGACCGACCCTAGACTATGACTCAATGACCAGGTTGACCGAACCTTCTTAAAATACTGGCTTTTGGATTGTCTGAGTTGCATAAGTCATTGCCACTCCTTCTACCCTTTGAATTTCTCAGAACACCCGTATTACTACGGATATCCACTTCCATTGGATAGATCCATCGTATGGTTATATACGAACTCGAAGGGACTTCTTCGAGGATGGATCCAGGTTCAGGAGAAATATAATTGGTTTATTCAGTTATCTTTTATTATCACCTTCTCTCAGGTTGCGAGAGCTCCTTGGTTTAGGAGAGTACACCTATTACGCTTATTGGATAGTCTTATTCCAAACCATAGGCTGGTGCCGAAAGGTAGGGCAAGAAAACCAATTAGCCTAAGTAGGGTGTGCAGAAGGTAATATGTAAAGACAAAATAAAGGGATTAGAAAGAGGGCAAAGTAAATTGCGACTGATATCATTCACGACCAAAACCGCGTACTACATCGCCACTCTATTTCACCTTTAAAAGAATAAGGTATTATTCAGTTGTCTTTTATCATCACCTTCTCTCGAGATGCGAGTACTCCTTGGTTTAGGAGGGTACACCTATTATGCTTACTGGATAGTCTTCTTCCAAACCATAGGCTGGTGCCGAACGGTAGGGAAGGAAGAAAACCATTTAGCCTAACGATAGCCTAACGATGGTGTACAGAAGGTAACGACTAAAGACAAATAAAGGGATTTGGAGAGATGGCAATAAAATATACGGTTGAAGTCATGAATTGGATTATGGAAAAGGCATTGCTATGAATACCAGGATACCCCTACGAAACATTTTCATGTTTCAGTGCATTGTTAAAGGAAAAACTGTTTTCCCGATTAGACACTTACTCCAAGGGTATGTATTTACCAGGTTTCATTCTCATATCTGTATGGTTTTACAGATGATAAGTGGGAGTAAGATATTGGGAATTAGGTGATCATCCTCAATATATCGGAATTCGTGGTAATTGGTGATATTTGAGGAAATCGCCAGGGTACAGTTTTCAACCTACGACGCACAGGTTTTGAGTTGTTAAACTCAGCGGACTTATACAGAGTATTGTATGTTGTCTAGTGTCCATCAGGACAAAGGGGTAGGTCCTCGTACTATGTTCTGTTTACTTATAACTTCTTTAGTATTTAGACGAGTGTTTCGTAGAAATACAAGGTCTAAGTTTTGAGAAGTTGTGGGTATAAGAATAAAGTAGAGAACCAAGTATCACAAGTATCGGGATTCTTCAAAGAGATCGAAGATGTAGATTCTTGTGATTGGTATTCAGATGATAGTGATGGTTTTGAGAAACGTGTTTCTCTTTCAGGTTACTCATAATTGGATGGATTCCTAAGTTGAGTAATGCTGATTAGCCTTTTTCCATTAAGTTGATATGCACTGGAGACAGCTGCATGGTTTGAATATGGTTCCAATTAAATTAGTGCCAAAGTTTCTGTATTGGATATAGAATAGTTCGTACCTTAAAAGATATTAAGGTACGGGGAGTTGTCCAGCTTATGCTTAAAACCAGACTCTGGATGACTCAGGGCACGTTTCTGTAATGGCTGTTTGTGGGTTGACCCTGGCTATGGCGAGGGTTGATATTCTACCATTTGTAAGATCAATAGTGATATTGTTCTTGACTCGCCACAGTTTTAGTAAAATGGATCTTTTTTCAGAAAACGGTAGTGGGAGTATGGTAGAACTGGAAGTGATTCCAGAACCGCGAACGATTACGGAAAATTTAATAGGACCTATATATTCGATCAGGTTTGACATTCCAATAGCCACTCCGCAGATATGGTGGGTAACCTCAGACACCCGAGAGGTACTTCGGTAGCCTCAAGGACGGTGACAGGGAGGTTCTTATCTACCCAGACTTGACACTACTGTTGTTCCAGGTTATGAGACCCGGTAGGAGGGTTGTCGTAGTCAGTGGGAGCAACGGAAGCATAGTGGGCAAGATGCTTATATCTATTTATAGACTTGAGCAGTTATAGCGGAGATAGATCATCTAATTTTGATGTGACAGTCATGGGTTTGACTTCAATCAGAATAGAGGATGGATCAGTTAAGAAGGTAGTAGGGTGTGATGTCATGGTATCTGGATGACATACACAGAGTAGGAAGTAAAATTCCTATACTACGATCGGTTGTACTGTGGTCGTCACACAGTTGTTTCTCCAGACAGGATATGGATATAATATTTGACATTCTGGTTTCTAGATCTATGGTTTTAGATCTGGATTTGGGTAGTTTCCCAATGTGGGTACTTTGACAGATATTCTAATGGTTTTTGGAATAGTTGACTCCTAGCATGGTGGTGTACCTGCAGGTGATGGAGTCACCCTCTCTAAAGGTGTCGTATAGACTAAAGGGGAGAGGGATGTGCATGATTGGCAGATCACTTGCTTAGGCAATTGAGTCAATCACGAGATGTCAAGTACCACACCAAATGTTGTTTTTGCACTAGATGCAATAAGTTTGTATTAATCCAATCCTGGAGAAACATAAGGAAGCAGTTTTAGAACATAAGTACATGTTCTACGGATTTGATGACGGCAGCCTCCTTCGGGAGACGGTTATCATTCCAGGCTTCAAAGGTGACATGGTTGACAGAGTGATTGTCAGAGTTATAGTTTTTTCCTCTGACAAAGAGGGACAGTATTATGGACAGGTGGTCCAAGAGAATACTGTGGGAGGCATGGTGCCGGATACTGATTAGGTTCAGTGATCGATACTGTCTAAGAAGTTTGGATTTGGAGTTCATTTATGAACTAGGTCCCATCAGATATCCAGACATATTCTAAGACAGGTATTACTCAATTCGGGAGATGGCTTTCTCCGCGAACTTGAGATTAAGAGAGATATAGAAAGAAATTTCTAGGCGGATCCACTCACTAAGGCTATTTCTCGAACACAATAGTTTTACAAACGGGCTTTGTGATACTGCTTAGTAGAGAAGTTGGGTGTTGGTTTCACACGGGCTGTGAGTACGCAACATCGCAATAATTAGCCTTTAGTGCAAGTGGGAGATTGTTGGAGATAGTGCCCTCATAGTCAATTATTGGATCACAGGTACGTGATTGCAATGATTGCGGAGGACCTATACCGGTATGACAGTCTTACTCGAAATGATAGTATGCTATCTGGTTTGCCTTTATCAGTCGTGTACATGTTCAGGTGACTGATTGCATGTTACACTTTGATAGAGCCCTTTGGATCTTGCTTTACTACCAACAGTATGATGGCGATCATATACGTGAGAGTTGGGTAGTTTATACGCATATCCTTAATTGTGGTCCCTAGTCGTGGGAGTTTCGAGACAGGGCATCGATACTCCGAAGTAGACTAGTGTGTACAGTCGAGACCCCGACGAGGGGCGGTGGCCGGTCTTACAAGCCACTGGTGTCAGTTGGATCACCTAAGATGTATACAGGTGCTCATTGGGTTATGAGTACACCGGACAGGACTCGCCGGGAATCTGCTAGTTAGTATTATATCTACCGTCAGATAGCAGTTCCCTGGTGACATGTGTACAGGTTAGTTCATCGACCTGAGGTCGTCATTTGTCTCGTGTGAGTTCCCACTGTTCTTTGATTTCTACCCTACCACGGCTCAACGGAGTCGTGCAAACAGGTAGCTTTTGGGTACAGTCCCGAGCCACATGGAGGCACGTGAGCGGATCGGCAGGGGATTCGTCTCTCCCGGTATTGGGGGCGAGATCGTGCTGTGTCTAGGAGATTTACTGGTAGGTACTCCAGTAGTATCTCAGGGTGTTATTGGGCTTCACTCCGACACGACTTATACTGCTATTGGGGGTCTGACGTTGCTAGCCCCCCAGGCAGATATGCGATACTCTTTGACGAACGGACCGGATTGTATATACATTGTCTCTGTTAGGCTCAGTAGGGTTTTCCGGATGAGTGCGCTCATCGGCATCCCTTGAGGTCAGTCCATGGGCAGCCGTTACGCATTGCTAGTGCCGCTGACGGTTTGTGGTTAAACCCACTGCCAGGGTACTAACGAGTCATTAGAGTCCCCCACAGACAGTTTCCCAAGTTCGGGCGAAACGTTGTAGAGGCCGTATGGTTTTATGGCAGGTTTCGGAAAATGCACGTGCGTTTACGCACGTGTCGATTTTCGGACAGATGATACTGGTCGGCTTTGGTTTAAGCCGGATCCGAGTATTATATTGAGTAGGTATAATATCTTTGTCTCAGTTGCATTTGTATTCGGTCGTAATACAAATGCGGGTATATTTATACAGTTTCGGGGTTGTCCTGAAATTCGTTTCAGGATCACTTTTGGAAGTTGCCAGTTTCCAGTTTTTTATCAGCCGTCTTTTAACATTCGGTTAAAGACAGATTTATCTTTTCTTCAGTTGAGGTGAGTCATCATTCTAGAAGCTTCTAGAAGTGATGATGAGGCTAGTGAGTCATTAGTGCATTAATGGTGTCATTAATGCAATGATGACTAAGGGTTTTAAGGTTCATTGTTTCTAATGACTCATGGTTTTTGCATTCATTGTTTTCATACATGATATTTTCTTAAGGTCACCCTCTTTGCTCCTACGGTCACCCCCTCCTCCTTATAAGAGGCCGGCCCCCCTCTCTCCTCAATCTCTCTCTCACTTGATAGTTTTTCATGGTTGTAAAAAGATATGATAGTATTCGGGGTGCATGGAATTTTACAGTTCATTTCATTCCATCACCCGATTTCCTCGGCAACTTCATTAACCGATCGTCCACGGACTTGGACGAAGTGAGACAAAGTCATCTACTCATTCTCTACATCATTCTTGGTCGTCTCTTTTAGCAAACTTGACGATCGAGTTGCCTCAAGTCAGAGGCGGGAGCCCGTTTAAAGAATCGGTGATGTGGTGCCACCTCGACGAGGATATCGGAGATCGACGAGATCGGAGCAGCCGCAACGGAGCGTGGGATGATGGTTGAAGAACGAAGGACTCGGATCGTTCGGTATAACCTTTCTACACTCTTTACAGTTTGTTAGTTTAGCAATAATGGCAGATCCGGGTTAAAGTATACGATAGCGCCAGTTTAAAAGATTTTGTTCCGCATTTGGCGTCTGTAGACGGCCGGGGCGCTAGCGTAGACTTACACAACCCTCTTGCAAAGTCATATACACGTGCACTTCTAAAGCAAATTTAGAACGACGTTATAGTCATCCACATGCCAGATCTCATAGTCTAGGACAGCAGTAGTGGCAAGCTTGGGTCATCAAATCTGCGGAGACCAAAGTACCTCTAGGGTGTCTGAGGTTACCCACCAAATCTGCGGAGTGGCTAATGGATTGTCGAATCCAATTGAATCCTTAGGTTGTACTAAATTTTCTGTAATCATTTGTGGTTCTGGAATCACTTCCAGTTCTACCATACTCCCACCAATGTCTTCTGAAAAAAATTCATTTTACTAAAATAGGTGGCGAGTCAAGAACAATATAACTATTGATCCTCCAAATGGTAGAATGTTAACCCTCGTCAAAGCCCGGGATAACTCATAAACTGCCATTACTGAAACGTGCCTTGAGTTTATCCATATTCTGGTTTTAAGCATAATTCAGATTACTCCATATACCTTAACATCGTTAAGATATGAATCCATTCTATATCTAATATAGAAATAACGGCACTAATTTAATTGGAACCAAATTCAAAACACATGAAGCTATTTTCAGTGCATATCGACTAAACGGAAGAAGGCCATGCAGCATTACTCATCAAGGAGCGCACCCACAGATGAGTATTCTGAGTGAAAATCAAGTTCTCGGAGATATTACTTACGACGGAATACCTAGCATAAGTATCTACACCTTCGATCACCTCGATGAATCCTGATACTTGCAACGTATGGTTCTCTACTTTATTCTTATACCTATAACTTTTCAAAATTTGGACCTTTTATTTCAACGAAATACTTATCTACAACAATAGAAGTCATAAGTAAACGGAATATAGTATGAGCACCAACCCCCTTGTCCTTCAAAAGAAAAGATTTTAAGCAATGGAACCTGTCCCTTTTTTGTCCCAGATCAAATCATCATGATAGGAAGAGCTGGGGCAGCACGCATTCTCTTCAAACCTATGCCTACATTTCCATTCTGTTACCGGTCTAGTGCGCTAGTGCCCACCTATGGTGCTGGACAAGGAAGCAAGCCCCCTTTAAGCACTATATAGGCTCCCGGTAGGAGTTTTGATATGATGGGGTGAATGATGGGACATCGGACAACATACAATTCTTTATATAAGTCCCCTGAGTTTAATAACTCAAATCATATGCGTCGTTGGTTGATAACTATATTATGGTTAAGAAGAATTACACTGTTGTTGAATACACCTTACCTAACTATCAACTCAAATACGTAAATGTCATAAACATAATTTCAAAATTTTATATCTCACTTTATATAATAAATGTACAGATATATCAGTTTGAAATTGGTGCATAACAACGGATATTCAAAACCAAATTTTTGCCGTTAGGCAAAACCCAGGTGATTTCCTTAAATATCACCAATTACTAAGAATTCTGATACTGAGGATCTAATCACCCAATTCCCAATATCTTACTCCCACTCAGCATCTGTAACGCCATACAGATGTGAGAATCTAGTCTGATAAATACATACCCTGGAGTAAGAATCTAATTGGGAAACCAGTTTTCAATTAACACCGCACAGTAAAACTGAAACATGAAAATGTTTCGAGGGGGTAGCCGGGTATTCCTAGTAATGCCTCTTCCTTTATGTAGATTCAGGATAGTAGTCGCAATTTTCCTTGCCCTCACTCCAATCCTTTTATATGTCTTTACTTCTTACCTTCTGTACACCATACTTAGGTTAATTGGTTTTCTTCCTTCCCTACCTTTCGGCAACAGCCTAAGGTAGGAAAGAAGACTATCTAATAAGCGTAATTGGTGTACTCTCCTAATCCTAGGAGCCCTCGCAACCTGAGAGAAGGTAAAGAGAAAAGATAACCGAATAATTTTATTCAATTTCTCCAGAACCAGAATCCATCCTCGAACAGAAACAAGTTTCTTCGAGTTCGTATGTAACTATACGATGCCATACCCAAGCAATATGGATCTTCGTAGTGATACAGAGTGTTCTGGAGAAATGTAAAGAGGAAGTAGGAGTGGCAGGGATATATATGGCTTTGTCGTGAATCATGACAGTAGTCGCAATTTCCTTTGCCCTCACTCTAATCCCTTTATATGTATTTACTTCTTACCTTCTGGACACTATACTTAGGCTAATTGGTTTTCTACTTTTCCTACCTTTCGGCACCTGCCTAAGGTTTGGATGAAGACTATCCAATAAGCGTAATAAGTGTACTCTCCTAATACTAAGAGATCCCGCAACCTGAGAGAATGTAAAAAGAAAAGACAACCGAATAATCCTATTCAATTTCTCCAGAAACGGAATCCATCCTCGAATTGAAACAAGTTCCTTCGAGTTCGTATATAACTATATAATGGAATACCCAAGCAATATGGATTTTCGTAGTGATACGGAGCGTTCTGGAGAAGTGCAAAGGGGAAGTAGGAGTGGTAAGGATATATGCGACTTCGCCGTGAATAATGACAATCTAAAGCCAAAGTTTGTAAGAAGCTTCGGTTAACTTGGTTCATGAGTTTTAGTTTAAGGTCAGGTCATGGTCGCTGCCAAAGAAAGAGAGAAAAGAAATACCCAGCGTGCACTCTAACCTAAATTAGATTAGTTAATCATTTTATCTAATCTGGATGGCTCCCACTATTTCCTCGAATTCTCCTTCAAATCCTAAAAGGAGAATTAGTCGGGATCATCTGAAAATCACTTGAGGAGTAACACCTACTCATCAGTGGGAATCGGGACCCAACTATCATCGCATGATAACTTGATGGAAGCCACTCAAGTTACCACAATCCAGAAAGTATGCGTATGCCTGGAAAGTTTCCTTTATATTTGAAACTCCCGATATGGTTTTTACCCCAAGCGATTATGACCTTGACTTTGGCCAACAAATCATAACACGCAAGTCAAGTTCTGCCCGTCATTATCCAGATTAATTTAGACTCACCCGTACACACCCTTGACTTTGGCCAACAAGATGGTACGACTGTCCTAAACCAATGCATCTATCTATGCTACGGATAAGCAACACACAGCTTCCATTCACGATGCCTTGACTTTGGCCAACAAACAATGCATGAATACTATGTACTTATTCGAAACGACGGAGGGCTATGGCTGGTTTTTGGCAAAAAACCTTTAACGTAATGAACTTGATATCGTTGAAGGAACTCGAGTGGTTTTACAAATATATAGTGGCGCAAACTTTTGCTAAAGAGGTCATTCCTTGTGAAGGGATCTAGGCTCTTTTTCCATCGAATGAGGTGCAGGATATTCCTAACTGAATACCTCGACGCAAAGCAAAAGAATCGATTATAGTGAAGTTATTACATTGACGCAAACTTTTGCCCAAGAAGTCACTCCCCATGAAGGGATCTAGTCCCTTGCCTCGTCGAATGAGGTGCTGGATATTCATAACCGAATACCGCTGTGCAAAGCAAAAGGAAACGCCTGTAATGTCAGTTTTCAAAAATTGGTTCCAACAACATCATTTAGGTTTGTTTTCTTTGCATTGATCAGATTAATGCATTCCCATCAATTAATCATATCTTGCCAGAAAGAAACGAAAATAAACACGCACATATATGCCATCCGCATTCGCAACAGGGTCCCGGGTCTTCACCGTAAGGTTACTTAACTTACGGCAGGGCGGGGACAGGACTAGCGCGGATGCAAAACACACACACACACACACACACACACACACACACACACATATATATATATATATATATATATAAACATTCGTCTCACGCATGATATCAAGTAACATCACAGCAGAAGAAAAACCAATATGGAAATGCGGATAAACTAGGAAAAGTATATTTCAATGGAGCCAAATATGAAATGCAAGTTTCCGGTCGTGTGGATAGCCCGTAGTATCAGATCCTAGACCTCTATGAGTGCGGAAAGCCACCCACCAATCCCAGAAGCGAGGCAACTCCAATCAACGAAGTGAGTGGGCCACCCAGCACTTCCGAAATCCGGTGACTTGGGCACCCCTCCATAGGTCGATCCTATACCCCCTACGAGTGTGGCATATTGCCCGCCAATTCTAGAGTAAGGCACCCCAGTCTCAACACCATGAGATGGTGGCCTGATGCCCTATAGAACCCGGCTACTCGAGCACTCCGCCACTGGGTAATCCTAGTACATGTAATGAAAAAACTGAATATACAACTGTGACTACGTCCGCAACCTAGACGTGCGCCAAAGAATAATACAAGCCGCGATGACGGCAGTCCACATGTTGGACACTCGCCACGCAATATGAATATACATTACATCACAGAGAACTACATCTAATACAACGTACACCGGGCTATCCATCGTGATAAATCCGACATAATCATAATCACTTAGAACATCAACGTAAATATCATGTTCGTAAACCCGTCTGATTGTGCATATAGCAACTAGTCGGATTATACCATGCTATGATATTCACGGTCGCAGAAGTAAATGCTCAAAAAACACAAATTTAAAATTTCGATCGATTAAAACTTTCCACATTGGCCCCCCAAGTACAAACCAGTACACAAATAAATCTAGACCAAAACCGAATATTCCAAAAATCATATTTCCATGAACTAGAGCCCCAGAAAAAATTTGGAGCACTGTAGCCAAAATTTGACCGCAGTTCAGCCGTCAAATGGCGCATTTGACTTCTGTTCCGGGTTCGAATTTTGGATTTAGTTCCCCAAATGTTTTTCATAGCTCTAATTTTGCCTACACATAATTTTAATGCAACCAGAAATTTTTTTTTAACAACTTTAAAATTCGAACAGCAAGCAGGGATTTTGGAAATGCGATTCGGAAAATTCTGACGATCGAAACTCTAAATTAGTGCAAACAAGTATAGCTTTTAGCATAGCTCTGATATCACTGTTGGGGAACTTAGGCACACTAGCAAACTTATTTTGCAAGATTGCAACAAGGATTTCAAAAATTTCTAGTTTGCCGAAATTCCCAAACCAAGAATCGAACTAAAGAGATAGAACATGTAAACCAAAGCAAGTGAGCTAAACTAATCTACTATGTGCAGAATACTCACATTCTCAAGCTTTCTTCAAATGCTCTAGATCACGCTTGCAAACCGGTCTTCCTTTGCCGAAGATGATATACCTAAGAGAAACGATCCAAGCTCCAGTTTCGCCTAGCGAAGCAACCGACTCTCCAAGGTCGCTAGCAATGGAGAGTGGGGATGAAGGAATTTTCCACTACCTTTTCCTCTCATTTCTTAAGCTCAAGTGAGCAACTAAAGAAAGAGGAGGAGGTGAAGAAACATGGGCATGAGCAACTCAAGAAAAACTAGAGAGCATGAATGAAAATTGAAGTGTAGTATGTAGAATAGAATGGCTACCATTTTTTACAACCATGCAAAAATATCTCACAACATTTTACAATAAACAAATAATGGCCCATTCTTCTCTACATACCTCCAACCATGCTCATGCCACCTCACCCTCCACCTCATTTGCAAATGATTTTCTAAAAAGAAAATCATATAATGAGGTGTCCATCTTCTAGAAAATATTCCGTATAAATACGGAATACAACCCGTTTTAAGTATCGAAGTACATATACGTTTATTCGTATAAAAATACGAAGAACAATAATACTAGAATACATATATTAAATATATATATATATATATATAAATTATTAAATCAAAACATGATTTAATAATCCGGCTTAATCCTAAACCGCTAGTATTATCAACTGTCCGATTAAAGTCTATGTAGCTTGTACGCATATTTAATCGGACATCTGTATGTACCAACATATGTCATCTATATCATATAGCCTGAACCGTGAAAACCCTATGTGTAGGTCTCTAATGACTCGTCAATACGCTGGCAGTGGGTTTAACCATAAGCACGTCAGCGACACTAGCTGTACGTAACGGCTGCCCAGGTATTGAGCGAAAGGAAGGCCAACGAGAAAAATCATCCATACCTAAACTGAGCCTGTATGTGACATTCTCCGTACAATCCGGTCTGTTTGTCTAAGAGTATCGGATATCGGGTCTAGGGGGTGGATAAAGTCAGACCCCTAATAACGCGATATATCGTGTCGGTGTGAAGCCCATCACCCACTAAGAAACTACTGGTCCAAATCAGTAAATCCCGTCCACCTTGGCCAAGGATTTCAGGTGATGGGCACCCGTGCACAGCGCGACATCAACCCCCAATACCGGGAGAGACAAATCCCTGACGATCCGCTTACTGCCTCCATATGGCTCAGGACTGTACATAACTAAAACGTGTTTGCATGACTCTTTTGAGCTGTGGTAGGGTAGTAATCAAAGCACAGTGGGAACTCACACGAGACAAATGACGATCTCAGGTCGACGGACTAACCTGTACTCATGTCACCTGAGAACTGTTATCTGACAATAGGTATAATACCATCTAGCATGTTCTCGGCGAGTCCGTCTAGTGTAACTCATAACCGAATAAGCACCTGTATACTATCTTAAGTGACTAACTGATACCAGTGGCTTGTGAGACCGGCCACCGCCCCTCGTCGGGGTCTCAAAAGGTATACACTAGTCTACTCCGGAGTATCGATACCCGGTATCGATACTCCCTTGACTATGGTCATAAGGATGTGCTTATAGACCACCCAGCTCCCACGTATATAATCACCATCATAATGCTGGTAGTCTAGCAAGAATCTTATGGGCTCTATCAATATGTAATAGTGATCTATAATACCACATAATGCATGTGCATGATGATAAAGACAAACCAGATAGCATACTATCATCTCGAGTAAGACTGTTCTACCCCTATAGGTCCTCCCGCAATCATCATAATCGTCTGCCTGCGATTACAATAATTGTCTTGAGGGCACTATAGCCAACATCAAATATACGGGAAACTTGCCAGGCATGCGCATACCTTCTGGAGTGTGGTTGCTTGAGTGGATTCCGTCTGGTTATCACATGATGATAGTTGGGTCCCGATTCCCACTGATGAGTATGTATTACTCCTCGGGAGATTTTTCACTTCATAATTAGCTAACCTATTAGGTGTCTAGAAAGTTTTAACGAGTTTACGCCTCTGCGGAAACGAGGTTATTAATTGGGTCTGTGCGAAAGCACGGGGGACCTCCCTTGGAGTACCAACACTGACCTGGCTGAATGGTTAGCGAACTTGTAAAGTGTAAATAATCCCGACTAGTTCTCCTTTTAGGGTTTGAAGGAGAATTCGAGGAAACAGTGGGAGCCATCCTGATTAGATAAAGTGAAAACCAATCTAATCTTGATAGAGTGCATGATGAGTGTTTCTTTTCTCTCTCTGGTACAACGACCCATGACTTACCTTAAAAACTCATTAACCAATTTGACCGAACCTTTTTTACACTCTGGGCTTCGGATTGTCATGATTCGCAACAAAGTTGCATATATCCCTGCCATTTCTACTTTACCCTTTGCTTTTCTTCAGAACCCGTCGTATCACTACGATGATCCATATTGCTTGGAACGGCCATCGTATAGTCACATACGAACTCGAAGAAGTTATTTCAGTCGAGGATGACCACATGTTCTGAAGAAATTGAATAGGATTATTCGATTGTCTCTTCCCTTTACCTTCTCCCAAGTTGCGAGAGCTCCTTGTATTAGGAGAGTACACCTGTTATGCTTATTGGATAGTCTCCTTCCTAACCTTAGGCTGGTACCGAAAGGCAGAGAAGGAAGAAAATCAATTAGTCTAAGGACGGTGTGCAGAAGGTAAGATGTAGAGACATATAAATGGACTGAAGTGAGTGCAAAGGAAATTGCGACTACTGTGATGAATCCGCATAATGGAATAGGCATTACTAGGAATACCTAATCACCCCCTATGAAACATTTTCATGTTTCTATTTTTCTGTGTACATGTAAAAGAGAACTGTTTTCCCAATTAACTCTGACTCCAGGGTATGTATTTACCAGATTTGGATCTCACATCTGTATGATATTACAGATGTTCAGAAGGAGTAGAATATTGGGAAATGGGTGATTTGATCCTCAATATAGGAATTCTTGTTATTGGAGTCAGTGAACGGCAAATCCTGGCCATCCTGTCAAGGAACGTCTGTGGACCCTCCGCTGTGTCTGTGCCGGTGAAAACCGGAGGCTTCGGCCTCATAAACTCCTGTAGTGATAAGGGGATAGTCCCGGTAGCAGCAGGTACAGCTGTCTGGCAGCAGGTACAATCGCAGTCCCTATAGTAGGAGGAACAACATCAGATCCCGATGCTCGGCTGACCTCAACTAAAGATCCAACCATCTGGCGGAAATCCTGAATACTCGCCTCCAGCCTAGCTATCCGGCCTGGAGAAGGGGGATCAATTTGTCCCTGAGGGGTAGGCTTAACGCCCTGGTCGGTCCTCGTCTCAGATGAGCCCGCTCTAACCTCATCTCTGGCTACAGCCCTCTAGGCCCTCGTAGTCTTCGGCGGCATAGTGGCTGGAACAAGAAACATGATTTGATAAGAATATTCCAATCGGATCAAAGGATATATGGAAATCAAGCAAGGGATCACAAGCAATATAAATCCTAAGGTCACTTAGGCGGAGTATCGTATCGTGAGTATGCCGCAGAACATACACACGCCACGCCACTCTGCTTAAGTCACCTACTCCATCATACCAAGGGTCATCCTACACTCAGAAAGGTAAAACCTAAAGCTCTGATACCAACTTTGTCATGACCCAAAGGTGTGGAACGTGACTGGCACTTAAATCACGCAACGTCTAGAGGCGTAACGTAATCTATGTAAGCCAAACCCCAGAAATCTAAACCGTTTAAAGAAATAAAGTGAAGAAATACTTATTTTTTTAAAAAATATTTTAACAAAATAGAGTCACATTAAACATTTTAAAAACATCAAGTTTTCCTGTGTAAAAACTGGCCCCAAACGGGTACAAAACATGAATATGTATAAACAATGAAATAAGGCTTCCCCAAGCGGGAGCTAGCTCTTCATCGAATGGCGGAACACAACCGCATGCAAGATATGTCATAATAATAGGAAATAGGCATATAAAAGCAAGAAATAAGAAAGCACCAAGTCGGCTCACAAGAGCTCGACACCAGATAACAAAATATACAAGTCTGGAGGTCGGTCAAATCCGACCTCTCAAAGGACAAGTCCTCAAGTCGAAGCAAAAGGAAGTGGTAGAAGAAGTACGCCGCCGCTACTATGCAGACGGGTCGGTCCTGCAAGACACTGTGGCACAACGGGGGTGAGTTGCCAACTCATGAGTAGTAAGTAACATCTAATAAGGCTATCGCGAGCATGCACGCAAAATGCGTCACAGCCTATGTATACTACTATGATGCAACGTATTAATATGAATACCAAGTATAACACACAGCTTCCATTCACGATACCAAGTATACATAGACAAGTCCTCGAGTCGAAGCAAAAGGACCAAGTCGAAGCAAAAGGACTTGTCCTTTGAGAAGGAGTAGAATATTGGGAAATGGGTGATTTGATCCTCAATATAGGAATTCTTGTTATTGGTGATATTGGATTAAATCGCCTGGTTTTTTCCTGACGGCAAATATTTGGTTTCGAATAACCGTTGTTATGCACCAAATTTTAAAATGATATATCTGTAACTTTATTTTATAAAGTGAGATATACATTTTGAAAATTGTGCTGTAAACATTTATCTTTATCAGTTGAGGATAAGGTAAGGTGTATTGAATAACGGTGTAAGACATTATTAACCAAGATACAGTTTTCAATTTACAAAACACAGAATTTGAGTTGGTATACTCTTGGGACTTATACATGGAAATGTATGTTGTCCAGTGTCCTTCGGGACAAGGGGTTGGTACTCTTACTTCATTCATATTCACTTATGAGTTCTCTTGTTTTAGACACGCATTCGTAGTAATGCAAGTTCTAAAGATTTTGAGAAGTTTATAGGTATAAGAATAAAGTAGAGAACCATATGTTGGAAGTATCGGGATTCTTTGAGGTGATCGAAGATGTAGATACTTTTCTAGGTATTCCATCATAGTAATATCGAGAACTTGATTCTCTCACAAGTTACTCATCCATGGGTGAGCTCCATGATAAGTAATGCCGTATTGGCCTTTTTCCATTAAGTGATATGCATTGGAAACAGCTGCTTGACTTTTGAATCTGGTTCTATCTAAATTAGTGCCTTAATTTTATATGGACATAGAATGGTTATATATCTTGAGGTTGTTAAGATATGGAGTTATCTGGTTTCTGTTTAAAAGCAGACTCCAGACAAACTCGAGGCACGCTTCGGTAATGATGGTTTCTGGAATATCCCAAGCATTCTCTAGGATTTTGTTTTTACCATTTTCAAGATCAATAGTTACATTGTTCTTTACTCGCTACTTTTTTTATAAAAGGATCTTTTTGCAAAAGAAACTAGTGGGAGTATAGTAGAATTGGAAATGATTCCAGAACCACAAACGGTTACCGAAAATTTAGTAGAACCTAAGGATTCAATTAGACTTGACAAACCGTTAGCCACTCCGCAGATTTTAGTAGGTGACCTCAGACACCCGAGAGATACTTCGGTTTTCTTGTAGGCGGTGATAGGGAGGTCAGCATCATGGTGATGATGGCCCTAGTAGTTATCAGTAGGTCATAGGAAGTGGTAACTTTCAGGTGACTAGATGCTTCGTATCCAAGATGGACTCTACGCACTTCAGCAAGTCATGGATTTTAGACTTTGTTGGGTGCTCTTGAAGGGGTAAAACCCATTAGGAGCAAGTAGATCATTCGAGATCTGTGCAGGTAGAAAGGTGTTAACGTAATAATGTTAGACTTGTTGTAAATAGTTTTCATCAAATACCCGTTGTAAATTGTAATGAGACTTTTACTTCAATGTCTATACTGAAATCCATACAGATATGACTTGACACTGCTGTTCCCCCTACTTGTTATTGGCAAGTCATAGGAAGTGGTATCTTCCAGATGACCAGGTATTTCATACCCAAGATGGACTCCACGCACTTCAGCAAATCATGGATTTTGGACTTGCTGGGTGCTCCTGAAGGGGTAAAACCCATTAAGAGCAAGTAGATCTTTCGAGATGTATGCAAGTGGAAAGGTATTAACCTAATAAGGCTAGACTTTTTGTAAAGAGTTTTCATCAAATACCCGTTATAGATTGTGATGTGACTCTTACTTCTGTGTTTATGCTGAAGTCCATATGGATATGATTTGGCGCTGATGCAGTTCATGACTATGATATCTGGCATGTGGATGACTATAACGTCTTTCCAAATAGGAATTTGGAATTGTACGTGTATATGACTCTGCTATAGGGTTATCGTTGTCAGTGGGAGCAGCGGAAGGTATGCAAGATGCTTATGTCTATTCATAAACTAAAGCAAGGATAGCGGAGACGGATCATCTGTTTTGATGTGACAGTCAAGGAGATTGACTTCATCAAAACAATAGATGAACCTGGTAAGAAGGATGTAGGGAGTAGTACTGTCCTGGATTTGGATGACATACTCTAGATAGGAAGTGATGTTTCTATACTACAATCGGTCAAATTTTGGATGTCACACAGTGTTTTCTCCACGTTGGATATAGATAGTATATCAGGAATTCTGGTGACTAGATCTAGATTTGGGATGTTTCCTAGATCGGGTACTTAGACATCATTCTAAAAGTATTTTAGAATGGACGACTCCTGGCGTGGTTGTAACGCTTTAGAAATCGTTTAGGATAATTGTATGATAATTAGTAGTACAACTCGTGTTTTTTCGTAAAACCAAGTTATAATTTTTTTCCTCATAGACTAAAGTATACCTATTTTAATTGTGTAATTGCTTGTATTGGTATTTAATTAGTTACTTATTTAATTGTTAGTTTACTTAACTATTTTCCTTATTTTTAATTAATGAATATTATTTTAAACATGCTCATACACACTAGATTCGTGTTAATTATAAATTAGTATAGGTTAATACATGTTAGTGCACCATGACACAACTAAACACATATTGTAACATGATCTTTTCAAAAAACAATGATGGTTCTAGTTGTATTTTTTGTAAAGAAAAGTTAATGAGAAAAATAAAATAAACTAAAAAGGAAAGGAAAAGAGGTATGGGGCATTTTTTATGAGGTATGGGTGAACATTGACTTGAACTCACACCTCACTCTCCCTCTCCCTCTCCCTTCCAAGAAACTGCAGCCCCCCTCTTTCCCCCTCCTTTTTTTTCATGCAAAACCTCTCTACTTAATTACAATCTCCTCAAAATCAATATTAAATCCTACAAAAATCATCACAAAATTCCTTTTTCAAAACTACTCAAGGTTCTTGGTTCAAGACTTCATTTTGGCTATCATTTTTGGATCTTTTCCCAAACCATCTTGAGGTATAAAATCTAATCTAATTGTTATTTTGTTAATCTTTTCTTTAATTATCATAATTAGGTGTTTATGTAACATTAATTGCATGCTTAGTGTGTTTAAGTGAGGTTAGTTTTAGTTATGTTAGTATCGCTTGATTAGGGCATTTAAGTGTAGTTAGTGCTAATAGACTTGCTAATCCATCTAGATTTGCACTAAAATACCGTAATGTTGCAAACTTGTTTTTTTAAAAGAAAACGGTATTAGTTAAGTTTCGGTTGTGTTTGACCTACAACCTTTTCCCAATTGTTAGTGTGATGTCAATTTGCGATTAGTACGATTAGATTCTAGGTTTGGTGTTTCCTACGCATAGAAACTCCTAGGTGCGGTTTGTGGCGATGTTACGCACGTTTTGTGCACCAAGTGCGCGCGCGTCTAGCTAGTGCGCGTTAATTCTTTCGTGTCGTCTTGACTTCGCGTCTATTTAAATGTTTAGCCTTATATGTACTATTTGTGCGATTATAGGATCGGTCGCGGAGACGTCGGACGCGGCAAGATAAGGAAAGGCGGTGATCGGATTCGACTAGCCGAGGCATTCCGGTGAGTAGATGTACACATCTACGGGGAAATCACTTGGATGGCGTAAAGCGCCTGATAGCTAGAACTTATTTAAATTCCTGTTTTCGTATGCGTATATCATATCCATATCGCACTTGCATCATTATATTACATTGATATCATCACCTAGGACACTTGCATCTTACTAATGGTCACACGCACACTATTATATGTGAACACACGCGCCATTGGTAATTGCTATGTCACGAACACCATAGACTTGCTTAATGATCGATATTTTCGCATTGCACCAACATTGATATGTAGTCATCAAGTCATTCAGCTCATTGCATCATATTTATATCATGGACATTCATAATTATCTACATATTCATATATTTATATCATGGAGATTTCCGTATTCATGAGATTTTCTGGATTTGTGGAAAACCGCAACAAGACTTTTATAAACTTATGATCATTTCACAATAGAAATTGTGGTTTTCTCGTGATATGATGTCTGTGGTGTCCACCATGAGTTTTATCGGTTCTTGAGCCACGTGTGTACACATACCCGATTCGAGGAGAGGGTAGCCGACTACGGATACATGGTGGACCCGGTGAGGTACCCCGGGGCGAGAAGACCGTATAGAGAGACGTTTAGCCTGGCAGGGGAGCACTGCCTACCGGTTATTATTGGCCCAGCGGAGATCCGGAGGATACTGATCGGAGTTGTGTGATTTGACAGATATGAGGGCCGATCTGAGAGACGGCTACCGATATATATATATATATATATATATATATATATATATATATATTGTGTCGATACTTGATACGGATTTCTGTCGATTTCATTTGATGATACTCCAGTTTTACTATATCAAAACTTTATTAAGATAAGAACACAGATTTTCTCATACCAGATATATCCTGATTTCGTGTTTGATCTCTCATTCATGTCGCATTCATATTATTACGTTGCATCATAGTAGTATACATAGGCTGTGACGCATTTTGCATGCATGCTCGCGATAGCCTTATTAGATGTTACTTACTACTCATGAGTTGGCAACTCACCCCCGTTGTGCCACTGTGTCTTGCAGGACCGACCCGTCTGCATAGTAGCGACGGCATACTTCTTCTACTACTTCCTTTTGCTTCGACTCGAGGACTTGTCCTTTGAGAGGTCGGTTTTGACCGACCTCCAGACTTGTATACTACTATGATGCAACGTTTCGTAAAGCTGTGTAATTTCTTAACATCTCGAGGTGATGCCCTCGAGATGCTCTACGTACCGAAGTGTTTCTAATTTAAAAATTTGAACGTGTTTCGGAACGCGAAAATTCAAGCATTAAGAAATTATGATTATGCCCTTCCTGCACGTTAAAATTTTGTTTTCCCGCAACTCTTCGATTTTATACCTACGTGATGCACTCAAGATGCTCTACAAACCCGAGCGATTCAAATTTGAGAATTTGAAGGCGTTTCAGAATTCCTATATTGAGGATCAAATCACCCAGTTCACTGAGATGTTCCATTGAGAGGTCGGTCGAGCATGCAAGCTTTCGTCTGGAGGGTCTTGCTCGGACGTGGTGCGAGTCAGTTGAGAGAGGCCGAGCTGCAGTTCTACCTTCTATGACCTGGGATGAGTTTACGGCGGTGTTTCTTGCTCATTTCCTTCTGGAGAGCGTTAGGGATGCTCGAGCCCGTAGTTTCGAGTCTTTGCAAAAGACTCTTGGGATGACCATGTCCGAGTACGATATTTAGTTCACTCAGTTGTCCAGATATGCTCTTTACCTGGTGGACACTGAAGAGAAGCGCATAAAGAGGTTCGTGCGAGGACTTGGCACACAGTTGTTTCTTTCTATCGGCGCCCAGCACTTTGACACCTATGCAGCAGCGATAGACGTAGCTATATTAGTTGAGGAGCGCATTTCTGAGGCTACAGTGCCGAAGAGGATTCGTACAGATATATCAGCTCCAGTGCGGTTTGGCAGAGATATGACAGGCAGAGGCCATGGTGGTGGTCGAGGCATGATGCGAGGCCAGTTGTTTAGCTTTTATTTACCGGGTCAGCGGTCATCGCCAGGATGTTATCGATGTGCGAGTCCGTTGCACCGTGTCAGATATTGTACCGTTAGGCGACAGGGCGAGGCAACAGTTCCACATGTGACTTTACCACCTTCTCTCCCTCCTCCGAGCGCTTTACCTCCTACACCTGTTGTTGCTCCACGCCAGATAGGTGCCCCGAGAGGCCGTGGTCGTGGCGGTCCGGTTCAGAGAGGATGAGGTGGCAGAGGCAGAGGACAGGCCCGAGTTTTCGCTTTGACTTCTCAGGATGCGCAGGCGTCGAATGCCATTGTGACAGGTACTCTTCCAGTGTGTTCTTTCGATGCACGAGTATTATTCGACCCAGGTTCTACGCATTCTTATGTATCTACATATTTTGTACCGAGGTTGGGCCGAGAGTCGTCTTTGCTTGATTAGTCGCTTGTTGTTATTACTCCCGTAGGCGAGTCTTTTGTCGCCCAACATGTTTTTCGATCGTGTTTTGTCCGTATCGGGATAGGGATTCTTCTGTTGATTTGATTCTCCTCGATATGTTAGACTTCGACATTCTTCTGGGCATAGACTGGTTAGCCACTTTTTATGCGTCCGTGGACTGTCGTGAGAAGGCGGTCAAATTTAGTTTTCTGAATGAACCGGTACTTGTTGTTCAGGGAGACCATAGTGCCACCCTTCCTAGTTTGATTTCTTCCCTTCGTGCTAGTCGGCTTTTGAGAAAAGGTTGTCAGGGATTCTTGGCGTATGTTTGTGATGTTGGAGCCATAGAGGTCCTGTTGGACCAGGTTCCGATTGTGGGAGAGTTTCCCGATGTCTTTCCTGACGAGTTGCCTGGATTGCCGTCAGAGCGCGATATCGAATTTTGCATTGACTTGATCCCCGGCACGGGGCCTATTTCTATACCGTCTTATCGGATGGCCCCGGCGGAGCTTAAAGAGCTGAAGGATCAGTTGCAAGATTTGCTGGATAAGGGGCTTATTCATCCGAGTGTGTCGCCCTGGGAAGCTCATGTTCTGTTCGTCAAGAAGAAGGACGGCAGCTTGAGACTGTGCATTAATTATCGTCAATTGAATCAAGTTACCGTGCAGAATAGATATCACCTACCTCGCATTGATGATTTGTTTGATCAGCTTCAGGGAGCGGGACATTTCTCGAAGATTGACTTGCGGTCGGATTATCATCAGTTGTTAGGTTCGGAATGATGACATTCCGAAGACTGCTTTTCGTACACGCTACGGGCATTACGAGTTCTTGGTGATGTCGTTCGGACTCACCAATGCCCCAGCAGCCTTCATGGATCTGATGAACCGCATCTTCAGGACGTTTCTTGATCAGTTCATTGTTGTGTTCATTGACGACATTCTGGTATACTCTCGGAGTCGAGAGGAGCATGAGAAGCATTTGAGGATTACTTTGAGGGAGCACCACTGTTCGCTAAATTCTCTAAGTGTGTTTTCTAGCTAAATAGCGTTGACTTTTTAGGTCACGTGGTTACGAGAGATGGTATACGTGTTGACCCGAAGAAGATCGAGGCCATACAGGTTTGGCCCAGACCTATTTAAGTGACAGAGGTTCGCAGCATCTTGGGTTTGGCCAGTTACTATCGACGCTTTGTTCAGGATTTTTCTCGTATCGCTGTACCGTTGACCGGGTTAACTCGGAAGGGAGTTCCTTTTCTTTGGACCGAGGCTTGTGAGCAGAATTTTCAGCAGCTGAAGACTCGTTTGACGACTGCACCAGTATTATCTTTGCCTTCTGGATCAGGCGGCTTTGTTGTCTATTGCGATACTTCTCGAGTGGGTCTAGGCTGTGTATTGATGCAGCATGGCTAGGTCGTCGCTTACGCTTCTCGACAGTTGAATAAGCATGAGCAGAACTATCTTACTCACGACTTAAAGATGGCCGTGGTGGTTTTTGCACTCAAGATCTGGAGACACTACTTATACGGCAAGTCGTGCCAGATATTCACGGACCACAAGAGCTTAAAGTACATTTTCCAGCAGCGGGATCTGAATTTGAGATAGCGCCGTTGGATGGAGCTCGTGAAGGACTATGACTGCGAGATTCTTTATCATCCGGGCAAGGCGAATGTTGTAGCTGACGCTTTGAGTCGGAGGCCCGGAGGTCGCTTGTCCTCTTTGAGCGCAGTTCAGAGACAGTCTTCCACAGATTGACAGATCTTCTGCGACAGCAGAGTGCAGTTTGAGTATACTTTGACCGGGGGACAGCTTGCCCATGTCCGTGCACGTCCACTATTACTTGATCGCATCTGGGAGGCACAGTCCGATGATGCTCGTTTGTCGGAGATCATGGATGTTGGAGATAGTGCCCTCATAGTCAATTATTGGATCACAGGTACGTGATTGCAATGATTGCGGAGGACCTATACCGGTAGGACAGTCTTACTCGAGATGATAGTATGCTATCTGGTTTGCCTTTATCAGTCGTGTACATGATCAGGTGACTGATTACATGTTACACTTTGATAGAGCCCTTAGGATCTTGCTTTACTACCAACAGTATGATGGCGATCATATACGTGAGAGTTGGGTAGTTTATATGCATATCCTTAATTGTGGTCCCTAGTCGTGGGAGTTTCGAGACAGGGCATCGATACTCCGGAGTAGACTAGTGTGTACAGTCGAGACCCCGACGAGGGGCGGTGGCCGGTCTCACAAGCCACTGGTGTCAGTTGGATCACCTAAGATGTATACAGGTGCTCATTGGGTTATGAGTACACCGGACAGGACTCGTCGGGAACCTGCTAGTTGGTATTATACATATCGTCAGATAGCAGTTCCCTGGTGACATGTGTACAGGTTAGTTCATCGACCTGAGGTCGTCATTTGTCTCGTGTGAGTTCCCACTGTGCTTTGATTTCTACCCTACCACGGCTCAAAGGAGTCGTGCAAACAGGTAGCTTTTGGGTACAGTCCCGAGCCATATGGAGGCACGTGAGCGGATCGGCAGGGGATTCGTCTCTCCCGGTATTGGGGGCGAGGTCGTGCTGTGTCTAGGAGAGCCATTACACAAAGTCCATGGCCATGGCAGGAGATTTACTGGTAGGTACTCCAGCAGTATCTCAGGGTGTTATTGGGCTTCACTCCGACACGACTTATACTGCTATTGGGGGTCTGAGGTTACTAGCCCCCTAGGCAGATATGCGATACTCATAGACGAACGGACCGGACTGTATATACATTGTCACTGTTAAGCTCAGTAGGGTTTTCCGGATGAGTTCGCTCATCGGCATCCCTTGAGGTCAGTCCATGGGCAGCCGTTACGCATTGCTAGTGCCGCTGACGGTTTGTGGTTAAACCCACTGCCAGGGTACTGACGAGCCATTAGAGTTCCCCACAGACAGTTTCCCAAGTTCGGGCGAAACGTTGTAGAGGCCGTATGGTTTTATGGCAGGGTTCGGAAAATGCACGTGCGTTTACGCACGTGTTATTTTTCGGGCAGATGATACTGGTCGGCTTTGGTTTAAGCCGGATCCGAGTATTATATTGAGTAGGTATAATATCTTTGTCTCAGTTGCATTTGTATTTGGTCGTAATACAAATGCGGGTATATTTATACAGTTTCGGGGTTATCCTGAAAGTCGTTTCAGGATCACTTTTGGAAGTTGCCAGTTTCCAGTTTTCTATCAGCCCTCTTTTAACATTCGGTTAAAGACGGTTTTATCTTTTCTTGGATGAAAGTGAGTCGTGCTTCTAGAAGCTTCTAGAAGGTTCTAGAAATGGAGAGGTGTCTTGTGACTCATGCTTTGATTTCTAAACATTCTTGTTTTCCTTAAGATCTTTATGCTTGATATTTTCATGTGTTCACACATGATATTTTTCTTATGGTCGCCCCCCCTCTCCTACGATCACCTCCCTCTTTGCTATAAGAGGCCGGCCCCCTCTCTCTCCTCACATTACCTCACTTGTTGTTTCACTTGGAAAGATTATAATAGTATTTGGGTGCATGAAAATTTCATTACCTCATTTCATTCCATCACCCAATTCTCTCGGCAACTTCATTAACCGATCGTCCACGGATTTGGACGAAGTGAGACAAAGTCATCTACTCATTCTCTACATCATTCTTGGTCGTCTCTTTTAGCAAACTTGACGATCGAGTTGCCTCAAGTCAGAGACGGGAGCCCGTTTAAAGAATCGATGATGTGGTGCCACTTCGACGAGGATATCGGAGATCGACGAGATCGGAGCAGCCGCAACGGAGCGTGGGATGATGGTTAAAGAACGAAGGACTCGGATCGTTCGGTATAACCTTTCTACACTCTTTACAGTTTGTTAGTTTAGCAATAATGGCAGATCCGGGTTAAAGTATACGATAGCGCCAGTTAAAAAGTTTTTGTCTCTCATTTGGCGTCTGTAGACTGCCGGGGCGCTAACGTAGACTTACAGTGGTATCAGAGCCTCACCATTTTGCTATACTAACTTGTGCTAACGCGTTTAAAATATCGATCGAAACGAAAATCAAAAATCGCATTTTTCCAACTTGACAGTTTCTGTTGATTTTAAATGGTGTCCTAAAAATATTCCACACATCTCAGAAAACTGTGCAGGGTTTTTTAAGCACACGTGCAAAATTTGAGCACGTGATCTCACCAAAGCGCCGCGGATTAGCGGCCAAACCCATGGTTTAGCCGCGCATCCGCGGCCATATGATGGGATCAGTGCACCAAATTTTGTTTGTGTCTTCTCTGTTGGAATTTGGGGGTTTTGGTATATATCATTTGGGCCCAGGTTTTGTTACTGTTCACCAGTAAGTCGTGGGGCCCACTTCTTGATATTTGGTCGATCGAAATTTAAACATGTTAGTTTACAGTGCTTACATTATATCTCCGACCGGGAATGTCATTTGATCGGTAAACCGCGTTTGATTGCTATAGTTCTTTTAGACGGGTTTGCGAACGTGACATTCGCGTTGATGTTCTGTTTTGTGCTGTGATGTTGCGGATTTGTCGTGGTGGATAGCAGTGTGCAATGGTAGTACAGTTTGTGTTTATTTGTACATTTGATATTGCGGGGCGAGCGTCCAACTTGTGGACTGCCGTCACTGCCTGTTGTATAATATTCTTTTGGGGCACGACCAGGTTGCGGTCGATGTACCTATTGTACTTTTTTTCATTACTGTACTAGGTTTTGCCCCGAGACGGAGTGCACGGATAGCCGGGTTCTGAGAACCAACGGGTCCGCATCTCATGGCTTTGAGAGGCAGAGGGGCCCCACTCTAGAATTGGCAGACTATTCGCCGCACTCGTAGGGGGTACAGATTGACCCAAGGAGGGGTGCCCAAGATTACCGGATTCCGTGAAGTGCTGGGTGGTCCATTCACTATGCTGTAGGGGGCTGCCTCGCTTCAGGTTTTGGCGGGTAACTTGCCGCACCCGTAGGGGTCTAGGTTTCATTGCACAGGCTATCCACACGACAGGGGAACGTCGGGTTTCAGCAGCGGCTCTGTGAAACCCGGGGATCCCAGATTATCTGTATTGTTCTGTGATGCTTATTACATTTCTGTAATGTTGCATACTATCACGCCTGGAGCGATTATTGTATATTGGTTTATATACTATTAGATGTTGTATATGTTTTACACCCGCGCTAGTCCAGTCCCCGCTCTGTCGTTAGTTAAGTAACCTAACGGGTGATGACGGGACCCAGTGACGAATGCGGATGGCATATACGTACATTTTATTTTCGTTCTTTTCTGGTGTGATTAAATGATGGGACTGTGTTGATTCTGATCAATGCAAAGTAAAACAAACCTGTTTGCAGTTGTTGGAACAAATTTAAAAAGTGTTATTGCAAAGACGTTTCCTTTTGTTATGCATAGCGGTATTCAGTGGAATATCCTGCACCTCATTCGACGGGGCAAGGGCCGATATCCCTTCACCGGGACTGACCCCTTGGGCATAAGTTTGCGTCAGCGTAATAACTTCACTATAGTCGATTACAAGTTGCTTTGCATAGCGGTATTCAGTGGAATATCCTGCACCTTATTCCACGAGGAAAGAGCCGAGATCCCTTTACCGGGAGTGACCTCTTTAGCAAAAGGTTTTCGCCACTATATTTTAAAAAGCTATCAGGTTCCTTCAGCGATATCAAGTTCACTACGTTAAAGGTTTTTTCGCCAAAAACCAGCCGTAGCCCTCCGTCACTTCTTTTGGGTATTCAGTAGTATTCAAGCTATGTATTTTGACCAACGCCAAGGCATAGTGTTTGGTAGCTGCTGGGTATTCAATTATTGCATAGATAGATGAGTTAGTTTGGGACAGTCGTTCTACCATTTTGGCCAACGTCAAGGGCATGTGCGGGTGGGTTCAAATTGACAAGATAGTGACGGGTAGAACTTGGCTTGTGACTTATGACATTTTGACCAACGCCAAGGTTATAAGAGCATGGGGCAAAAATCATATCGGGAGTTTCTAAAGAAACTGAAACTTGCTAAGTATGCCCATACCATCTGGAGTATGAGTAACGTGGATGCATTCCATCACGTTATCATGCGATGAGAGTTGGATCCCGATTCCCACTGAAGAGTTGGTTTACTCTTCGGGTGATCCCGATTGATTCTTCTTTAGGTTTGGAGGAGAATTTGACAGGACAGTGGGAGGTTTCCGGATTAGATAAAGTGATGACCATTCTGATCTAGGTTAGAGTGCACGCAGAGTGTTTCTTTTCTCTCTCTCTTTTGGCAGCAACCTTTGACCGACCCTAGACTATGACTCAGTGACCAGGTTGACCGAACCTTCTTAACATACTGGCTTTTGGATTGTCTGAGTTGCATAAGTCATTGCCACTCCTTCTTTTACCCTTTGAATTTCTCAGAACACCCGTATTACTACGGATATCCACTTCCATTGGATAGATCCATCGTATGGTTATATACGAACTCGAAGGGACTTCTTCGAGGATGGATCCAGGTTCAGGAGAAATAGAATTGGTTTATTCAGTTGTCTTTTATTATCACCTTCTCTCAGGTTGCGAGTACTCCTTGGTTTAGGAGAGTACACCTATTACGCTTATTGGATAGTCTTATTCCAAACCATAGGATGGTGCCGAAAGGTAGGGAATGAAGAAAACCAATTAGCCTAAGTAGGGTGTGCAGAAGGTAATATGTAAAGACAAATAAAGGGATTAGAAAGAGGGCAAAGTAAATTACGACTGATATCATTCACGACCAAAACCGCGTACTTCATCGCCACTCCTATTTCACCTTTAAAAGAATAAGGTATTATTCAGTTGTCTTTTATCATCACCTTCTCTCAGTTGTGAGTACTCCTTGGTTTAGGAGGGTACACCTATTATGCTTACTGGATAGTCTTCTTCCAAACCATAGGCTGGTGCCGAACGGTAGGGAAGGAAGAAAACCATTTAGCCTAACAATGGTGTACAGAAGATAACGACTAAAGACAAATAAAGGGATTTGGAGAGATGGCAATAAAATATACGGTTGAAGTCATGAATTGGATTATGGAAGAGGCATTGCTATGAATACCAGGATACCCCTATGAAACATTTTCATGTTTCAGTGCATTGTTAAAGAAAAACTGTTTTCCCGATTAGACACTTACTCCAAGGGTATGTATTTACCAGGTTTCATTCTCATATCTGTATGGTTTTACAGATGATGAGTGGGAGTAAGATATTGGGAATTAGGTGATCATCCTCATTATATCGGAATTCGTTGTAATTGGTGATATTTGAGGAAATCGCCAGGGTATAGTTTTCAACCTACGACGCACAGGTTTTGAGTTGTTTAACTCAGCGGACTTATACAGAGTATTGTATGTTGTCCAGTGTCCATCAGGACAAAGGGGTAGGTCCTCGTACTATGTTCTGTTTACTTATAACTTCTCTAGTATTTAGACGAGTGTTTCGAAGAAATACAAGGTCTAAGTTTTGAGAAGTTGTGGGTATAAGAATAAAGTAGAGAACCAGGTGTCACAAGTATCGGGATTCTTTAAAGAGATCGAAGATGTAGATTCTTGTGATTGGTATTCAGATGATAGTGATGGTTTTGAGAAACGTGTTTCTCTTTCAGGTTACTCATAATTGGATGCATTCCTAAGTTGAGTAATGCTGATTAGCCTCTTTCCATTAAGTTGATATGCACTGGAGACAGCTGCATGATTTGAATCTGGTTCCAATTAAATTAGTGCCAAAGTTTCTGTATTGGATATAGAATAGTTCGTACCTTAAAAGATGTTAAGGTACGGGGAGTTGTCCAGCTTATGCTTAAAACCACACTCTGGATAACTCAGGGCACGTTTCTGTACTGGCTGTTTGTGGGTTGACCCTGGCTATGACGAGGGTTGATATTCTACCATTTGGAAGATCAATAGTGATATTGTTCTTGACTTGCCACAGTTTTAGTAAAAATGGATCTTTTTCAGAAAACAGTAGTGGGAGTATGGTAGAACTGGAAGTGATTCCAGAACCGCGAACGATTACGGAAAATTTAATAGGACCTATATATTCAATCAGGTTTGACATTCCAATAGCCACTCCGCAGGTATGGTAGGTAACCTCAGACGCCCGAGAGGTACTTCGGTAGCCTCAGAGACGGTGACAGGGAGGTTCTTATCTACCCAGACTTGACACTACTGTTGTTCCAGGATATGAGACCCGGTAGGAGGGTTGTCGTAGTCAGTGGGAGCAGCGGAAGCATAGTGGGCAAGATGATTATATCTATTTATAGACTTGAGCAGTTATAGCGGAGATAGATCATCTAATTTTGATGTGATAGTCATGGGTTTGACTTCAATCAGAATAGGGGATGGATCAGTTAAGGAGGTAGTAGGGTGTGATGTCATGGTATCTGGATGACATACACAGAGTAGGAAGTAAAATTCCTATACTACGATCGGTTGAACTGTGGTCGTCACACAGTTGTTTCTCCAGACAGGATATGGATATAATATTTGACATTCTGGTTTCTAGATCTATGGTTTTAGATCTGGATTTGGGTAGTTTCCCAATGTGGGTACTTTGACAGATATTCTAATGGTTTTTGGAATAGTTGACTCCTAGCATGGTGGTGTACCTGCAGATGATGGAGTCACCCTCTCAAAAGGTGTCTTACAGACTAAAGGGGAGAGGGATGTGCATGATTGGCAGATCACTTGCTTAGGCAATTGAGTCAATCATGAGATGTCAAGTACCACACCAAATGTTGGTTTTGCACTAGATGCAATAAGTTTGTATTAATCCAATCCTGGAGAAACATAAGGAAGCAGTTTTAGAACATAAGTAAATGTTCTACGGATTTGATGACGGCAGCCTCTTTCGGGAGACGGTTATCATTCCAGGCTTCAAAGGTGACTTGGTTGACAGAGTGATTGTCAGAGTTATAGTTTATCCCTCTGACGAAGAGGGACAGTATTATGGACAGGTGGTCCAAGAGGATACTGAGGGTGGCATGGTGCCGGATACTGATTAGGTTCAGTGATCGATACAGTCTAAGAAGTTTGGATTTGGAGTTCATTTATGAACTAGGTCCCATCAGATATCCAGACATATTCTAAGACAGGTATTACTCAATTCGGGAGATGGCTTTCTCCGCGAACTTGAGATTAAGAGAGATATAGAAAGAAACTTCTAGGCGGATCCACTCACTAAGGCTATTTCTCGAACACAATAGTTTTACAAACGGGCTTTGTGATACTGATTAGTAGAGGAGTTGGATGTTCGGTTTCACACGGGCTGTGAGTAGTCGACATCGCAATAATTAGCCTTGAGTGCAAGTAGGAGATTGTTGGAGATAGTGCCCTCATAGTCAATTATTGGATCACAGGTACGTGATTGCAATGATTGCGGAGGACCTATACCGGTAGGACAGTCTTACTCGAGATGATAGTATGCTATCTGGTTTGCCTTTATCAGTCGTGTACATGATCAGGTGACGGATTACATGTTACACTTTGATAGAGCCTTTAGGATCTTGCTTTACTACCAACAGTATGATGGCGATCATATACGTGAGAGTTGGGTAGTTTATATGCATATCCTTAATTGTGGTCCCTAGTCGTGGGAGTTTCGAGACAGGGCATCGATACTCCGGAGTAGACTAGTGTGTACAGTCGAGACCCCGACGAGGGGCGGTGGCCGGTCTCACAAGCCACTGGTGTCAGTTGGATCACCTAAGATGTATACAGGTGCTCATTGGGTTATGAGTACACCGGACAGGACTCGCCGGGAACCTGCTAGTTGGTATTATACATATCGTCAGATAGCAGTTCCCTGGTGACATGTGTACAGGTTAGTTCATCGACCTGAGGTCATCATTTGTCTCGTGTGAGTTCCCACTGTGCTTTGATTTCTACCCTACCACGGCTCAAAGGAGTCGTGCAAACAGGTAGCTTTTGGGTACAGTCCCGAGCCATATGGAGGCACGTGAGCGGATCGGCAGGGGATTCGTCTCTCCCGGTATTGGGGGCGAGGTCGTGCTGTGTCTAGGAGAGCCATTACACAAAGTCCATGGCCATGGCAGGAGATTTACTGGTAGGTACTCCAGCAGTATCTCAGGGTGTTATTGGGCTTCACTCCGACACGACTTATACTGCTATTGGGGGTCTGACGTTACTAGCCCCCTAGGCAGATATGCGATACTCATAGACTAACGGACCGGACTGTATATACATTGTCACTGTTAGGCTCAGTAGGGTTTTCCGGATGAGTTCGCTCATCGGCATCCCTTGAGGTCAGTCCATGGGCAGCCGTTACGCATTGCTAGTGCCGCTGACGGTTTGTGGTTAAACCCACTGCCAGGGTACTGACGAGTCATTAGAGTTCCCCACAGACAGTTTCCCAAGTTCGGGCGAAACGTTGTAGAGGCCGTATGGTTTTATGGCAGGGTTCGGAAAATGCACGTGCGTTTACGCACGTGTTATTTTTCGGGCAGATGATACTGGTCGGCTTTGGTTTAAGCCGGATCCAAGTATTATATTGAGTAGGTATAATATCTTTGTCTCAGTTGCATTTGTATTCGGTCGTAATACAAATGCGGGTATATTTATACAGTTTCGGGGTTATCCTGAAAGTCGTTTCAGGATCACTTTTGGAAGTTGCCAGTTTCCAGTTTTCTATCAGCCGTCTTTTAACATTCGGTTAAAGAAGGATTTATCTTTTCTTGGATGAAAGTGAGTCGTGCTTCTAGAAGCTTCTAGAAGGTTCTAGAAATGGAGAGGTGTCTTGTGACTCATGCTTTGATTTCTAAACATTCTTGTTTTCCTTAAGATCTTTATGCTTGATATTTTCATGTGTTCACACATGATATTTTTCTTATGGTCACCCCCCCTCTCCTACGATCACCTCCCTCTTTGCTATAAGAGGCCGGCCCCCTCTCTCTACTCACATTACCTCACTTGTTGTTTCACTTGAAAAGATTATGATAGTATTTGGGTGCATGGAAATTTCATTACCTCATTTCATTCCATCACCCAATTCTCTCGGCAACTTCATTAACCGATCGTCCACGGATTTGGACGAAGTGAGACAAAGTCATCTACTCATTCTCTACATCATTCTTGGTCGTCTCTTTTAGCAAACTTGATGATCGAGTTGCCTCAAGTCAGAGGCGGGAGCCCGTTTAAAGAATCGATGATGTGGTGCCACTTCGACGAGGATATCGGAGATCGACGAGATCGGAGCAGCCGCAACGGAGCGTGGGATGATGGTTAAAGAACGAAGGACTCGGATCGTTCGGTATAACCTTTCTACACTCTTTACAGTTTGTTAGTTTAGCAATAATGGCAGATCCGGGTTAAAGTATACGATAGCGCCAGTTAAAAAGTTTTTGTCTCTCATTTGGCGTCTGTAGACTGCCGGGGCGCTAACGTAGACTTACAATGGAGCAGGTTCGACAGGTAGAGATTCAGAGTTTGTGATCGATGATCAAGGAGTGCTACGATTCGGGACTCGTCTATGTGTGCTATATTCCGAGGGACTGAGACGCGAGATCTTAGAGGAGGCGCATCAGTCAGCTTACAGTGTTCATCCGGGTTCCACTAAGATGTATAATGATTTGAGATTCGTTAATAATCGTTTTGTTACTGGCTTGAGACAAATAGGGATCAATGGAAGGACAAGGGTCAGTAGAGGAAAACCCTAATTCTCTCCAAGAACCCTAATCCACATTTATCGCTATTTCTCAAGTATTAAATAATTAAAACTTTAATAAGAATTATTTTTAAAACTCCATCCATTAACTACTAAATCCTATAACCCTACAAGCCCTTCTCTTATAAATTTTCAAATCACCTTAGTTTAAAACGATAAAAATCCCACATTTCTTTGTCAACTCGTCTAAAGTAAGATAAGTAGTTCACTATTCCCTATGGACAACCCGTACTCACTATCGGCTAGCTATTGTGACACCGTTATTGATTGCGGTAACCAGAACACTCAAAGACACAGTTTTTCGAATCAATCGAATGGCGCCGTTGCCGAGGAAACGGTCGTAATATTTTTCTTGTTATTCGGGTTGAATTCTAGTATAAAACCAAAAGAAATAAATATAAAAAGAGAACCAAAACCGTATTTTTTGCTTTTAACGATTCTTGTGCGATTTTTGCAAGGAAATCTTAAGTAAGTGGAGCGAACCAACAGAGATTCAGAGACTTTCAAATTGGACCAGAGGAGCATTGGACTGCTGAGAAAAAAATTGAAGTCACAACTCCATAAGACGGCGGCGGTACCGCGGCCAGAGGGAGCAATGGGCGGCGGAAG
The DNA here is from genome assembly GCA_030015575.1 of Agapanthus africanus. Classification (NCBI taxonomy): domain Eukaryota; kingdom Viridiplantae; phylum Streptophyta; class Magnoliopsida; order Asparagales; family Amaryllidaceae; genus Agapanthus; species Agapanthus africanus. The sequence goes on along the minus strand of JASDDO010000012.1, from coordinate 345,632,136 downwards.
CGCGGCCATATTGGGGAGTTAAGTCTCCAAATTTTCTTGTATTATCCTTTCTTCTTCCTCACTCCTCTAAATCTCCAATCAATTGTTTTTACCTGCAGAATTCTTTGCAAACAGCGCCACTAAAAAAATCTTTTTGCGTGTTTTAGATTTTGGTTTGTCTGCATATTTAAAACGAACATTAAGGGGCAAGAAATCCAAATTCATATTAGGTGGGGATTTCATCACCCTTCCTAGGCCCCACAATTCACAAACGAGCATACGCTTCACCCTATATTAATAAAAAATATCTAGACCAAGCCTCTAAGGACAATTGCGCTCAATTAGGACAAAGGAGGGTCGTGGGTAATCTATTGTTTATCCGCATTTCTCTTGTAGTGTCTAAGGCAAATGTGACTAAGGAAAGTGGTTTGCTTAATTAGGCACGCTATTTCGGTGATTCGTATAGCGGATACCTCCCACTTACCAAGCACTTACCTGGCTACAAGATTGATAAGGAGGTGATAAAGAATTGATCCTACATCTTGTCCTTTGGAAGTCTAGGAGCGGTCTAGAAATTTGACCTAGGTGACCCTAGCTCTAGGAGCTAATTGTGTATTTTGTGATTGGTTGAGTCAAGCCTTGAGTCCGTCACTTTTGTCAAACAAAGCCTTCTTAAAATCGTTCTCACACGTTATCACATGCTGCCACGTGCACTAAACCCGCTTAGTGCATGATCGGCTGGACACAGGATTCTAGTGCCCGTTTAGTCCGCGTTTTTGCTGTCGACTCCGAAGTCGATACTTCTTCACCTTCTTTTTCTCCTCCACCTACTACATCTCCCGAGATGGACGGACCTCCATCGGGTTTTAACAACACCTCATTGCCACCTCCCATAGGTGTGCAAATTCAAAATCCACCACGCATTGCTCTCCAAGACCGATGCTACCCAACACGCTACGTGTATGTCTCTTCCATCAGCCAATAGGGATAATTTCGAAATTAAAACCCATTTCATCAACTTGTTTCCCAAATTTCATGGGCTTGTGTCTGAAGATGCCTACGTTTTTATAACAAAATTCGAAAACGTATGTGCAATGATGAGCACCACCCAACTTTCAGGGGATACTATGCGATTACGTCTTCTCACCCTTACCTTGTGCGATCTCTCAGAGAAGTAGCTTTATAGCACCTCCACACATTCTATAACTAATTGGGATGAATTTGTTAAAGCATTCCTTAAGAAAATTTATCCTAATCATAAGACTGTCCGCAGTAAGAGCGAGATTATCCAGTTTGCTCAACTTCCCAATGAACCCTTTTAGAAATGCTTTGAAAGGTTTAATGATCACCTTGTCCAATGCCCTCATCACGAAAAAATGGCAACTTTGCTAAATTATGTATGAGGGTGTTAATCCAACGACAAAACAAATGTTAGAAACCATTTGTCAATTTCATTTCATGTTAAAATCCACGAGGAAGCGTGGCAATTTCTTGAGGATCTCGCCGAACAAACACTACAGTGGGAGAGCTCAAGTCCAACAACATCATCTTCGCCTTCATCTAGGGCAGGTAACCATCAGCTCGACGCTTCCATCGCAATGAAAGCCGAAATGGCTGCGATGCAAAAGAAGCTCGAAGCTATTGAAAGCAAATTCTCTTCAGCTTTCCTAAACCAAGTTACGCTCCCCAAAACCGTGTGTAGTTGCTGTTATGATTCGTCACATTTAACCGAAGAATGTCCTCTGAATCCTCCATCTCAAGGTCAAGAACAAACTAATGCTGCTTTTCAGCAACGACCTAGAAACGATCCTTATTCATCTACATATAACCAGGGATGTAGGAATCATCCTAATTTTTCTTGGAACCAAAACCAAATTCAAAACCAAAATCAAAATCAGTTCCAAAATCAAAATAACTACCAAAGGCTTCCTCCACAGCAATAACAACCACCACAACAAATTCAGCAGCCCTTTCAACCGCAATCATTTCAAAACCCGGCCAACAACTTTACCCCTTATAACAATTCTTTCCAACCACAGAATAATGTTCCTCCTGCCGGTACCGATAAAATCTCTGCACTTGAAAGAAGCTTAGAAGCGTTTATTAAATAATCTGCGCAAACGTCGGCTAATTTAACTTCTTCTATCCAAACGTTAGTGCAACACACTGCTTCCCATGATGAAAGCATCAAATCGATCGAAGCAAAAATTGCACAGTTAAACGCCGTGATGAGTGAAAGAGAGAAAGGGAAACTTTCATCTCACCTCTACCAAATCCCGGCCACCCACAAAACGCTAACACTGTTCTTAACCAAAAAAATCATAATGTTAGTGCCGTAACTGTTAGTTATATGTATGCCCTAGAGGCCATTACTGTACATACGATGTATATTGTAGTGGATGCTTGGACATATATAGGGAGGACTTTCTTGCTCGACATGATAGTATGCTATCTGGTTGTACTTTATCTTAACATGTACTTTGATTGTCTCTATGTTACATGTTGATAAAGCCCTTAGGATATGTACTCGACTACTGGGACTATGATGAGATCATACTAGTCGGGCCACGGTAGTCGACGAGTACATCCTATAATTGTTCCTAGTCGTGGGTGTATCGATACAGGGCATCGATGCACCAGAGTAGACTAGCGTATACGCATCTTGACCCATATGATGGGCGATGGATGATCCCATATCCATCGGTGTTTGACATCAAGGATGGTGTACGGGTGCTCAGTGGAGACTGGGTACACTGGACGGACTCGCCGAGAACTCCCAGATGGTATTATACCATACGTCAGATGGCAGTTCTCCGGTGACACTGGTACAGAGTAGTCTGTTGACCCGAGATCGTCATAGAGTCTTGTGTGGTTCCCACTGTGCTTTGATTTCCATCATACCACGTCCAAGAGGGCGTGCAAAAAGGTGGCTTTTGGGTACAGTCCCGAATCACATGGAGGCAATGAGCGATAGGAGGGGATTCGTCTCTCCCGGTATAGGGAGTTGATGTTGTGCTGTGTTCGATTGGCTATAACCGGAAATCCCTGGCCAGGGTTGCTGAGATTTACTGGTAAGTGTTATCAGTAGTTTCTCGAACTGTTATAGACCTCATATCGACACGACTTATCGAGCTACTGGGGTCTGACGTTTACCACCCCTAGGCGAGATATGCGACATATCAGACGATGAGACCGGACTGTACGGGAGTGTTACTGTTTGGATTCACAGGAGAAGTTACAGGCTTGCTTGTTGATCTTCTGAGCGCTCAATACCTGGGTAGCTGTTACGTTTAGCTGACCGCTTGTAGCTTGTGGGTGTTTGATATGATCATCACCTACTGCCGGCGTATTGACGATTCTTTAGAGTCCTACACAGAGGTTTCTTGACTTAGGCAAAACGGAGTAGGAGCACATATGTGATATGTGCGGGACCGAGGATAATGCGATATAAGATACCGTATTCTATTCTCGCGATATTTGATATCAGCCGGGTCATTGGATCAAGTGTTGATTCGATGAATTGGTACGGATTTATATTAGTCGGTTATATGCGATATAGCCGGATTGTCGGATCAAGTGTTGATTCGATAATTTAATATATAATAATATATATGATATATTAAATGACATTAACTAATATTTGCTCACTATAAGATTCTTTTTCTCACTCGGGTAATACATTGATATATATGCGATATATGTTAATTGTATTATTTTATTTTGTTGCAATAAATATTGTATATGTGATATATAATATTGTAACATGTTATAATTATTAATGCAACATGATTTGAGGAGTTTAAACGAGATTAGGGTTTGATTTGGGTTAATGCATTCTAGATGTTTCTAGATGGTTTTACTTTGTCATGATAAAGATATTTGTGTTGATCTTTATCCATGACTCACACTTAACCCAACCCAAACCCTAACCCTAGTAAACTCTCTACATTGGTTACTACAACCATGGTTGCATAAATAATGATGATAACCTTTTTATTATTCATCACAAATGATTATTCTTCTTCTTCCTCCTTCATTCTTCCATGAAAAAGCTTACTTGTTTTTCAAAAGGTGATGAATAAATATGAGAAAAAGATAAATAAAGAGAGCAAAAATCCTACTTCATCATCCTCATCTTCCCTTGCCATTTAGATGAGGGTGTTCACATCATTTCATGAGTGTTAGCTTGTGTTAAAGAAACTTCAAGGTAGATCATCTTAGTATCGAAGATCGGAAGCAAAGGTTGCGTCTTTCTCTTCGTGGAACCTCTCGAGAGTCCGGATCCCGATGATCGCAGCGAAGGGACCACAACACGGAGCATATGAAGTGAAGGACCGGATCTACAAAGGTTGTAATCCCTCTCACTTAGTGTTAAATTGTTTAGCATGCTTGTTTTCGCCTAATCTCTAGTTTAAAGTTCCGTATTCGGGTTGTTCGGCACGGCTAAATTTTAAATCGGGCATGGTTGATGCCTCGTAGACCCTTGTGCGCGTGCATAGCAACCCTACAGTAACTACGTTGAGATCGGGATGGATGCTGAACAATCATGTTGGAGAACAACTTGATGATTTCGATGACACCCCAGCTACTACTTCTACTTCTACTTCTTCTAACCAAACATCTTCTTTCGAGCCTATTCTCCGTTCTTCACTAGGCTCGAACTCTCAGTCTACTTCCTTGAATGAATTACTCTCTCAGACCACCCCAAATTCAATTTTAGGATCCATTCCATCCCCACAAACTTCTCCCCAAGTGTTAGACCCAACCCCTGTTAATAAAGCTCCTTTTCCAAACCGGTTGAGGCCCAACAAACCAAGTCCACAAATGGAGAATGTTATGGAAATGTTTAAGCAAGTTAAAATTAATATCCCTCTCTTAGATGCTATTCAATAAGTTCTAGCCTATGCAAAAATTCTTAAGAACTTGTGCAATAAGAAAATGAAAACTCTAGTGCCTAAAAAGGTTTTCTAAGTGAGCAATGTGAGTGACGCTCTTACCAAAAATTTGCCCAAGAAACATAAGGACCCCGGTTGTCCGATAATTTCTATAACCATTGAGGGTAAAAACATCAATCGTGCTCTACTCGATTTTGGTGCTAGTGTTAACTTGCTCCCGTATTCTGTGTATGAGCAATTACACATAGGAGAGTTGAAACCCACGCACTGTACTCTTCAGATGGTCGATCGATCTATCACCCACCGTAGGGGTGAGCTAGAGGACGTGTTGATCAAAGTCAGGGAATTTATATTCCCTGTGGACTTTATAGTTTTAGATACACAGCCTGTAGTGAACCCACGGAACCAAATTCCGGTGATTCTTGGTCAACCTTTTCTAGCAACCTCAAATGCGGTAATCAATTGTCGTAACGGGTCCATGAACCAATCCTTTGGGAAGATAACAATTGAACTTAACATTTTCAGGGTGGGAAGTTAACCCTCTGAACCTTCTGCTCATATGATCGATATATGTTCCGTCCACGAGATAGCTTCCAACAGTTGCGAATTTGAGGAGTTTGCTCTACAATAATGATCTCGATGCCACTAATGCATCATTTTTTGATCCAGCTACTCCTTACACGAATAGGGAATACGAAGGGTTCACTTTCCTTGATGACCTTGATTAACGGGACCCTTCTGTCGATAAGTCCACCCCCAAGTTCGAATCCTTTGACTTATCGAACGAGTTAGTCGAGCTATCTGAGTCAGTCTCTTACACTCGCTATGAACCTCTCATGGAGTCCGAGTATTATTCCCCTACCCTACCTTCTATCGTCTCTCCACCGATACTTGATCTCAAACCATTGTCGTCTCATCTTAAGTATGAATATTTAGGTGTGAATGAGTCTTTACCTATCATCGTATCAGCTTCTCTGGCCTTAGAGCAAGAGAGAGCTCTTCTGTCTGTCTTGAGATCGAATCGGGAAAGTTTCGGTTGGACAAAGGCGGATATCAAAGGGATTAGTCCGTTAATTGTTGAACATCATATACATTTGATGAATGAGGCCAAACCAGCCCGTGACCCACAAAGACTGTTGAATCCCGTCATGAAAGAGGCGGTGAAGAAGAAAATCGTCAAATGCTTAGATGGTGGTATAATTTACCCAATATCTGATAGCCAATGGGTAAGTCCTATTCACGTGGTCCCTAAAAAGTCTGGCATCTCGGTCATAACTAATGAGGCAAATGAGTTGATTCAAACTTGACCCCAAACCGGGTGGCTGGTATGTATTGATTTTAGAAAACTCAATGCTGCGACGATGAAAGATTACTTCCCTCTACCCTTCATTGACCAGATATTGGAATGTTTAACTGGGCATGAGTTCTACTGTTTCTTGGATGGTTACTCAGGCTATAACCAGATTCCCATCGCCGAAAAGGATCAAGATAAGACAACTTTTACTTGTCCTTTCCGTACTTTTGCCTATAGACGCATGCCCTTTGGGTTATGCAATGCTCCCGCTACATTTCAGCGGTGTATGATGGGGATATTCTCGGACATGGTCGAGAATTTTCTGGAGATATTTATGGACGATTTTTCCATATTTAGGGACTCCTTTGAGGAATGCTTACGTCATCTTGACGCTGTTCTTACCCGCTGTAAGGATAAGAATCTAACTTTGAATTAGGAAAAATGTCATTGCATGGTTCAAGAATGTATTGTCTTAGGGCATATCATTTCACGAAATGGCATTAAGGTAGACAAAGCTAAAATAGATGTCAATTCCAACCTTCCTCCTCCTAAATGCGTCAAAGATATACGATCCTTTCTTGGTCATGCCGTATTTTATAGACGATTCATTAAGGACTTTAGCAAGATTGCTAGACCCTTAACTCTTCTCTTGGCCAAGAATACAACATTTCATTTCGAATCGGATTGCTTGGCTTCTTTTGAATTGCTTAAACGCTCCCTCACTACTGCCCCCATTCTATCATCTCCAGACTGGAATCACCCGTTTGATCTTATGTGTAATGCATCCGATTTTGCTATTGGTGCAGTCTTAGGACAACACATCGATAAGATGCTACATGTGATTTATTATGCTAGTAGGACCTTGAACGATACCCAAATGAACTATACAACCACCGAGAAAGAACTCTTGGAGTTGTCTTTGCATTAGAAAAATTCAAAGACAAAAGTGGATATGAAAACGTCGTAGCCGACCATCTTTCACGACTTCCTTCTTCCCAAACGTTGACCATGCCAATAAATGACTCCTTTCTGGACGAACATCTCTTGACCCTATCTAGCGAACCTTGGTTCCTGATATTGTGAATTATTTAGCAACGGGACTTTTACCCAGCGAATGGTCAAATTAAGACAATCACAGATTTTTATCCCATGTAAAACACTTTTACTGGGATGAACCTTATTTGTTCAAGTATTGTCCTAATCAGATCAGTCACCGATGTGTCCTTAATAATGAGTTCAGGAGTGTATTGTCCTTCAGCCATGATCAAGCATGTGGCGGTGACTTTGGTCCACGAAAAACCGCGGAGAAAGTTTTGCAATGTGGCTTTTATTGGCCAACGTTATTCAAAAATGCACATGATTATTGCAAAACTTGTTCACGGTGTCAGCACATGGGTCGGATTTCACGGAGAAACAAAATGTCGCTACAACCAATCTTGGTTGTGGAGATATTTGATATATGGGGAATTGATTTCTTGGGCCCATTTTGTTGGGATCCGATGCCCACGCCACGGAAACCATGGCTGAGGCGGTAGCGGAAAAAAATTTAGCGAGCACCGAACAACTGTAAAACCCAGGATTCGATCCATAGACCTAACTAGCTAACTAGAAGTGCAAAGGGTTGAGAACTACAACCTTTGTCGTGTGTCCACCCAATTGTGGAAGACCCCTCCAAGCTCGTAGCCGCCGGGATCATGCATGAAGATCGACTACCTTCGCCGAAGACGATCCATCCGAGGGAAACTGAAGAAGGCTCTAACCGATGATCCAAACTTGCTAGGTGTGGATGGTCGGTGATGTAGGATTTTTTCACTAAAAATTTCTCTCAAATACCATGCTCAAAAGGAGAGCAAGAAGAAGAAGGAGAAGAGGAGAGCATGAAGCATGAAGCAAGTGAAGAAAAATTCACACCAATGTAGAAGTGAATGGCTTGTATATGCAACCATGAATCAATTGTCCATCCAAATCATTTTTATCAATATTAAAAGCCCAAGAAAAGCTTTCCAACATGTTCACAACCATGCTTCTTGTCTCCTCACTATACACCTCATTTCCCTTTTTATTTTTCTAAATAGAAAATAAATATGAGGTGTCCTTCTTCTAGAAGTATTCCTATATAAATACGGAATACTTCACCTGGTATATGTATCGATACATATACACGTATCCGTATAAAAATACGGATAACACCAAAGAGAGAAAATAAATAGTGAACAATAATACTAAAATACAAACATAAATTATTAAATCAAAACCTGATTTAATAATCCGGCTTAACCCTAATCCGGCCAGTATTATCAACCGTCCGATTAAAGTCCGTGTAATACACGTATTTAATCAGACCCCTGCACGTACCAACATACGGCTCCTACATCCGTCGCCTAAACCGGAAAAACCCTCTGTGTGGGACTCTAAAAACTCGATAATACGCTGGCAGTGGGTTTAACCACAAACACGTCAGCGGCACTAGCTGTACGTAACGGCTACCCAGGTGCTTGTCTAAAGGGGGGTCGACAATCAAGTACGTCCTTACCTTACTGAGCCTGAATGTGACAATCTTCGTACAGTCCGGTCTTTTCGTCAAAGAGTATCGCATACCGGGTCTAGGGATGGAAAACGTCAAACCCCTACTAACCCGATAAGTCATGTCTGAGTCAGGCTCACCACCAACAGAGATACTACTAATCTACTATCAGTAAATCTCAACCACTGTGGCCACGGATTTCTAGTGATAGCTGACTGAACACAGCGCGACATCGACTCCTAATACCAGGAGTGACGAATCCCCGACAATCGACCACTGTCTCCATGTGGCTCAGGACTGTACCCAACTAAAACCTGTTTGTACGACTCTAGGGTAGTAATCAAAGTACAGTGGGAACTCACACGAGACAAATGACGATTTCAGGTCAAAGGACTAACATGTACTCATGCCACCTGAGAACTTCCATCCGACGATGGATATAATACCATCTAGAAGTTCTCGGCGAGTCCGTACAGTGTACTCACCTCTAATGAGCACCTGTATACTATCTCAGGTGTCACAACACCAATGGCTTGTGAGACCGGCCATCGTCCAGTCTCGATACTCCTACGACTAGGGACATTTAAGGATGTGCTTATGGACAACCCAGCTCCCACATATATGATCGCCATCATAATACTGGTCGTCAAGCAACAATCCTACGGGCTTCATGAACGATGAAGATAAACCGGATAGCATACTATCATCTTGAGTAAGACTGTTATACCTGTATAGGTCCTCCCTCAATTATCATAATCACCTACTTGCAATCATAATAATTGCCTTGAGAGCACTATATCCAACAATCTCCCACTTGCACTTAAGGCCAATTATTGCGGTATCGCATACTCACAGCTAGTGTGCTACCGAATACCCAACTTCTCTACTAATCAGTTTAGCAAACTATGTTTGTGAAACTTAACATGTCCGAGAAATAGCCTCAGTAAGTCGATTCGCTACAATGTTCCAACTTCATCTCTCTAGATCTTAACTTTGCAAAGATCAACAATCTCTCAAACCGAGCGATACCCCGCCTCAAGAATTTATATGGACACTTGATGGGACCAAGTTCATCAATGAACAATGCCATCCAACAAATTTCTTGGGCTGTATCCTCTGTTGAGTTATAACTAGTATCCTGCACCATGATTACCTCAGTATCCCTATTGGAACACTATCCAATATACTGATCCTCAGAAGAGGCCAAACTCAAAACTCCGACAGCATCTCTGTCATCCAGGTCACCCTGGAAGCCTGAACCGATAACCGCCTCCCAGAGGAGGCTACCGTTATCTTATACCAAGAACATCCACTTATGTTCTTAATAGCTTCCCTTTGTTTCTCCAGGATTAGATTAATATATGCTTACTACAACAAGTGTATAAGTAATATCTGGTGTTGTATAAGACATTGCATGATTGACTCAATTGCCTAAGCAAATGATATGTTATTCATGCCTGTCCCTCTCCTCATCAGTCTAGAAGACATCCTTTTTAGAGAGGGTGACTCCATCACCTGCGGGTACACTACCACGTCAGGAGTCGTCCATTCTAAAATACTTTTAGAATGTTGTCCAAGTACCCGATTGGGAAACTTTCCAAATCTAGATAAAAAAAACCAGAATCCTTGTTACATTATCTATCTGGTTTTTATACAAGACATGTTTGATTGACTCAATTGCCTAAGCAAATGATATGTCATTCATGCCAGTCCCTCTCCTCATCAGTCTAGAAGACATTTCTTTAGAGAGGGTGACTCTATTACCTGCGGGTACACTACTACACCAGGAGTCGTCCATTCTAAAATACTTTTAGAATGTTGTCTAAGTACATGATTTGGGAAACATCCTAAATCTAGATCTAGTCACCAGAATTCCTGGTACACTATCCATATCTAACGTGGAGAAAACACTATGTGACAACCAAAGTTTGACAGATTGTACTATAGGAACATCACTTCCTATGTGTAGTATGTCTTCCAAATCCCAGGACAATACTCCCTACATCCTTCTTACTAGGTTCATCTATTGTTTTGATGAAGTCAATCACCTTGACTGTCATATCAAAACAAATAATCTTTCTCCACTATCCTTGCTTTAGTCTACGAATAGACATAAGCAACATGCACACCTTCAGCTGCTCCTATTGACTATGATAACCCTTTGGCAGAGTCATATATACGTACATTTCAAAATTCCCATCTGGAATGACGTTATAGTCATCTATCTATCAGATATCATAGCTAAGAATAGCATCAGCGTCAAGTCATATCCATATGGACTTCAGCATAGACACTGAAGTAAAAGTCACATCACAATCCATAATGGGTATTTGATGAGAACTCTTTAACAATTCTAGCCTTATTAGGTTAGTACATTTCCACCTGCACAGATCTCGAAAGATCTACTTGCTCCTAATGGGTTTTACCCCTTCAGGAGCGCACAACAAAGTCAAAAATCCATGATTTGCTGAAGTGCGTGTAGTCCATCTTGGCTATGAAGTATCTGGTCATCTGGAAGTTACCACTTCCTATGACCTGCTGACGACTAATAGGTGAAATAGAAATGCCAAGTCACATCTGCATGGACTTCAGTATAGACACTGAAGTAAAAATCCCATCACAATCCATAACGGGTATTTGACGACACTCTTTACAATAAGTCTATCTTTATTAGGTTGGTACCTTTCCACCGGCATAGATCTCGAAAGATCTACTTGCTCCTAATGGGTTTTACCCCTTCAGGAGCACCCAGTAAAGTCTAAAATCCATGATTTGCTGAAGTCATAGAGTCCATCTTGGATATGAAGCATCCGGTCACCTGGAAGTTACAACATCCTATGACCTGCTGATAACTAGTAGGGTCATCATCACCATGATGCTGACCTCCCTGTCACCGTCTACGAGAAAACCGAAGTACCTCTCAGGTGGCTGAGGTCGCCTACTCAATCTGTGGAGTGGCCAATGGTTTGTCAAGTCCAATTGAATCCGTAGGTTCTACTAAATTTGCGGTAACCGTTTGTGGTTTACGAATCACTTCCAATTCTACAATACTCCCACTAATTTCTTTTTCAAAAAGATCCCTTTTATAAAAAGGTGGCGAGTCAAGAACAATGTAACTTTTGATCTTGAAAATGGTAGAAATAAAATCCCAGCGAATGCTTGGGATAATCCACAAACCACTATTACCGAAGCGTGCCTTGAGTTTTTCTGGATTCTGCTTTTAACAAAAACCGGATAACTCCATATCTTAACAATCTCAAGATATGTAACCATTCTATATCCAAATAGAATTAAGGCACTAATTTAGATGGAACCAGATCCAAATGTCATGCAGCTGTTTCCAGTGCATACCCCAAATGGAACAAGGCCATTACAGCATTACTCATCAAGGAGCACACCTATGGATGAGCAACCTGCGAGAGAATCAAGTTTTCAATACTATGATAGAATACTTAGCATAAGTATCTACATCTTGGATCACCTCGAACAATCCTGATACTTCCAACGTATGGTTCTTTACTTTATTCTTATACCTATAAACTTCTCAAAATCTTTGGACCTTGCATTACAATGAACGCGTGTCTAAAAACAGAGAACTCATAGGTAAACCTGAATGAAGTAAGAGTACCAACCCCTTGTTCCGTAGGATACTGGACAACATATATCTCCATGTATAAGTCCCAACAGTATACTAACTTAAATTCTGTGTTTTATAAATTGAAAACTGTATCTTGGTTAAGAATATCTTACACCGTTATTTAATACACCTTACCTTATCCTCAACTGATAAAGGTAAATGTTTACAACACAATTTTCAAAATGTATATCTCACTTTATAAAATAAATATACAAAAATTTCTTTTGAAAATTTGGTGCATAACAACGGTTATTTGAAACCAAATATTTTTCGTTAGGCAAAGCCAGGCGATTTAATCCAGTATCACCAATTGCAACGAATTCTGATATTGTGGATCAAATCGCCCATTTCCCAATATTCTACTCTTACTCATCATCTGTAACACCATACAGATGTGAGATCCAAAACTGGTAAATACATATCCTGGAGTCAGAATTAATTGAGAAAACGGTTTTCTTTTACAAATACACAGAAAGTCTGAAATATGATTGTTTCATAGGGGGTGGCCAGGTATTCCTAGTAATGCCTTTTCCATTATCCAAATTCATGACAGTAGTTGCAATTTCTTTTGCCCTCACTTCAATCCCTTTATATGTCTCTACATTTTACCTTCTGCACACCGTACTTAGGCTAATTGATTTTCTTCCTTCCATACCTTTTGGCACCAGCCTGAGGTTTGGAATAAGACTATCCAATAAGCGTAATTGGTGTACTCTCCTAATACAAGGAGCTCTCACAACCTGAGAGAAGGTAAAGAAAAGAGACAACAGAATAATCCTATTCAATTTCTTCAGAACCAGTGGCCATCCTCGACTGAAGTAACTTCTTCGAATTCGTATATAACTATACGATGGTCGTTCCAAGCAATATAGATCATTGTAGTGATACGAAGTGTTCTGAAGAAATGCAAAGGGTAAAGTAGGAGTGGTAGGGATATATGCGACTTTGTCGCGAATCAAAACAAACCAAAGCCCAAGGGGGTGAGATGGTTCGGTTAACTTGGTTCATAAGTTTTTAAGGTAAGTCATGGGTCGCTGTACCAGAGAGAGAGAAAAGAAACACTCAGCGTGCACTCTATCAAGATTAGATTGGTTATCACTTTATCTATTCAGGATGGCTCCCACTGTTTTCTCGAATTCTCCTTCAAACCCTAAAAGGAGAACTAGTCGGGGTCATTTACATTTTACAAGTTCGCTAACCGTTCAGCCAGGCCAGTGTTGGTACTCCAAGAGAGGTCCCCCGTGCTTTCGCACGGACCCAATTAATAACCCCGTTTCCGCAGAGGCGTAACCTCATTAACACATTCTAGACACCTAATAGGTTAGCTAATTGTGAAGTGAAAAATCTCCTGAGGAGTAATACACACTCATCAGTGGGAATCGGGACCCAACTATCATTGTGTGATAACTTTGACAGAAGCCGACTAAAATTACCACACTCCAGAAGGTATGCGCATGCCTGGCAAGTTTCATGTATGTTTGAAACTCTCGATATGGTTTTTGCCCCTAGCGGTTTATGACCTTGACAAAGGCCAACAAAGCATAAACCACTAGTCAAGTTCAACCCATCATTATCCTGGATTACACTAAAACCCACCCGTGTAAGCCCTTAACAAAGGACAACAAGGCTATACAACTGTCCTAGATAATTGTATATCCATGCAACAGAAAAGTATTACAGAGCTACCGCACACTACGCCTCGGCGAATAGCAACGACAAACGTAGCACAAATAATAAGCAATACTAATTTGAAATGACGGAGGACTGCGACTGGTTTTTGGCTAAAAACCATTAACGTAATGAACTTGATATCGTTGAAGGTGCTGGGAACTTAGGCACACTAGCAAACTAGTTTTCGAAGATGGCAACATGGATTTCAAAATTTTTCTAGTTCGCTGAAGTTCCCGAAACCATGAATCGAACTAAAGAACTAAGAACTTGTAAACAAAATCTAGTGAGCTAAACTAATCTACTATGTGTAGAATACTCACATCCTCAAGCTTTCTTCAAGTGCTCCGGATCGCGCTTGCAAGCCGGTCCTCCTTTGCCGAAGATGATCCACCTGAGGAAAACGATCCAAGCTCCAGCTTCGCCTAGCGAAGCAACCGACGCTTCAAGGTCGCTAGCAATGGAGAGTGGGGATGTAGGAATTTTCCACTATCTTTTTTCTCTCATCTCTAAAGCTCAAGTGAGCAATCAAAGAAGAAGAAGGAGGAGGTGAGGAAAACCAAGGCATGAGAAACTCATGAAAGAAATGAGCCAATGTAGAAGAGTTATCAAGCATCATAGAATGAAGAGTGAATGAAAATTGGCATGTAGTAAGAATGGCTCCTCATTTTTACAACCATGCAAAAAATATCTCATACCATTTTTACAATAAACAATCAAAGGCCATACCTCTCTACATACCTCCAACCATGCTCATGCCATCTTACCTTCCACCTTATTTGCAAATGATTTTCTAAAAAGAAAATCATATAATGAGGTGTCCATCTTCTGGAAGATATTTCGTATAAATACGGAATACTACCCGGTATACGTATCGAAATACATATACGCGTATTCGTATAAAAATACGAATAGCAACGAGAGAAAATGAATAGTGACCAATAATACTAGAATACATATATTAAAAATATATATAAATTATTAAATCAAAACTTGATTTAATAATCCAGCTTAATCCTAAGCCGCTAGTATTATCAATCGTCCGATTAAAGTCTGTGTAGCATGTACTGTTAGTGATATATGCCCTAGAGGCCATTATTGTATAGTACTGGATTGTATATTACATTTTGGAAGATTGGGATATTCACATATATAATAACAGTCTTGCTCAACATGATAGTATGCTATCTGGTTTGATTCTATCTCAACACGTGTATGTGTTTCTTTTAACACATCGCTAATACATGTTGGTAGAGCCCATAGGATCTTTGCTTGACTACCAGCGTTGTGATGACAGTCACACTAATGGGGGCTGGATAGTCTATAAGCACATCCTTAAGATGGTCCCTAGTCGTAGGATTATTGAAACAGGGCATCGATACTCCAGAGTAGACTAGTGTATACGCTTCTTATCCCCAGTCTGGGGAGGTGGCTTGTCCCACGACCATTGGTATCCGATACCAGAGATAGTATACAGGTGTTCATTGGGTTATGAGTTACACTAGACAGGACTCGTAGGGAACTGTTGGCTGGTATTATACCTATCGTCAGTTAGCAGTTCCCTGGTGACATGAGTACAAGTTAGTCCGTTGACTTGACATCACCATTTGTCTCAAGTGTATTCCTACTGTACTTAGATTGCTACCCTACCACGGCTCAAAGGAGTCGTGCAAATAGGTAGTAGTTAGGTGCAGTCTTGAAGCACTGGGAGGCATTAGTGGTTAGATAGGATTCATATCTCTCGGTATTGGGGGTTGATATCACATTGTGTTCGGTAAGCCAATACACAAAGTCCCTGGCCAAGGCAAGCGAGATTTACTGGTAGGTTCACCAGTAGTTTCTCAAGGTGTATCGGGCTCTTCACCAACATGACTTATTGCGCTATTAGGGGTCTGACGGTTACCACCTCCTAGGCCCGATATATGATACTCTTAGACGAACAGACCAGATTGTACGGAGATTGTCACAGATAGGCTCAGTAGGAGTTCAGATGAGTTTGCTCGTCAGCCTTCTTGTCGATAGATACCTAGGTAGCCATTACGTACAGCTAGTGCCACTGACGGACTTGTGGTTAAACCCACTGCCAGCGTACTGTCGAGTCTTTAGAGTCCCACACAGAGGGTTTCCCTGGTTCAGCAAAATGATGTAGAGGCCGTATGGTTTTACGCGCAGGGTTCCGATCATATACGTATACTAGTTGCACGGATGTTGTTCGGGCGGATAATACTAGTAGTCTTTGGTTTAAGCCGGATTCTAGTATTATATTATTGGATTATTATTATCTCATTGTATTCGTATTTTTCGGAATACGAATACGGGTATGTGTATACGGTGAGGGCATTCTTGTAATTTCACAAGAGATGCTTCTAGAAGGGGACACCTCATTATTTGGATTTATCTATTTTGGAAATAGATTAATGAGGTGGAAAATGGAGATATTTGAGGAACAGAGTGAAGCATGGCTTATTGTTTTGTTTATTGGTTTGGACTCACTATTCAAGCATGATTGTTATTTCTTAGTGGAAAATAATGCATGCTTGAGGTGAGAAGAGATTGAGCCATCCTTCACTTAGCCAAGACTTGCTCATTTGCTATTTTCCTTTCTCTCTCCATTTTTCTCTCCTTCTTGATGGCGATCATATACGTGGAAGCTGGGTGGTCCATAAGAACATCCTTAAATGTCCCTAGTCGAGGGAGTATCGAGACAGGGCATCGATACTCCCGAGTAGACTAGTGTATACTTTTCTAAACCCCAACGAGGGGCAGTGGCCGGTCTCACAAGCCATTGGTGTCAGTTATTCACCTAAGATAGTATACATGTGCTTATTAGGTTATGAGTTATACTGGATAGACTCGCTGGGAACATAATAGATGGTATTATACCTATTGTCAGATAGCAGTTTTCAGGTGACATGAGTACAGGTTAGTCCATCGACCTGAGATCGTCATTTTCCTCGTGTGAGTTCCCACTGTGCTTTGATTACTACCCTACCATGGCTCAAAAGAGTCGTGCAAATAGGTTTTAGTTGGGTACAGTCCCGAGCCACATAGAGGCAGTGTGCGGATCGTCAAGGATTCGCCTCTCCCGGTATTGGAGGTTGATGTCGTGCTATGCACGGTTGGCCATCACTAGAAATCAGGCCAATGTGGATGAGAATTACTGTTTTGGATCAGTAGTTTCTCAGTGGCTGATGGGCTTCACACCGACACGAAATATCACGTTATTAGGGGTCTGACTTTATCCACCCCCTAGACCTGATATGCGATACTCTTAGACGAAGAGACCGAACTGTACGGAGATTGTCACAGATAGGCTCAGTAGGGGTTCGGATGAGTTTGCTCGTCGGCCTTCCTTTCACTCAATACCTGTGTAGCCGTTACGTACAGCTAGTGCCGCTGACGTACTTGTGGTTAAACCCACTGCCAGCGTATTGACGAGTCTTTAGAGTCCCACATAGAGCGTTTTCCCTGGTTCAGGCGAAATGATGTAGTAGCTGTATTTTGATACGTGCAGGGCTCCAATCGAATGATTGTACTAGTTACCCGGACTTTCGATCGGATGGTTGATAATACTAGCCGGCTTAGGTTTGAGCCGGATTATTAAATCAGGTATTGATTTAATAATTTACGTATATGTATTTCGATATGTATATTCTAGTATTATGTTCTTTGTGTTATTCTATCTCTTTAGGTATTCGTATCTTGGTACGAATACGGGTATGTATATATAGTAGAGTTTATTCCGTATTTATACGGAAAAATTCTAGAAGTTGTACACCTCATTTTGGTTTATCCATTTATTAATTTAAATGGAAATGAGGTGTAAAAGTTTGTGAAGAGAGAATGGTGAGAACAATACTTGAATAGTGTTGACAAATGAATTGAAAATTCATTTATGCAAACTATTCAAGTATGGTGGATTTATTTTATTTGAAAAAGGTTTTATACAAAACATGGCTTAATATTATTCTCACTTGAGGTTAGAAAAAGACTTGGTTATTTTTGATGAAAATTTTCTCACCATTTGCTGCATCTCTCTTCACTTGCCTTTCTTGTGCTCCTCCTCCTTCATCTTGATCTTCCACCCTGCCATCTCATGAGTTGAGAATCAAGGGTGGAAGAGAGATAGATAAACACTTAGAACAACTCACAACATCCTTAGGCTCTCTAGATTAGCAACCTAGAGTCCCTAGTTGCTCCACTAGATTTCTTGTGTGAGCTAGAGCTATGAACCACATCCCTCGGGTGGATCATCTTCGACTGAGAAAGACCGACGGACAAGCTCGATCAAGGAGACCTTATGGAGCTAAGGAAGAGGATAGAAGACCGAAGGACACGAATCTTTCGGTAAAACAACTCTATCACAGTAGTTAACCTCTTTATAGCTTGCTAGTTTCATGTTTGGTTTCTATTCTAGGTAGTTGTTTCTAGCGCCAAGATTTTTAAACACCAAATTTTTTTGTTCCGTAACGGCCGCGGTCGACGACAAGGGCACTAGGAACCCCAACATGGTATCAGAGCCACCCAAATATTAGAAACTAGTAGTAGACGATGCATTAGTTTCAAAACCGAAAAATTTCAATTTCAAAACCCACTATCTGTTCTGGAATTTTTTTGGTCTTTAAATTTTTTTTAAACAAGTGGAGGGACTTAGTCTATACATGTATATGACACACAATGAAAACGAGGCAATTCCATTCAATTTGGCCGGCCAAAACTGAAACATTCTTGTTTCTGCCTTTTTACTATTCACTTTTGGGCCTTGTTTTCATCCGGTGTTTGGGGTTTTGTGAATTAGTATTTTTGGTCTTGTTTGATTTGCCCAGATTTTACTTAGTGTTGTCTTTCCTTGGGGGCAACTTGGAATGTTTCAAAACTTGAAATTTGCATCGTTGATATGTGTGATGTGGTGTATGTATTTTTCAAACGTCGTCTATTTGCTATATATCATTTAGACGGGGTTGCACATACTTGCTTATACTGCTGTGATATTGATATATGTGATGGTTTGTTCGGATTGTCGTGTTGGATAGCCTCTAGTGCAATGGTAGTTATACAGTTTAGATTCATTTGTATATTCATTATTGCGGGGCGAGCGTCCGATATGTGGATTGCCGTTTCCGCCAGTTTATATATTCTTTTATTGGGACACGACCGGGTTGAGGTCGATGTCACCATTGTATATATATTTTTCTTTTCTGTACTAGGATTACCCCTCGGTGGAGTGCTCGAATTGCTGGGTTCTAGAGGGCAACAGGCCCGCATCGCATGGCGTTGAGACGGAGGGGGCCTTACTCTAGAATTGGCGGGCTATTCGCCGCACTCGTAGTGGGTATAGAATAGCCCACGGAGGGGTGCTCAAGTTACCGGATTCCGTGAGTTGCTGGGTGGCGCATTCACTTTGTTGATTGGGGTTGCTTCACTTCTGGGATTGGCGGGTAACTTGCCGCACTCATAGAGGTCTTGGTTCTTCATTGTACAGGCTATCCACACGACCGGGGAACGTCGGGTTTCATTTGCGGCTCAAATGAAACCCGGGGTCCTAGATTATCAGGTATTCTGTGTTACTTATCGCTTTTATGTGATGTTGTTATATCATGCTTGGGACGAATGTTATTATATATATATATATATATATATACACACACACACACTAGTAGATGTTGTATATGTTTTGCATCCGCGCTAATTCATCCCCCGCTCTGCCGTTAGTTATGTAACCTAACGGTGCATGACGGGCCCCCGTGGCGAATGCGGATGGCATATACGTACATTGTATTTTCGTTCTTTTCTGGTGTGATATGGATTAATTGATGGGACTGCGTTAATTTTGATTAATGCAAGAAAAACTAAACCTAAATGATGTTGTTGGAACCAATTTTTGAAAACTGACATTACAGATGTTTCCTTTTACTTTGCACAGCGGTATTCGGTTATGAATATCTAGCACCTCATTCGACGAAGCAAGAGCTGAGATCCCTTCATAGAGAGTGACCTCTTTGGAAAAAGTTTACGCCACTATATATTTGTAAAACCACTCAGTTCATTCAACGATATCAAGTTCATTACGTTAAAGGTTTTTTCGCCAAAAACCAGTCGTAGCCCTCTGGCATTTCCTATGACTAGTACTCAGTATTCGTGCTGCGTTTGTTGACCTTGTCAAGGCGTAGTGTATGATAGCTGAGTGGTGCTTGTTTGTAGCATATAATGCGATTAACTAGGACAGTCATATAGCCTTGTTGACCTTGTCAATGGCTTATGCGGGTGGGTCTAGGGTAATCAAGATAATGACGGGTTGAACTTGACTAGCTACTTATGATTTGTTGACCTTGTCAAAGTCATAGGTCGTTAGAGCCAAAAACCACATCGGGAGTTTCAAATATACAGGAAACTTGCCAGGCATGCGCATTCCTTCTGGAGTGTGGTAACTTGAGTGGCTTCCATCAAGTTATCATGCGATGATAGTTGGATCCCGATTCCCACTGATGAGTAGGTGTTACTCCTCGGGTGATTTTCGGATGATCCCGACTAATTCTCCTTTTAGGGTTTGAAAGAGAATTCGAGGAAACAGTGGGAGCCATCCTGATTAGATAAAGTGATTAATCAATCAAATCTAGGTTAGAGTGCACGCTGAGTGTTTCTTTTCTCTCTCTCTTTGGCAGCGACCATGACCTGACCATAAACCAAAACTCATGAACCAAGTTAACCGAACCTTCTTACACACTTTGGCTTTGGATTGTCATGATTCACGATGAAGTCGCATATATCCCTACCACTCTACTTTCCCTTTTCTTTTCTCCAGAACACTCCGCATCACTACGAAGATCCATATTTCTTAGATATGCCATCGTATAGTGACATACGAACTCGAAGAAACTTGTTTCAGTTCGAGAATGGTTTCCGGTTCTGGAGAAATTGAATAAGATTATTCGGTTGTCTTTTCTATTTCCTTTCTCTCAGGTTGCGAGAGGTCCTAGTATTAGGAGAATACACCTATTACACTTATTGGATAGTCTTCTTCCAAATCTTAGGCAGGTGCCGAGGGATAGGGAAGGAAGAAAACCAATTAGCCTAAGTATGGTGTACAGAAGGTAAGAAGTAAAGACATATAAAGGGATTGGAGCGAGGGCAAAGGAAATTGTGACTACTGTCATGATTCACGACAAAGCCGCATGTATCCCTGTTGCTCCTACTTCCCCTTTGCTTTTCTCCAGAACATTCTGTATCACTACGAAGATCCATATTGCTTAGATATACCATTGTATAGTTACATACAAACTCGAAGAAACTTATTTCTGTTCGAGGATGGATTCCGGTTCTGGAGAAATTGAATAAGATTATTCGGTTGTCTTTTCTTTTTCCCTTCTCTCAGGTTACGAGAGCTCCTAGTATTAGGAGAGTACACCTATTACGCTTATTGGATAGTCTTCTTCCAAACCTTAGGCTGGTGCCGAGGGATAGGGAAGGAAGAAAACCAATTAGCCTAAGTATGGTGTACAGAAGGTAAGAAGTAAAGACATATAAAAGGATTGGAGTGAGGGCAAGGAAAATTGCGACTACTGTCATGAATCTGGATATTGGAAGAGGCATTACTAGGAATACCCGGCCACCCCTTCGAAACATTATTATGTTTCAGTTTTACTGTACGGTGTTAATTGAAAACTGTTTTCTCAATTAGATTTTGACTCCAGAGTATGTATTTATCAGACTTTATTCTCACATCTGTATGGCGTTACAGATGCTGAGTGGGAGTAAGATATTGGGAATTGGGTGATTAGATCCTCAATATATCAGAATTCTTTGTAATTGGTGATATTTGAGGAAATCACCTGGGTCTTTCCTAACGGCAAATATTTGGTTTTGAATATCCGTTGTTATGCATTAATTTCAAACTGATATATTTGTATGTTTACTTTATAAAGTGAGATATATCTTTTTGAAATTATGTTTATGATATTTACCTGTATCAGTTGATGGTTAGGTAAGGTGCATTCAATAACGGTGTAATTCTTCTTAACCATAACACAGTTTTTAACCTACGACACGCAAAGTTTGAGTTATTAAACTCAGAAGACTTATACAAAGTGTTGTATGTTGTCCGATGTCCATTAGGACAAAGGGGTTGGTACTTATATTATATTCCGTTTACTTATGACTTCTCTCATTTTAGACACCCATTTAGTTGAAATATGTTTGTTATATGTATGCCCTAGAGGCCATTACTGTACATACGATGTATATTGTAGTGGATGCTAGGACATATATAGGGAGGACTTTCTTGCTCGACATGATAGTATGCTATCTGGTTGCACTTTATCTTAACATGTACTCTGATTGTCTCTATGTTACATGTTGATAAAGCCCTTAGGATAAGTACTCGACTACTGGGACTATGATGAGATCATACTAGTGGGGCCACGGTAGTCGACGAGTACATCCTATAACTGTTCCTAGTCGAGGGTGTATCGAGACAGGGCATCGATGCACCAGAGTAGACTAGCGTATACGCATCATGACCCATATGATGGGCGATGGATGATCCCATATCCATCGGTGTTTGACATCAAGGATGGTGTACGGGTGCTCAGTGGAGACTTGGTACACTGGACGGACTCGCCGAGAACTCCCAGATGGTATTATACCTCACGTCAGATGACAGTTCTCCGATGACACTGGTACAGAGTAGTCTGTTGACCCGAGATCGTCATAGAGTCTTGTGTGATTCCCACTGTGCTTTGATTTCCATCATACTACGTCCAAGAGGGCGTGCAAAAAGGTGGCTTCTGGGTACAGTCCCGAATCACATGGAGGCAATGAGCGATAGGAGGGGATTCGTCTCTCCCGGTATAGGGAGTTGATGTTGTGCCGTGTTCGATTGGCTATAACCGGAAATCCCTGGCCAGGGTTGCTGAGATTTACTGGTAAGTGTTATCAGTAGTTTCTCGAACTGTTATAGACCTCATATCGACACGACTTATCAAGCTACTAGGGTCTGACGTTTACCACCCCTAGGCGAGATATGCGACATATCAGACGACGAGACCGGACTGTACGGGAGTGTTACTGATTGGATTCACAGGAGAATGTACATGCTTGCTTGTTGATTTTTTGAGCGCTCAATACCTGGGTGGCTGTTACGTTTAGCTGACCGCTTGCAGCTTGTGGGTGTTTGATATGATCATCACCTACTGCCGGCGTATTGACGATTCTTTAGAGTCCTACACAGAGGTTTCTTGGCTCAGGCAAAACGGAGTAGGAGCACATATGTGATATGTGCGGGACCGAGGATAATGCGGTATGTGATACCGTATTGGATTCTCGCGATATGAGATATCGGCCGGGTATATGTGATATAGCCGGGTCATCGTATTAGTCGGTTATATGCGATATAGCCGGATTGTCGGATCAAGTGTTGATTCGATAATTTAATGTATAATAATATATATGATATATTAAATTACATTAACTAATATTAGCTCACTTAAAGATTCATTTTCTCACGGGATAATACATTGATATATATGTGATATATGTTAATTGTATTATTTTCTATTGTTACAAAATATATTGTATATGTGATATATAATATTGTAACATGTTAGGGTTACAAATTTAACAATAGTTTAGTGTTTAAACTTGGTTAGGGTTTGGATTAGGGTTAGCTTTTGCATGAAGCTTCCATGAAGCTTCATGAAGCTTTAACTTTGTTTTTAGCTAGATATTTTGTTAACCCAATCCAAACCATTAACTCTAGTCAATTCTCTACATGGGTTAACTCCTTCATGCTTAACCCTTGGTTAGATTTGTAACCACTACAATAATTCATTATTCATCACAAAAGGATTCATTCATTCTTCTTCTTCCTTGAGTTCCTTCTTGAAAAAGCTTTCTAGTTTTGCTTTTGTGATGAAAGTGAGTGAGAAAAAGATTATAAATGAGAGCAAAAATCCTACTTCATCATCCTCATCTATCCTTGCCAATTAGATGAGGGTGTTCACATCATTTCTTGAGTGATAGCTTGTGTTAACGAAACTTCAAGGTAGATCATCTATGTTATCGAAGATCGGAAGCAAGACTGCATCTTTCTCTTCGTGAAGCCTCTCGAGAGTCCGGAACACGATGATCGCAGCGAAGGGACCTCAACACGGAGCTTAAGAAGTGAAGGACCGGATCTACAAAGGTTGTAATCCCTCTCACTTAGTGTTAAAGAGTTTAACATGATAGTTTTCGCCTAAACCCTAGTTTAAAGATCCGGCTTTGGCTTGTTCGGCACGGCTAAAATTTTAATTGGGCATGGTTGATGCCTCGTAGAACCTTGTGAGCGTGCCTAGCAACCCTACAGTTGTATCAGAGCCAAGCTAGAGCTTTAGGCGAAGTCTAGATGAAGTTTAAAGTCCGATCGAATCCGTAAAACCCCGATTTTACCCCTCTCTGTGCATTTTCAAAAATGTTGATTTTTTATGAATTAAAAATGCTCAGAAAAACAAGCAGGAAAAACTAAGAATTACTGTGAAGTACGGCCCACTAATTCGCTCGAATGACCGCGGAACCGCGGCCAAACCAAGGGTTTGGCGGCGGTTCCGCGGCCAAAATTGTGAATTAGTCCCTGGAACTTCATATATTTATTCTTAGGTCCTTTCTTGTCATTTTTTATGGGAATTTTTTAATTCCACTCAAGTGTTGAGTTTTCTAGGGTTGTATTGGGGAGTCGTTGATTCGATCAGATAATTTAACTTTGTTTAGTTTTGTCTGGATAATTTTTAGAAACTGTTAAAAAGTTCGAACGGATATCAATAACTCACTTTTTCCCCTGTCGGAATTTTTTTCAAAAGTTGGATTTTTCTCGAGTTTAAGAACGTTCTAAGTCGTGCAAATAACGCGGTGGACCCTCTAGAAGACAACAAACCTTAACTCGATTATGTGACCGTCTTGAACTGCCTCTAAACCTTAGGGTTTGGGGCAGTACGGCGTGCCACATGTGAGGCGTTGGCTTGACCCTTCTACGGCTGGACCATTGGTACTGTGGCATGTGATGGATGTTTTTAAACTGATTTCAAGTGTTGAGATATATTGGGGAAATCTTGGGTGTTTGATTATTCGATCGGAAAGTTTAACATTGTCTATTTATTTGGAATGTGATACAATAATTGGAATCCACAGGTAGTTATGAGATAACTAATTTGAATATTATAAATCTAACACTTCAGTTTCAGATGATCGGTTGCCACGGAATTTTGATGCGATCAAAAGTCCGTCGCAATCACGTAATGTACGCGGATACTCGCCGGGTAAACTTAATAGACAGCGACGCCCCATAGCCCCGACCAAGTTACTGTAGGAGAACCCCGTCGCCAAAAGCATCCGTTCGGGTGCTTGCGGCAGCGGTGTTCCGCGTTAGTGCACTTCGTCGACGGCATCCGGGGGTGCGGCCGTCTACTAAAGTTTGCGACGGGCATTGAATCAGGATGTCGGGAATCTTGTTGAATTGCCCGACTTGATATTGAAAAGTGTTTTCGATAATGAGACTAAAATGCGGGGTTTATAATTGTTAGGCATGCGATGTCTAAGGAATTCATTTGGTTAGGCATGCGATGTCTAAGAAGGTTGCGGATTCCAACTGTTGTAGTTTTACACTTTCTTTTCTGTGACCGTAAGTGTAGTATGTGGTGTATTGCCGGCTTCGTTGCTATACATTAACGACAATCGGGATACGCATACTTGCTTACGTTGATGATATGAGATATTATGTGTTGTTGTGATATGTTATATTGGATCGTCGCGTTTTGAATAGCCAGGGGTTTTATGTGAGATGAGAGTTTTTCTTTTTCATTCATGTAAAATTCATTTGTATGTAATATTCTTTTATTGGGGCACTTCCGGGCTGAGGATGATGTCACCATTGCATATTATTTACTTTTCCACATTAGGTAGACCCAAGGCGGGGAGCACAAGTAACCGGGTTCTAGGGTCCAGTGGGAGACCATCTCGAGGAGTCGAGACCGGGTCTCCTAACCCTAGAATTGGCAGTGTTGCTTGCCGCTCTCGTAAGGGTCTAGGGATGTGGGTTTGGCTATTCATCGCGACCGTGGAATCCGTGTTTTATACAGGCTCGTATTAAAACACGGACGTTCTAGTATATCCAATATTTCATATATGTTCTTCTGCTGCATTGTTCTGTGATGAGATCATATTACTGCCTGAGACGAATGTTTATATTATATATATGAGATATATATTATATATTGTTCATTTCGTTTCATATCTGATGCTTGTGAAGCATAATAAAATGGGACTTCATTAATGATATTAATGAACTAAGAGAAACCTAAAGATGTTGTAGAAACTTGTTTAAAAACTGGTAGCTCTAGTTCTTACTTTGCATAGCGGTGTTCCTTGTAGAACATCCAGCACCTTATTCGATAAGGAAAGAGCCGAGATCCCTTCACCGGGAGTGACCTCTTTAGCGAAACTAGCAGATGCTACAAACTCGGTTTGTCTTTTGATTGTTTCTATAGTTTTTGCTTTGCATAGTGATATTTGTGAAATATCCTGCACCTTATTCGATGAGGAAAGGGCCGACGATCCCTTCACTGGGAATGACCCCTTTAGCAAAACTAGAAAGCCTAAAAAACACTCCATTTAAAATCACTCGATTCTACGACGATATCAAGTTCATTACGCAAAAGGTTTTCTTAAAAACCTGTCGTAGGCCTCCGTCATTTCAGATAAGTACTAGTTAGTATTCGTGCTACGTTTGTTGACTATGTTAAGGCGTAGTGTGCGGTAGCTGATTAGTGCTTATCTGTATAAGCATATGATGCGATTGGATTAGGGTAGTCGTGCGACTTTGTTGACTATGTTAAGGGTCGTGCGGGTGGGTTTAATTCAATCGGGAAATGACGGGTTGAACTTGACTAGAACTTATGATTTGTTGACTATGTTAAGGTCATATAGCTGCCAGGGGTAAAATATTATTGGGAGTTTCAAGTGTTGAAATTTGCAATGAGATTGCATACCTTCTATGAGATAGTTGGATCCCGATACCCGCTGCGAGTAAGAGTTACTCCTGGAAGAGATTTACACATTACAATTAGCCGATCAAGTAGGTGTCTAGAAAGGTGTTAACGGGGTTACGCCTCTGGAAAAATGAGGTTTACTTTAATTAGGTTCGTGCGAAAGCACGGGGGACCTCCCTCAAAGTACTGACACTGGCCTGGCTGAAAGATTGGCGAACTTGTAGCGTGTAATTAATCCCGGCTAGTCTTTCCTTTAAGGGTTTGAAGGAAGATTTGATTAAAACAGTGGGAGACATCCTGATTAGATTTATCAGATAACCAATCTAATCTTGCAAGAGCATACGCTGAGTGTTTTCTTCTCTCTCTCCAGGTAGCGACCATATCACGCCTTAATCAAGATAATAATACGGATATATTGACCGAACCCGCTTGTTATACTGAGCTGGGGAACGTTGGTCCCGCTCCAACTTATAATTGTTATAAGACAGAGCAGGAAATTGGGGAATACCAGATTTCCCGTGCCGCCCAAACGAAGAAAGTGCATGTTGATGCATCATCTTCGGGTGTGTTCATTACAGAGAACTGTTTCTCAGTATCCTTTACGTCCTGGGTATGAGATACTGGATCAGGATCCCACATATGTAATCTGTTACATGGGCTACAGAAAGGTAGAGAACTGAGAACGGGTGATAAGTTTCATGAGACAGAAACGGTGCAAGTGTTGCAGCCAAGTCTGTTGGTCACTATCACCCTGTATTACCAGAATACATTGATTCTGAATAAATGTTATTAGATACCGAACCTGATATACAACATCATATCAGTCTCTTTATTAGTAAAGAAAGGATATAATTTTGTATTGATGGATAATGTTTTGAACATTTCCTATATCAAGAGTTGATCGGTTCAGGTACGTTATCTAAAAGCATTGACGTTCTAAATCAAACTACAGTTCTTAGTATACAGAACACACACAAGAGGAAGAGTTCAGAAATGAACGGATCCTTCTTCAAGCATTGTAGACTAGGTCATATCAATGCGACCCGACTAGCAAAGTTACATTTAGATGCATATTTAAATTTGTTTGAATTTACATCTTGTGAAACTTGCCGATCATGTCACAGAAATAAGATGACCACAGCTCCGTTTATTGCAAACAGAGAAAGAGTTAGTGAACTTTTGGGATTGATACATGCTGATGTATGAAAGTCCCATGTCTACATATGCCAGGACCGGTTCTTTGTACTTCATTACATTCTCTGATGATCTCTCAAGATTCAGACATATGTTCCTGTTGAAACACAAGTCCGGACCTTTTGAGATATTCACGGAATATAAATTAGAAGTAGAGAACCAACAACGGGTATAAGTATTATGTCCTTTGATGAGATCAGGGATGAGAATACTTGAGCACGGAATTCCTGGACTATTCTAAAGGAGAATGAGATTCTCTCTCAGCATTACTCCTCCGTATACACCACAGCACGTCGGTGTATCGGGGCGGAGCAATCATACCCTATGTGATATGGTGTGCTCTATGATGTGTACTACTGAGTTTCCTATTTCCTTTTGGGAGTTATGCACTTGAGAAGCTGCATACCTATTGAATAGGGTTCAAATCAAATCAGTTGCCTGCCACTTCATATGTGATATGGAATGGGAAGAGCCCATATCTTAAGTACGTTAAGATTTGGGGTTGTCCGGCCTATGTCTGAAAAGAAAAATCCGGACAAGCTCGAGGCAAAGTCAGTTCTGTAGAAGTTTGTTGGATATCCCAAGCATTCGCAAGGGGATATCTTCTACCTAACCGAGGAACAAAAGATGTTTTGTTTCTCAATATGCCACCTTTGTGAAAGGGAATTTCTTGTGAAGAAATTAGTGGTCATGAGGTAGAACTGGAAGAAGTTCCAGCTATACAAACTACAGCAGATGATTTGGCAGAACCAAAGGATTCAATAGTAACCAACGAACCTCAGCCTCTCCGCTGATCTAGTAGGGTTCCTCACCCACCTGAGAGATACTTCGGTTTCTCTATGACAGTGGGAGCGAGAATTGCATCATGAGATGATGACCCAACTAGTTTCGAGCTAGCCATCAGGAGTGAGACTCTGTAAGAATGACTGGATGCTTAGCGATCTGAGATGGAATCCTTATACACCAACAAAGTATGGACTTTGGTTGCTTTATCTGAAGGGTTAAATCCCCATCAGGAGCAAGTATATCTTGAGAAGATTACTTAGTGTACATGGAAAAGTTGAGACTTTCAAAGCTATGCTTAAGTCCATCCAGATCCTACTTGCCACGGCTACATGCCATGACTACGATATCTGGCGGTTGGGTGTCATGACTGCTTTTCTAAATGATGTTTTAGAAGAGAGTGTCTAAAGTACACAGCCAGAGGGCTTCGTAGACAGTGGGAGCAGCGGAAACGTGTGCAAGATGCTTTATAGGATAAAGCAAGCATCGCGGAGTTGGAATATCTGTTTTGATGTGGTAGTCAAAGAGTTTGACTTCATCAAAATGGTAGATGAACCTTGTATATACAAAAAGGTAGTAGGGAGTATGGTGGTGATCCTCGTAGAGTACGTGGATGACATACTCTTGATAGGGAAGGAGTTTCCTATGCTACGATCGGTCAATCTCCGCTTATCACAAGGATTCTCCATATAGGATCAAAGTGATACCTACTAAATCCTGGGTTTTGGATCTATGAGATAGATCTAATTGGATATTAGGATTCTCACTAGTTGTAGTGAGATGGTATCAATCGATCCTGGGGAGAATCACTGGAAAGGTTCCAGGGTGATAAGGACGACTGAATGTCAGTGACAGGCATTGTCTTTACCCTTAGTGGAGGGACGGTACGTTGGAAGAGTTCCAAGCTAGATACCGTGACATACTAGACGATTAAAGGCAAGATACATCGTTACCAAGGATGCTACCAAAGAGGCAGTCTGGATATATTTAAGTTTTTGAGATGAACTTCGTTCCTACCATTATGTGACAATGGAGTTGTGGCTTTAGCCAAGGAACTACCGTCCCATCTGAAATCCAGATATAATTCTTAGGCAGTATCACCTGATCATGGAGATGGTTGATCTCCAGGGAGATCGAGGTTAGGAGAGTAGACACAGAGGACAACAGCGCGGATCCACTCACAAAGGCCTTTTTCCCAGTTAGAGACTTTTATGGGATGGTTGAGTATGAGATACTTCAACCGCAGCTAATTGTTGGGTATGTGATACCACAACAGATGGCCCTAGTGCAAGTGGGAGATTGTTAGTTATATGTATGCCCTATATGTTAGTTATGTATATGCCCTAGAGGCCATTGTTGTACATATGATGTATATTATAATGGATGCTTGGTTATATATAGAGATGACTTTCTTGCTCGTCATGATAGTATGCTATTTGGTTTCACTTTATCTTAACATGTTGACTTGTATTGGTTTACTGTTTTACTCTCACATGTTGATAAAGCCCTTAGGATCTGTACTCGACTACTGGGACTATGATGAGATCATACTAGTGGGGCCGCGGTAGTCGATGAGTACATCCTATAACTGTTCCTAGTCGAGGGTATATCGAGACAGGGCATCGATACACCAGAGTAGACTAGCATATACGCATCTTGACCCATATGATGGGCGATGGATGATCCCATATCCATCGATGTTAGACATCAGAGATGGTGTACGGGTGCTCAGTGGAGACTGGGTACACTGGACGGACTCGCCGAGAACTCCCAGATGGTGATATACCACATGTCAGATGGCAGTTCTCCGGTGACACAGGTACAGGGTAGTCTGAAGACCCGAGATCGTCATAGAGTCTTGTGTGATTCCCACTGTGCTTTGATTTCCACCTTACCACGTCCAAGAGGGCATGCAAAACGGTGGCTTTTGGGTACAGTCCCGAATCACATGGAGGCAATGAGCGATAGGAGGGGATTCGTCTCTCCCGGTATAGGGAGTTGATGTTGTGCTGTGTTCGATTGGCTATAACTGGAAGTCCCTGGCCAGGGCTGATATAGAGATTTACTGGTATGTGTTACTAGTAGTTTCTCGACCCGTTATGAGCCATACATCGACACGACTTATCGGTTACTGGGGTCTGACATATACCATCCCTAGACTTGATATGCGACATATCAGACGAACAGACCGGACTGTACGGGAGTGTTACTGATCGGATTCACAGGAGAACGCACAGGCTAGCTTGTTGATCTTCTGATCGCTCAATACCTGGGTGGCTGTTACGTTTAGCTGACCGCTTGCAGCTTGTGGGTGTTTGATATGATCATCACCTGCTACCGGCGTATTGACGATTCTTTAGAGTCCTACACAGAGGTTTCTTAGCTCAGGCGAAACGGAGTAGAAGCACATATGTGATATGTGCAGGACCGAGAATAATGCGATATGGGATACCGTATTATATTCTCGCGATATTTAGATATGAACCGGGACATCGGATCAAGTGTTGATTCGATGAATCGGTACATGATATATTAGCCGGTTATATATGATATAGCCGGATCGTCGGATCAAGTGTTGATTCGATGATTTAATATATAATAATATATATGATATATTATTATATTAACTAATATTGGCTTGCTTTATTATTTCATTTTCTCAGTGGATGATACATTGATATATATGCGATATATGTTAATTGTATTATTTTCTTTTGTTGCAAATATATAATATATATGTGATATATATTATTGTGACATGATATGATTAATTGTTAAACATGTTTAAGGATGATTAATTGAGGTTAGGGTTTGATTAGGGTTAGTTGCTTCAAGTTGCTTCTAGAAGCATTTTCTTTTGTCATTGTGAAGATATTTATGGATGACATATTTATTAACCAAACCAAACCCTAACTATAGTTTATTCTCTACTCATTTTTATCCAATCATCCTTGACCATGGTTAAAAGATCAATCATATGTTTTATTTCTATTCATCACAAAAGAAAATGGATGATCATTATTCTTTTTCTATTATCATCTTCTTCTTCTCTCTTGAAAGAAAAGCTTGCTTGATTTTCTTAAGTGATGAAATAAAATGAGAAAATGATTTAAAAAGAAAGCTAAATTACTACTCTCTCATCCTCATCTCATCTAGCCCATGGGATTAGTGTGTTCTACTCATTTGAGTGAGAAAGCTTGAGTCGAAGCAACTTCAAGGTAGATCATCGTAGATTTGGATTACGACAAGCTAGAATGGATCGTTCGAGTCGTGGAGCCTCTCATGAGTCCGGGAGATCGTGGATCGCGGCAAAGGGACTTCTACTCGGAGCTTGTGAAGTGAAGGAGCGGACTACAAAGGTTGTAATCCCTCACACTTAGATAAAAGTTATCTTATTGCATATTAAACCCTAATAATCTAGCAAAGATCCCGGCTTTGGGTTGTTCGGCACGTCTAAAATTTAATCCGGGCATGTTTGATGCCTTAAGAACCTTCACAAGAGTGCCTAGGAACCCTACAGTGGTATCAGAGCTACTATGCATTGGATGTCGACCTATGGGGGGTTCTCACTGTGTGACAGTGTGGCGAAGCATAGGCTCTTACCCCCAGGGTGTCCCGAGACCGGAAGGTGTTCCGGTGGGTTGTAGTCCTCGCGAGGGGGCATGCGTAAAAAGTAGCGGCTGAGGGACCCGTTGGTGCCACGGCGACCCCATTGGTTGGGGTGGCTGCCTGACCTACAGTGGTATCAGAGCCTAGCTAGAGCATTAGGCGATGTGTTTACGAAGTTAAAACTCCGATCGAACCCGAAACGGACAAAATGGACCCCTCTCTGGAAATTTTTTAAATTTTGGGATTTTTCAGAATTAAAAATATGTAAAAAAATTAGCAGGGAATTCTAAGAATTACCCTGAAACACGTGCCCATAATTCCACCAACCTAGCGCGGAAGCGCGGCATAACCATTGTCGTCGCGGCGGATCCGCGGCGGAACTGTTGAATTGGGACACGTGGCTTCATGGTATAGCTCGTAGTTACTTGCTGAGTATTCTGGATATTTTTAATCTGTCTCAGGTGTTTATAAAATCTGGGGTTTATTTTGTAATCGTAGATTCGATCGGAATATTTAAATTCGTATTTCTTTCCGGATATTTAGAAACTGTTAAACTGGTTGAACGGATATCATTAACCCACTTTATTCCGGCACGGCAAACTTTCAAGCGTTGAATTTTTATTGGGTTTAAATCTTTCGGAAAATTGTACAAGTTAAGAGGTGGACCCTCTAGAAGACAACAAACCTTAACTCGATTATGTGACCGTCTTGAACTGCCTTTTGAACCTTCGGGTTTGGGGCAGTACGGCGTGCCACATGTGAGGCGTTGGCTTGGCCCTTCTACGGCTGGATCACTGGTACTGTGACATATTCTGGGATTATTTGAACTCCGCTCAAGAGTTGAGCACTTCGGGAAATTTTGGGTGTTTGATTATCTGTTCAAATAGTTTAATACCGTATATTTATCTGGAATGTGATACAATATGTGGAATTCATAGAGTTAGGCATGAAATACGAAGTATGTGATATTTCGGATTTACGATGTCTAAAGTGATTGTGGATTCCAAATATTGTAGTTTTACACTTTCTTTTCTGTGACCGTAAGCGTAGTATGTGGTGTATCGCCGGCTTCGTTGCTATACATCAACGACAATCGGGATACGCATACTTGCTTACGTTGATGATATGAGATATTATGTGTTGCTGTGATATGTTATATTGGATCGTCGCGATCAGAATAGCCGGGGGTTTTATGTGAGATGAGGGTTTTTATTTTCATTCATGTAAAATTCATTTGTAATGTTATATTCTTTTATTTGGGGCACTTCCAGGATGCGGTTGCTGTCACCAGTGTATATTATTTACTTTTCCGCATTAGGTAGACCCAAGGAGGGGAGCACAAGTAACCGGGTTCTAGGGTCCAGTGGGAGGCCATCTCGAGGAGTCGAGACCGGGTCTCCCAACCCTAGAATTGGCAGCGTTACTTGCCGCTCTCGTAGGGGTCTTGGGATGTGGGTTTGGCTATTCGTCGCGACCGTGGAATCCGTGTTTTATACAGGCTCGTATTGAAAACACGGACGTCCTAGTATATCCAATATTTCATATATGTTCTTCTGCTGCAATGTTCTGTGATGAGATCATATTACTGCCTGAGACGAATGCTTATACTATATATATATGTTGATATATAAATATTACTGCTTTCGTTTCTTCTGTGATGCTTAGGAAGCATAAGCTGATGGGATTTTTATTAATGAGATTAATAAAAGAAAAGAAACCTAAAGATGTTGTAGAATCAAAAACTTTATAAAAAGGGTAGCTACAGTTTTGCTTTGCACAGTGATATATACGATATATCCTGCACCTTATTCGA
Organism: Agapanthus africanus; assembly: GCA_030015575.1. Lineage (NCBI taxonomy): Eukaryota > Viridiplantae > Streptophyta > Magnoliopsida > Asparagales > Amaryllidaceae > Agapanthus > Agapanthus africanus. Next base: position 345,597,724 of record JASDDO010000012.1, on the reverse strand, counting down.
TGAGGAAAGGACCGAGATCCCTTCACCGGGAGTGATTCCTTTAGCGAAACTGGCAGATGCTACAAAACGCGGTTTGTCTTTTGATTGCTTTAAGTGTTTTGCTTTGCACAGCGGTATATATGATATATCCTGCACCTTATTCGATGAGGAAAGGGCCGACGATCCCTTCACCGGGAGTGACCCCTTTAGCAAAACTAAGAAAAGCCTCAAAACACTCATTTTCAAAAACTACTCGATTCTACGACGATATCATGTTCATTACGCTCAGGGTTTTTTCTGAAAAACCTGCGTAGCCCTCCGTCATTTCAGATAGATATTATTTAGTATTCGTGCTACGCTTGTTGGCCTGTGTCAAGGCGTAGTGTGCGGTAGCTAATTAATATATATCTGTTTATGCATATGATGCAGATTCGATTAGGGTAGTCGTGCGACTTTGTTGGCCTGCGTCAAGGGTCGTGCGGGTGGGTTTAATTGAATCAAGAAATGACGGGTTGAACTTGACTAACGCACTATGGTTTGTTGGCCTGCGTCAAGGTCATAGGATGCTAGGGGTAAAAGCATTATCGGGAATTTCAAGTGTTGAAATTTGCAATGAGATTGCATACCTCCTATGAGATAGTTGGATCCCGATACCCACTGCGAGTAAGAGTTACTTCTGGGAGAGTTTTACACAGGACAATTAGTCATTCAAGTAGGTGTCTAGAAAAGTGTTAACGAGGTTACGCCTCTGGGAAAACGAGGTTTACTTTAATTAGGTCCGTGCGAAAGAACGGGGAACCTCCCTCAAAGTACCGACACTGATCTGGCTGAAAGATTGACGAAGTTGTAGGGTGTAATTAATCCCGGCTAATCTTACCTTTTAGGGTTATAAGGTAGATTTGATAAAAACAGTGGGAGACATCCTGATTAGATAAGATAATAACCAATCTAATCTTGCAAGAGCATACGCTAAAGTGTTTTCTTCTCTCTCTCTCCAGGTAGCGACCATTTCAGGCCATAATCAAGATAATAATATGGATGTATTGACTGAACCTGATTATTGTACTGAGCAAGGGAACGTTGGACTCGTTCTTTCTTATAAGAGTTATAAGACTGAACAGGAAACAGGAGAATATCTGGATTCTCACGCCGCCCAAAAGAACATGCATGTTGATGCATCTTCTTCGGGTGTGTTAGTTATTGAGAACTGTTTCTCAGTTCACCCTACGTCCTGGGTATTAGATACCGGATCAGGATCCCACATATGTAAACAGTTACATGGGCTACGTAATGGTAGAGAACTGGGAAAAGGTGATCATTCCGTTCAAGTAGGGAACGGTGCAAGTATTGTAGCCAAAGCAGTTGGCGAATATCACCTTGTATTACCAAGTCGTAATACACTGATTCTAAATGAGTGCTATTATATACCGAACATGATGTGCAACATTATATCAGTTTCTTTATTGAGTAAAGAGGGATATAATTTTGTAGTACAGGATAATGTTATGAACATATTCCAAGATCAAAAGTTGATTGCATCAGGCTCGTTACATAATGGCATATTCATTCTAAATCAGAATACAGTCCTGAATATACAAAACACACACAAGAGGAAAAGTTCAGATGTGAACGAATCCTTCTTGTGGCATTGTAGACTTGGTCATATCAATGCGACACGACTGGCTAAGTTACATAGAGATGGTTATTTGAATCCGTTCGAATTATCATCTTATGATACTTGCCATTCATGTCTCAAAGGAAAAATGACCAAAGCTCCGTTTAGTGGACACGGAGAAAGAGTTGCTGAACTCTTAGGACTGGTACATAGTGATGTATGCGGTCCCATGTCTACGCATGCCAGGAACGGTTCTTCCTACTTCATTACATTCACTGACGATCTCTCAAGATTCGGATATGTGTTCCTGATGAAACACAAGTCAGAAGCTTTTGAGAAATTCAGAGAATATAAACACGAAGTAGAGAACCAAACGGGCAAAAGTATTAAGATTCTTCGATCTGATCGAGGAGGCGAATACTTAAGCGGTGAGTTCCTAGATTATCTAAAAGAGAATGGGATTCTCTCTCAGCGTACTCCTCCTTATACACCACAGCACAACTGTGTATCTGAGCGGAGGAATCGCACCCTATTAGATATGGTGCGCTCTATGATGAGTACAGCTGAGTTACCTATTTCCTTCTGGGGGTATGCACTGGAGACAGCTGCAGACCTATTGAATATGGTTCCCACCAAATCTGTGCCAACCACTCCATATGAGATATGGAAAGGAAAGAGACCATATCTTAATTATGTTAAGATATGGGGTTGTCCGGCATATGTGAAAACACAAAATCCGGACAAACTCGGCGCAAGGTCTATTCTGTGCAAGTTTATTGGATATCCCAAACATTCGCGAGGGTATATCTTCTACCACACCGAAGAACAAAAGGTGTTTGTTTCTCGACACGCCACCTTTTTAGAAAAGGAATTTCTTGAAAAAGAAATTAGTAGCATTGAGGTAGAACTGGAAGAGGTTCCAGCAGAACAAACTACAACAGATGATTTAGTGGAACCAGAGGATTCAGTAGTACCCGACGAACCCCAGCCTCTCCGCCGATCTAGTAGGGTTTCTCATCCACCTGAGAGATACTACGGTTTTCTCATTGATGGTGGAAGCGAGGACTGCATCATGGATGATGATGAACCGACTAGTTTCGAGCAGGCCATCACGAGTAGTGACTCTGTGAAATGGCTGGATGCAATGCGATCTGAGATGGAATCCATGTACACCAATAAAGTATGGATTTTAGAAAATGCTCCTGAAGGGGTAAAACCCATTGGGAGCAAGTGGATTTTTAAAAAGAAATTTGGTGTAGATGGAAAAGTTGAGACTTTCAAAACTAGACTTGTAGCAAAGGGTTTTCGTCAACGACCAGGTGTGGATTATGACGAAACCTTTTCTCCAGTGGCTATGCTTAAGTCCATCCGGATCTTACTTGCCATTGCTGCATACCATGACTACGAAATCTGGCAAATGGATGTTAAGACCGCCTTTCTAAACGGTGATTTAGAAGAGTGCGTGTACATGACTCAGCCAGAGGGCTTCGTAGATAGTGGGAGCTGCGGAAAGGTGTGCAAGCTGTTTAAATCCATTTATGGGTTAAAGCAAGCATCGCGGAGTTGGAACATCTGTTTTGATGTTGTAGTCAAAGAGTTTGACTTCATCAAAAATATAGATGAACCTTGTATCTATAAGAAGGAAGCAGAGGGTAAGGTTGTCTTCCTCGTATTGTACGTAGATGACATACTCTTGATAGGAAATGATATTCCTATGCTGCAATCAGTCAAGCTCTTCTTATCACAGAGATTCTCAATGAAAGATCTAGGTGATGCCTCCTGCATATTGGGAATCATGATCTATAGAGATAGATCTAAACGGATACTGGGATTGTCCCAATCCAGGTACATTGACACCATACTAAAGAGGTTTAGTATGGAAGAATCCAAGCGTGGGAACCAGCCCACGATATCTGGACTCACTCTCTCCAAAGAGATGTCTCCCAAGACTGATTTGGAGAGAGCTCGCATGCAAGGGATACCCTATGCTTCGGCAGTAGGCTCTATCATGTATGCGATGCTATGTACCAGACCCGATGTAGCATACTCACTAAGTGTAGTGAGTCGGTATCAAGCAGATCCAGGAGAGAGTCATTGGACAGCAGTGAAGAACATTCTCAAGTACTTACGAAGGACTAAGGAGATGTTCTTGGTGTATGGTAACGGAGAACTCCAGGTGGAGTCCTTTACCGATTCCAGCTTCCAAAGTGATAAGGACGACTCTAAGTCGCATTCGGGTTTTGTCTTTACCCTCAATGGAGGGGCGGTATGTTGAAAGAGTTCCAAACAGGATACCGTTGCAGACTCAATGATGGAGGCTGAATACATCGCTGCCAACGATGCTGCCAAAGAGGCTGTCTGGATCAAGAAGTTCATTAGTGAACTTGGTGTGGTTCCATCCATTGAACATCCAATACCTCTGTATTGCGATAACAATGGAGCTGTGGCTTTGGCCAAGGAACCCAGGTCCCATCAGAAGTCCAGACATATTCTGAGGCGGTATCACCTGATCAGGGAGATAGTTGATCGCCGGGAGATCGAGGTCAGGAGAGTAGATACGAAGGACAACACTGCGGATCCATTCACGAAGGCTATTCCCCAGATACAGTTTGAGAGATTATTCGGGATGCTAGGTATGAGATACTACAGCAGCTGGCCTTAGTGCAAGTGGGAGATTGTTAGTTATGTATATGCCCTAGAGGCCATTGTTGTACATATGATGTATATTATAATGGATGCTTGGTTATATATAGAGATGACTTTCTTGCTCGTCATGATAGTATGCTATTTGGTTTCACTTTATCTTAACATGTTGACTTGTATTGGTTTACTGTTTTACTCTCACATGTTGATAAAGCCCTTAGGATCTGTACTCGACTACTGGGACTATGATGAGATCATACTAGTGGGGCCGCGGTAGTCGATGAGTATATCCTATAACTGTTCCTAGTCGAGGGTATATCGAGACAGGGCATCGATACACCAGAGTAGACTAGCGTATACGCATCTTGACCCATATGATGGGCGATGGATGATCCCATATCCATCGATGTTAGACATCAGAGATGGTGTACGGGTGCTCAGTGGAGACTGGGTACACTAGACGGACTCGCCGAGAACTCCCAGATGGTGATATACCACACGTCAGATGGCAGTTCTCCGGTGACACAGGTACAGGGTAGTCTGAAGACCCGAGATCGTCATAGAGTCTTGTGTGATTCCCACTGTGCTTTGATTTCCACCTTACCACGTCCAAGAGGGCGTGCAAAACGGTGGCTTTTGGGTACAGTCCCGAATCACATGGAGGCAATGAGCGATAGGAGGGGATTCGTCTCTCCCGGTATAGGGAGTTGATGTTGTGCTGTGTTCGATTGGCTATAACTGGAAGTCCCTGGCCAGGGCTGATATAGAGATTTACTGGTAAGTGTTACTAGTAGTTTCTCGACCCGTTATGAGCTATACATCGACACGACTTATCGGTTACTGGGGTCTGACGTATACCATCCCTAGACTTGATATGCGACATATCAGACGAACAGACCGGACTGTACGGGAGTGTTACTGATCGGATTCACAGGAGAATGCACAGGCTAGCTTGTTGATCTTCTGATCGCTCAATACCTGGGTGGCTGTTACGTTTAGCTGACCGCTTGCAGCTTGTGGGTGTTTGATATGATCATCATATGCTACCGGCGTATTGACGATTCTTTAGAGTCCTACACAGAGGTTTCTTGGCTCAGGCGAAACGGAGTAGAAGCACATATGTGATATGTGCAGGACCGAGAATAATGCGATATGGGATACCGTATTATATTCTCGCGATATTTAGATATGAACCGGGACATCGGATCAAGTGTTGATTCGATGAATCGGTACATGATATATTAGCCGGTTATATATGATATAGCCGGATCGTCGGATCAAGTGTTGATTCGATGATTTAATATATAATAATATATATGATATATTATTATATTAACTAATATTGGCTTGCTTTATTATTTCATTTTTTCAGTGGATGATACATTGATATATATGCGATATATGTTAATTGTATTATTTTCTTTTGTTGCAAATATATAATATATATGTGATATATATTATTGTGACATGATATGATTAATTGTTAAACATGTTTAAGGATGATTAATTGAGGTTAGGGTTTGATTAGGGTTAGTTGCTTCAAGTTGCTTCTAGAAGCATTTTCTTTTGTCATTGTGAAGATATTTATGGATGACACATTTATTAACCAAACCAAACCCTAACTATAGTTTATTCTCTACTCATTTTTATCCAATCATCCTTGACCATGGTTAAAAGATCAATCATATGTTTTATTTCTATTCATCACAAAAGAAAATGGATGATCATTATTCTTTTTCTATTATCATCTTCTTCTTCTCTCTTGAAAGAAAAGCTTGCTTGATTTTCTTAAGTGATGAAATAAAATGAGAAAATGATTTAAAAAGAAAGCTAAATTACTACTCTCTCATCCTCATCTCATCTAGCCCATGGGATTAGTGTGTTCTACTCATTTGAGTGAGAAAGCTTGAGTCGAAGCAACTTCAAGGTAGATCATCGTAGATTTGGATTACGACAAGCTAGAATGGATCGTTCGAGTCGTGGAGCCTCTCATGAGTCTGGGAGATCGTGGATCGCGGCAAAGGGACTTCTACTCGGAGCTTGTGAAGTGAAGGAGCGGACTACAAAGGTTGTAATCCCTCACACTTAGATAAAAGTTATCTTATTGCATATTAAACCCTAATAATCTAGCATAGATCCCGGCTTTGGGTTGTTCGGCACGTCTAAAATTTAATCCGGGCATGTTTGATGCCTTAAGAACCTTCACAAGAGTGCCTAGGAACCCTACACTATAGGCCATTACTGTACATACGATGTATATTGTAGTGGATGCTAGGATATATATAGGGAGGACTTTCTTGCTCGACATGATAGTATGCTATCTGGTTGCACTTTATCTTAACATGTACTCTGATTGTCTCTATGTTACATGTTGATAAAGCCCTTAGGATAAGTACTCGACTACTGGGACTATGATGAGATCATACTAGTGGGGCCACGGTAGTCGACGAGTACATCCTATAACTGTTCCTAGTCGAGGGTGTATCGAGACAGGGCATCGATGCACCAGAGTAGACTAGCGTATACGCATCATGACCCATATGATGGGCGATGGATGATCCCATATCCATCGGTGTTTGACATCAAGGATGGTGTACGGGTGCTCAGTGGAGACTGGGTATACTGGACAGACTCGCCGAGAACTCCCAGATGGTATTATACCTCACGTCATATGGCAGTTCTCTGGTGACACTGGTACAGAGTAGTCTGTTGACCCGAGATCGTCATAGAGTCTTGTGTGATTCCCACTGTGCTTTGATTTCCATCATACCACGTCCAAGAGGGCGTGCAAAAAGGCGGCTTTTCGGTACAGTCCCGAATCACATGGAGGCAATGAGCGATAGGAGGGGATTCGTCTCTCCCGGTATAGGGAGTTGATGTTGTGCTGTGTTCGATTGGCTATAACCGGAAATCCCTGGCCAGGGTTGCTGAGATTTACTGGTAAGTGTTATCAGTAGTTTCTCGAACTGTTATAGACCTCATATCGACACGACTTATCAAGCTACTGGGGTCTGACGTTTACCACCCCTAGGCGAGATATGCGACATATCAGACGACGAGACCGGACTGTACGGGAGTGTTACAGATTTGATTCACAGGAGAATGTACAGGCTTGCTTGTTGATCTTTTGAGCGCTCAATACCTGGGTGGCTGTTACGTTTAGCTGACCGCTTGCAGCTTGTGGGTGTTTGATATGATCATCACCTACTGCCGGCGTATTGACGATTCTTTAGAGTCCTACACAGAGGTTTCTTGGCTCACGCAAAATGGAGTAGGAGCACATATGTGATATGTGCGGGACCGATAATAATGCGGTATGTGATACCGTATTGGATTCTCGCGATATGAGATATCGGCCGGGTATATGTGATATAGCCGGGTCATCGTATTAGTCGGTTATATGCGATATAGCCGGATTGTCGGATCAAGTGTTGATTCGATAATTTAATGTATAATAATATATATGATATATTAAATTACATTAACTAATATTAGCTCACTTAAAGATTCATTTTCTCACGGGATAATACATTGATATATATGCGATATATGTTAATTGTATTATTTTCTATTGTTACAAAATATATTGTATATGTGATATATAATATTGTAACATGTTAGGGTTACAAATTTAACAATGGTTTAGGGTTTAAACTTTGTTAGGGTTTGGATTAGGGTTAGCTTTTGCATGAAGCTTCATGAAGCTTTGACATTGTTTTTAGCTGGATATTTTGTTAACCCAATCCAAACCATTAACTCTAGTCAATTCTCTACATGGGTTAACTCCTTCATGCTTAACCCTTGGTTAGATTTGTAACCACTACAATAATTCATTATTCATCACAAAAGGATTCATTCATTCTTCTTCTTCCTTGAGTTCCTTCTTGAAAAAGCTTTCTAGTTTTGCTTTTGTGATGAAAGTGAGTGAGAAAAAGATTATAAATGAGAGCAAAAATCTTACTTCATCATCCTCATCTATTCTTTCCATTTAGATGAGGGTGTTCACATCATTTCATGAGTGATAGCTTGTGTTAACGAAACTTCAAGGTAGATCATCTATGTTATCGAAGATCGGAAGCAAGACTGCATCTTTCTCATCGTGAAGCCTCTCGAGAGTCCGGAACACGATGATCGCGGCGAAGGGACCTCAACACGGAGCTTAAGAAGTGAAGGACCGGATTTACAAAGGTTGTAATCCCTCTCACTTAGTGTTAAAGAGTTTAACATGCTAGTTTTCGCCTAAACCCTAGTTTAAAGATCCGGCTTTGGGTTGTTCGACACGGCTAAAATTTTAATCGAGCATGGTTGATGCCTCGTAGAACCTTGTGAGCATGCCTAGCAACCCTACAAAATATAAGGTCTAAATTTTGAGAAGTTATAGGTATAAGAATAAAGTAGAGAACCCATATTTTGCAAGTATCAGGATTCTTCGAGGTGATCGAAGCTGTAGATACTTGTGCTAGGTATTCCGTCGTAAGTAATATATTTGAGAACTTGCTTCTCCTTCAGGTTACTCATATGTGGATGCGTTCTTTGATGAGTAATACTGCTTGGCATTGTTCCATTTAGTCAATAGGCATTAGAAACATCTGCATGTATTTTGAATCTGGTTCCAATTAAATTAGTGCCTTTGTTTCTATATTGGATATAGAATGGATTCATATCTTAACGATGTTAAGGTATATGGAGTAGTCCGGCTTATGCTTAAAACCAGAATCTGGATAAACTCAAGGCACGTTTCAGTAATGGCAGTTTGTGGGTTATCCCAGGCTTTGACGAGGGTTAACATTCTACCATTTGGAGGATCAATAGTTATATTGTTCTTTACTCGCCACCCGTTTTAGTAAAATGAATTCTTTTCAGAAAATATTAGTGGGAGTATGGTAGAACTGGAAGTGATTCCAGAACCACAAATGATCACTGAAAATTTAATAGAACCTGAGAATTCAATTGGTTTCGACGATCCATTAGCCACTCCGCAGACTTGATGGGTAACCTTAGCCACCCGAGAGATACTTCGGTCTCCTCAAAGACAGTGATAGGGAGGTTTTGATGACCCAAGTTTGCCACTATTGCTGTCCTAGACTATGAGATCTGGTAGGTGGATGACTATAACGTCGTTCTAAATTAGCTTTAGAAGTGCACGTGTATATGACTCTGCCAGAGGGTTGTTGTAGTCAGTGGAGTAGCAGAAGCATGGTGGGCAAGTAGCTTATGTCTATTTATAGACTAAAGAAAGTACAGCGGAGATAGATCATCTATTTTTGATATGAAAGTCATAGAGTTTGACTTCATCAGAATAACAAATGGACCTGGTAAGAAGGTAATAGGGAGTGATGTCCTGGTATTTGGATGACATGCTCTTAATAGGAAGTGATCTTCCTATACTACGATCGGTTATACCGTGGTTGTCACAAGTTGTTTCTCCACATAGGATATGGATAAAGTATCAGGGATTCTGGTGACTAGATTTATAGTCTTAGATCTAGATTTGGGAAGTGTCCCAATTCGGCTACTTTGATACTATTCTAAAGTGTTTTAGAATGGACGACTCCTGTCGTGGTGGTGTACCCGCAGGTGAGAGAGTCACCCTCTCTAAAGAGATGTCTTCTAAACTGATGAGGAGAGGGATTTGCATGATTGGCATATCTCTTGCTTAGGAAATTGAGTCAATCATGAGATGTCAAGTACTACACCAGATATTGATTTTGCACTAGTTGCAATAAGCATATATTAATCCAATCCTGGAGAAACATTAGGAAGCAGTTATGAACATAAAAGAATGTTCTTGGTAAATGGTAATGGCAGCCTCCTTCAGGTGGCAGTTATCATTTTAGGCTTCCAAGATGACCTGGATGACAGAGTGACTGTCAGAGTTATAGTTTTCTCTCTTTTGAGGGGCGGTATGTTGGACAGGTGGTCCAAGCGGATACTGAGGAAGGCATGGCCTAGGATACTGATTAAATTCAGTAGATGATACGGTCTAAGAAGTTTGTTGGGTTTGGAGTTCATTTATGAACTTGGTCCCATCAGATATCCAGACAAATTCTAAGACAAGTATCGCTCATTTCGGTAGATAGTCTTTCTCCGTGATATTGAGATATATTGAGATAAAGATAGAAACATTGGAGCAGATCCACTCACTGAGGCTATTTCTCGAACACGATAGTTTCGCAAACAAGCTTTGCGAGACTGATTAGTAGAGAAGTTGGGTGTTCGGTATCACACGGGCTGTGAGTATGCGACACCGCAATAATTAGCCTTAAGTGCAAGTGGGAGATTGTTGGATATAGTGCCTTCAAAACAATTATTGTAATCCCAGGCGGGTGATTATGATGATTTAGGGAGGTCCTATACGGATAGAACAGTCTTACTCAAGATGATAGTATGCTATTTGGTTTGTCTCTATCATCATGTACATGCATTATATGGTATTACAGATCACTATTACATGTTGATAGAGCCTATAGAATTCTTACTTGACTAGCAGCATTATGATGGCGATCATATACGTGGGAGCTGGGTGGTCCATAAGCACCTCCTTAAATGTCCCTAGTCGAGAGAGTATCAAGACTGAGCATCGATACTCCGGAGTAGACTAGTGTATACTTTTCGAGACCCCGACGAGGGGCGGTGGCCGGTCTCATAAGCCATTGGTGTCAGTTAGTCACCTAAGATAGTATACAGGTGCTCATTAAATTATGAGTTATACTGGACGGACACGCCAGGAACATGCTAGATGGTATTATACCTATTATCAGGTAGCAGTTCTCAGGTGACATAAGTACAGGTTAGTCCTTCAACCTTAGATCGTCATTTTTCTCGTGTTAGTTCCCATTGTGCTTTGATTACACCCTAGCATGGCTCAAAGGAGTCGTGCAAATAGGATTTAGTTGGGTACAGTCCCGAGCCACATGGAGGCAGTGAGCGGATTGTCAGGGATTCGTCTTTCTCGGTATTGGGGGTTGATGTCGTGCTATGCACGGGTGGCCATCACCAGAAATCCTTGGCCAAGGTGGACGAGAATTACTGGTTTGGATCAGTAGTTTCTCAGTGGTTTATGGGCTTCACACCGACATGAAACATCGTGTTATTAGGGGTCTGACTTTATCCACCCCTCTAGACTCGATATGCGATACTCTTAGACGAAGAGACCCGACTGTACGGAGATTGTAACAAACAGGCTCAATAGGGGTTCGGATGAGTTTGCTCGTCGGCATTCCATTCGCTCAATACCTGGGTAGCCATTACATACAGCTAGTGCCGTTGACATGCTTGTGGTTAAACCCACTGTTCACCGCCGGAAGCCGGGAAGACTGGACGTCTTGCCTGAATCTGGGGGCAGATGCTAATTGGTGCTATCCGTCCACCTCTCCGAAGATGCCAAGTTGATTTATGGCACCATGTATCGAAGGTTTAAACGGATGCGGCCGATGTAGCAGACTTCGTCAGATTCTCCCTCGTTTGAGGGGTTTTTGATTGTGGGGACTCTATTCCCTACAGGCGCAAACCCCTGCAGTTAATTACGCTACCGCATCGCGGTAACAACTTTCTCCTTCTCCAGATGGTCACTTTGTGTCGTGTGTGTTTGTGGTTGCCCGTGGATTGTATACGGAGACTAATTTGTGTTGTCACCCGTAGGGCGTGGATTAGTCCAAATCCGTATCTTTTTAGATTTGGGTTTGGGGGTTGGGTTTAAGGATACGTTAGCCTCATTTGAGAATAAGATCAACTTAAACATGTGTTAAGGATACGTTAGTGTAATTTCTAGACTAAGATCAACTTAACAGGATCATTTAGATCCAACAAGAGAGATTTGGGCTCTATTGTTTAGTTTAGGGACATTTCGGTCGATTTCCAGTTTAGGGACATGGTGGTCCATCGTTAGTTTAAAGACATCCCGGTCAAGGTTAAGGACATCATAGTCCGTGAGTTTAAAGACCTCACAGTCAAGGTTAAGGACATCATAGTCCGTGAGTTTAAGGACCCCACAGTCCAATGTTAGTTTTAAGACGTCGCGGTCAAGGTTAAGGACATCATAGTCCGTGAGTTTAAGGACCCCACAGTCCAGTTTAAAGACGTCATAGTCTATGGAATGTATGGTTGTCGGGACTCGTCACCTCTCTGATGACGTTGAAGGATTACAACGACAAATATCAGAAGAGTTCAGAGATGTACCCTTGAACCAAAATTGATTTGGGGATCTATAGTCCAATTTGGGACTAGAGTCAGTTTGAAGGTTTATGAGCATATGGGCTCAGTTGATATGAGTTAAACATTTTATTGTTCTGGCTATTGAGCCTTTATTTGGGCCTGGCCCTTTTAATAATGCTAAGTATTGGGCTCTGACATCTTTTGTCTTTATCAGAACAAAGTTTGTTGTGACAATGCACCACGTGGCGCGCCAGGCGCGTTGCGCCAGTCAAAGAGCGCATTGCACTTCTGTCGGGTAGCGCACACGAAGATGACACGTGTCGCGCTTAGCGCTAGTTTATTAGCGCATTGCGCTTTCAGTTTATGAGCGTGTTGCGCTAGTCCGTTGGCGCACCAGTGAGTGACACGTGGCGCGCTTGGCGCTGAGCGCGAGCCCATGAGCGCAATGCTCTGTTTCAGAAGCGCGAAGCGCAAGTAGTGTCTATGGTTGACACGTGGCATGTTTTGGCGCTGAGCGCCGATCCATGGAGCGCAAGAGCGCAGTTCATGAGTGCAAGGCACTTTCTAATAGCTCAAAGCGCTTCTGATCGGTTTTAAGATCAAAGAACAGATTTATGTTCTTCAAAGGAGGCTTTACCTCAAGATCAAAGAACAAAAGTTCTTGTTTTTTATAAAAGGCTCTGCCTTTATAGATCAAAAGATCTGTGAATGAAGTAAAAATACTTCTTTTATTATTTTATGATTAGATATTTTGATCTTTTTCTTTTTATTAAAGACCTTGGTCTTTTTTCAGATCTATGATCTTTTTAGAAGATGGTTCTTCTTTTTACGAGATGGTTTCATCTCTGTTGTTCAAGAACATAGTTCTTTACCTTAAATATGAAGAAATGATCTTCTTTTTTTTCTAAGAGCTCGCTCTTCTTTTTCTCAAAGTTTGTAGAGGGTTTTTCTCTCTCCTTTTTTTTGTGTTCTGTATATTTTAGACTTGAAGTCTAGGGTCCTTTATATAGGGCCAAATGATTTGTTAAATCAGTTTTAAGAGATCTTTCTCTGATTGATTTGGGAATGTTTCCCCACCATTGGATCTTTGATCCTAGGGCTTCTGTTTTACATAAGGCAATCTTCTTGTTTTTAATAAGATTGTGAAAATCTTTCCATAACAGAACTTATTCTGTCTTTTGGTAATTTTTATTTACCATTGGATCATTGATCCAACAGTGCTCTGATTTACAGAGCACAATCTTGTTATTTGGAAAGATTTTGAGGAATCTTTCCTTAACAGAATTTAGTTTCTGATTAATTAATATTTATCATTATTATTAGATCTTTTATCTGACGGTTGGGGAGCTTTTAGGTTCCAGCGAAGCACGTGGTGCGCTGCTCAGAGCGCAGCCAACTGTGCTAGCGCACCTGTGTCTGACACGTGGCAGGCAGCGTAGAGCGCAGCGCAACTGTGCTAGCGCACCCGTGTCTGACACGTGGCGCGCAGCGCAGAGCGCTGCGCAACTGCGCTAGCGTACCCGTGTCTGACATGTGGCGCACAGCGCAGAGCATTGGATCTGAAGCGTTGCTTCAACTTTTAAATTTTGAATTTTAAAACAGAGCTTTGCTCTGATTGGGGGTGCGCTGCCTAGGGCACAGCGCACCTGGCGCTAGCGCGTCTGCGTTTGACACGTGGCGCGCAGCGCACAGAATCTGAAGCGTTGCTTCACAATGTTTTAACTCTTGGCTTTGAGGCATTTGTTACATTCTTTTCATGTTGAGTTTTTATTATTATTTTATTTTATTTTATTGTTATTATTGGGAGCGGGTTTTGAGCCAAAATTTTGGCGGGAACAAATGCCCCCCACTACTTTGCCCATGTAAGTATGTACGTGGATGAAGTAGTGCAGAGTTATGCATGGCCATAGAATTGAGGGCTTAGGATACAAGTTTAGGGTCCTTGTAGCCTAAGACTTTTTCATCTTCATGAGCCATAAGGATCTCTAGAAGTTTTTTTTTCTCCCTACAGGTCGAGAGGATCCCGCAGGTGTATTTTCTCCTTAGTGGTCGTGAGGACTCCTAAGTGCGTTTTCTCTTGAGAGTCGTAAGGATCTCACAAGAGAATTTTCTCCCTTACAAGTCGAGAGGACTCATAAGTGATTGTTTCCCTCCTTGTCGATATTTGACTTCGGGGAATGTGGCCTATAGATAGTCCATCTTGACCTCTCTGTAGGGCAGTGATGGCTTAGGAGACAGGGTTAGGATCTGCCACCTAAGACTTTTCAACTTTATGAGCCGTGAGGGTCTCATAAAGACTTTTCTCCCTATGAGTCGAGAGGATCCTGTAGGTGTATTTTCTCCCTAAGAGTCGTGAGGACTCCTAAGTGCGTATTTTCTCTTGAGAGTCGTAAGGATCTTACAAGAGAATTTTTCCCGCTTACAAGTCGAGAGGACTTGTAAGTGGTTGTTTTCCTCTTTATCGATGTTCGACTTCGGAGAGTGTGACCCGTGAATAGAATGCAAAAGTCCATCTTGGACTGACTTGCAGGGCCCCAGTGCTTAGGAAACAGTTTTTTTTAATCCCCATTGCCTAAGGCTTTTCCCTACGAGTCGAGACGAATCGAGCATTTCTCGCAAGCATATCCTAACATCACAGTTAACCTCTGCTCTTTACGACAGAGGTCCGTTAGGGTCTGTGGTACTAGGGTTTTGTCCATCGTACCGTCGCGTTGGCTGATGTATTCCTCGATAGGCAATCTTACTTGTTCGAGTAGCCTTGCAACATGTCGTGTCTCTGATCCCTTCGGGGGATGGACAAGACGTCTTCAAGCAATCCTCCTAGGCAGTTTGACCGTCTGAAGAGCAAGCGTTAGGAATTTTGCCATGCCGCTTTTTACTTGAGGTTAGGCCCATTTTGGAGAGCCCCGATGAGTCATAACCACTCCGTGCTGGTGTGGGATGATCTCCGATAGTCTTTCAGGTTTTATATGAGTTGCCGTCAAGACCCTGAAGCTAGGAATTTGGCCTTTGCTTCGTTTGCTGGCATTGCGTCTGTTGTATCGAGACGAATGTCGCGGTTGTCTCTAGGTTGTTGGTGAACCGTCGAGGTTTGGAACTAGAGATTTTGCCATGGCTCCATTGTTTAATTGTCGCGTCTGAATCCTGCTGGAGAAAGAACGCTGTGGTGACATTTCGTCTGCTGTATTGAGACGAATGTCGAGGTGGTGACCACTCCATGTGGGATGATCTCCAATGGTCTTTCAAGTTTTATATGAGTTACCGTCAAGACCCTGAAGCTAGGAATTTGGCCTTCGCTTCGTTTGCTTTGGCGTTTCCTAATCCTGTTGGAGGAAGGACGCTGTAGTGACATATCGTCCGCTGTATCGAGACGAACGTTGAGGTGGAGTTGGGATTTTGCCATCGCTCCGCTTTGCTTTGACCGTGGGTTTTTTTGTTGACGTTGCGTCTGCATGCTGCTGGACTGCGAAGGAACGCCGTTGTGGACATTGCGTCTGGTGTAACGAGACGAATGCTGAGGTGGAGTTGGGATTTTGCCATCACTCCGCTTTGTTTCGACCGTGAGTTCTTTCGTTAACGTTGTGTCCGCATGCTGCTAGACTGCGAAGGAACGCCGTTGTGGACATTGCGTCTAGTGTAACGAGACGAATGCTGAGGTGGAGTTGGGATTTTGCCATCACTCCGCTTTATTTCGACTGTGAGGTCTTTCGTTGACGTTGCATCTACATCCTGCTGGGCTGCGAAGGAACGTCATTGTTGACATTGCGTCTGGTGTAACAAGACGAATGCTGAGGTGGAGCTGGGAATTTGCCGTCACTCCGCTTTGTTTCGACCGTGAGGTCTTTCGTTGACGTTGCATCTGCATCCTGTTGGACTGCGAAGGAACGCCGTCGTTGACATTGCGTCTGGTGTAGCAAGACGAACGCTGAGGTGGTCTCTAGGTTGTTTGTGAACCATCGAGACTTGGAACTAGGGACTTTGCCATGGCTCCGGTTAGTGATGTCGCATCCGAGTCCTGTTGGACTGAGGAGGATCACCTTTTTTGATTTTTAGGATGTAGATATTGCCGTTAAGATTTGGAACTAGGGACTATGTCGTGGCTTCGTTTCGTTGTGTCGCTTCCGTGCCTTACTGGCATAAGGAGGAACGCTGTTGTTGGTTTCCTAGGATGCAGATGTGACCGTTGAGACTTGCTCTCTTTCTGATGGAACTTTGTGGGATGATATGGTTCCCTCTTCGTTTGCGCCCCATGGATTGTATACAGGAGTCAATGTGACCTCATCTGTAAGGCACAAAGTTTTATTCTTTCATTTTTTTTATTCTTTCCGCGATGCTCTATCATTTCAGCTTTTTATATCACGAAAATCGCGATTGCCCAATCATTTCGGCTATTTTTCGCGGTGCCCAATCATTTCGGCTATTTTTCTTTTTACTCGCTGCTTTTTATTGCGAGTTGCCCAATCATTTTGGCTATTTTTGTATGCATACATTTTTTTACTGGCTGATTTTGTTGCAAGTTGCCCCATCATTTCGGCTATTTTATATGCATTTTTGGCTCGCTGATTTTTTCTCGCGAGTAGGGGATTTGGGATCTGATACCAATCTTAGCATCAGCATCGCTGCGACTGGAATATTTCCAGGAGCGAATCATCATTTGCCGTAAAAGTTTTATTCTTTCATTTTTTTAATTCTTTCCGCGATGCTCTATCATTTCAGCTTTTTATATCTCGAAAATCGCGATTGCCCAATCATTTCGGCTATTTTTCACGGTGCCCAATCATTTCGGCTATTTTTATTTTTACTCGCTGCTTTTTATTGCGAGTTGCCCAATCATTTCGGCTATTTTTGTATGCATACATTTTTTTTACTTGCTGATTTTGTTGCAAGTTGCCCCATCATTTTGTCTATTTTATATGCATTTTTGGCTCGCTGATTTTTTCTCGCGAGTAGGGGATTTGGGATCTGAAACCAATCTTAGCATCAGCATCGCTGCGACTGGAATATTTCCAGGAGCGAATCATCATTTGCCGTAAAAGTTTTATTCTTTCATTTTTTTTAATTCTTTCCGCGATCCTCTATCATTTCAGCTTTTTATATCGCGAAAATCGCGATTGCCCAATCATTTCGGCTATTTTTCGCGGTGCCCAATCATTTCGGCTATTTTTCTTTTTACTCTCTGCTTTTTATTGCGAGTTGCCCAATCATTTCGGCTATTTTTGTATGCATACATTTTTTTTACTTGCTGATTTTGTTGCAAGTTGCCCCATCATTTCGGCTATTTTATATGCATTTTTAGCTCGCTGATTTTTTCTCGCGAGTGGGGGATTTGGGATCTGATACCAATTTTAGCATCAGCATCGCTGCGACTGGAATATTTCCAGGAGCGAATCATCATTTGCCGTAAAAGGACTTGGAATTTGATACCGTTTTAGGCATCAGCATCGCTACCACTGGGATATTACCAGGAGCGAATCATCATTTGCCTCTGTCGATGTCGAACAGAGGTGGCTTAGCAAACAGGGTTAGGATCCTGTCGACTAAGGCTTTTGATTTCATGAGCCATAAGGGTCTCATAAAGGTATTTCTCCCTACAAGTCGTGAGGATCTCATAGGTGCGTTTTCTCCTTAGGAGTCGTGAGGATTCCTAAATGCATGGTCTCTTATAAGTCGTAAGGATCTTAGAAGAGTGTTTTCTCCTTGCAAGTCGAGAGGACCTACAAGTGTTTGTTCACCGTGTGAGCATATCCCTAGTCGCTGATAGGACTCTGTTAGGGAAATGTTCATTCGTGCCCATGGATTGTATACAAGGGTCAATATTGAACCGCTTGTAGGGCAGCATTGGAGGTTGTGGGGGCTGCTTAAGAACAGGTTCAGATCCCTGTAGCTTAAGACTTTCAAATCTTATGAGCCGTGAGGGTCCCATAAGAGGATTCTCCTTACGAGTCGTGAGGATCCCGTAGGTGTAATTTCTCCTTAGGGATCGTGGTGATCCCTAAGTGTGTTCCCTTATGAGTCGTAAGGATCTCACGCGGGTGGTTTCTCCTTACAAGGTCGAGAGGACCTTGCAAGTGTCCTTTAACGAAGTTGCGCCCTTTCGGGTTTTCACAAACACTCGCCGGTAGCCCTGCTGTTTTTACTCACGGAGCCCTCTCGGGTTTTCATCCGTGCCTATTTTGCTTATGGACATACCGTTTTTTTTCTTTCTTTTTTTTCTTTTTTTTTTTACCACGTCAGCCTGAAGATGCCGCGGGTTGGGAGTAGTTTAACGACGTTTCGGTCATAGGTCAACGTACGATTACGCAGCTAGATTTTGCCGCAAATCTTCGCATGTTTTGTGTCGGAGGTGGATTCCTTGAAGAGAGGGCTGAGGGCGATTTCTTCGTTAGAGTCGCTTCCAAAGGTGATAACTTGCGATCCCTTGGTGTCGGCTATGTGACAGTTGCCAGCAGCTCTTTCGTGCTCATCTGCCGTGCTTTTCTGTTCCCGACAAGCCTTGCGCTTCACTCGTTGAACGTGTCGTCGATGGGCAACATATCCCGCTACCAGTTTTTAAAGGCTATGCACTCCTCGGTGGGGTGTGCAATCCTCTGATGGTATAGGCAGAAGTTAGGATGTATGTCCGCTTCATCAACAGAACTCCTCCGGCAGATTGATGACGCCTCCGGGCTTGTTTTCGGTCCTGTAAGTGCGGCCATTGCAAGGGGAATTTCCTTTGAGAGAGGGCAACTTCATTCCTATTGCCAGGGCCCTAGAGAATTGATTCTTTACTTTAAGCTTGCTTTTGCTGGCGATAAGGATGCTTTGCTCCAGTTGGGGTGTCTCGACCTTTTCCTCCAGTCGTCGACATTTGGCACTTTTAAATATAGCCAATTCACGCTCTCGATTGGCTTTGCTTTCCTGACGGGCTTCGTTTAGGAATGCATCAATCATTTCTTCTGATGGCCCTAGGAGTTCTGGCTCGGGATCTTCCCCCGGATTCTCTGCGTCAGGGGCTTCTTCACTGTCTATCGACGAGTGAGAGATCATATGGTAGCTTGCTACATAATCCTCAGGTTCATCCGACGAGTCTTTGTCATCATTTGTAAGGCCAGGCTGAGGAATTCTCGGAATGTGACTGGAGTCCGCGCCTTCTGATTATATCCTTCCAGTGCGTCAATCTGTTTCTGCAGGTCCGTGCGCTTGTCACCAGGATTCACGGGCTTTTTGGTCTTCTTCTTCTTCGAAGACTTTGACGGCTGGGTGTGAGCGCTCTGACCATTATCCCTAGTTTTTGGACTTGGGCGCGGTTTCAGCATTCCCTCGATGCTCTCGGGTTCCAGTGGATTCTTCCACCTGATTGTCGGGCATGTTTGGAGATTCCTCAACATTCTTTTAGTCTTTGTTGAAAGAGAGACCTCCCATGGAACTTCTTCAATGAAAAAGCATGATGCCCCCGGCGTGTCTGTCTTCTTGGGAACGTGTGGCTGTGGTGGGTTCACCTTCCAATTCTCGGACAGGGCAAATTTGCCATGTTG
Source organism: Agapanthus africanus (assembly GCA_030015575.1). NCBI lineage: Eukaryota > Viridiplantae > Streptophyta > Magnoliopsida > Asparagales > Amaryllidaceae > Agapanthus > Agapanthus africanus. Next base: position 345,577,819 of record JASDDO010000012.1, on the reverse strand, counting down.
GTATTGATCTTCAATCCAGCCTTTAAAGACGAAGCAATCCTCAATTGGATGGCTTACCGTTTGATGATAAGGGCAATAGTTGGGACTATTAAGCTCGCCGGGTTGCAACGGTCGTTTTGGATCCGGCAGATTGATGAGTCTGTTGTGCACTGCCAGCTCGAATAGTCTCCTCGTTTTATCTTGGGGAAACGAGTAAGGACGTCCCAGTCTCTCCTCGAGGGATGGGCATGGACGAGCATTGTTTTGGCGAACAACCGGCTTTAAGTTGCTCGGCCGTTGTTGAGTGTTGGCGACGAAGGTTGCTTTTCCCTTCCCTTTTTCGTTTCGCGGCTCTGGCTTTGAAGAGGAAGGCCTGTGGCCCATCTGGTCCATTTGAGCCAGCTTGTCAATCAAGGCCTGAAAAGTGGTCGACTTGAAAAACATCATGAACTGGGAGATGGTCGCTTGCGGATCAAGAGTACCCACGAACATGCCTACCGCGGGAGCTTCTTCGATGCGCTGCTCGCATTTCGACCATAAATTTCGCCATCATATCGCGTATTGTACCCACGTTTCGCCTGGCCTTACCCTGGCGTTGATCAATGTGGTGATCGGGGTGTGCTCGCTGGCGCTTGCAAATCTCTGTGTAAACAGCAGCTCCATCTCTGCAAAGGTTTTGACGGAGTCATTGGGCAGTTCAGAGTACCATTCGAACGCTGTCTCTGACAAGCTACCGACGAACTGGCGAAGTAGCAGTTTATCGTCACCTCCAGTGTTGCCGCACAAGGCTCTGAATTGAGCGACATGCTGGTGGGGATTGCCCGTCCCTTTGTATACATGAAATTTGGGGATCGTATATCCCGGCGGGTAACTTATTTGGTCATACCAGCCCGGATAGGGTCGTCCAGTCTTGACAACTTGTCTAGCTGCTTCATTCGCTTGGTGAGCTCGTATGTGCTGAGCTATATAATCATCGAGCGCAGCTTTTGAGATGGTCTCCTATTTGGCTGCTGAAAGAGCCGGAGGAGGGTTTGACGTCTTCGCTCGGTCATCTTCAATAATGATCGGAGGGTCTTCAGCTTGAGGATCCGGCTGTAACATCATCCCGACCATGTCTTGGAAGAGAAGGGCCGTTTGTTTTATATTGGCCGCTTGTTCCGCAGCCTCTTTGTCCTTCTTTTCGAGCATTCTCCGAAGGGATTCAGCATCGGTCTCTTGTTCGTGACGTTGTTCCGATGACGCCTCCGGGCTTGTTTTTGGTCCCGTAAGTGCGGCCATTGTAGTTAGCATCTCCTGAAGCTTCTACTCTTGAGCTTTTGTCACGGATCGCGTGAGCGGTCGGTGACCCGTCGAAGCATGGCTTTCCTCTTTTCCGGAAGCCATATAAACGGTATGTACCAACATGCCCCCAGACTTGGGGTGTTTAGATTTAGCGATTTTACGGATTGCCACGTTCACAGGGGCTTTTTCTGGCCTCATTCTCTTCTGAGTGGTTAACGTTGAGGGAGCCGTTGCAGTGGGCACCCAGACGGATGACATTTTCTGTGGTACCTCAAGATGGCTCTTTTCTTGCTGAGCTTTGAGCTTTTTGGGTCGGCGAGAGTAATCTTGATCAATTACTGAGTCTTGAACCTGTCGCCAGACCTTGTAAATTTTGAAGGACAGCCGCTGAGGGGACTGTTCTGGCTTTACTTCTGCAACATTCTCTACCGGAGGAGGAGATCTTTTCAGTATGGCGGTAGGAGAATTCCTACGCACCTTGTTCATCAATTCAAAGCTGTTCCCGGTTGGAACAGCAGCATTGACTTCCACCGTTGGGGCTGGTGGAGTTAGCCCAGAGGGGGAGTTGCCTCCAACCTTCCTTACTCGGTGCCAATGGCGACGTCGAGTGTGTCGAGCCGATGGTGTTGGTGCGGTGACGGGGATGGCTTTGTCTTACCCCCTATTCAGGTGAGGCGCCGCCGGTACCAGCCTCTTGATGACCGAGGTCCGTCGAGCAGCAGTGTCTAATCGGTCAACGACAGACCTCTAGGCGGGGGAAGTAACTTTGAGGACTTCGACTGGAGCGGGAGTCGGAGTGGCCAGCCTTGTGAAAACTGACTTCCTGGCCGGAGAAGCCTTTCCGATGATTTCGTCTGCTTGAGCCGGGATGGCTATCCGCTTTGGGATGGCTGCTTCAGGTATTGCGCTTCATGGTCCCGTTGGAGCTTTGGCCCAGTCTATTGAAAACCGAGGCATTGGATTTGGACGACCCGTTGAGAAGGACCGCGGTATTGGTGAGCCGATCAAAGACCGACTTCTTCGGGGCTTCTTGCAATGGTAGTGGGGCGTTGAAGCTTATCGGTGGGAGCATAGTTCCGAAGAATAGCCCAGTGGTGGCCTGAGTCACTTGTTCCACCGGCATAGCAAAGATGGAGGCCGCTTGAGGCCCGTAAGTCACTCCTCCGGACGGGACGGAGCGAGAGTTGTAGTTGCAGTTAGTGCAGTTTGAAGCCATTGATCTCCTGTTTTCTGCACGGAGCAAGACACCAAATCTAAGTACCTCGAATCCACAGGAACCCATAGCAAACCGTGATTCGTTCGCGAACACGACACATGAAGTGTGGAGTGGAAAGAGGAAGAGGTCCCACCGGGCGTGCCAGAATCTGTTCACCGCCAGAAGCCGGGAAGACTGGACGTCTTGCCTGAATCTGGGGGCAGATGCTAATTGGTGCTATCCGTTCACCTCTCCGAAGATTCCAAGTTGATTTATGGCACCATGTATCGAAGGTTTAAACGGATGCGGCCGATGTAGCAGACTTCGTCAGATTCCCACTCTTATGAGGGGTTTTTGATTGTGGGGACGCTCTTCCCTGCAGGCGCAAGCCCATGCAGTTAATTATGCTACCGCATCGCGGTAACAACTTTCTCCTTCTCTAAATGGTCACTTCATGTCGTGTGTGTTTGTTTTGTTTGTGGTTGCCCGTGGATTGTATACGGAGACTAATTTGTGTTGTCTCCTATAGGGCGTGGATTAGTCCAAATCCGTATCTTTTTAGATTTGGGATTGGGGGTTGGGTTTAAGGATACGTTAGCCTCATTTGAGACTAAGATCAACTTAAATGTGTGTTAAGGATACGTTAGTCTAATTTCTAGACTAAGATCAACTTAACAGGATCATTTAGATCCAACAAGAGAGCATTTGGGCTCTATTGTTTAGTTTAGGGACATTTCGGTCGATTTCCAGTTTAGGGACATGGTGGTCCATCGTTAGTTTAAAGACATCTCGGTCAAGGTTAAGGACATCATAGTCCGTGAGTTTAAAGACCTCACATTCAAGGTTAAGGACATCATAGTCCGTGAGTTTAAGGACCCTACAGTCCAATGTTAGTTTTAAGACGTCGCGGTCGAGGTTAAGGACATCATAGTCCGTGAGTTTAAGGACCCCACAGTCCAGTTTAAAGACGTCATAGTCTATGGAATGTATGGTTGTCGGGACCCGTCACCTCTCTGAAGACGTTGAAGGATTACAACGACAAATATCAGAGGAGTTCAGAGATGTACCCTTGAACCAAAATTGATTTGGGGATCTATAGTCCAATTTGGGACTAGAGTCTGTTTGAAGGTTTATGAGTATATGTGCTCAGTTGATATGAGTTGAACATTTTATTGTTCTGGCTATTGAGCCTTTATTTGGGCCTGGCCCTTTTAATAATGCTAAGCATTGGGATCTGACATCTTTTGTCTTCATCAGAACAAAGTGTGTTCTGACAATGCGCCACGTGGCGCGCCAGGCGCGTTGCGCCAGTCAAAGAGCGCATTGCGCTTCTGTCAGGTAGCGCACACGAAGATGACACGTGTCGCGCTTAGCGCTAGTTTGTTAGCGCATTGCGCTTTTAGTTTATGAGCGCGTTGCGCTAGTCCGTTGGCGTACCAGTGAGTGACACGTGACGCGCTTGGCGTTGAGCGCCAGCCCATGAGCGCAATGTTCTGTTTCATAAGCGCAAAGCGCAAGTAGTGTCTATGGTTGACACGTGGCATGTTTTGGCACTGAGCGCCGATCCATGGAGCGCAAGAGCGCAGTTCATGAGTGAAAGGCACTTTCTAATAGCGCAAAGCGCTTCTGATCGGTTTTAAGATCAAAGAATAGATATATGTTCTTCAAAGGAGGCTTTGCCTCAAGATCAAAGAACAAAAGTTCTTGTTTTTTTTTTATAAAAGGCTCTGCCTTTATAGATCAAAAGATCTGTGAATGAAGTAAAAATACTTCTTTTATTATTTTATGATTAGATCTTTTGATCTTTTCCTTTTTATTAAAGACCTTGGTCTTTTTTCATATCTATGATCTTTTTAGAAGATGGTTCTTCTTTTTACGAGATGGTTTCATCTCTGTTGTTCAAGAACATAGTTCTTTACCTTAAATATGAAGAAATGATCTTCTTTTTTTTCTAAGAGCTCGCTCTTCTTTTTCTCAAAGTTTGCAGAGGGGCTTTCTTTCTCTTTTTTTTGTGTTCTGTATATTTTAGACTTGAAGTCTAGGGTCCTTTATATAGAGCCAAATGATTTGTTAAATCAGTTTTAAGAGATCTTTCTCTGATTGATTTGGGAATGTTTCCCCACCATTGGATCTTTGATCCTAGGGTTCTGTTTTACAGAAGGCAATCTTCTTGTTTTTAACAAGATTGCGAAAATCTTTCCATAACAGAACTTATTCTGTCTTTTGGTAATTTTTATTTACCATTGGATCATTGATCCAACGATGCTCTGATTTACAGAGCACAATCTTGTTATTTGGAAAGATTTTGAGGAATCTTTCCTTAACCGAATTTAGTTTCTGATTAATTAATGATTTATTATTATTATTAGATCTTTGATCTGACGGTTGGGGAGTGTTTAGGTTCCAGCACTGGCGCACCCGTGCTTTGCACGTGGCGCGCAGCACAACTGTGCGAGCGCACCCGTGTTTGACACGTGGCACGCAGCGCAGAGCGCTGCGCAACTACGCTAGCGTACCCGTGTTTGACACGTGGCGCACAGTGCAGAGCGCTAGATCTGAAGCGTTGCTTTAACTTTTAAATTTTGAATTTTAAAACAGAGCTTTGCTCTGATTGGGGGTGCGCTGCCTAGGGCACAGCGCAACTGGCGCTAGCGCGTTTGCGTTTGACACGTGGTGCGCAGCGCACAGAATCTGAAGCGTTGCTTCATAATGTTTTAACTCTTGGCTTTGAGGCATTTGTTACATTCTTTTCATGTGGAGTTTTTATTATAATTTATTTTATTTTATTGTTATTATTGGGAGCGGGTTTTGAGCCAAAATTTTGGCAGGAACACCCACTGCCAGCGTATTGACGAGTCTTTAGAGTCCCACACAGAGGGTTTTCCCTGGTTTAGGCGAAATGATGTAGTAGGCGTATTTTGGTACATGCAGGACTCCGATCGAATGATTGTACTAGTTACCCGTACTTTTGATCGGACGGTTGATAATAGTAGCCGGCTCAAGTTTGAGCAGGATTATTAAATCAGGTATTGATTTAATAATTTACGTATATGTATTTCGATATGTATATTCTAGCATTATGTTCTTTGTATTATTCTATCTCTTTGGGTATTCGTATTTTGGTATGAATACGGGGTATGTATATACAGTTGAGTTTATTCCGTATATATATGGAAAACATTCTAGAAGGTGGATACCTCATTTTGGTTTATCCATTTATTAATTTAAATGGAAATGAGGTGTTAAAGTTCGTGAAGAGAGAATGATGAGAACCATGCTTGAATAGTGTTGACAAATGAATTGAAAATTCATTTGTGCAAACTATTCAAGTATGGTGGTTTTATTTTATTTGAAAAAGGTTTTATACAAAACATGGCTCCATATTATTCTCACTTGAGGTTAGAAAAAGACTTGGTTGTTTTTGATGAAACTTTTCTCACCATTTTCCTCATCTCTCTTCACCTGCCTTTCTTGTGCTCTTCCTCTTTCATCTTGATCTTCCACCCTACCATCTCATGAGTTGAGAATCAAGGGTGGAAGAGAGATAGATAAACACTTAGAACAACTCATTACATCCCTAGGCACTATAGATTACCAACCTAGAGTCCCTAGTTGCTCCATTAGATTTCTAGTGTGGTGCTAGAGCCATGAAACACATCTCTCGGGTGGATCATCTTCGACTGAGGAAGACCGGCGGCCAAGCTCGATCAAGGAGACCTCAAGGAGCTAAGGAAGAGGATAAAAGACCGAAGGACACGAATCTTTCGGTAAAACAACTCTATCATAGTAGTTAACCTCTTTATAGCTTGCTAGTTTCATGTTTGGTTTCGATTCTAAGTAGTCGTTTCTAGCGCCAAGTTTTTTAAACACCAAAATTTTTCGTTCCGCAACGGCCAGGGCGCTAGGAACCCCAACACTTCTTCCTCAAGACCCTAAACCCTCACATGAGTTGTGAAACATAGGGTCAATTGAGATTAAATACTCCAATAAACACTCTACATCTCTTAAGCTACCTAGATTAGCGAACTAGGTACTTTAGTTACCTTAATTTAGAGGTTGGAGCTTGAACCATAGACTCTCGGGTGGATCATCTTCGACGCAAGGTGGCCGACGACCGAGCTAGATCCGGATCACCGAGGAGCTCAAGCTAAGGAGGTGGAGAAGACTCGAAGGACAAGTAATCAATGAGGTATAAATACTAACCTTGTAGTTAGAACCTCCAAGTAATATAGCTAGTTAAGGCTTCTGTAAAGATCCTGAAGTTAAAGTCGATGTTGCGAAGTATAGAAAATCGTTTTTTTGTAAATTCCGCCTCCCCGCGAACCCGGGGGGTGTGCGACATCGACTTACAGTGGTATTAGAGCCTACTAAACCTTAACTAGTTTGTTTAAACGAAGTTTAAAGTTACGAAACCGAAATATCCCCGAAACGATAAATACCATATCCAAGTTTCTGTCGATTTTAAAAGAGCCTCTGTAATTTTTTTAAACAATTGCAGAGTGCTCCTTTAGTTGTAACTAGAACACTGTAGAAATACGATGCCCAAACTCCAAAAATGGACCGGTGGAATTCCACTTTTTCCCGGTATGGCCGGCCCATTTGAGGATTTTGGTGATAGATTTTTGTGGTGTTCTGTACTCTTGGATTTAGGTTTTTAGGTATTGTTTGACTTTGCCCAGATTTCATATTCTTTTATCTTTGTGTTGGGGCAATACGGAGTATTTCGAAGTCGCAATTTTAACATCGTTTATTCGTTTGAGTTTATACATGTGTTCGAAACGTCTACTAATTTTTATATGCCGATTAGTGGGGGTTGCACATATCAGTATCTTGTTGATGGTTTGTGTATATGAAGTATTGGATCGTCGTGGATGAATAGCCGGGGGATGTGAGAAGAGTGTTCTTTTCTTTCATTCATGTATATTTGTAAATTGATGTAATATTCTTTTGCGGGGCACATCCGGGTTGAGGTTGTAGCCACTGTTGTATTATTTCATTTACCTTTTCTTGCACGTAGGATAGACCCAAGGAGGGGTGCACAAACTACCGGGTTCTTGAAGTGCCGAGTGGCCTACTCATTTCATTGAGGGAGGTTGCTTCACTTCGGGAATTTGGCGGGTAGTTTGCCGCACCCGTAGGGGTCTAGGGTGGGGTTTGGCTATTCATCACGACCGTGGAATCCGTATTTCGTTATAGGCTAAAACGAAACACGGAAATCCTAGTATATCCAATATATTCATCTGTGATCTGGAATTTCTATTATTGCGTGAGACGAATGGCTATATATATATATATATATATATAAAATAAACGTTGCTTATATATATATATATATATATATATATATATATATATAAAATAAACGTTGCTTATGTTTTGCACCCGCGCTAGCCCACCCCCCAATCTGCCATTAGTTAAGTAACCTAACGGTGCATGACGGCACCCCATGACGAATGCGGATGGCATAAGCATTCATTCTATTTTCGTTTCTTTCTGCAATGATAGGGTTAAATGATGGGACCGCATTAATATTGATTAATGTAAAGGAAAAAAACCAAAGTTAACTCGTTGGAACTATTACAAAACCACTCGGTTTTCTTCAAAAATAACTTTTAAATGTGGAGCCTAAACCACTCCTTCTAAAAGCTATCATAGTTCCTTCGACTATATCAAGTTCATTACGTTCACGGTTTCGCCAAAACCAGCCAAAGCCCTCCGTCATTTCAGATGGGCATTCAGTAGTATTCAAAATAAGGCCAAAACCTTATTTTGACCTTCACCAAGGCATAGTGATTGGTAGCTGCTGAGTATTCATCTGGAGAATTGATAGATGCGTTAATCAGGGACAGGCGTACAGCTATTTTGGCCTTCGTCAAGGATTTGTACGAATGGGTTCAGATTAACTTGGACAATGACGGGTAGAACTTGACTTGTGTCTTATGATATTTTGGCCTTCGTCAAGATCATGAGCGCCTGGGAAAAAAAACCATATTGGGAGTTTCGAAGGAAAAGGAAACTTGCTAGTTTTGCATACCATCTGGAGTGTGATGATTTTGGTAGGATTCTTTCAAAGTTGTCATGCAATGATAGTTGGATCCCGATCCCACCGTGAGTTATGTTACTCCTCGGGAGAGTTTTTCACTAAAACAATCAATGCTATAAACCAAGTAGGTGCCTAGAACAGTGTTAGCGGGGCTACGCCTTCAGGGAAAAGAGGTTATGTAATTAAGGAACTTCGCGAAAGCGTTGGAAAACCTCCCTCGAAGTACCAACACTAGCCTGACCGAAAGGTTAAGCAAGAATTGTAGGGTGAGATTAATCCTGACTAATTCTTCTTTTATAGTTTGAAGGTGGATTCGAGAAACGGTAGGAGCCATCCTATTTAGATAAACTAATAACCAATCTAAACTTACAAGAGAATCATGCTGAGTGTTTTCTTCTCTCTCTCCTAATGGCAGCGACCAAGATAGCCGGGCTTAAGTTACTGCTAGATAAAAACAAATTGATTGGGCCAAACTATAAAGATTACCTGAGGAATGTCCAGATGGCCATTACCTATGATAAGCTGGGCTACCTCCTTACTGCCAAAGCCCTCGCCGTCCCAGGTCCAGATTCCATCGTCGCGGATGTTGAGATCCGTAAGACATAGGAAATAGATTGTGCGAGAGCCAAGTGCCTCGTGCTGGCTTCAATGGATAATGAACACCAGGCATGTGAAGATGGACTTAGCCTCCATCTTCCTCCATACCAAAGATTTATATGGAGAGCAATCTCGTATCGTAAGATATGAGACCTCAAAGAAAAGGTTGGCTGTTGGGTCATCTGTAGGGGACCACGTCTCTAAGATGATCAGCTTTATTGAAGAGCTCACGGACCTCGGGACTACGTTGGAGAACGAGTTGTATACAGACTTGATTTTACAGTCCCTCCCCTCTACATACGCTCAGTTTATCTTGAATTTCAATATTTAAGGGAAGTCACACTTCCAGAACTCCTCAACATGTTGAAGAGTGCAAAGGGCATCCTAAAGAATTTCAGGGAGACACCCGCTCTGCTTAGTAGGGAACCTTCCTCCTCTAGATCTAAGGCGAAAGCCAAGGGGAAGAAGAAGAAGGCCCTCACCAAGCTGAAAGGCGGTGTCAGTAAGGTAGAGGGAAAGGGCAGGGCAAAAGTTTTGAGGCCGACAGTAGGGAAGGATGAATGTTCCTATTGTCACAGGAAAGGTCATTGGAAGAAGGACTGCAGGGCTTGGAGAGCCAGTAACCAGGATCGAAGCACGTTGTGGCATCGGATTCAGGTGTGTTTATGATTGAAAACTGTCTGTCAATTAACTCTACTTCCTGGGTACTAAATTCCGGTTCAGGATCTCATATCTGTAATTCATTGCAGGCTCTGAGAAACCGTAGAGTTATCAAGGCAGGTGATATGACTCTCAGGCTTGCTAACGGAATGAGCGTGGATGCTGTATCCGTAGGGAAATATCATTTAGGATTGATAAGTGGGCAGATTTTGATTTTGCATAACTGTTTGTATGTACCTACTTTGACATGTAATATCATCTCTGTATCTTTACTATCTAAAGAAGATTATGATTTTACATTTGTAAGCGATGTTGTTCACATCCACCTTAATCATGGTTTGATTGGGTCAGGTACACTAGATGATGGTATATACGTATTAAATCAAACTCAGGTTTTCAATGTCCAGAACACACTTAAAAGAAAGTCTCCAGAATTAAATCAAGCTTTCATATGACATTATAGACTGGGTCACATCAATGAAATACGGTTGACGAAGTTATATAAAGAGGGATATTTGGATCCGTTTGAATATCTGTCTTATGCAACTTGTTAATCATGTCTCATAAGAAAGATGACAAAGACACCGTTCACTGGACATGGTGTAAGAGCCACTGAGCTCTTAGGACTCATCCGAAGCGATGTGTGTGGTCCAATGTCTACACATGCAAGAAGCGGTTATTCCTACTTCATTACTTTTACGGATGATTTCTTAAGGAATGTACATATATTCTTGATGAAATATAAATCCGAGGCCTTTGAGAAATTCCGAGAATACAAGAATGAAGTGGAAAACAGACAGGCAAAAGTATTAAGACGCTTAGATCTGATCGAGGTGGTGAATACTTAAGTGCCGTGTTCCTGGATTATTTAAAAGAGAATGGAATTCTTTCTCAGCTTACTCCTCCGTACACACCTCCACACAACGATGTATCGGAAAGGCGGAACCGTGCCTTATTGGATATGGTACATTCCATGATGAGTAACGCTGAGTTACGATCCTTCTGGAGTTATGCACTAGAATCGGCTGCATATCTTTTGAACAAGGTTCCTACCAAGAAAGTGCCTACCACACCATATGAAATGTGGAGTGGGAAGAAACCCTATCTTGAAGATATGGGGTTGTCCAGCTTTTGTAAAAAAGCAGCATGCGGACAAGCTCGAGGCACGTTCAGTACCATGTAAGTTTGTGGGATACCCAAAGAACTCCAGGAGGTATCTTTTCTGTTACGTGGAGGAACAAAAGGTCTTTGTTTCTCGGCATGCCCACTTTTTAGAGACTCAATTTCTTGAAAAAGAAAAAAGTGGGAGCGCAATATAATTGGAAGAAATTCCAGAACCATAAACTATTACTGAAAGCATGGTCGAACCAGAAGTTTCAAAGGAACCGGACATCCCTGCGCCATTCCGAAGGACTATTAGGCAGTCTTATCCGCCCGAGAGATACTATGGTTTTCTTATAGACGGGGATCGAGAGGATTGTATCATCGACGATGATGAGCCAACTTATTTCCAGTAGGCCATTACGAGCAGAGACTCAGTAAAGTGACTGGATGCAAAGCATACCGATATGGAATCCATGTACACCAACAAAGTATGGACTTTGGACATTGCTCCAAAAGAGATAAAACCTGTAAGCCACAAATGGATCTTCAGAAAGAAGATTGGTGTAAATAGACATGTTGAAACCTATAAGGCCGACTTGTTGCAAAAGGTTTTCGTCAAAGACCTGGTTTAGACTATGATAAAACCTTTTCTCTAGTGGCTATGCTTAAATCCATTCGGATCCTTCTTGCCATTGCTGCCTTCCAAGATTATGAAATTTGGCAGATGGACGAAAAGACCGCCTTTCTGAATGGAAATTTGGAAGAGTGTGTTTATATGGATCAGCCCGAGGGTTTCATAGACAGTGGGAGCATCGGAAGTGTGTGCAAGTTGCTTAAATCCATTTATGGATTAAAGCAGGCATCGCGGAGTTGGAACATCTGTTTTGATTAGACGATCAAGGAATTCGACTTTATCAATAATCCAGATGAACCATGTATTTATTGTAAGATTGTAGCGAGAACTATGGTATTTCTCGTTTTGTGCGTGGATGACATTCTCCTGATAGGAAATGATATTCCTGTGTTATAATCAGTCAAAGGATTCTTGTCACAAAGGTTCTCGATGAAAGACCTGGGTGATGCCACATACATTCTGGGGATCCAGATCTATCGTGATAGATCTAAGAGGATGTTGGGACTTTCACAGTTAAGGTACATCAACACCATACTGAAAAGATTTAGTATGGAAAATTCCAAGCGCGGTAATCTGCCAGCTTGTCACGGGATCACCCTCTCCAAAGAGATGTCTCCCAAGACTGATTTGGAAAGGGATCGCATGACTATTATATCCTACGCTTCTACGGTAGGATCTATAATGTATGCGATATTGTGTATCAGACCAGATGTTGCTTATGCACTCAGCGTGGTAAGTCGGTATCAGTCAAACCCAGGGAAGAAGCACTGGATAGCAATAAAGAACATTCTCAAGTACCTGAGAAGGACTAAGGAGATGTTCTTGGTGTACGGCAGTAGAGACCTCCAGATCGAGGCCTTCACTGACTCCAGCTTAAAGAGTGACAAGGATGACTCCAAGTCCATGTCGAGCTATGTCTTTACTCTCAATGGAGGGGCGGTCTGTTGGAAGAGCTCCAACCAGGACACCGTTGCTGACTCGACGATGGAAGCGGAGTATATCGCTGCAAGGGATGCCGTAAAAGAAGCAGTATGGATGAGGAAGTTCGTAACAGAACTTCAGGTGGTTCCGTCCATTGTTGATCCAATACCTTTGTATTGTGACAACAACGGGACTATAGTTTTAGCGAAGGAACCCAGGTCCCATCAGGATCCAGACATATCTTGAGGCGGTATCACCTGATCAGGGAGATCATTAATCACCGGGAGATCGAGGCGAGGAGAGTAGATATGGAGAACAACACTGCAGATCCACTCACAAAGACCATCCCTCAGACGCAGTTTGAGAGGGTATTCGAGATGTTAGGTCTGCGATATACCAATACATGGCCTTATTGCAAGTGGGAGATTGTTAGTGATATATGCCCTAGAGGCCATTATTGTATAGTACTGGATTGTATATTATATTTTGAAAGCTTGGGATATTCACAGATATAATAACAGTCTTGCTCAACATGATAGTATTCTATCTAGTTTGATTCTATCTCAACATGTGTATGTGTTTCTTTAAACACATCGCTAATACATGTTGGTAGAGCCCTTAGGATCTTTGCTTGACTACCAGCGTTGTGATGGAAGTCACACTAGTGGGGGCTGGGTAGTCTTAAACACATCCTTAAGATGGTCATAGGATTATCGAGACAGGGCATCGATACTCCAGAGTAGACTAGTGTATACACTTCTTATCCCCAGTCTGGGGAGGTGGCTTGTCCCGCGGCCATTGGTATCCGATACTAGAGATAGTATACAGGTGCTCATTGGGTTATGAGTTACACTGGACAGGACTCGTAGAGAACTGCTGGTTGGTATTATACCTATCGTCAGTTAGCAGTTCCCTAATGACATGAGTACAGATTAGTCCGTTGACTTGACATCACAATTCGTCTCAAGTGTGTTCCTACTGTACTTAGATTGCTATCTACCACGGCTCAAAGGAGTTGTGCAAGCATGTAGTAGTTGGGTGCAGTCCCGAAGCACTAGGAGGCAGTAGTGGTTAGATAGGATTCGTCTCTCCCAGTATTGGGGGTTATATCGCACTGTGTTCGGTAAGCCAATACACAAAGTCCCTGGCCAGGGAAAGCGAGATTTACTGGTAGGTTCACCAGTAGTTTCTCAAGGTGTATCAGGCTCTTCACCGACACGACTTATTGCGCTATTAAGGCTCTGACGGTTACCACCCATTTAGGCCCGAAATGGGATACTCTTAGACGAACAGAGTGGACTGTACGGAGTTTGTCACAGATAGGCTCGGTAGGAATTCAGATGAGTTCGCTCGTCAGCCTTCTTGTCGACAGATACCTGGGTAGCCGTTTCGTACAGCTAGTGCCACTGACGGGCTTGTGGTTAAACCCACTGCCAGCGTACTGTCGAGTCTTTAGAGTCCCACACAGAGGGTTTCCCTGGTTCAGCAAAATGATATAGAGGCCGTATGGTTTTACGCTCAGGGTTCCGATCATATACGTGTACTAGTTGCACGGATGTTGTTCGGGCGGATAATACAAGTAGGTTTTGGTTTAATCCGGATTCTAGTATTATATTATTAGATTATTATTTTCTCATTGTATTCGTATTTTTTGGAATACGAATACGGGTATGTATATACGGTGAGGACATTCTTGTAATTTCACAAAAGATGCTTCTTGAAGGGGACACCTTATTATTTGGATTTATCTATTTTGGAAATAGATTAATGAGGTGGAAAATGGAGATATTTGAGGCATGGAGTGAAGCATGGCTTATTGTTTTGTTTATTGGTTTGGACTCACTATTCAAGCATGGTTGTTATTTCTTATTGGAAAATAATGCATGCTTGAGGTGGAAAGAGATTGAGCCATCCCTCACTTAGCCAAGACTTGCTCATTTGCTATTTTCCTTTCTCTCTCCATTTTTCTCTCCTTCTTCCTCAAGACTCTAAACCTTCACATGAGTTGTGAAACATAGGGTCAATTGAGATTAAATACTCCAATAAACACTTTAGATCTCCTATGCTACCTAGATTAGCAAACTAGGTACTTTAGTTACCACGGGTGGATCATCTTCGACGCAAGGTGGCCGAAGTCCGAGCTAGATCCGGATCTCCGAGGAGCTCAAGCTAAGGAGGAGAAGAAGACCCGAAAGACAAGTAATCAAGGAGGTATAAATGTAGGGTTCCTAGGCACTCATACAAGGGTCTATAAGGCATCAATCATGCCCGATTTAAAATTTAGACGTGCCGAACAACCCAAAGTTAGGATCTTTGCTAGATAATTAGGGTTACACATGCAAGTAAACATCTTTACAACTAAGAATGAGGGATTACAACCTTTGTAGTCCGCTCCTTCGCTTCATAAGCTCCGAGTAGAAGTCCCTTCGCCGCGATCCACGATATCCCGGACTCAAGAGAGGCTCCACAATCCGAATGATCCATGCTAGCTTGTAGTCTTCCTTTTCTCCGATGATCTAGCTCGAAGTTTCTTTAACTCAAGCTTTTTCTCACTAATGAGGTGAACACTCTAATCTAATTGGCGAGATTAGATGAGGATGATGAAGTAGGATTTATGCTCTCTTTTATTATCAAATTCTCACTTTAATTCATCATCAAATGAAAACCTGGAAAGCTTTTTCAAAGCTCAAAGGAACAAGAAGAATATAAAATGAATAATTCCTTTTGTGATGAATAATGAAAAGATTATATGATTACAAATGCAACCATGGTCAAAGATGACAGGGCAAACCATTGTAGGGAGTTAACTAGGGTTAAAGGTGTGGTTTGGGTTAGGAAATATCCCACAAAAATTTCCATCATAATATCTTTGCAAGAAACAAAAGAAAACCTTCTAGAAGTATCATGAAAGAACTAACCCAAATCAAACCCAAACCATGTTTAATCTCCACTAATCATGTTGCATTAGTAATTATAACATGTTACAATATTATATATCACATATATAATATATTTTGTAACAAAAGAAAATAATACAATTAACATATATCGCATATATATCAATGTATTATCCGGTGAGAAAATGAATCAATAAAGCGAGCCAATATTAGATAATGTAAAGTAATATATCATATATATATTTATACATTAAATTATCGAATCAACACTTGATCCGACAATCCGGCTATATCGAATATAACCGACCAATATATCATGTACCGATTCATCGAATCAACAATTGATCCGATGACCCGGCTGATATCAAATATCACGAGAATAGATTACGGTATCTCATATCGTATTATCCTCGGTCCCGCACATATCACATATGAGCTCCTACTCCGTTTTGCCTGAGCCAAGAAACCTCTGTGTAGGACTCTAAAGAATCGTCAATACGCCAGCAGTAGGTGATGATCATATCAAACACCCACAAGCTGCAAGCGGTCAGCTAAACGTAACAGCCACCTAGGTATTGAGCGATCAGAAGATCAACAAGCAAGCCTGTACATTCTCCTGTGAATCCAATCAGTAACACTCCCGTACAGTCCGGTCTCTTCGTCTGATATGTTGCATATCTAGTCTAGGGGTGGTATATGTCAGACCCCAGTAACCGATAAGTCGTGTCGATGTGAGGCTCATAACAGGTCGAGAAACTGCTGGTAACACTTACCAGTAAATCTCTATATCAGCCCTGGCCAGGGACTTCCAGTTATAGCCAATCGAACAAAGCACAACATCAACTCCCTATACCGGGAGAGACGAATCCCCTCCTATTGCTCATTGCCTCCATGTGATTCGGGACTGCACCCAAAAGCCACCGTTTTGCATGCCCTCTTGGACGTGGTAAGGTGGAAATCAAAGCACAGTGGGAATCACACAAGACTCTATGACGATCTCGGGTCAGCAGACTACCCTGTACCAGTGTCACCGGAGAACTGCCATCTGACGTGAGGTATAATACCATTTGGGAGTTCTCAGCGAGTCCGTCCAGTGTACCCAGTCTCCACTGAGCACCCGTACACCATCCTTGATGTCAAACACCGATGGATATGGGATCATCCATCGCCCATCATATGGGTCAAGATGCATATACACTAGTCTACTCTGGTGTATCGATGCCCTGTCTCGACACACCCTCGACTAGGAACAGTTATAGGATGTACTCATCGACTACCGTGGCCCAACTAGTATGATCTCATCATAGTCCCAGTAGTCGAGTACAGATCCTAAGGGCTTTATCAACATGTGAGAGTAAGACAGTAAACTAATACAAGTCAACATGTTAAGATAAAGTGAAACCAAATAGCATACTATCATGACGAGCAAGAAAGTCCTCTCTATATATATCCAAGCATCCATTATAATATACACCATATGTACAACAATGGCCTCTAGGGCATATACATAACTAACAATCACCCACTTGCACTAAGGCCAGCTGCTGTAGTATCTCATACCCAACATCCCGAAGAGTTTCTCAAACTGTATCTAGGGAATGGCCTTCGTGAGTGGATCCGCAGTGTTGTCCTTCGTATCTACTCTCCTGACCTCGATCTCCCGGCGATCAACTATCTCCATGATCAGGTGATACCGCCTCAGAATATGTCTGGACTTCTGATGGGACCTGGGTTCCTTGGCCAAAGCCACAGCTCCATTGTTATCACAATACAGAGGTATTGGAGCAATGGATGGAACCACACCAAGTTCACTAATGAACTTCTTAATCCAGACAGCCTCTGTGGCAGCATCGTTGGCAGCGATGTATTCAGCCTCCATCGTCGAGTCTGCAACGGTATCCTGTTTGGAACTCTTCCAACATACCGCCCCTCCATTGAGGGTAAAGACAAATCCCGAGTGTGACTTAGAGTCGTTCTTATCACTTTGGAAGCTGGAATCGGTAAAGGACTCCACCTGGAGTTCTCCGTTACCATACACCAAGAACATCTCCTTAGTCCTTTGTAAGTACTTGAGAATGTTCTTCACAGCTGTCTAGTGACTCTCTCCAGGATCTGCTTGATACCGACTAGCTACACTTAGTGAGTATGCTACATCGGGTCTCGTACATAGCATCGCATACATGATAGAGCCTACTGCCGAAGCATAGGGTATCCCTTGCATGCAAGCTCTCTCCAAATCAGTCTTGGGAGACATCTCTTTGGAGAGAGTGAGTCCAGAGATCGTGGGTTGGTTTCCACTCTTGGATTCTTCCATACTAAACCTCTTTAGTATGGTGTCAATGTACCTGGATTGGGACAGTCCCAGTATCCGTTTAGATCTATCTCTATAGATCATAATTCCCAATATACAGGAGGCATCACCTAGATCTTTCATTGAGAATCTTTGTGATAAGAAGAGTTTGACTGATTGCAGCATAGGAACATCATTTCCTATCAAGAGTATGTCATCCACGTACAATACGAGGAATACAACCTTACTCTCTGCAACCTTCTTATAAATACAAGGTTCATCTATATTTTTGATGAAGTCAAACTCTTCGACTACAACATCAAAGCAGATGTTCCAACTCCGCAATGCTTGCTTTAACCCATAGATGGATTTAAGCAGTTTGCACACTTTTCCGCTGCTCCCACTATCTATGAAGCCCTCTGGCTGAGTCATGTACACGCACTCTTCTAAATCACCGTTTAGAAAGGCGGTCTTAACATCCATTTGCCAGATTTCGTAGTCATGGTATGCAGCAATGGCGAGTAAGATCTGGATGAACTTAAGCATAGCCACTGGAGAAAAGGTTTCGTCATAATCCATACCTGATCGTTGACGAAAACCCTTTGCAACAAGTCTAGCTTTGAAAGTCTCAACTTTTCCATCTACACCAATTTTCTTTTTAAAGATCCACTTGCTCCCAATGGATTTTACCCCTTCAGGAGCATTTTCCAAAGTCCATACTTTGTTGGTGTACATGGATTCCATCTCAGATCGCATTGCATCCAGCCATTTCACAGAGTCACCGCTCGTGATGGCCTGCTCGAAACTAGTCGGGTCATCATCTTCCATGATGCAATCCTCGCTCCTACCATCAATGAGAAAACCGTAGTATCTCTCAGGTGGATGAGAAACCCTACTAGATCGGCGGAGAGGCTGGGGTTCGTCGGGTACTACTGAATCCTCTGGTTCCAATAAATCATCAGTTGTAGTTTGCGGTGCTGGAACCACTTCCAGCTCTACCTCTTTCCCACTAATTTCTTTTGCAAGAAATTCCTTTTCTAAAAAGGTGGCATATTGAGAAACAAACACTTTTTGTTCTTCAGCGCGGTAGAAAAAGTATCCTTGGGAATTCTTAGGATATCTCACAAACTTGCAAAGAACTGATCATGCCTCGAGTTTGTCCGGATTTTGCCTTTTGACATAGGCCGGACAACCCCATATCTTAACTCGTTTAAAATATGGTCTCTTCCCACTCTATATCTCATATGGTGTGGTAGGTACAGATTTAGATGGAACTTGATTCAATAGGTATGCTGCTGTCTCAAGCGCATAACCCCAGAAGGAAATAGGTAACTCAGCAGTGCTCATCATAGAGCGCACCATATCTAATAGGGTATGATTCCTCCGCTCCGATACACCGTTGTGCTGTGGTGTATAAGGAGGAGTAAGCTGAGAGAGAACCCCATTCTCTTTTAGATAATCCAGAAAATCATTGCTCAAGTATTCTCCTCCTCAATCAGATCGAAGGATTTTAATAGTTTTGCCCGTTTGGATCTCTACTTCGTGCTTATATTCTCTGAATTTCTTAAAAGCTTCAGACTTGTGTTTCATCAGGAACACATGTCCGTATCTAGAGAGATCATCAGTGAATGTAATGAAGTAGGAAGAACCGCTCCTGGCATGTGTAGACATGGGACTGCATACATCACTATGTACCGGCCCTAAGAGTTCGGTACCTCTTTCTCCGTGTCCACTAAACGGAGTTTTGGTCATTTTACCTTTAAGACATGAATGGCAAGTATCATAAGATGATAATTCGAACGGATTCAAATATCCATCCTTATGTAACTTAGCTAGTCATGTCGCATTGATATGACCAAGTCTACAATGCCACAAGAAGGATTCGTTCATTTCTGAACATTTCCTCTTGTGTGTGTTTTGTATATTAAGGACTGTATTTTGATTGAGAATGAATATGCCATTATGTAACGAGCCTGATCCAATCAACTTTTGATTCAGGAATATGTTCATAACATTATCCTGTACTACAAAATTATATCCTTCTTTACTTAATAAAGAAACTGATATAATGTTGCACATCATGTTCGGTATATAATAGCACTCATTCAGAATCAGTGTATTACTACTTGGTAATACAAGGTGATATTCGCCAACTGCTTTGGCCGCAATACTTGCACCATTCCCTACTTGTACGGAATGATCACCCTTTCCCAGTTCTCTACCTTTACATAGCCCACGTAACAATTTACATATATGGGATCCCGATCCGGTATCTAATACCCAGGACGTAGGGTGTACTGAAAAACAGTTCTCAATAACTAACACACCCGAAGAAGATGCATCAGCATGCATGTTCTTTGTTTGGGCGGCATGAGAATCCAGATATTCTCATGTTTCCTGTTCAGTATTATAACTCTTATAAGAAAGAACGGGACCAATGATCCCTGCTCAGTATAATAAGCGGGTTCAGTCAATACATCCATATTATTATCTTGATTATGGCCTGACATGGTCGCTACCTGGAGAGAGAGAGAAGAAAACACTTAAGCGTATGCTCTTGCAAGATTAGATTGGTTATTATCTTATCTAATCAGGATGTCTCCCACTATTTTTATCAAATCTTCCTTCAAACCCTAAAAGGTAAGATTAGCCGGGATTAATTACACCCTACAATTTCGTCAATCTTTCAGCCAGATCAGTGTCGGTACTTGAGAGAGGTTCCACGTGCTCTCGCACGGACCTAATTAAAATAAACCTCGTTTTCCCAGAGGCATAACCCCGTTAACACCTTTCTAGACACCTACTTGATCGGCTAATTGTCCTGTATAAAACTCTCCCAGGAGTAACTCTTACTCGCAGTGGGTATCGGGATCCATCTATCTCATAGGAGGTATGCAATCTCATTGCAAATTTCAATACTTGAAATTCCCGATAATGCTTTTGCCCCTAGCAACTTATGACCTTAACATAGTCAACAAATCATAATTGCTAGCCAAGTTCAACACGTCATTTCCCGATTGAATTAAACCCACCTGTACGACCCTTAACATAGTCAACAAAGTCGTACAACTACCCTAATCCAATCACATCTCATGTTTTAGCAGATAAGTACTAATTAGCTCCCGCACACTACGCCTTAACATAGTCAACAAACGTAGTACGAATACTAATTAGTCTCTATCTAAAATGACGGAGGGCTACGCAGGTTTTTAAGAAAACCATGAGCGTAATGAACTTGATATCGTCGTAGAATCAAGTGATTTTGAAAAGGAGTGTTTTTGATGCTTTTCTAGTTTCGCTAAAGAGGTCACTCCCGGTGAAGGGATCTCGGCTCTTTCCCCATCGAATAAGGTGCAGAGCATATCATATATACCGCTGTGCAAAGCAAGAACTATTTAAGCTGTCGAAAACTAAACCGTGAGTTTGTAGCATCTGCCAGTTTCGCTAAAGAGGTCACTCCCGGTGAAGGGATCTCGGCTCTTTCCTCATCGAATAAGGTGCAGGGTATATCATATATACCGCTATGCAAAGCAAAACTATAGCTACCCTTTTTATAAAGTTTTGATTCTACAACATCTTTTAGGTTTTTTTTCTTTTTATTAATCTCATTAATAAATCCCATCAGCTTATACTTCCTAAGCATCACAGAAGAAAGGAAAGCAGTAATATTTATATATCAGCATATATATATAGTATAAGCATTCGTCTCAGGCAGTAATATGATCTCATCACAGAACATTGCAGCAGAAGATAACATATGAAATATTGGATATACTAGGATGTTCGTGTTTTAATACGAGCCTGTATAAAACACGGATTCCACGGTCGTGATGAATAGCCAAACCCACATCCCTAGACCCCTACGAGAGCGGCAAGTAACACTGCCAATTCTAGGGTTAGGTGACTCGGTCTCGACTCCTCGAGATGGCCTCCCACTGTACCCTAGAACCCGGTTACTTATGCTCCCCTCCTTGGGTCTACCTAATGCGGAAAAGTAAATAATATACACTGGTGACATCAACCTCATACCGGAAGTGCCCCAATAAAAGAATATTACATACAAATGAATTTTACATGAATAAAAATAAAAACCCTCATCTCACATAAAACCCCCGGCTATTCAGAACACGACGATCCAATATAAAATATCACAGCAACTCATAATATCTCATATCATCAACGTAAGTAAGTATACATACACCGATCGTCGTTGATGTATAGCAACGAAAACCGGCAATACAACTATATACTACACTTACGGTCACAGAAAAGAAAGTGTAAAACTACAACATTTGGAATCCACAATCACTTTAGACATCGTAAATCCTAAATATCATATACTTTGCATTTCACGCCTAACTATATGAATTCCACATATTGTATCACATTCCAGATAAATAGACAATATTAAACTTTCCGATCGAATAATCAAATACCCAAAATTTCCCAAATGGCTCAACACTTGAGCGGAGTTTAAAAGAATCCATCATATGCCACAGTACCAATGGTCCAGCCGTAGAAGGGTCAAGCCAACGCCTCACATGTAGCAACGTCGTACTGCCCCAAACCCTAAGATTTAGAGGCGGTTCAGACGGTCACATAATCGAGTTAAGGTTTGTGTTGTTCTAGAGGGTCCACCGCGTTAATTGCATGTTTTTCCGAAAGATTTAAACTCAAGAAAAATTCAACACTTGAAAGTTTTTTGTGCCGGGAAAAAGTGAGTTAATGATATCCGTTCGAACATTTTAACAGTTTCTAAAATATCCGGAAAACAAAACGAAATTAAACATTCCGATCGAATCAACGAATACAAAATAATCCCCAGCACACTCAACACTTGAGTAAGATTAAAAATACCCAGAATCATGTACAAGCACCTATGGATATAACCTGAAGACACGTGTCCATAACACCAAAGTACGACCGCGAAGCCGCCGCGGGAAGCAGGTTCCTGCCGCGGTTCCGCGGCGACTTGATGGTGTTGTGGGCCTGTGTTTCACCATAAACCTTAGAATTTCCTGCTGATTTTTTTGAGTATTTTTAATGCAGAAAAAAAATCACATTTTTACAAAATTTCCAGAGAGGGGGTCATGTTCGATGTTTCGGGGTTCGATCGGAGTTTTAACTTCGTATACACGTCGCCTAATGCTCTAGCTTGGCTCTGATACCACTGTAGGGTTCCTAGGCACTCATACAAGGGTCTATAAGGCATCAACCATGCCCGATTTAAAATTTAGACGTGCCGAACAACCCAAAGCTAGGATCTTTGCTAGATAATTAGGGTTACACATGCAAGTAAACATCTTTACGACTAAGAGTGAGGGATTACAACCTTTGTAGTCCGCTCCTTCGCTTCATAAGCTCCGAGTAGAAGTCCCTTCGCCGCGATCCACGATCTCCCGGACTCAAGAGAGGCTCCACAATCCGAATGATCCATGCTAGCTTATAGTCTTCTTTTTCTCCGATGATCTATCTCGAAATTTCTTTAACTCAAGCTTTTTCTCACTAATGAGGTGAACGCCCTAATCTAATTGGCTAGATTAAATGACGATGATGAAGTAGGATTTATGCTCTCTTTTATTATCAAATTCTCACTTTAATTCATCACCAAATGAAAACCTAGAAAGCTTGTTCAAAGCTCAAAGGAAGAAGAAGAAGAATATAAAATGAATAATTCCTTTTGTGATGAATAATGAAAAGATTATATGCTTACAAATGCAACCATGGTCAAAGATGACAAGGCAAACCATTGTAGAGAGTTAACTAGGGTTAAAAGGTGTGGTTTGGGTTAGGAAATATCTCACAAAAATATCCATCATAATATCTTTGCAAGAAACAAAAGAAAACCTTCTAGAAGTATCATGAAAGAACTAACCCAAATCAAACCCTAACCATGTTTAATCTCCACTAATCATGTTGCATTAGTAATTATAACATGTTACAATATTATATATCACATATATAATATATTTTGTAACAAAAGTAAATAATAAAATTAACATATATCGCATATATATCAATGTATTATCCGGTGAGAAAATGAATCAATAAAGCGAGCCAATATTAGATAGTGTAAAGTAATATATCATATATATATTGTAGGGTTCCTAGGCACTCTTGTGAAGGTTCATAAGGCATCAAACATGCCCGGATTAAAATTTAGACGTGCCGAACAACCCAAAGCCGGGATCTTTGCTAGATTATTAGGGTTTAACATGCAATAAGATAACTTTTATCTAAGTGTGAGGGATTACAACCTTTGTAGTCCGCTCCTTCACTTCACAAGCTCCGAGTAGAAGTCCCTTTGCCGCGATCCACGATCTCCCGGACTCATGAGAGGCTCCACGACTCGAACGATCCATTCTAGCTTGTCGTAATCCAAATCTCCGATGATCTACCTTGAAGTTGCTTCGACTCAAGCTTTCTCATTCAAAAGAGAAGAACACCCTAATCACATGGGCTAGATGAGATGAGGATGAGAGAGTAGTGATTTTGCTTTCTTTTAATATCATTTTCTCATTTTATTTCATCACTTAAGGATTTTCAAGAGAGCTTCTTCAAGAGAGAAGAAGAAGATAATGGATAATCAAAAAGATAATGATTAATCTTTTCCTTTTGTGATGAATAGAAATATAAATCATATGATTGATATATAACCATGGTCAAGGATGAATGGATGAGAATGTGTAGAGAAACAACTAGGGTTAGGGTTTGGTTAAGTTAAATGAATGTGTCATCCATAAAGATCTTAAGAATGACAAAAGAAAAAGCTTCTAGAAGGAACTTGAAGCTACTAACCCTAATCAAACCCTAACCTCAATTAATCATCCTTAAACATGTTTAACAATTAATCATATCATGTCACAATAATATATATCACATTTATATTATATATTTGCAACAAAAGAAAATAATACAATTAACATATATCGCATATATATCAATGTATCATCCACTGAGAAAATGAAATAATAAAGCAAGCCAATATTAGTTAATATAATAATATATCATATATATTATTATATATTAAATCATCGAATCAACACTTGATCCGACGATCCGGCTATATCGAATATTACCGACTAATATATCATGTACCGATTCATCGAATCAACACTTGATCCGATGACCCGGTTTAGATCTAAATATCGCGAGAATATAATACGGTATCCCATATCGCATTATTCTCAGTCCTGCACATATCACATATGTGCCTCTACTCCGTTTCTCCTGAGCCAAGAAACTTCTGTGTAGGACTCTAAAGAATCGTCAATACGCCGGTAGCAGGTGATGATCATATCAAACACCCACAAGCTGCAAGCGGTCAGCTAAACGTAACAGCCACCCAGGTATTGAGTGATCAGAAGATCAACAAGCTAGCCTGTGCGTTCTCCTGTGAATCCAACCAGTAACACTCCCGTACAGTCCGGTTTGTTCGTCTGATATGTCGCATATCAAGTCTAGGGGTGGTATACGTCAGACCCCAGTAACCGATAAGTCGTGTCGATGTGTGGCTCATAACGGGTCGAGAAACTACTAGTAACACTTACCAGTAAATCTCTATATCAGCCCTGGCCAGGGACTTCCAGTTATAGCCAATCGAACACAGCACAACATCAACTCCCTATACCGGGAGAGACGAATCCCCTCCTATCGCTCATTGCCTCCATGTGATTCGGGACTGTACCCAAAAGCCACCGTTTTGCACGCCCTCTTGGACGTGGTAAGGTGGAAATCAAAGCACAGTGGGAATCACATAAGACTCTATGACGATCTCGGGTCTTCAGACTACCCTGTACCTGTGTCACCGGAGAACTGCCATCTGACGTGTGGTATATCACCATCTGGGAGTTCTCGGCGAGTCCGTCCAGTGTACCCAGTCTCCACTGAGCACCCGTACACCATCTCTGATGTCAAACACCGATGGATATGGGATCATCCATCGCCCATCATATGGGTCAAGATGCGTATACGCTAGTCTACTCTGGTGTATCGATGCCCTGTCTCGATATACCCTCGACTAGGAACAGTTATAGGATGTACTCATCGACTACCGCGGCCCCACTAGTATGATCTCATCATAGTCCCAGCAGTCGGGTACAAGTCCTAAGGGCTTTATCAACATGTGAGAGTAAAACAGTAAACCAATACAAGTCAACATGTTAAGATAAAGTGAAACCAAATAGCATACTATCATGACGAGCAAGAAAGTCATCTCTATATATAACCAAGCATCCATTATAATATACATCACATGTACAACAATGGCTTCTAGGGCATATACATAACTAACATATATTTATACATTAAATTATCGAATCAACACTTGATCCGACAATCCGGCTATATCGAATATAACCGACTAATATATCATGTACCGATTCATCGAATCAACACTTGATCCGATGACCCGGCTCATATCAAAATATCGCGAGAATATAATACGGTATCTCATATTGTATTATCCTCGGTCCTGCACATATCACATATGTGCTCCTACTCCGTTTTGCCTGAGTCAAGAAACTTCTGTGTAGGACTCTAAAGAATCGTCAATACGCCGGTAGCAGGTGATGATCATATCAAACATCCACAAGCGGTCAGCTAAACGTAACAGCCACCCAGGAATTGAGCGATCAGAAGATCAACAAGCAAGCCTGTACATTCTCCTGTGAATCCAATAAGTAATACTCCCGTACAGTCCGGTCTCTTCGTCTGATATGTTGCATATCTAGTCTAGGGGTGGTATACGTCAGACCCCAGTAACCAATAAGTCGTGTCGATGTGAGGCCATAACAGGTCGAGAAACTGCTGGTAACACTTACCAGTAAATCTCTATATCAGCCCTGGCCAGGGACTTCCAGTTATAGCCAATCGAACACAGCACAACATCAACTCCCTATACCGGGAGAGACGAATCCCCTCCTATCGCTCATTGCCTCCATGTGATTCGGGACTGCACCCAAAAGCCACCGTTTTGCATGCCCTCTTGGACGTGGTAAGGTGGAAATCAAAACACAGTGGGAATCACACAAGACTCTATGACGATCTCTGGTCAACAGACTACCTGTCACCGGAGAACTGCTATCTGACGTGAGGTATAATACCATTTGGGAGTTCTCGGCGAGTCCGTCCAGTGTACCCAGTCTCCACTGAGCACCCGTACACCATCTTTGATGTCAAACACCGATGGATATGGGATCATCCATCGCCCATCATATGGGTCAAGATGCGTATACGCTAGTCTACACTGGTGTATCGATGCCCTATCTCGACACACCCTCGACTAGGAACAGTTAAAGGATGTACTCATCGACTACTGTGGCCCCACTAGTATGATCTCATCATAGTCCCAGTAGTCGAGTACAGATCCTAAGGGTTTTATCAACATGTGGGAGTAAGACAGTAAACTAATACAAGTCAACATGTTAAGATAAAGTGAAACCAAATAGCATACTATCATGATGAGCAAGAAAGTCCTCTCTATATATATCCAAGCATCCATTATAATATACATCATATGTACAACAATGGCCTCTAGGGAATATACATAACTAACAATAAATACTAACCTAGTAGTTAGAACCTCCAAGTAGTATAGCTAGTTAAGACTTCTGTAAAGATCCTGGAGTTAAAGTCGGTGTTGCGAAGTATTGAAAATCATTTTTTTGTAAATTCCGCCGCCCCGCGAACTCGGGGGGTGCCCGACATCGACTTACATGTACACATATTTAATCAGACACCTGTATGTACCAACATACGTCATCTACATCATATCGTCTGACAGGAAAAACCTTCTGTGTGGGACTCTGAAGACTCTTCAATACGCTGGCAGTGGGTTTAACCACAAGCACGTCAGCGATACTAGCTGTACGTAATGGCTACCAAGGTATTGAGTGAAAAGAAGGCCTACGAGTAAACCCATCCATACCCCTACTGAGCCTGTCTGTGACAATCTCCGTACAGTCCGGTCTGTTCGTCTAAGAGTGTCACATATCGGGTCTAGGGGGTCGATAAAGTCAGACCCCTAATAACGCGATATTTCATGTCTGTGTGAAGCCCATCACCCACTGAGAAACTACTGCTCCAAATCTGTAATTCTCGTCCACTTTGGCCATGGATTTCTGGTGATGGCCACCCGTACACAGCGCGACATCAACCCCCAGTACCGAGAGAGACGAATCCTCAACGATCCGCTCACTGCCTCCATATGGCTCGGAACTATACCCAACTAAAACCTGTTTGCACGACTCCTTTGAGCCATGGTAGGGTAGTAATCAAACCACAGTGAGAACTCACATGAGACAAATGACGATCTCAGGTCGACGGACTAACCTGCACTCATGTCACCTGAGAACTGCTATATGACAATAGCTATAATACCATCTAGCATGTTCCCGGCGAGTCCGTCCAGTGTAACTCATAATCAAATTAGCACTTGTATGATATCTTAGGTGACTAACAGACACCAATGGCTTATGAGACCGGCTACCGCCCCTCGTCGGGGTCTCGAAAAGTATATACTAGTCTACTCCGAAGTATCGATGCTCAGTCTCGATACTCCCTCGACTAGGGACATTTAAGGATGTGCTTATAAACCACCCAGCTCCCCACGTATATGATCGCCATCATAATGCTGGTGATCAAGCAAGAATCCTATGGGCTCTATCAATATGTAATAGTGATCTGTAATACCATATAATGCATGTACATGAAGATAGAGACAAAACAGATAGCATACTATCATCTCGAGTAAGACTGTTCTATCTGTATAGGTCCTCCCGCAATCTTCATAATCGCCTGCCTGCGATTACAATAATTGCCTTGAGGGAACTATAGCCAACAATCTCCCACTTGCACTTAAGGCTAATTATTGCGGTGTCGCATATTCACAGCCCGTGTGATACCGAACACCCAATTTCTCTACTAATCAGTCTCGCAAATCTTGTTTGCGAAACTATCGCGTTTGAGAAATAGCCTCAGTGGGTGGATCCGCTCCAATGTTTCTATCTTTTTCTCTTTATATCTCAATTTTGCGGAGAAAGACTATCTCCCGAAATGAGCGATACTTGTCTTAGAATTTGTCTGGATATCTGATGGAACCAAGTTCATAAATGAAATCCAAATCCAACAAACTTCTTAGACCGTATCATTTACTGAATTTAATCAGTATCCTGCGCCATGCCTTTCTCGGTATCCGCTTGGACCACCTGTCCAACATACTGCACCTCAGAAGAGGGTAAACTTTATCTCTAACAATCACTCTGTCATCCAGGTCACCTTGGAAGCCTAAAATGATAACCGCCACCAGAAGGAGGATGCCGTTACCATATACCAAGAACATTCTCTCATATTCATAACTACTTCCCAATGTTTCTCCAGGATTGGATTAATATATGCTTATTGCATCCAGCGCAAAAGCAATATCTGGTGTTGTACTTGACATTTCATGATTGACTCAATTGCCTAAGCAAGTGATATGTCGTTCATCCAAATCCCTCTCCTCACCAGTCTAGAAGACATCTCGTTAGAGAGGGTGACTCCATCACCTACGAGTACACCACCATGCCAAGAGTCGTCCATTCTAAAACATTTTTGAATAGTGTCAAAGTACCCGAATTGGGACACTTCCCGAATCTAGATCTAAAACCATATAGCTAGTCACCAGAATCCCTGATATTTTGTCTAGATCCTATATGGAGAAACACCTTGTGCCACAGTATAACCGATCGTAGTATAGAAAGATCACTTCCTATCAAGTGCATGCCATCTAAATACCAGGACATCACTCCCTACTACCTTCTTACCATGTCCATCAATTATTCTGATGAAATCAAACTTTATGACTGTCACGTCAAAATAGATGATCTATCTCTGCTATATCTCTGATGAAGTCAAACTCCAGTACCGCTTTAGTCTATAAATAGGCACACCATGCTTCCGCTGCTCCCACTGACTACAACAATCCTCTAGCAGAGTCATATACACGTGCACTTCTAAAGCTAATTTAAAACAACGTTATAGGAATACCTGCAAGATCTCATAGTCTAGGACAGCGGTACTGGCAAGTTTGGGTCATCAAAACCTCCCTGTCACCGTCTTTGAGGAGTCCAAAGTACCTCTCGGGTGGCTGAGGTTACCCACCAAATCTTCCGAGTGGCTAATGGATTGTCGAATCCAATTGAATCTTTAGGTTCTATTAAATTTTCAATAATCGTTTTGTGGTTGTGGAATCACTTCCAGTTCTACCATACTCCCACTAATGTTTTCTGAAAAGAATTTATTTTACTAAAGAAGTGGCGAGTCAAGAACAATAAAACTATTGATCCTCCAAATGGTAGATTGTTAACCCTCGTCAAAGCGCGGGATAACCCACAAACTGCCATTACTGAAACGTGTCTTTAGTTTATCCGGATTCTGGTTTTAAGCATAAGACGGATTACTCCATATACCTTAACATCGTTAAGATATGAATCCGTTCTATATCCAATATAGAAACAAATGCACTAATTTAATTGGAACCAAATTCAAAATACATGCAGCTATTTCCAGTGCATATCAACTAAATGGAAGAAGGCCCTACAACATTACTCATCATGGAGCGCACCCACGGATGAGTAACCAGAGAGAGAAGCAAGTTCTCAAATATATTACTTACGACGGAATACCTAGCACAAGTATCTACACCTTCGATCATCTCGAAGAATCCTGATACTTGCAACGTATGGTTCTCTACTTTATTCTTATACCTATAACTTCTCAAAATTTAGACCTTCTATTTCAACGAAATGCGTGTCTAAAACCAGAGAAGTCATAAGTAAACGGAATATAGTACTAGTACTAACCCCTTTTGTCCTAATAGACATTGGACAACATACAATTCTATGTATAAGTCCCCTGAGTTTAATAACTCAAATCCTGTGCGTCGTAGGTTGAAAACTGTATTATGGTTAAGAAGAATTACACCGTTGTTGAATGCACCTTACCTAACCATAAACTGATATAGGTAAATGTCATAAACATAATTTCAAAAGTTATATCTCACTTTCTAAAATAAACGTACAGATATATCAATTTGAAACTGGTCCAAAACAACGGATATTCAAACCCAAATATTTGTCGTTAGGCAAAACCCGGGTGATTTCCTCAAATATCACCAATTACAAAGAATTCTGATATTGAGGATCTAATCACCCAATTCTCAATATCTTACTCCCACTTAGCATCTGTAACGCCATACAGATGTGAGAATCAAATCTGGTAAATACATACCCAGGAGTAAGAATTTAATTAGGAAAACATTTTTCAATTAACACCACACAGTAAAACTGAAAAATGAAAATGTTTCGAGGGGGTGGCCAGGTATTCCTAGTAATGCCTCTTGCACTATCCAGATTCATGACAGTGGTCGCAATTTTCCTTGCCCTCACTCCAATCCCTTTATATGTCTTTACTTCTTACCTTCTTTACACCACACTTAGGCTAATTGGTTTTCTACTTTCCCTACCTTTCGGCACCTGCCTAAGGTTTTGAAGAAAACAATCCAATAAGCGTAATAGGTATACTCCCCTAATACTAGGAGCTCTCGCAACCTGAGAGAAGGTAAAAAGAAAAGACAACCGAATAATCCTATTCAATTTCTCAAGAACCGGAATCCATTCTCGAACTGAAACAAGTTTCTTCGAGTTCGTATGTAACTATACGATGGCTTACCCAAGCAATATGGATCTTCGTAGTGATACACAGTGTTCTGGAGAAATGCAAAGGGGAAGTAGGAGTGGCAAGGATATATGCGATTTTGTCGTGAATAATGACAATCCAAAACCAAAGTGTGTAAGAATGTTCGGTTAACTTGGTTCATGAGTTTTATTTTATGGGGGAGGTCATGGTCGCTGCCAAAGAGAGAGAGAGAAAAGAAACACTCAGCGTGCACTCTAACCTAGATTAGATTGGTTAATCACTTTATCTAATCAGGATGACTCCCACCGTTATCTCGAATTATCCTTCAAACCCTAAAAGGAGAATTAGTCGGGATCATCTGAAAATCACCCGAGGAGTAACACATATTCATCGGTGGGAATCGGAACCCAACTATCATCGTATGATAACTTGACGGAAGCCACTCAAGTCACCACACTCCAGAAGGTATGCGCATGCCTGGCAAGTTTTCTTTATATTTGAAACTCCCGATATGGTTTTTACCCATAGGACCCAAGTGACCTTGACTGAGCCAACATATTAAAGGGTCCTAGTCAAGTTCAACCCGTCATTATCTTGATTGCATTAAACCCACCCATACGAGTCCTTGACTGAGCCAAA
This sequence comes from Agapanthus africanus, assembly GCA_030015575.1. Lineage (NCBI taxonomy): Eukaryota > Viridiplantae > Streptophyta > Magnoliopsida > Asparagales > Amaryllidaceae > Agapanthus > Agapanthus africanus. Next base: position 345,545,902 of record JASDDO010000012.1, on the reverse strand, counting down.
AATGACCGTACGTCTGTCCTAACCAATTGCATCACCATGCAACAGAAAAACACTATAATGCTACCGAACACTACGCCTCGGCTGAGCACGACATACGTAGAATGAATACTAAGCAATACTAATCTGAAATGACGGAGGGCTACGGCTAGTTTTTGGTGAAAAACCTTAACGTAATAAACTTGATATCGTTGAAAGAACCCGAGCAGTTTTGAAAAAGAGTGGTTTAGGCTCCGCATTTTTAAAATGAGTGGTTTTACAAATATATAGTGGCGCAAACATTTGCCAAAGAGGTCACTCCTTATGAAGGGATCCAGGCTCTTTCCTCATCGAATGAGGTGCTGGATATTCCTAACCGAATACCGCTATGCAAAGCAAAAGAATCGACTATAGTGAAGTTATTACAATAACGCAAACTTTTGCTCAAGAGGTCCCTCCCCATGAAGGGATCTAGGCACTTGCCTCGTTAAATGAGGCGCTGGATATTCATAACCGAATACCGCTGTACAAAGCAAAAGGAAATTCCTGTAATGTCAGTTTTCAATAATTGGTTCCAACAATATCATTTAGGTTTGTTTTCCTTGCATTAATCAGAATTAATGCAGTCCCATCAATTAATCATATCATGCCAGAAAGAAACAAAAATAATCACGCACATATATGCCATCCGCATTCGCCACAGGGTCCCGGGTTTTCACCGTAAGGTTACTTAACATACGGCAGGGCGGGGACAGGACTAGCGCGGATGCAAAACATATATAGCGTCTACTATATATATATAAATATATAATATAATATAATATATATATATATGAACATTCATCTCACGCATGATATCAAGTAATATCACAGAAGCATCACAGCAGAATCACAGCGGAAGCAAATAAAATATGGAAATGCTGATAAACAAGGAAAAGTACATTTCAATGGAGCCAAATATGAAATGCAATTTCCCGGTTATGTGGATAGCCCTTAGTATCAGACCCTAGACCCCTACGAGTGCGGCAAGCCACCCGCCAATCCCAGAAGCGAGGCAACCCCAATCAATGAAGTGGGTAGGCCACCGAGCACTTCCAAGATCCGGTGACTTGGGTACCCCTCCGTGGGTCAATCCTATACCCCCTACGAGTGCGGTGAATAGCCCGCCAATTCTAGAGTAAGGCACCCCGGTATCAACGCTATGAGATGGAGTCCCGTCACCCTCTAGAACCCAGCTACTCGAGCACTCCGCCGCTAGGTAATCCTAGTGCATGTAATGAAAAATAGAATATACAACAGTGACTACGTCCGCAACCTGGACATGCCCCAAAGAATAATACAAGCCGCGATGACGACAATCCACATGTCGGACGCTCGCCAGCAATATGAATATATATTACATCACAGAGAACTACATCTAATACTACGTACACCGGGCTATCCATCGCGACAAATCCAACATATCCATAATCACAGAGCAACACAGAACATCAACACGAATATCATGTTCGTAAACCCGTCTGATTATGCATATAACAACCAGTCGGATTATACCGCACTATGATATTCACGTCCGCAGAAGCAAATGCTTAGAAAAACAAAAATTTAAAATTTCCATCGATTAAAACTTTCTGCATTGGCCCCCCAAGTACAAACTAGTACACAAACAAATCTGGACCAAAACCAAATATTCCAAAAATCATATTTCCTTAAACTAAAGTCCTAGAAAAAATTTGGGGCACTGTAGCCAAAAAAGGACCGCGGTTCAGCGGTCAAATGGCACATTCGACTTCTGTTCCGCGGTCGAATTTTGGACTTAGGTGCCCAAATATTTTTCTTATCTCTAGTTTTGCCTGCACATAATTTTAATGCAACCAGAAATTTTATTTGAACAACTTTGAAATTCGAATAGCAAGCAATATTTTGGAAATGCGATTCGGAAAATTCCGTCGATCGAAACTCTAAATTAGTGCAAACAAGTCTAGCTTTTAGCATGGCTTTAAAACCACTGCTGGGAACTTTGGCACACTAGAAAACTAGTTTTCCAAGATGGCAACATGGATTTCAAAAATTTTCTAGTTCGCTAAAGTTCCCGAAACCATGAATCGAACTAAAGAACTAAGAACTTGTAAACAAAACCTAGTGAGCTAAACTAATCTACTATGTGTAGAATATTCACATCCTCAAGCTTTCTTCAAGTGCTCTGGATCGTGCTTGCAAACCGGTCCTCCTTTGTCGAAGATGATCCACCCGAGGGAAACGATCCAAGCTCCAGTTTCGCCTGACGAAGCAACCGACGCTCCATGGTCGCTAGCAATGGAGAGTAGGGATGTAAGAATTTTCCACTATCTTTTTTCTTTCATCTCTAAAGCTCAAGTGAGCAATCAAAGAAGAAGGAGGAGGTGAGGAAAACCAAGGCATGAGCAATTCATGAAAGACATGAGCTAAGTGTAGAAGAGCTATCAAGCATCATAGAATGAAGAGTGAATGAAAATTAGCATGTAGAAAGAACGGGTCCTCATTTTTATAACCATGCAACAAATATCTCATATCATTTTTACAATAAACAATCAAAGGCCATACCTCTTTACATACCTCCAACCATGCTCATGCCACCTCACCCTCCACCTCATTTGCAAATGAATTTCTAAAAACAAAATCATATAATGAGGTGTCCATATTCTAGAAAATATTCCGTATAAATGCAGAATACTACTCAGTATACGTATCGAAATACATATACACGTATTCGTATAAAAAACGAATAACCAAGAGAGAAAATGAATAGTGAAAAAATTACTAGAATATATTTTAAAAAATATATATAAATTATTAAATCAAAACCTGATTTAATAATCCGGTTTAATCTTAAGCTGCTAGTATTATCAACGGTCCGAATAAAATCTGTGTAGCCTGCACACATATTTAATTGGACACCTTTTTGTACCAACATACGTCATCTACAGCATATCGCCTGAACTGGAAAAACCCTCTGTGTGGGACTCCGAAGACTCGTCAATACGCTGGTAGTGGGTTTAACCACAAGCACGTCAGCAGCACTAGCTGTACGTAACAGCTATCTAGGTATTGAGAGAATAGAAGACCGACGAGAAAAGTCATCCATACCCCTACTGAGCCTGTCTGTGACAATCTTCGTACAGTCCGGTCTGCTCGTCTAAGTGTATAGCATATCGGGTCTACGGGGTGGATAAAGTCAGACCCCTAGTAACGCGATATTTCGTGTTGGTGTGAAGCCCATCACCAACTGAGAAACTACTGATCCAAATCAGTAATTCTCATCCATCTTGGCCAAGAATTTCTAGTGATGGCCACCCGTGCACAACACGACATTAACCCCCAATACCGGGAGAGACGAATCCCCGACAATCCGCTCACTACCTCCATGTGGCTCGAGGCTATACCTAACTAAAACATGTTTGCACGGCTCCTTTGAGCTGGGTAGGATAGTAATCAAAGCACAATAGGAACTCACACGAGACAAATAACGATCTCAGGTCGACGGACTATCCTGTACTTATATCACCTGAGAACTACTATCTGACAATAGGTATAATACCATCTGGTATGTTCCCGGCGAGTCCGTCAACTGTAACTCATAACCCAATGAGCACTTGTATACTATCTTAGGTGACTAACTGACACCAATGGCTTTTGAGACCGGTCACCGTCTCTCGTCGGGGTCTCGAAAAGTATACACTGTAAGTCCATGTCGCGCAAACCGAGGGTTTGCGGGGAGGCAGAATATACAAAAGACAATTTTTACGAGCTTCGCAACACGGACTAAACTCAAGGATCTTTACGGAACCTTAACTGGCTAAATGTACAAAGAGGTTTAACTACTCGGTAAAACTGTTATACCTCTTTGAACTATGTCCTTCGAGTCTTCTTCTTCTCCTCCTCTTCTTTTAGCTCCTAGAAGAATGGATCGAGCTTGCAACGTCGGCCTTCTCGTGTCGAAGATGATCCACCCGAGAGTATGTACTTCAAGCTCTAACCTCTAAACCGAGGTAACTAGGGTACCTAGTTTGCTAAGCTAATTAGCCTAGATGATGTAGAGTATCTAATGGAGTGTTTTTATCTCATTAGATCCTATGTTTCACAACTCATGTGAGGGTTAGGATCTTTGAGGAAGGAGGAAAACTTTGAGAGAGAAAGCAAAGTAGCAAATGAACTAAGGTGATGGCAAGTGAAGAATGGCTCATCTCACTTCACTCATTGAAGCATGGATTATTTACAAATTGAAAATAGCAACCATGCTTCAATAGTGATCACAAACCAATAAACAAATACTAAGAGCCATGCTTCACCCATGCCAATAATATCTCTCCAATTCACCTCATTAATCTATTTGTCAAAAATAGATAAAGCAAATAATGAGGTGTCCCCTTCTAGAAGCATCTCTTGCGAAATTACAAGAATGCCCTTACCGTATATACATACCCGTATTCGTATTCCGAAAAATTTGAATATAATGAGATAATAATAATCGAATAATATAATACTAGAATTCGGCTTAAACCAAAACCCACTAGTATTATCCGCCCGAACAGCATCTGTGTAGCCAGTACATGTATGTGATCGGAACCCTGCCGTAAAACCATACGGCCTCTATATCGTATCGCCCGAAGTAGGGAAATCCTCTGTGTGGGACTCTAAAGACTCAACAATACGCTGGCAGTGGGTTTAACCACAAGTCCGTCAGTGGTACTAGCTGCACGTAACGGCTACCTAGGTATCTGTCGATAAGAAGGCCAATGAGCAAACTCATCCGAACTCCTACTGAGCTAATATGTGACAATCTTCGTACAGTCCGGTCTGTTCGTCTAAGATACTCGCATATCGGTCCTAGGGGATGGTAAACGTTAGACCCCTAATAGCGCAATAATTCGTGCCGGGGCAGAGCCCAATACACCATGAGAAACTACTGGAGCACCTACCAGTAGATCTCGATTGCCCTGGCCAGGGACTTTTTGTAATGGCTTTCCGAACACAGCGCGATATCAACCCCCAATACTGGGAGAGATGAATCTTCTCTAACCGCTACTGCATCCAAGTGCTTTGGGACTGCACCCAACTACTACCTGTTTGCACGACTCCTTTGAGCCGTGGTAGGATAGTAATCTAAGTATAGTGGGAACACACTCGAGCGATGTAGCGATGTCAAGTCAACGGACTAACATGTACTCATGCCACTCGGGAACTGCTACCTGACGATAGGTATAATACCAACCAGCAGTTCCCCCATGAGTCTAGTCTAGTATAACTTATAACCCAATGAGCACTTATATACTATCTCCGGTACGACATACCAATGGCTGTGGGACAGACCTCTCCCCTGCTGGGATGAGAAGCGTATACACTATTCTACTCTGGAGTATCGATGCCCCGTCTCGATAATCCTACGACTAGGGACCTATATAAGGATGTGCTTATAGACTACCCAGCCCCCACTAGTGTGACTGCCATCATAACGCTGGTAATCAAGCAAAGATCCTAAGGGCTCTACCAATATGTATTAGTGATATGCTAAAAGAAACATACGCACATATTGAGGTAGAATCAAACCAAGTAGCATACTACCATTTTGAGCAAGACTGTTATTATAACTGTGAATATCCCAAGCTTCAAATATATAATATACAATCCAGTATGATACAGTAATGTACTCTAGGGAATATATCACTAACAATCTCCCACTTGCCCTAGGGCCACGTACTGGCATATTGTAGACCTATCATCTCAATTAGCCTCTCGAACTGTGTCTGAAGGATGGCCTTTGTGAGTGGATCTGCAGTGTTTTTCTCTGTCTCTACTCTCCTCACTTCAATCTCCTGGCGATCAACGATCTCCCAGATCAGGTGGTACCTCCTCAGGATATGTCTGGACTTCTGATAGGACCTTGGTTCCTTTGCTAAAGTTATAGCGCCGTTGTTGTCAAAATACAGAGGTATTGGATCAACAATGGACGGAACCACCTGAAATTATGTCATGAACTTCCTGATCCATACTGCTTCCTTCACGGCGTCACATGCAGCGATATACTCTGCTTCGATCGTCAAGTTAGCAACGATGTCTTGCTTGGAGCTCTTCCAACAGACCGCCCCTCCATTTAGGGTAATGACATAACCTGACATGGACCTGGAGTTATCCTTGTCACTCTAGAAGTTGGAGTCGACGAAGGCCTCGATCTGGAGGTCTTCCCTGCCGTACACCAAGAACATCTTCTTAGTCCTTCTCAAGTACTTGAGAATGTTCGTCACTGCTGTCTAGTGCTTCTCCCCTGGGTTTGACTGATACCTGCTTACAACGCTCAGTGCATAAGCTACATTTGGTCTGGTACACAACATCGCATACATTATAGAGCCTACTGCTGAAGCGTAGGGTATAGTTGTCATGCGATCCCTTTCCAAATCAGTCTTGGAAGACATATCTTTGGAGAGGGTGATTCCGTGACAAGCTGGTAGATTACCGCGCTTTGAATCTTCCATACTAAATCTTTTCAGTATGGTGTCGATGTACCTTGACTGTGAAAGTCCCACCATCCTTTTAGATTTATCACGATAGATTTAGATCCCCAGAATGTAGGAGGCATCACTCAGGTCCTTCATGGAAAACCTTTGTGACAAGAATTCTTTGACTGTTTGTAGCATAGGAATGTCATTTCCGATCAAGAGGATGTCATTCACGTACAAGACGAGAAATACCACAGTTCTCGCTACAATTTTACTATAGATACATGGTTCATCTGGATTTTTGATAAAGTCGAATTCATTGACCGTCTCATCAAAACAGATGTTCCAAATCCACGATGCCTTCTTTAATCCATAAATGGATTTAAGCAACTTGAACACTCTTCCGCTGCTCCCACTCTTTATGAACCCCTCCGGCTGATCCATATAAACACACTTTTCCAAATTTCCATTCAGAAAAGCGGTCTTTACGTCCATCTGCCAAATTCCATAATCGTGGAAGGCAGCAATGGCAAGAAGGATCCGAATGGATTTGAGCATAGCCACTGGAGAAAAGGTTTCATCATAGTCTAAACCAGGTCTTTGACTAAAACCTTTTGCAACAAGTCTAGCCTTATAGGTTTCAACTTGTCCATCTACACCAATCTTCTTTCTAAAGATCCCTTTGCAGCCTACGGGTTTTATCCCTTCTGGAGCAATGTCCAAAGTCCATACTTTGTTGGTGTACATGGACTCCATTTCGGTTCGCATTGCATCCAGCCATTTTACCGAGTCTCTGCTCTGAATGGCTTGCTGGAAACTGTAAGTCTACGGTAGCGCCCCGGCCGTTAATCTGACGCCAAACGCGGAACAAAAACTTTTATAACTGGCGCTATCGCATACTATAACCCGAATCTTGCCATTAACGCTAAACTAACAAACTGTAAAGAGGTAGAAAGGCTATACCGATTGATCCGTGTCCTTCGGTCTTTAGCCATCATCCCACGCTCCTTTGCGGCATCTGCGATCTCGCTCGATCTCCGGTCTCCTCGACTAGGTGGCACCACGTCAACGGATCTTTATACGGGCTCCCGCCTCTGCAACTCGGACATGAAGTTTGCTAGCCGACATGTCCAAGATTGATGTAGAGAATGATGTAGAAAACTTTGTCTCGTTTCATCCAAAACCATGGATGAACGGTTAATGAAGTTGCCTTAATCAAGTAATGAGAAATGAGCTATGAAATTTCCATGAACCAAATTCCATCATCCAAAAATGGGCTCGGCCAAATAGGGGCTGAAATTGGTGGGGTGGTGAGTGTAGGAGCAAGTGGTGACTATATGTAATGCTTATCACAACTAAAATATCCTAAGCATTACAAAAGACATTAATGGAATGAATGAGTCATATAACACCTCACAAAACCATTTAATGCAAACAATGAGTCATAAAACCTAGTCATCAATTCTAGAAGCACCTTCATGACTCACCCAAAAGAAAAAGATAATTCCGCATTAAACCGAATGTTTAAGTCGGGTGATAGAAAACTGGCAACTTCGAAAAGCGATCCCGAAACGAATTTCAGGATAACCCCGTAACTGTATATACATACCCGCATTTGTATTACGACCGAATACAAATGCAACCGAGACAAAGATATTATATCTACACAGTATAATACATGGATCGGGCTTAAACAAAGCCCACCGGTATTATCTGCCCGAAATATGACACGTGCATAAATGCACGTGTATTTTCCGAACCACCCTGCCATAAAACCATACGGCCTCTACAACGTTTCGCCCGAACTTGGAAAACTATCTGTGGGGGACTCTAATGACTCATCAGTATCCTGGCAGTGGGTTTAACCACAAGCGCGTCAGCGGCACTAGCAGTGCGTAACGGCTGCCCATGTACTGACCTCAAGGGAAGCCGATGAGCGAACTCATCCTGGAACCCTACTGAGCCTAACAGTGACAATATACATACAGTCATGTCCGTTCGTCTATGAGTATCGCATATCGGGCTGGTAACGTCAGACCCCCAATAGCGGTATAAGTCGTGTCGGAGATAAGCCCTGAACACCCTGAGAAACTACTGGAATACTTACTAGTAATTCTCACCTGCCTTGGACAAGGACTTGGTGTAATGGCTTTCTTACACACAGCGCGATCTCACCCCCAATACCGGGAAAGACGAATCCCCTGCCGATCCGCTCACTTGCCTCCATGTGGCTCGGGACTGTACCCAAAAAAGACCTGTTTGCATGATTCCTTTAAGCCGTGGTAGGGTAGAAATCAAAGCACAGTATGAACTCACACGAGAAAAATGACGACTTCAGGTCGATGAACTAACCTGTACACATGTCACCAGGGAACTGCTATCTGACGCTAGGTATAAATACCAACTAGCAGGTTCCCGGCGAGTCCTGTCCGGTGTACTCATAACCCAATGAACACCAGTATACATCTTAGGTGATCCAACTGATACCAGTGGCTTGTGAGACCGACCACCACCCCTCATCGGGGTCTCAACTGTATACACTAGTCTACTCCAGAGTATCGATGCCCTGTCTCGAAACTCCCACGACTAGGGACTGTTTCCCCAATCAGAGCAAAACTCTGTTTGAATTTCAAAAATTCAAAAATTGAAGCAACGCTTCAGATTCCTTGCGCTGCGCGCAACGCGCCACGTGTCAAAAGCTGACACGCCAGCGCAGCGCCCAAGGCAGCGCACCCAATCAGAGCAAGGCTCTATTTAAAATGAAAATAAAGGAAGCAACGCTTTAGCTGAGTTGCGCTCTGCGCTACGCGACACGTGGCAGCGCAGTTGCGCTGCGCGACATGTGTCAAGATGCGCTTTTGCGCCAACTGTGCCAGCACTAAAACAGAATTAAAATTCTAGAAAGTTCTTTCTGATCTTGTTAAAACAAGAAGATTATCTTCTGTAAAACAGAAGCCCTTGGATCAAAAGATCCAACGGTGGGGAAAAATCTCTAAATCACTCAGAGAAAGATCTCTTTAACTGATTTAACAAATCAAATAGCACTATAAAAAGCCCCCTAAACTCCAAGTCTAAAAAGGATGATAGAGCACACAGAGAATTCACAGAGCTCTTCTAAGAACTTTGAGAAGAATTCAGAAAGAAAGAAAGAAAAAGGTAAAACCTTTAGAAAAAGAAGAATTTTCTTCTGAAAAGATCAATGATCTAAGAACAAGATCAAAGATCTTCAATAAAAAATGATAATATTAATAAAAAGAAGTAATTTACTTCTTCTTTAGATCTTTCTGATCTAAATAAAGGCATTGCCTTTTGATGAACCATTGGTTATGGGATCTTAGAAGATTCCCTTCTTTGATCCAAAATCGGATCAAGATATTGAACAGTGCCCTGCACTTGAAAAAATTGCACTGTTGCGCTCTCGGGTTGGCGCAAGCCACCAGAGAGCGCCACGTGTCAGCCCCAGAACAGACTGCGCTATGCGCTTCTAAAACAGAGCACTGCTCTCATAAATTGGCGCACTGCACCAGAGCGCGCCACGTGTCAGCAGCGCAATAGCGCAGCGCGCTGGTGGAGCGCACTGCGCTTGCGCTCACCAGAGCGCGCCACGTATCAGCAACAACGGTGCAGCGCACTGCGCTTGCGCTCACCAGAGCGTGACATGTGTCACCTCTACATGGACTTGCGCCTTGCGCTCATCAATTGGCGCAAAGCGCCTGACAAGCCACGTGGCACACTGTCAGAAGATTTAATGCTCTGCATTATTTAAAAGAGGGACAGAACCAAATTAAAAAGGCCTAACAGGCCTGATAAAAATGCCATGAATTACTTTAAAAAGGGCAGAGCCCAAACAGAGGTCTGTTAGACCAAAACAAATGCTGTGCATTTAATTAAAAGCCCAATGCTATGCATTAATAAAGGGCAGAGCCCAAGCAAAGGCCTAATAGGTCAATGATAAATAAAATGTTGAACATTTTCAATTGGACTTAACCCAATCATGACCATAAGTCCTCAAATTAACATTGACTGAGCACGACTGCTCTCTTAAATCAATTTACACCCGGTTCAAGGGTACATCTCCGAACTCCTCTGATATTTGTCATTGTAATCCTTCAACGTCTTCAGAGAGGTGACGGGTCCCGACAACCACACATCGATACGGACTACGGGGTCCTTAAACTCGTGGGCCGAAACGTCCTTAAACTAACATTCGTCCCAAAATGGGAACGTTGGACCGAAATGTCCTTAAACTAATGTTCGTCCCGAAATGGGAATGATGGACCACCATGTCCCTAAACTGGAAATCGACCGCAATGTCATTAAACTAAACAATAGAGCCAATTGCTCTCTTGTTGGATCCAAACGATCCCGTTAAGTTGATCTTAGTCTGGAGATTAGGCTAACGTATCCTTAACAAAAGTTTAAGTTGATCTTAGCCTTAAATAGGGCTAACGTATCCTTAAACCAAAACCCCAAACCCAAATCTAAGAAAATACGGATTTGGACTAATCCACGTCCTACGGGCGACGACATAAATTAGTCTCCGTATACAATCCACGGGCAACCACAAACAAAACAAACACCCACGACACGAAGTGAAATTCTGGAGAAGGAGAAAGTTGCTACCGCGGTGCGGTAGCGTAATTAACTGCAGGGGCTTGCGCCTGCAGGGAAGAGCATCCCCACAATCAAAAACCCCTCAAGCGAGGGGGAATCTGACGAAGTCTGCTACATTGGTCGCATCCGTCTAAACCTCCGATACACGGTGCCATAAATCAACTTGGCATCTTCGGGGAGGTGGACGGATAAAACCAAATAGCATCTGCCCCGAATCTCTGGCAAGACGCCCATGTCTTGCGCCGTCTTTCGGAGGGCAACAGATTTTGGCACGCCCGGTGGGACCTTTTCCTCTTTCCACTCCACACTTCGTGTGTCGAACGAATCGCGGTTTGTTAATGGTTGCCCTAGGGTTTCAAGTTACTAAGATTTGGTCTCTTGCTTGGCGCAGCAATCAAACAGCAATGGCGTCTAACTGCTCAAACTGCTCCAAATGCAACTGCAACCAACGCTCCGCCTCACCTGGAGGCGTAGCCTATGGGCCTCAAGCGGCCTCCATCCTTGCTATGCCGGTAGAACAAGTGACTCAGGCTACCACCGGCCTGTTCTTCGGGACCATGCTCCCGCCAGCAAGCTTCACCATTCCAGTGCCCGTACCGGAAGCGCAAAAGAAGTCGGTCTTCGATCGGCTCACTACAACCACGGCCCCTCTCAACGGGTCGTCCAATCTCAAGCCGGCAGCCTCGGTTTTCACCAGGCTGAGCCTGAACCCCGATGGGCCTGCCAAGAAGCCCATGACTCGTGAAGTGGTCGTCCCAAAGAAGACAAACATATCTGTTCCTGAAGTCGTCAAGGCGGCTTCTCCTCCCAAAGTGTCGGTCTTCACGAGACTGACTGCTCCCGTTCCCATTCCCGCTCAAAAATCCGTGTTTGACCGGTTGGACACGGCTTCTCAACGGGCGTCAGTCTTCAAGAGGCTGACACCGGCAACATCCCCTCACCTGAACATGGGGCAAGATAAAGCAATCGCTGAACCAATACCGACAACTCGTCACGCCCGACGACGCCACTGGCGCCGGATAAGGAAGACTGGGGGCAACTCCCCCTCTGGGCTAACTCCACCAGCCCCAACGGTGGAAGTCAATGCTGCTGTTCCAACCGGGAACAGCTTTGAACTGCTGAACAAGGTGCGCAGGAGCTCTCCTACCGCCGTGCTCAAAAGATCTCCTCCACCGGTACAAACCGCCGTGGAAGCAGAACCAGAAAAGCCGGAGCAGTCTCCTCAATGGCTATCCTCCAGGATCTACAAGACTTGGCGACGAGTCCGAGAATCGGTGATTGATCCGAATTTCTCTCACCAGCATAAGAAGTCGAAAGGTCAGCAGGAAGAAAATCCCCCTGTCAAGCAACGAAAGACGACGACCACCTGGGTGCCCAAAGCAATGGCCCCCTCAACTTCGACGGCCCATAAGAGAAGAAGGCCGGAGAAAGTCCCCACGCCTGCGGCGAATGTCAAAGGTAGTGAGCCCAAATCCCCTAAGTCTGGGGGCATTGTGGTACACACCGTCTACATGGCGTCTGGGAAAGAGGACAGCCGTATATCCACAGGTCATACACCGCTTACGCGATCGGTGACTAAAGCTCAGGAGCAGCAGCAAAAGCTCCAAGAAATGATAAATGCGATGGCCGCACTCACTGGGCCAAAAGAAAGCCCTGAAGCGTCCTCGGATCAACGCCAGGAGCAAGAAACTGACGCTGAATTCCTTTGCAGGATACTGGAAAAGAAGGATAAAGAGGCTGCGGAACAGGCAGCCAATATAAAACGAATGGCCCTTCTGTTCCAGGATATGGTGGGTATGATGATCCAGCAGGATCCTCCTGCTGAAGATCCTCCGATCGTCCTTGAAGATGACAGGAGAGAAACATCAAATCCTCCACCGGCTCTGTCAACAGCCAAGGAGAAGACAATCTCCAAAGCTGACCTGGACGAATATATAGCTCAGCAGATACAGGTTCACCAGGAGACTGAGGCAGCCGGTCAAGTTGTCAGAACGGGGCGACCATATCCGAGCTGATATGATCAGATCAAGTACCCGCCGGGCTATAAAATACCGATATTCCATGTCAATAAGGGGACTGGCAATCCCCATCAACATGTTGCCCAGTTCAGGGCTCTTTGCGGTAACACCGGCGGTGATGATAAATTGTTGCTTCGCCAGTTCGTCGGTAGCTTATCGGAGACGGCATTTGAGTGGTACTCCGAACTCCCAAATGACTCCGTCAAGACCTTCACTAAAATGGAGTTGTTGTTTACCCAGCGCTTCGCAAGTGCCAGTGAGCGTACTCCAATAATAGCTTTGATTAATGCGAGAGTAAAGCCGGGCGAGACTTGGGTTCAATATGCAATCCGATGGCGGAACTTGTGGTCAAAGTGCGAACAACGCATTGAAGAAGCGCCGGCGGTGGGCATGTTCGTGGGCACCTTAGATCCTCATGCAACTATCTCACAGTTCATCATGATCTTTAAACCAACCACGTTCCAAGCCTTGATTGATAAGTTAGCCCAGATGGATCAGATGGGTCACAGACCATCTCCTCCAAAGCCGGACTCTCGAAATGAGAAGGGGAAAGGGAAAGCGATCGTCGTCGCCAATGCTCAACAACATCCGAGCAACTTGAAGCCGGTTGTTCGTCAAAACAATATGCATCCACACCTGTCCCTATAGTAGAGACTGGGACATCCTTACTCGTTTCCTCAGAATAAAACGAGAAGACTATTTGAACTGGCATTGCATAACAGACTCATTAATCTACCAGAGTCAAGACGTACGTCGCAGCCAAACGACGTCAATGATCCCAATTACTGTCCCTATCACCGAGTATTGGGTCATCTGATTGAAGATTGCTACGTCTTCAAAAACTGGATTGAAGATCAATATCAGCAAGGCAAGTTCGCGTTATCCGAAAGACGAAAGGTGAACCCGCCGCAACCTCATACTTCTAAAAAGGTGAATACGCCGGGGGCAACGTGCTCCCTTGTTGAAGAAGCTCCATGGGAGGTTGTGTTATTAGCCAAAACCAAAAGGATGTTGAATGATCTCAAGACATGCCCGGCGGTCAGGTGGAAGAACCCGCTAGAACCCCAGATCATTGAAGGGATGTTGAAGCCGCGCCCAACTCCAAGGACCGGTGGTGATGGCCCAAGCATTCATACCCAGCCGTCGAAATCTTCAAAGGAGAAGAAGAAGAGATCCAAAAAGCCCGTGAAGCCTGGCAACAAGCGTACGGACTTACAAAAACAGATCGACGCGCTGGAGGAGTATAATCAGAAGGCACAGACTCCCATCACGCTCCAAGAGTTCCTCAGCCACGTCTTTCAGGAGGAAGATGATGGAGAAAGCTCGTCGGATGAATCTGAGGGTTACGTGGCGAGTTGTCATATGGTCTCCCACTCGTTTATAGACGATGAGAAAACTCCTTGCACTGAGAAGCTGGGGGCAGATCCTGAACCAAAACTTCTAGGGCCATCAGATGAAACCATTGATGCATTCCTCAATGAAGCTCTGTTGAAAAGTAAGGCTGATCGGGAACGCGAGACGCTCCTATTTGAAAAGGCCAAGCGCCGGCGATTAGACGAAAAGGTCGAGACACTCCCGTCAAATCAAAGTGCATCCATTGCGGACAAAATCAAATTCAAGACGAGGAAGAGGTTTGCTAAAGCCCTGTCGATGGGGATGAAGCTGCCACCCTCTGAAGGAAACATTGCCGGCAAAGCAGAGATGCACCCTTCCTATTGCTTGTATCATCGGAAGGTTTCGCACCCCACCGAAGAGTGCAAGGCTTTCAATAAATGGTGGCAAGGATATGTTGTTCACCGGCAACATTTCAAGCGGGAGAAGCGCAAAACTCGTCTGGAGCGGAAAAGTACGACCGAAGAGCTTAGAAGAACTACCGGCGACTGTCACATGGTTAACGCCGGGGAAGCGCAAGTTCTCATATTCGGGAGCGACTCTGACGAGGAAATGGAGCTTAGCCCTCTCTTTAAAGAGTCCACCTCGGGAAAAGAGGAAGAGCCGAAGGCCTGCGAAAATATCTGGCTGCGTAATCGTACGCTACCCGAAAAGAATCTTGGACCCTCAAATAAAAAAGATAAGGAAAAAGAGAATGTCTCTGAGGATATCGCCCTGGATGACCAAGTTGTGGAAGAGCTAATCGCTAAGGACCCGCCGAAGAGAAATAATATGGATTACAACGTTCTAGCGCACTTGAGGAAGTTGCTCTCGCAGCTCAGTATTCTCGATGCCCTCTTACTATCAAAAGAGGCAAGAGATTCATTGATCAAAGCGCTACAGGTGCCGGAGCAATTCCAAGCTTTTCTCGCCGAAGAAAAGATGAAGGAAGAGCTAGAGAAGGTACACACGGCTGATATCACCTTCGGCGACGAAGACCTTCTCCTTGGGACGTGTGAGCACAACCGCCCCCTCTATGTCTCAGGATACTGCCACGATATAAAGATAGGCAAAATCCTGGCCGACAATGGGTCTTCCGTCAATCTCCTCAACGTGCAAGTGTTGAAGGAAATCTGCATGAGTGTCCAGCATCTCGCTCGTGATAAGATCACCATCTCTGGTTTTGACTCTCAATCATCACGGACTCTTGGGTCTGTGATACTGACGCTACGCTTTGGGCTACTCGTCACGGACATTAAATTCCACGTCATAGATGCCAAGACATGCTATAATGCTCTGCTCGGCCGACCTTGGTTACACGAGTACAACATCATCCCTTCTACACAGCATCAGTGTATGAAATATTTTAAGGATGGTCTCGAGTATACCGTAACAGGAGAGTTGAACCCATTCTTCATGAACGAAGTCCGCAAATATGAAGATGCAAAATACTTCTTACCGGATTTCGAAGAGAGGAGAGGTGTCACAAGCCGGAGAACAAAGCTAACGCCACTATTCCGGTCTTCGGGAGCGATACCAAGGAGGACGAAGAGATGGTCTATTCCGGGCCACCCCAACACAACAAACCGGGACCGTCCGCTCCTCTGTTGATCTTTGGCAGCGATTCTGAAGATGAAGTCCATGTAGTATTCTCCGATCGGCCTTCAATACAAACTTTCGCTAATGAAGAGCAAAGTCTGCAAGTCGCCATGGTTCCACCAAAACATCATAAAGAACTGGACGCGCTTGATACCTATAGTGTGGAAGAGCTGCAGACGTTCTATGTCCCTCCCAGGCGAGAAGGCGAAAAGGCGATTCTATTCTACCGTTCCGGGGAAACTAAGGTGGAAAAAGAAATTTGGCACGGCGCGGATTCTATGCTTGACAGGCTTCAGCCCATTCGTCTGCCTAGATATTATACAGAAGGCTTGAAAAGGCTATTAAAGCACCAAGGGATACCCGTCAAACAGACCGCTCGAAAAGCTAAATTCTATGTTAGGATCTGGAACGTTCCTGGAACTCAGCACAAGTTGCCCAATGGGAGAATGGAAGCAATCGGGCTTGGATATGTTCGGTCCAAGAAACGGGAGCTACTCCATGACTGCTATGTTGTGCATCACTTTGATGAGGAAGGGGATGCTCAATGGGAAGATGCTAATCCTGAGTTAGAAAAAGTCCCCGAAGCAAAAATGCTCAGTCCGTCGTTCGAAGAACAAATGGACAAGCTTATAAGGGAAGCTGGTCAAAAAGTTCGAGACGACCACAACCGTGAAATGGACATCTACAAGAAAGCCAGGACGCAACGCCTCCTTCAACAGGCTGTGAAAGACGAAAATGCCGCTCCCTGTCAACCTGTTGTAAAAAAGCCGCGACACAGAGGCAGAAACAAGTCAAAAGGCGGAAAAGACATTCAGCAACGACAAAGCGGGACCAAAAAGACACGCAGTCGGGAATCGAGCGGTCCGGATTTGTCCCTTATGAAGAAAATGAGTCGAGCATACTCTTTTCCTCAAGACAAGACAAAGAAGATACTTGACCTAGCTATAAAGCACCAAATGCTTACGCTTCCGGAGTCCAAGCACCCCGAACAAGCAGGCGAAGTCTCACACCCGAACTATTGCTCTTATCACAGGGTAATAGGGCACCCTTTCGAAGATTGCTTCACCTTCAAGAACTGGGTCGAAGATCAGTATCAGCTCGGCAAGTTCGCTCTATCTAACAGCTGGAGGGTAACGCCGCCACAGAAGCATGAACCCAAGGCTACGAGAGTAGAACCAAATACACATCGGTCTTGGAAGCGAGCTCGTACTTGTCATATGATAACAATATCAAAAGAAGAGCCCGGGAATATGGATGACCTTCCCTGGTGCTTTGAAAATAGCAATGATGAGGTGATCTCAGAATTCCCACCAGCGCTAAAAGAGCTGGAAGATGGAATACACACCATGGCGGATAACCTCAAGAAAATTGAGTTGGGGACGGCGAATGACCCGCGACCGACATTCATTAGTGAGCTGCTGTCTGAAGAGAGGGTTGCTTCATTAAAAGACCTGCTTATGCAGCATAAAGATTGCTTCGCATGGAACTATTCCGAAATGCCAGGACTAGATCCAGAGATTGCTGTGCATAAATTGGCGATATCCCCGGATGTTAAACCAATCAAACAAGCACCGAGAAGAATGCGGCTTGAGCTTGAGATGAGCATTAACGCTGAAGTCAAGAAGCTGATCGACTCTGGATTTATCCAAGAAGTTCAGTATCCCGATTGGATCGCCAACATCGTCCCGGTGATGAAGAAAAATAGGACGGTGCGCATATCTGTAGACTTTCGGGATCTCAATAAAGCCTGCCCAAAGGATGATTTCCCAGTGCCAGTCACCGAGCTGATGATAGATAGCACGTCCACTCATGAGGTTTTCTCCTTCATGGACGGCTCATCAGGATATAATCAGATAAAGATGCATCCCGAAGACCAGAAGCACACCGCTTTCCGGACCCCTTTGGGTATATTCTGCTACAAAGTGATGCCCTTCGGTCTAAAGAACGCCGGTGCCACCTATCAAAGGGCATGACAAAGATCTTCGATGACCTTATACATGAAATCGTCGAATGCTATATCGATGACCTCGTGGTTAAAAGCAAATCATACGAGGAGCACTTAGAGCATCTGAAGACCGTATTTCAACGCCTTCGACAATACAACTTGAAGATGAACCCTCTCAAGTGCGCCTTCGGAGTTTTCTCGGGCAAATTCTTGGGATTCATCGTCCGACACCGAGGTATCGAGATAGATTCGTCAAAGATCAAGGAAATCATGGAAATTCCTCCGCCAAGGACTCTCAAGCAATTGCAGTCTCTCCAAGGGAAGCTCGCTTACATCCGGCGATTTATAGCCAACATTTCAGGCAAGTGCCGCCCTTATAGTCATCTGACGAAGAAGGGAACCCCTTTCGGTTGGGATCACAAATGCCAGAGCGCGCTGGACGAGATCAAGCAATACCTGCAGAATCCGCCAGTGTTGGCTGCTCCGGTCAAGGGAAAGCCTCTCATTCTTTATACAACCGCCCTCGAAGGTTCCTTAGGCGCATTATGAGCACAGGAGAATAACCAAGTGAAAGAAAGAGCCCTCTACTATTTGAGCTGAGTTCTACTGGGGGCAGAAAGCAACTACTCCCCCATCGAAAGACACTGCCTGGCCTTGATCTTCGCGATAACGAAGCTCATGCACTATGCGTTGGCGCATGAAGTCCGTCTCATTTCGAAGGTGGAACCCCTTAAATATTTAATGTCGAAGGCCATATTGACAGGGAGACTCTAAATGGGCCCTGCTCTTGATGGAGTTCTCAATAACTTATCAGCCTCTTAAGGCAGTGAAAGGCCAGGCCATCGCCGACTTCCTCGCTGAGCACCCGATACCGGCCGATTCCCCTATAAACTGCCAGCTGCCAGACGAACATGCGTTTGATGTGATCGACGGTAGCGATACTCGATGGGAACTTTATTTTGATGGAGCGTCTTCCATGAAGAAGCGCAAACAAAGCACCCCTATAATTAAATCAGGGGTGGGCCTCATCTTCGTAACTCCACAAGGAGGGATAATGCGCTTTGCTTTCTCCTTAACAGAGCCGAGGACAAACAATAAAGCCGAATACGAAGCTTTAATAGCAGGCCTCGAGATCACCATCGACATGGGAATTGAAAACCTCCTCATATATGGAGATTCTCAACTGGTCGTTAGTCAAGTAAACGGCGACTACCAGACGTGCAAGCCAGAACTAGTGAAGTATGGCGAGATAGTACAACAACTGTTGAGTCAAATTCCCTCCTATACTTTGGAAAACATACCGCGCGCAGAAAATAGCAAGGCAGATGCACTAGCTAAGCTCGCGAAAGAACTGGCCGACGAGAACCTCGATGACGTAATAATCGTGGTACAAAGCCGTCGGGTGCTTGCCCCAGCAGAAATATCTCCGGAATCATAAAAAACAATGGGAGTGACTGAGCAAATGGCGATGTAAATAAAAGACCAGGAAAAGGCTGAGGATTGGAGAGAAGTATTTATAGACTACTTCGAATCTCGTCGAACGCTTGAAGATGTGTCCTCAAGACATCAGCTTATGAAACGAGCTCTGTCCTTCGCCTTCGTCAATGATACTCTGTACAAGAGGTCGTTTGATTCTCTGTGGTTGAGATGTCTGGGACCTGAGGAGGCGAAAAAAGTCATTCAGGAAGTTCACGACGGACTCTGCGGTTCTCACCAAGCAGGCCCGAAGATGAAGTTGAAGATTAAATGGATGGGCTATTATTGGCCAACGATGATGCAGGACTGCCTCGAGTATGCGAAGCAATGCCACTCATGCCAAATTCATGAGGACTTCATCCATCAGCACCCAAATCCTCTACATCCAACAGTGGCTAGTTGGCCGTTCGAAATGTGGGGGACTGATGTAATCGGCCCAATCGAACCAGCATCGTCCAGGGGACATCGATTCATCTTGGCGACGACAGACTACTTCTCCAAATGGGCAGAAGCAGTATCGCTAAGGGAAGTGAAGACGGAGAATATCCTCCATTTCTTCAAGACGCACGTCATCTATCGGTTTGGGACTCCACGACAGATTATCTCCGATAACGGGCCAGCTTATAGAAGCCACAATATCAGCCGCTTCGCACAACAGCACAACATAGACTGGAGATATTCCTCAGTTTATAAAGCCCGAGCTAACGGTCTAGTTGATGCCTTCAACAAGACCTTGATGAAGATCGTGAAGAAGACGGTGTCCCGAAATAAGAAGGACTGGCACGGGAGACTACAAGAAACTCTCTGGGCGTATCGAACTACGTTCAAGACGGCCACGAATACAACGCCGTACGCGTTAGTCTTCGGTACAGAAGCAGTACTCCCCCTTGAGATAGAGTTACCCTCTCTACGAATGGCAGTCCACTACGAGCTGACGGACGAAGAAAATGCTCACCTTCGGCTTGAGAAGCTTGATGCCCTTGATGAAACCCGGCTCATAGCGCAACAAAATCTGGAGGCTTATAAAGCAAAGATGACGCGCTCATATGAAAGATTGACCAGGCCGAGGACATTCCGCTAAGGCGAACCGTACTAGTGGTCAAAAGACCTATGATCTCCAATCGCGCCAAGAGGGGAAAATTCGAGCCGAACTATGAAGGCCCGTACATCATAGACAAGGTTTATCAGGGTGGAGCCTATCTACTCATGGATATGCACGGTGAAAGGCCTTTCAGGCCAATAAACGGTCGCTTCCTAAAGAAATACTACGCTTAATGAGTCACAGCCTAGGTCAATGATAGATGACGACGACTATGTCCGCTCGCTATCTTCTTATGCTCGAAACTCTATAGGTAGTAGCTGGCCGACAGACCGAAACGTCCTAAAACTAGCTGACGACCGAAACGTCTTTAAACTACTACCGCAGCATCCTCAGGCTGACGAGATAAAAAAAAAAGAATAAAAAATAATAATAATAATAAAGACGGTATGTCCATAAGCGAACTGGGCACAGATGAAAACCCGAAAGGGCTCCGTGAGTAAAAACAACAGGGCTACCGGCGAGTGTTCGTGAAAACCCGAAAGGGAGCGACCTCGTTAGAAAAAAGAATAAAAAGAATAAAAAAAGTCGGTATGTCCATAAGCAAAATGGGCACGGATGAAAACCCGAAAGCGCTCCGTGAGTAAAAATAGCAGGGCTACCGGCGAGTGTTTGTGAAAACCCGAAAGGGCGCAACCTCGTTAAAGGACACTTACAGGGTCCTCTCGACCTTGTAAGGAGAAACCACCCGCGTGAGATCCTTACGACTCATAAGGGAGCAACACACTTAGGGATCCCCACGATTCCTAATGAGAAAATACACTTGCGAGATCCTCACGACTCGTAAGGAGAACTCTCTTATGGGACCCTCAAGGCTCATAAGATTTGAAAGTCTTAAGTTACAGAGACCTAAACCTGTTCTTAAGCAACCCCCACAACCTTCGATATTGCCCTACAAGTGGCTCAATACTGACCCTTGTATACAATCCATGGGCGCAAATAAACATTTCCCTGACCAAGTCCCACCCGTGGCTAGGGATATGTCCATATGGTGAACAACCCTTATAAGTCCTCTCGACTTACAAGGAAAAAAAACCCTTTTGTAAGATCCTTACGACTTACGGGGTAACATACACTTAGGAATCCTCACGATACCTAAGGAGAAAACACACCTACGAGATCCTCACGACTTGTAGGGAGAAATACCTTTGTGAGACCCTTACGGCTCATGAAGTCAAAAGCCTTAGTCGACGGGATCCTAACCCTGTTTGCTAAGCCACCTTTGTTCAACATCGACAGAGGAAAATGATGATTCGCTCCTGGCAATATCCCAGTTGTAGCGACGCTGATGCCTAAATCGGTATCAAATCACAAACTCGCAGCGAAAAGTCGGCGAGCCACAAATGCATAATAAATAGCCGAAATGATTGGGCAACTCGCAATAAAAAGCAGCGAGTAAAAACAAAATAAATAGCCGAAATGATTGGGCACCACGAAAAATAGCCGAAATGATTGGGCAATCGCGACTTTCGCGATATAAAAGCTGAAATGATAAAGCATCGCGGAAAGAAAAAAAAATGAAAAATATATAGAATGAAACTTTTGCCCTACAGGTGATATCACAACAATCCCTGTATATAATCCAGGGGCGCAAACACAGAAGGAATCATATCTTCCCTCCCCATGCTCCATCAGAAGACGGAGCCAAGTCTTGACGGCAACTCATATAAAGCCCGAAAGACAATCAGAGATCATCTCACTCCAGCGTGGAGTGATCACCACTTCGACGTTCGTCTCTACACAGCAGACGAAATGTCACTACAACGTCCCTCCTCCAACAGGATTCGGACACACCACAGCAAGCGAAGCGAAGGCCAAATTCCTAGCTTCAGGGTCTTGACGGTAACTCATATAAAACCTGAGAGACCACCATAGATCATTTCAACCCCAGGGAAATCAGTGTCCTTGGCAACCTCCTCGATTCAGGGAAACCAGTGTCCTTGACGAGAGCACCTCGATTCGCGTCGACCCACAGAGAAACCAGTGTCTTTGCAGGAATACCTCGGTTCGTTTCAACTCCGAGGAAAGCAGTGTCCTCGGCAAAATACTTCGACTCAAGGAAACTAGCGTCCTTGATGAGAGCTTCTTGACTCGCGTCGACCCGCAGAGAAACTAGCGTCTTTGCAGGAACACCTCGATTCGTTTCAACCCCAAGAAAATCAGTGTCTTTGGCAACCTCCTCGATTCAGGGAAATTAGCGTCCTTGATGAGAGCTTCTTGATTCGCGTCGGCCCGCAGAGAAACCAGTGTCTTTGCAGGAATACCCCGATTCGTTTCAACTCCGAGGAAACCAGTGTCCTCGGCAAAATACTTCGACTCAAGGAAACTAGCGTCCTTGATGAGAGATTCTTGACTCGCGTCGACCCGCAGAGAAACTAGCGTCTTTGCAGGAACACCTCGATTCGTTTCAACCCCAGGGAAATCAGTGTCCTTGACAACCTCCTCGATTCAGGGAAATTAGCGTCCTTGATGAGAGCTTCTTGATTCGCGTCGGGCCGCAGAGAAACCAGTGTCTTTGCAGGAATACCCCGATTCGTTTCAACTCCGAAGAAACCAGTGTCCTCGGCAAAATACTTCGACTCAGGGAAACTAGCGTCCTTGATGAGAGCTTCTTGACTCGCGTCGACCCGTAGAGAAACTAGCGTCTTTGCAGGAATACCCCGATTCGTTTCAACTCCGAGGAAACCAGTGTCGTTGGAAAATACCCCGACTCAAGGAAATTAGTGTCCTTGACGAGAGCTGCTCGATTCGTCTCGACTCGTGAGGAAATTAGTGTCTTCGCGAGAACTTCCCGATTCGTCTCGACTTGCAAGATAAAGCCTTAGGCAGCAGGGATTAAAAAACTTGTTTCCTAAGCACTGGG
Source organism: Agapanthus africanus (assembly GCA_030015575.1). Lineage (NCBI taxonomy): Eukaryota > Viridiplantae > Streptophyta > Magnoliopsida > Asparagales > Amaryllidaceae > Agapanthus > Agapanthus africanus. The sequence goes on along the minus strand of JASDDO010000012.1, from coordinate 345,522,468 downwards.
ACCCAGCAAGTCGGTCTAAAACGGTCTCTTGCATACTATCCACGGGTCTCACTCTCCAAAGTCGAATCTCGAAAAGGAGGGAAACAACCGTTTACGAGTCCTCTCGACTCGTAAGAGGGAAAATTCTCTTATAAAATCCTTACGACTTATAAGAGAAAACGCACTTAGGAATCCTCACGATTCCCAAGGAGAAAATACACCTACGAGATCCTCTCGATCCGTAGGGAGAAAAGTCTTTATGAGACCCTCACGGCTCATAAAGTTGAAAAGTCTTAGGCAGCAGATCTGAACCTACGGCCTAAGCCATCATTATCTCTTGAAGAAGCCAAGACAAGATGCTCGCTCTATCATCTGTCAACCATGTTTACTAAGGCAACATACTGATAATAAAAGAAGGAAGAAAGCGCAGGAATGACACAAGACATTACAAAGAATGTATATCTTTTATTCATAAACTTGATTGAATACAAGATATATTGTGTTAAGGAATAAAAAAAATACATTTTTATTTACAAGTACAATGATACAAAAAGTAGCTACTGAGAAGGAAGTGTCTTTAACAAATCCGTGAGCTGCTCTCGCACTTCCTTCAGCCCCTCCTCCTGAGTGGCTGCCGCGGCCATTTCCGCTTCCACCTGGGCCCGCTGCTGCAGGTAGGATGAAAGTTGCTCCTCAGCTGCCTACTGGGCTACCTCCTGATTAGGTGCATCCCGCTCGACGACGTCAAGCTGCTGCCTCAGTGTTAACCCTTCGGAGAAGCATCGCAAAAGTCCTTCAAAGATAACCTTCAGCTGTGCAGTGTTTGCCTCCACCTGAGCATGCAGTCGGGCAGATTTGCTCGAAGTCTCGCTGCGCTCCTTACGCCTTGAAGCAACTTCTTGTTCGAGATGGCGGAAATAAGGAGCGCTCTGCTCGATCCATGCCGCCCGTTGAGTGCTCGCGGCCAAGATCTCAGGGGCAGGACGCATCGACTCTAGCCGATGCAGGCGGGCCTCGATCTCCCTGCAATGATTAACCCAAGACTCGACGACGCCTTCATTATGAAAATTTACAAGCGCCGCCAACATCAGGTTAACCTCCGCAGCGAAATCTACGGCAGATGGGGGAGCGTCTGCGTCAAGCACTTCGACGTATCCGCTCAGCATGCCTCAGCTCATCGCGACACCCTTTGAAGATGGACATCTCAAGAAGGGGCCTGCCGGCATCATGATGCGAGGCTCAAAGAGGGCCGGAATCGGAACAATAGATGAAAAGAAAAAACACAATCAGATGACGATTCAAGAAATATAAGAAAGTCATCAATGAGGGAGTTTACTATACCAGCTGCAGCAGGCGGCAAAGCTGGGAGGACCGGTGGCGCAACCGATCCCTTATCTCCTTCTTCGATTTGTAACACTACAATTAGGGCAGGGAAGAATCAGAAATAATTCTATTACTGAAAAAGGAAGGGTATTAATTGAAAATCATACTCACCAGCGCCGCTAGAAGAAGCAAGCTCCAATAGGAAGGAAGTGTGGGTGCAGCACCTGGTAGAGGTGATCAAAAAGCACTCCTGCAAGGACGCAATAGTATAACGTCAATACATGAATTATACGGTCGAGAGATGAAACTGATGGCGCGAATCCATACCTTCCAGCATCTGCGATGGTACGAGAGAAGGCTGAGAGGTGGCGACCGCCAAGGCAGTAGCTGACGGCGCTCCCTCGAGCAATGGAGCATCAGCACTGGCCGCACCTGCGTTAAAAACAAAGATAAACCTGTCAGGAAGGATTGCAAGATAAAGAAAAAAGGACAGTAACCCAAAATTTACCTGATGAGCCGCCAGCCGAGACGGAGGCGTCTCCCTCCTCCATCGACATGAGTCCACCTCCCGTGGCCTCATCACCAGACTCTACGGGGGCCGTCATCGTGCTCGCGAGGCCAGGAGACAGCGGAGGACCATAGGCGGGGAGAGTAATGATCAGAGCATTGACAGACTCTTGAGAAAGAGCGGCCGGCTCATCCTCAGGAATCATGGTCGTCTCACCCGCTACTCCCTCGGGCTCAGCAGTCGTGACCGTCTCGTCCACCGTTGCCACGGGGTCATCGGTCTCAGGTGCTCCATCCGCTGCTGCCCCAGACCCGGCTGTAACAGCTATCTCATCCGCCGCTACCTCGGGCTCGGCATCGACCACCTTCTCAGGCATAGTGGACGTGACCGTTTCGTCAGCCACTAGCTCGGGCCCGGCAACCCCGGCTACGTCGTCCACCGTCGGCTCGGGTTCAGCCAGTACCTCCTCCACTGTCCCCTTAGGCTCGACGGTTTCTGCTTTCCCTTCGGTTGGACTTGGCCCTGCAGGACAAGATATATAAGAACCGATAGGTTTACAATTCTTACAACAAAATCTTGAAAGACACACTACCTGAGGTGGACTGGTCGTTGGTCTCCCGAAATGCACGTGCCACCTGTCTGTAAGTAGTAGACAAGGCGACCGGAGACTCTTCTGAAGGGGTAGCAGCACGAGGAATGGTGCTTGGGCCCGCTCCCACGGCCAAAGCAGCTCTGCGCTCCATTCGCCTCGCGCCTCAACCGCTTCCTCTCCTCTCGAGCCGTCACGACGGACCTCTTCGAAGCTTCCTTCATCAAGGCGTCATCGTCCTCGTTTAGAGTTGCCTCCAGAGCCTTCAAGGCATCTCTCATCGGCTCTTCAAGTCGGGTCTCTCGCGGTAGCCCCGAAGAGGCCGGGACTTCAGTAGCTGGCTCGGGAAGAGCCCCCGCATCGGCGTGCGCAGAAGATCCCGCGGTCCCTGCAATAAGACAAAGAAAGGGTTAGATTGACCGTCACAAAGGAGAATAAAGACTTAATGAATCGAAATGTACCGAGGCCTAAGGATGCTCTAAGTCGTTCCTCCTCTTGAAAAGTTTTGAGGGAAGCAGCGATAGCTTCTTCAGTGGTGATGCCTGTTGAAAGAGAAGAGGGGAAAAGCATTAGTCAAAGACAATAATAAAAGTACGATGCAGTAAAAAAAATGCAACTAGTAATTACCCGATTGCGCAATCTTAGCTAGCCACGCGTCGTGCCTCGCCAATCGCTCTGAAGCTGCGATGGCGGCCGCCAGATCAGTGTCATCTGGCGGCATAACTAATCCTTTGTCAGTCCCGTACTCACCCAAGCCCTCGCTATAGGGAGCATGAGGTTCCTGACCGAACGCAACGTCAGCTGAGAGGATCGACTTCTTCTTCCTCTTTTGCACGCGGACCCCAGTCGCACCCAAAATTAACTTGCGCTTTGTGGGCACCTTAGGGCGGTGGGTTCCGATATCCGTGCCTACGCCGAACTCCGGCGAAACCACATTTACCGTCTCCACTGGAGCAAGGGGCGCTGGTGGCACGTCTGCGGTAGCACAAGGTAATCCGCGCGGAGGGCTCAACACGCGCGGTGGTCCAGTTCCAGCATCTTTCAGCGGAGGCACGATAGGGGTCCTTGGCTTCAGGGGAACCTTGTGGTCGCCGCCGGGAGGCGCACCTTTATGGTCAACCAACATGCGCTTCTCTTCACGGATGACTGAACCCATTGCGTGCGCGTACCAAGCCACATACGCATGGAGGACCCGTGGGACGTAGCTCGGCTCGCTGATGAAAAAGTGGGAGCCCGTATTCAGCCGCATAAAATGGTTCATCACGCTCCGTATCCCCTCCATGCTGGCCGCGGGCTCTTCCAAAAACGCCTCCAGCGGGACCCCTTGGTTATAGCTTGATTGCTGGGCGAACCGGTGGGGGTTGTACCTCATGAAAAGTGCCATCTCATTCTGCCTGAACACCAGGTAGCCCGACCGAATGGAGTAGATGTGAAGAATCTCCCGGGCTTTCAGTACGGAGGCCCCGTCCTTGAAGCCGTCACGCAGCGCCACCACCGCCTTGGAGTTTTCTGAGCCGATAGTTATGACTTTACCCATAAAAGAAATCTTCGCTCCGACCAGGTGTGGACGAAGGAGCAACCCCCTAGCCTCCCATGGAGACGGATTCACGATCGAGGCGCCGATCAGCCGCATGACTCTTGGGAGTCTGCACCTCTCAAAAAACGAAGGGCTCTTGTGGATGCCGAACACCCCGTGCACATGCATTTCCATCCACGAAGTGAAGTAGTGCATCGGGAAATTGGCAGGCTGCACCCCAGGTTCATTAGCGTCCGCCGCCATGCTAAGTCCATTATATAGGTGAGCCAACCCGGCGATTCCTATTGACAACTGCAGGCCAGCCACCATCCGATGCGTTGGGTAGAAAACAGACGGCCGCATGTAGCGCGGGTGCATGGGGAGCGCGAAGCTGCACAGCCACAATCTCAGGAACCCTAAAAAGAAGGTCTCCTCATCAATGCCCAGGGCGGCGATTTCTGATAAGGGCATGATGGCGGCGTCAGAGAGATAGAAATCCTTTTGATCGTCTTCCGATATTGGTCGACGATCTAAGCCGAAGCCGAAAGGGTCATCGAGCTTGGCGAACTTTTCACTCCGCTCCGATAGAATCTCCGGTCGAAGGAAGCGGGCGATAAAATCCGCGAAACTGACTCCCCGGACTCCTGATTCCAGGTAGAGACCTTCGTATATGTTCAACAGCTTCACCAAGCCCGGAAACTGGTGCTGAATAGCATTCTCCGGCGTCAAATCAAATACCAGCGGCTTGGTGGCAAAGACGTACTCGTCAGGAGGAAGCAGCTCTTCATAATGCTCCTCCCGCACCGGCAAACCTGAGATCTCAGCGAACTCTTCCAGGGAGATGGAGACTTCCCTGTCCGTCATAAGGAAGGTGTGGGTGGGGATGTTCCATTGTTCGATGAAGGCCTTAACCCACCACGTTGGAGGAGCGGGGTACTCAAACAGCGAGACGTAGACTGCAGAGTACAGACCGATCTTAATCAGATGCATCCTCTTCGCTGATAGGATATATCTGGCCCACTGCAGATATCCGGCCGGTTGTCGCGGGGTCAATCCAATATTGTAAGCCTGTCCCCAAGGGCGTGCTTCACCCTGACATATGCGCCGCCCCAAGATGTCCACGGCCGGCGGCGGCTGCACGAGAATGGCAGCGATCGAAGGCTGGAGAAGATCCTCCGAATTCCAGTTCTTGACCTCCACGGCATACTTCACCGGGGGATCATCCGCATAGGGGATCGACGAGATGGGCTCAGACAGCGTCGCGGAACCGAAGCTTCGGCGACCCTTAATGATTTCATTATACCACCTACCCCATAGGTGAAGGTTCTTGTGCTCGGGGTCATAAGCCTTAATGAGAGCGAGCACCTCCCGGTCCACCGGCGCCTCGGGAAATCCTTCCTCTGAGCGAACAAATAGGAATGACAGGTCAGCAGACATGTTTTCTGAGGAGGGACAAAAATCAGCCGTCAGTGTTGTAATTCCAACGCTTAGCATTTTAAAATTTATACCACATTGCAATACAGTGGATAGGGGACCAAAGGGGGACCCACAAAATCTAGATGACAATTCATTAGTTAATAAGACAGTCCCATCATTGGATGGGACTGTCAATTAATGAGGAGATCCCCAAAAGAATATTCTCATTAATGAGAAATCCCTAGAGACAAGGAGAAAATCTCCTCTTTCAGAGCAAAGCTCTGTCACAGAGTGACACTTGTCAAACTCTGGTCTCAAGGGAATAAAATTCCTTAAAAGAGCCTAGCTCTGTAATAGTGATGAGAAAAACCCTTAAAAAGAATTTAACTCCTAAAAATTAAAAAAATTTGGGATCTTAAAGATCCATGAAAACTCTTAAGAGTTCATCATCTTTGGATCAAAAGATCTTTATTTTTCTCCATGAGCAAGGCTCTGATCATGGGTTAAAACCCTTGAAACAAGATCTCTCTAAATCTATGGATACTTGAGAGCAAGGCTCTGTTGGTGAAACCCCAAAGGGGTTTTTCTTTAGATCAAAGATCTATGAGAGCAAGGCTCTGTTGATTAAAATTAATTTAATTTAATTTAAGTTAAATTTTACCTAAGATTTTTCTAGAGTTTGAACTCTGAAGTTCTTGAAAAACGAGAGCAAGGCTCTGAAGTTCTTAAAAGCAAGAGCAAGGCTCTGAAAATTAAAATTCTTGAAGATGGTGAACATCTGTTGAGGACCAAAGGTCCTATTTATAGACGCTTGCGCCCCTTCAACTCCTCGGTTGATCTGACGGTTGAGATCTTGCTACCGCTGCACTCACGTGTACGCCACGTGAGCGCAACGGTGGGGGGGAATTTGTTTCCCCAATCAGAGCAAAGCTCTGTTTGAATTTCAAAAATTCAAAAATTGAAGCAACGCTTCAGATTCCATGCGCTGCGCGCACGCGCCACGTGTCAAAAGCTGACACGCCAGCGCAGCGCCCAAGGCAGCGCGCCCAATCAGAGAAAGGCTCTATTTAAAATGAAAATAAAAGAAGCAACGCTTCAGCTCAGTTGTGCTCTGTGCTGCGCGACACGTGGCAGCGCAGTTGCACTGCGCTCTGCGCTGTGGCAGCGCAGTTGCCCTAGCGCAGTTGCGCTGCGCTCTGCGCGACACGTGTCAAGCGCAGGTGCGCTTGCGCCAACTGTGCCAGCACTAAAACAGAATTAAAATTCTAGAAAGATCTTTCTGATCTTGTTAAAACAAGAAGATTATCATCTGTAAAACAGAAGCCCTTGGATCAAAGATCCAACGGTGGGGAAAAATTCCTAAATCACTCAGAGAAAGATCTCTTTAACTGATTTAACAAATCAAATGGCACTATAAAAAGCCCCTAGACTCCAAGTCTAAAAAGGATGATAGAGCACACAGAGAATTCACAGAGCTCTTCTAAGAACTTTGAAAAGAATTCAGAAAGAAAGAAAAAAAAAGGTAAAACCTCTAAAAAAAGAAGAATTTTCTTCTGAAAAGATCAATGATCTAAGAACAAGATCAAAGATCTTCAATAAAAAATGATAATATTAATAAAAAGAAGTAATTTACTTCTTCTTTAGATCTTTCTGATCTAAATAAAGGCATTGCCTTTTGATGAACCATTGGTTATGGGATCTTAGAAGATTCTCTTCTTTGATCCAAAATCGGATCAAGATATTGAACAGTGCCCTGCACTTGAAAAAATTGTACTATTGCGCTCTCGAGTTGGCGCAAGCCACCAGAAAGCGGCACGTGTCAGCCCCAGAACAGACTGCGATATGCGCTTCTAAAACAGAGCACTGCTCTCATAAATTGGCGCACTGCACCAGAGCGCGCCACGTGTCAGCAGCGCGCGCTGGCGTAGCGCACTACGCTTGTGCTCACCAGAGCGCGCCACGTGTCAGCAGCAACGGTGCAGCGCACTGCGCTTGCGCTCACCAAAGCGTGATACGTGTCACTTCCACATGGACTTGCGCCTTGCGCTCATCAATTGGCGCAAAGAGCCTGACAAGCCACGCGGCACACTGTCAGAAGATTTAATGCTCTACATTATTTAAAAGAGGGACAGAGCCCAATTAAAAAGGCCTAACAGGCCTGATAAAAATGCCATGCATTACTTTAAAAAGGGCAGAGCCCAAACAGAGGTCTGTTAGACCAAAACAAATGCTGTGCATTTAATTAAAAGCCCAATGCTATGCATTAATAAAGGGCAGAGCCCAACCAAAGGCCTAATAGGCCAATGATAAATAAAATGTTGAACATTTTCAACTGGACTTAACCCAATCATGGCCATAAGCCCTCAAATTAACATTGACTGAGCACGACTGCTCTCTTAAATCAATTTACACTGGGTTCAAGGGTACATCTCCGAACTCCTCTGATATTTGTCGTTGTAATCCTTCAACGTCTTCAGAGAGGTGACGAGTCCCAACAACCACACATCGATATGGACTGCGGGGTCCTTAAACTCGTAGACCGAAACGTTCTTAAACTAATATTCGTCCCAAAATGGGAACGTTGGACCGAAATGTCCTTAAACTAATGTTCGTCCCCAAATGGAATGATGGACCACCATGTCCCTAAACTGGAAATCGACCACAATGTCATTAAACTAAACAATAGAGCCAATTGCTCTCTTGTCGAATCCAAACGATCCCGTTAAGTTGATCTTAGTCTGGAGATTAGGCTAACGTATCCTTAACAAAAGTTTAAGTTGATCTTAGTCTTAAATAGGGCTAACGTATCCTTAAACTAAAACCCCAAATCCAAATCTAAGAAAATACGGATTTGGACTAATCCACATCCTACGGGCGATGACATAAATTAGTCTCCGTATACAATCCACGGGAAACCACAATCAAAACAAATACCCACGACACGAAGTGAAATTCTGGAGAAGGAGAAAGTTGCTACCGCGGTGCGGTAGCTTAATTAACTGCAGGGGTTTGCGCCTGCAAGGGAAGAGCGTCCCCACAATCAAAAACCTCTCAAGCGAGGGGGAATCTGACGAAATCTGCTACATCGGCCGCATCCGTCTAAACCTCCGATACACGGTGCCATAAATCAACTTGGCATCTTCGGAGAGGTGGATGGATAAAACCAAATAGCATCTGCCCCGAATCTCAGGCAAGACGCCTATGTCTTGCGCCGTCTTTCAGAGGGGAACAGGGACCACAATTAAGGATGTGCTTATAGACTACCCAACTCTCATGTATATGACCATCATCATACTGTTGGTAGTCAAGCAAGATCCTAAGGGCTCTATCAACGTATAATAGTGATCAGTCACCTGAACCTGTACACGACTGATAAAGGCAAACCAGATAGCATACTATCATCTCGAGTAAGACTGTGCTACCGGTATAGGTCCTCCTCAATCATTGCAATCACGTGCCTGCGATCCAATAATTGACTTTGAGGGCACTGTATCCAACAATCTCCCACTTGCACTTAAGGCTAATTATTGCGATGTCGCATACTCACAGCCCATGTGATACTGAACATCCAACTCCTCTACTAATCAGTTTCACAAATCTCGTTTGTAAAACTCTTGTGTTTGAGAAATAGCCTCAATGTGTGGATCCGCCCTGATGTTTCTTTCTATGTCTCTCTTAATCTCAAGTTCGCGGAGAAAACCATCTTCCGAATTGAGCAATACCTGTCTTAGAATATGTCTGGATATCTGAAGGGACCTAGTTCATAAATGAACTCCAAATCCAAACTTCTTAGACTGTATCGTCAACGGAACCCCTACACCATGCATCCCGCAGTATTCTGTTGGACCGCCTGTCCATAATATTGCCCCCTTCGTCAGAGGGGAAACTATAACTCTGACAATCACCCTGTCATCCATGTCACCTTTGAAGCCTGGAATGATGACCGTCTCCAGAAGGAGGCTGCCGTCATCAAATCCCTAGAACATGCACTTATGTTCTAAAACTACTTCCGTATGTTTCTTCAGGATTGGATTAATATAAACTTATCGCATCTAGTGCAAAAACAACATCTGGTGCGGTACTTGACATCTCACGATTGACTCAATTGCCTAAGCAAGTGATATGCCAATCATGCACATCCCTCTCCCCTTTAGTCTGTAAGACACCTTTAGAGAGGGTGACTCCATCACCTGCAGGTACACCACCATGTCAGGAGTCATCTATTCTAAAATACTATTAGAATACTACCAAAGTACCCATATTGGGAAACTACCCAAATCTAGATCTAAAACCAGAGATCTAGAAACCAGTTTGTCAGATATTATATCCATATCCTTTGTGGAGAAACAACTGTGTAACGACCACAGTATAACCGATCGTAGTATAGGAATTTTACTTCCTACTCTGTGTATGTCATCCAAATACCAGGACATCACACCCTACTACCTTCTTAACAGATCCATCTCCTATTCTGATGAAGTCAAACCTATGACCGTCACATCAAAAATAGATGATCTTTCTCCGCTATATCTGCTCTAGTCTATAAATAGACATAAGCTACTTGCCCACTATGCTTCCGCTGCTCCCACTGACCATAACAACCCTCTGGCAGAATAATATATACGTGCACTTCTAAAGCTAGTTTAGAACGACGCTATACTTAACCTCCTGCCGAATCTCACAGCCTGGAACAACAGTAGTGTCAAGTCTGGGTAAACAAGAACCTCCCTGTCACCGTCCTTGAGGCTACCGGAGTACCTCTCGGGTGTCTGAGGTTACCCACCATCCATATCTGCGGAGTGGCTATTGGAATGTCAAACCTGATTGAATCTTTAGGTCCTATTAAATTTTCCGTAATCGTTTGCGGTTATGGAATCACTTTCAGTTCTACCATACTCCCACTACTGTTTTCTGAAAAAATCCATTTTACTAAAACTGTGGCGAGTCAAGAACAATATCACTATTGATCTTCCAGATGGTAGAAAGTCAACCCTCGACATAGCCCGGGTCAACCCACAAACTGCCATTACAGAAACGTGCCTTGAGTTATCCAGAGTCTGGTTTTAAGCATAAGCTGGACAACTCCCCGTACCTTAACATCGTTAAGATATGAACCTTCTATATCCAATATAGAAACTTTGGCACTTTATTTAATTGGAACCAGATTCAAATCATGCACATGCATCCAGTGCATATCAACTTAATGGAGAGAGGCTAATCAGTATTACTCAACTTAGGAGTCCATCCAATTATGAGTAACCCAAAAGAGAAACAAGTTTTTCAAAACCATTACTATCAACTGAATACCAATCACAAGAATCTACATCTTCGATCTCTTTGAAGAATCCCGATACTTGCGACATCTGGTTCTCTACTTTATTCTTATACCCACAACTTCTCAAAACTTAGACATTGTATTTCTACGAAACACTTGTCTAAAAACTAGAGAAGTCACAAGTAAACAGAACATAGTACGAGGACCAACCCCTTTGTCCTGATGGACACTGGACAACATACAATACTTTGTATAAGTCCAATGAGTTGAATAACTCAAAACCTGTGCATCGTAGGTTGAAAACTATACTTATGGTTAAGAACTACTCCGTTGTTCAATGCTCCTTACCCAATCGTCAACTGATATAGGTAAATGTCATCGACATAATATCAAAAAGTTATATCTCATCTTATAAAAATAAACGTACAGATATATCAATTTGAAATTGATGCATAACAACGTATATTCAAAACCAAATACTTGTCGTCTGGCAAAAACCCAGGCAATTTCCTCAAACATCACCAATTACAACGAATTCGGATATAATGAGGATGATCACCTTATTCCCAATAACTTACTCCCACTTATCATCTGTAAAACCATACAGATATGAGAATCATACCTGGTAAATACATACCTTGGAGTAAGTATCTAATCAGGAAATCAGTTTTCCTTTTAACAATGCACAGTGAAACTGAAACATGAAAATGTTTCGTAGGGGTATCCTGGTATTCATAGTAATGCCTCTTCCAAAATCCAATTCATGACTATTTACCGTATATTTCTTTGCCATCTCTCCAAATCCCTTTATTTGTCTTTAGTCGTTACCTTCTATACACCCCTTTAGGTCAAGTGGTTTTCTTTCCTCCCTACCGTTCGGCACCAGCCTATGGTTTGGAAGAAGACTATCCAGTAAGCATAATTGGTGTACTCTCTTAAACCAAGGAGTACTCGCAACTTGAGAGAAGGTGATGATAAAAGACAACTGAATAATACCTTATTCTATTTCTCCTGAACTGGGGAAAAAGCAAAGGTGAAATAGGAGTGGTGATGAAGTACGTGGTTTGGTCGTGAATGATAGCAGTCGCAATTTACTTTGCCCACTTTCTAATCCCTTTATTTTTGTCTTTACTTATTACCTTCTGTACACCCTATTTAGGCAATTGGTTTTCTTCATTCCCTACCTTTCGGCACATGCCTATGGTTTGGAAGAAGACTATCCAATAAGCGTAATAGGTGTACTCTCCTAAACCAAGGAGCCCTCGCAACCTGAGAGAAGGTGATAATAAAATACAACAGAATAAACCAATTCAATTTCTCCTGAACCTGGATCCATCCTCGAAGAAGTCCCTTCGAGTTCGTATATAACCATACGATCGATCTATCCAATGGAAGTGGATGTTCGTAGTGATACGAGGTGTTCTGAGAAATTCAAAGGGTAGAAGAAGGAGCAGCAATGACTTATGCAACTCGGATAATCCAAAAGCCAGTATTTTAAGAAGGTTCGGTCAACTTGGTCACTGAGTCATAGTCTAGGGTCGGTCAAAGGTCGCTGCCAAAGAGAGAGAGAAAATAAACACTCTGCGTGCACTCTAACCTAGATCAGAATGGTTATCACTTTATCTAATCAGGAAACCTCCCACTGTACTGTCAAATTCTCCTCCAAACCTGAAAGAAGAATCAATCGGGATCACCCTAAGAGTAAACCAACTCATCAATGGGAATCGGGATCCAACTCTCATCGCATGATAACGTGACGGAATCCACTCACGTTATCACACTCCAGAAGGTATGCGCATGTCTGGCAAGTTTCAGTTTCTTTAGAAACTCCCGATATGATTTTTGCTCCATGTTCTTATGACCTTGACGAAGGCCAACAAATCATAAGTCACATGTCAAGTTCTGCCCGTCATTATCTTGTTAATTCGAACCCACCCGTACATACCCTTGACGAAGACTAACAAGATAATACGACTGTCCCAAACCAACTCATCTATCTATGCAACAGAACAGTAACAAGCAGCTACCATCCACTATACCTTGACGAAGGCCAACAAACATAGCATGAATACTACGTGCTACCGTCTGAAACGACGGAGGGCTACGGCTGGTTTTTGGCGAAAAACCTTTAATGTAATGAACTTGATCTCGTTGAAGGAACCTGATAGCTTTTTATAAAAATATAGTGGCGAAAACCTTTGCTAAAGAGGGTACTCCCGGTGAAGGGATCTCAGCTCTTTCCTCGTGCAATGAGGTGCAAGATATTCCAACTGAATACCACGATGCAAAGCAACAAGTAATCGACAATAGTAAAGTTATTACCCTGACGCAAACTTTTGCCCAAGGGGTCACTCCCGGTGAAGGGATCTCGACCTTTGCCTCGTTGAATGAGGTGCAGGATATTCCAACTGAATACCACTATGCAAAACAAAAGAAAACGTCCTTGTAATAACACTTTTTAAAACTGTTCCAACAACATCCAAACAGGTTTGTTTTCCTTTGCATTGATCAGAATCAACGCAGTCCCATCAATTAATCACACCAGAAAAGAACGAAAATAAAATGTACGTATATGCCATCCGCATTCGTCACTGGGTCCCGTCTTTACCCGTTAGGTTACTTAACTAACGACAGAGCGGGGACTGGACTAGCGCGGGTGCAAAACATATACAACATCTACTAGTATATATACCAATATACAATAATCGCTTCAGGCGTGATAATATGCAACATTACAGAAAAGTAATAAGCATCACAGAACAATACAGATAATATGGGATCCCCGGGTTTCACAGAGCCGCTGCTGAAACCCAACGTTCCCCTGGTCGTTTGGATAGCCTGTGCAATGAAACATAGACCCCTACGGGTGCGGCAAGTTACCCGCCAAAACTTGAAGCGAGGCAGCCCCCTACAGCAAAGTGAATGGACCACCCTGCACTTCACGGAATCCGGTAACTTGAGCACCCCTCCTTGGGTCAACCTGTACCCCCTATGAGTGCGGCGAATAGTCTGCCAATTCTAGAGTGAGGCCCTCTGCCTCTCAAAGCCATGAGATGTGGACCCGTTGCCCTCCAGAACCCGGCTATCCGTGCACTCCGTCGCGGGGTAAACCTAGTACAGAAATGAAAAATATGTACAACGGGTACATCGACCTCAGCCCGGTCGTGCCCCAAAAGAATATTATACAAACAGGCAGTGACGGCAGTCCACATGTTGGACGCTCGCCCTGCAATATCAAAGGTACAAATAAATCCAAACTGCACTACCATTGCACACTGCTATCCACCACGACAAATCCGCAACATCACAGCACAACACAGAACATCAACGCGAATGTCACGTTCGCAAACCCGTCTAAAAAGACTATAGCAATTAGACGCAATTTACCGCTCGAATGACATTCACGGTCGAAGATATAATGTAAGTACTGTAAACTAACACGTTTAAAATTTCGATCGACAAAACTTCCCGAAGTGGGCCCCACGTACATCTGCAGTACACAAATAAAATCTGGGCCCAAAAGAAATATCCTAGAAACCACAATTTTCTATGCAGGAAGTTACTGTAGAAAAATGGTAGTCTGATGCTCCAAACATGCGGCGGAACCGCGGCGGAACCCTGGTTTGTGCGACGGTTCCGTGGTAGTACTGTAGAGTCAGTCGACCAAATTTCACCAGAATTCTTAAAAAAGCCTGCTCGATTTTCTGAGATGCTCAAAATGATTTTTAGACCAGTTTTTAAAATCGACAGAAACTTTATACTGAAAAATGCGGTTTTCGAAATTTCGTTCGATCGTTGTTTTAAATGAGTTAGTGTAAGTCCACGGTAGCGCCCCGGCAGTCTACAGACACCAAATGCGGAACAAAAAACTTTTAACTGGCGCTACCGTATACTTTAACCCAGATCTGCCATTATTGCTAAACTAACAAACAGTAAAGAGTGTAGAAAGGTTATACCGAACGATCCGAGTCCTTCGTTCTTCAACCATCATCCCACGCTCCGTTGCGGCTGCTCCGATCTCGTCGATCTCCGATCTCCTCTTCGAGGTGGCACCACATCATCGATTCTTTAAACGGGCTCCCGCCTCTGACTTGAGGCAACTCGATCGTCAAGTTTGCTAAAAGATACGACCAAGAATGATGTAGAGAATGAGTAGATGACTTTGTCTCACTTCGTCCAAATCCGTGGACGATCGGTTAATGAAGTTGCCGAGGGAATTGGGTGATGGAATGAAATGAACTGTAAAATTCCATGCACCCCAAATACTATCATATCTTTTCAAGTGAAAACCAACAAGTAAGAGAGAGAGAGGAGGGGGCCGGCCACTTATAGCAAGAGGGGGGGGTGAGTGTAGGAGAGGGGAGAGTAACACACAAACTAAAATATCTTAAGGAAAACAAAACCTCATTGAAATCAAAGCATGAGTCATTTAACCTTGTCACCAAATTCTAGAACCTTCTAGAACCTTCTAGAAGCACGACTCACTCTCATCCAAGAAAAGATAAATCCGTCTTTAACCGAATGTTAAAAGACGGCTGATAGAAAACTGGAAACTGGCAACTTCCAAAAGTGATCCTGAAACGACTTTCAGAATAACCCCGAAACTGTATAAATATACCCGCATTTGTATTACGACCGAATACAAATGCAACTGAGACAAAGATATTATACCTACTCAATATAATACT
Organism: Agapanthus africanus; assembly: GCA_030015575.1. NCBI lineage: Eukaryota > Viridiplantae > Streptophyta > Magnoliopsida > Asparagales > Amaryllidaceae > Agapanthus > Agapanthus africanus. The sequence continues at coordinate 345,507,174 of JASDDO010000012.1, read as the reverse complement.
CGGATCCGGCTTAAACCAAAGCCGACCAGTATTAACTGCCCGAAAAATAACACGTGCGTAAACGCACGTGCATTTTCCGAACCCTGCCATAGAACCATACGGCCTCTACAACGTTTCGCCCGAACTTGGGAAACTGTCTGTGGGGAACTCTAATGACTCGTCAGTACCCTGGCAGTGGGTTTAACCACAAACCGTCAGCGGCACTAGCAATGCGTAACGGCTGCCCATGGACTGACCTCAAGGGATGCCGATGAGCGAACTCATCCGGAAAACCCTACTGAGCCTAACAGTGACAATGTATATACAGTCCGGTCCGTTCGTCTATGAGTATCGCATATCTGCCTAGGGGGCTAGTAACGTCAGACCCCCAATAGCAGTATAAGTCGTGTCGGAGTGTAGCCCAATAACACCTTGAGATACTACTGGAGTACCTACCAGTAAATCTCCTGCCATGGCCATGGACTTTGTGTAATGGCTCTCCTAGACACAGTACGACCTCGCCCCCTATACCGGGAGAGACGAATCCCCTGCCGATCCGCTCACGTGCCTCCATATGGCTCGGGACTGTACCCAAAAGCTACCTGTTTGCACGACTCCTTTGAGCCGTGGTAGGGTAGAAATCAAAGCACAGTGGGAACTCACACGAGACAAATGACGACCTCAGGTCGATGAACTAACCTGTACACATGTCACCAGGGAACTGCTATCTGACGATATGTATAATACCAACTAGCAGGTTCCCGGCGAGTCCTGTCCGGTGTACTCATAACCCAATGAGCACCTGTATACATCTTAGGTGATCCAACTGACACCAGTGGCTTGTGAGACCGGCCACCGCCCCTCATCGGGGTCTCGACTGTACACACTAGTCTACTCCAGAGTATCGATGCCCTGTCTCGAAACTCCCACGACTAGGGACCACAATTAAGGATGTGCATATAAACCACCCAACTCTCACGTATATGATCGCCATCATATTGTTGGTGGTAAAGCAAGATCCTAAGGGCTCTACCAAAGTGTAACATGTAATCAGTCACCTGAATATGTACACGACTGATAAAGGCAAACCAGATAGCATACTATCATCTCAAGTAAGACTGTCCTACCGGTATAGGTCCTCTGCAATCATTGCAATCACGTACCTATGATCTAATAATTGACTATGAGGGCACTATCTCCAACAATCTCCCACTTGCACTCAAGGCTAATTATTGCGATGTCGACTACTCACAGCCCGTGTGAAACCGAACATCCAACTCCTCTACTAATCAGTATCACAAAGCCCGTTTGTAAAACTATTGTGTTCGAGAAATAGCCTTAGTGAGTGGATCCGCCTAGAAGCTTCTTTCTATATCTCTCTTAATCTCAAGTTCGCGGAGAAAGCCATCTCCCGAATTGAGTAATACTTGTCTTAGAATATGTCTGGATATCTGATGGGACCTAGTTCATAAATGAACTCCAAATCCAAACTTCTTAGACTGTATCGATCACTGAACCTAATCAGTATCCGGCACCATGCCACCCACAGTATCCTCTTGAACCACCTGTCCATAATACTGTCCCTCTTCGTCAGAGGGAAAAACTATAACTCTGACAATCACTCTGTCAACCATGTCACCTTTGAAGCTTGGAATGATAACTGTCTCCCGAAGGAGGCTGCCGTCATCAAATCCGTAGAACATGTACTTATGTTCTAAAACTGCTTCCTTATGTTTCTCCAGGATTGGATTAATACAAACTTATTGCATCTAGTGCAAAACCAACATTTGGTGTGGTACTTGACATCTCATGATCGACTCAATTGCCTAAGCAAGTGATCTGCCAATCATGCACATCCTTCTCCCCTTTAGTCTATACGACACCTTTAGAGAGGGTGACTCCATCACCTGCAGGTACACCACCATGCTAGGAGTCATCTATTCTAAAAACCATTAGAATACTGTCAAAGTACCCACATTAGGAAACTACCCAAATCCAGATCTGAAACCATAGATCTAGAAACCAGAATGTCAAATATTATATCCATATCCTGTCTGGAGAAACAACTGTGTGACGACCACAGTACAACCGATCGTAGTATAGGAATTTTACTTCCTACTATGTGTATGTCATTCAGATACCATGACATCACACCCTACTACCTTCTTAACAGATCCATCCCTTATTCCGATTGAAGTCAAACCTATGACTGTCACATCAAAATTAGATGATCTATCTCCGCTATAACTGCTCAAGTCTATAAATAGCTATAAGCATCTTGCCCACTATGCTTCCGCTGCTCCCACTGACTACGACAACCCTCCTACCGGGTCTCATATCCTGGAACAACAGTAGTGTCAAGTCTGGGTAGATAAGAACCTCCCTGTCACCGTCCTTGAGCCTACCGAAGTACCTCTCGGGTGTCTGAGGTTACCTACCATATCTGCGGAGTGTCTATTGGAATGTCAAACCTGATTGAATATATAGGTCCTATTAAATTTTCCGTAATCGTTCGCGGTTCTGGAATCACTTCCAGTTCTACCATACTCCCACTACTGTTTTCTGAAAAAGATCCATTTTTACTAAAACTGTGGCGAGTCAAGAACAATATCACTATTGATCTTCCAAATGGTAGAATATCAACCCTCGTCATAGCCAGGGTCAACCCACAAACAGCCACTACAGAAACGTGCCCTGAGTTATCCAGAGTCTGGTTTTAAGCATAAGCTGGACAACTCCCCGTACCTTAATATCTTTTAAGGTACGAACTTTTCTATATCCAATATAGAAACTTTGGCACTTATTTAATTGGAACCATATTCAAATCATGCAGCTGTCTCCAGTGCATATCAACTTAATGGAAAGAGGCTAATCAGCATTACTCAACTTAGGAATCCATCCAATTATGAGTAACCTGAAAGAGAAACACGTTTCTCAAAACCATCACTATCATCTGAATACCAATCACAAGAATCTACATCTTCGATCTCTTTGAAGAATCCCGATACTTGTGATACCTGGTTCTCTACTTTATTCTTATACCCATAACTTCTCAAAACTTAGACCTTGTATTTCTACGAAACACTTGTCGAAATACTAGAGAAGTTATAAGTAAACAGAACATAGTACGAGGACCTACCCCTTTGTCCTGATGGACACTGGACAACATACAATACTCTGTATAAGTCCGCTGAGTTAAACAACTCAAAACCTGTGCGTCGTAGGTTGAAAACTGTACCCTGGCGATTTCCTCAAATATCACCAATTACAACGAATTCCGATATAATGAGGATAATCACCTAATTCCCAATATCTTACTCCCACTCATCATCTGTAATACCATACAGATATGAGAATGAAACCTGGTAAATACATACCCTTGGAGTAAGTGTCTAATCGGGAAAATAGTTTTTCTTTAACAATGCACTGAAACATGAAAATGTTTCGTAGGGGTATCCTGGTATTCATAGCAATGCCTCTTCCATAATCCAATTCATGACTTCAACCGTATATTTTATTGCCATCTCTCCAAATCTCTTTATTTGTCTTTAGTCATTACCTTCTGTACACCATCGTTAGGCTAAATGGTTTTCTTCCTTCCCTACCGTTCGGCACCAGTCTATGGTTTGGAAGAAGACTATCCAGTAAGCATAATAGGTGTACCCTCCTAAACCAAGGAGTACTCGTATCTTGAGAGAAGGTGATGATAAAAGACAACTGAATAATACCTTATTCTTTTAAAGGTGAAATAGGAGTGGCGATGAAGTACGCGGTTTTGGTCGTGAATGATAACAGTCGCAATTTACTTTGCCCTCTTTCTAATCCCTTTATTTTGTCTTTACATATTACCTTCTGCACACCCTACTTAGGCTAATTGGTTTTCTTCATTCCCTACCTTTCGGCACCAGCCTATGGTTTGGAATAAGACTATCCAATAAGCGTAATAGGTGTACTCTCCTAAACCAAGGAGCTCTTGCAACCTGAGAGAAGGTGATAATAAAAGACAACTGAATAAACCAATTCTATTTCTCCTGAACCTGGATCCATCCTCGAAGAAGTCCCTTCGAGTTCGTATATAACCATACGATGGATCTATCCAATGGAAGTGGATATCCGTAGTAATACGGGTGTTCTGAGAAATGCAAAGGGTAGAAGAAGAAGTGGCAATGACTTATGCAACATAGACAATTCAAAAGCCAGTATTTTAAGAAGGTTCGGTCAACCTGGTCACTGAGTCATAGTCTAGGGTCGGTTAAAGGTCGCTGCCAAAGAGAGAGAGAAAAGAAACACTCTGCGTGCACTCTAACCTAGATCAGAATGGTCATCACTTTATCTAATCCGAAAACCTCCCACTGTCCTGTCAAATTCTCCTCCAAACCTAAAGAAGAATCAATCGGGATCACCCGAAGAGTAAACCAACTCATCAGTGGGAATCGGGATCCAACTCTCATCGCATGATAACATGACGGAATCCACTCGCGTTATCACACTCCAGAAGGTATGCGCATGCCTGGCAAGTTTCAGTTTCTTTAGAAACTCCCGATATGATTTTTACCCCATGTTCTTATGACCTTGGCGAAAGTCAACAAATCATAAGTCACATGTCAAGTTCTGCCCGTCATTATCTTGTTAATTTGAACCCACCCATACATACCCTTGACGAAAGCCAACAAGGTAATACGACTGTTCCAAACCAACACATCTATCTATGCAACAAATGAATACCCCAGCAACTACCAAACACTATGCCTTGACGAAAGCCAACAAACATAGCTTGAATATTACTGACCATCCATAAGAAACGACGGAGGGCTACAGCTGGTTTTTGGCGAAAAACCTTTAACGTAATGAACTTGATTTCGTTGAAGGAACCTGATAGCTTTTTATAAAATATAGTGGCGAAAACCTTTTGCTAAAGAGGTCACTCCCGGTAAAGGGATCTCGGCTTTTTCCTCGTGGAATGAGGTGCAGGATATTCCACTGAATACCGCTATGCAAAGCAACTTGTAATCGACTATAGTGAAGTTATTACTCTGACGCAAACTTCTGCCCAAGGGGTCAGTCCCGGTGAAGGGATATCGGCCCTTGCCCCGTCGAATGAGGTGCAGGATATTCCACTGAATACCGCTATGCAAAACAAAAGGAAACGTCTTTGCAATAACACTTTTTAAATTTGTTCCAACAACTGCAAACAGGTTTGTTAAACTTTGCATTGATCAGAATCAACGCAGTCCCATCATTTAATCACACCAGAAAAGAACGAAAATAAAATGTACGTATATGCCATCCGCATTCGTCACTGGGTCCCGTCATCACCCGTTAGGTTACTTAACTAACGACAGAGCGGGGATTGGACTAGCGCGGGTGTAAAACATATACAACATCTAATAGTATATAAACCAATATACAATAATCGCTCCAGGCGTGATAGTATGCAACATTACAGAAAAGTAATAAGCATCACAGAACAATACAGATATCTTGGATCCCCGGGTTTCACAGAGCCGCTGCTGAAACCCGACGTTCCCCTGTCGTGTGGATAGCCTGTGCAATGAAACCTAGACCCCTACGGGTGCGGCAAGTTACCCGCCAAAACCTGAAGCGAGGCAGCCCCCTACAGCATAGTGAATGGACCACCCAGCACTTCACGGAATCCGGTAAGCTTGGGCACCCCTCCTTGGGTCAACCTGTACCCCCTACGAGTGCGGCGAATAATCTGCCAATTCTAGAGTGGGACCCCTCTGCCTCTCAAAGCCATGAGATGCGGACCCGTTGCCCCCCAGAACCCGGCTATCCGTGCACTCCGTCGCGGGGCAAAACCTAGTACAGTAATGAAAAATAGTACAATAGGTACATCGACCGCAACCTGGTCGTGCCCCAAAAGAATATTATACAAACAGGCAGTGACGGCAGTCCACAAGTTGGACGCTCGCCCCGCAATATCAAATGTACAAATAAACTCAAACTGTACTACCATTGCACACTGCTATCCACCATGACAAATCCGCAACATCACAGCACAACACAGAACATCAACGCGAATGTCACGTTCGCAAACCCGTCTAAAAGAACTATAGCAATCAGACGCAGTTTACCGATCAAATGACATTCCCGGTCGGAGATATAATGTAAGCACTGTAAACTAACGTGTTTAAATTTTGATCGACCAAATATCAAAAAGTGGGCCCCACGACTTACTGGTGAACAGTAACAAAATCTGGGCCAAAACGATATTTACCAAAAACCCCAAAATCCAACAGAGAATCCACTGTACAAATTTGGGAGCATGAGCTCACCAAGTGGCCGCGGATGCGCGGTCAAACCATGGGTTTGACCGCGTTTCCGCGGCGGTTTGGTGGAGTCACGTGCCCAAATTTGGTGGGGGTTCTTAGAAAAGCCTGCACACATTTCTGAGACATGTAGAATAATTTTACGAGATCATTTGAAATCGATAGAAACTGTGAGCATGGAATTTTGTAGTTTTCGATTTCCGGTTCGATCGATGTTTTAAACGAGTTAGCACAAGTTAGCATAGCAAAATGGTTAGGCTCTGATACCACTGTAAGTCCACGGTAGCGCCCCGGCAGTCTACAGACGCCAAATGCGGAACAAAAAACTTTTAACTGGCGCTATCGTATACTTTAACCCGGATCTGCCATTATTGCTAAACTAACAAACAGTAAAGAGTGTAGAAAGGTTATACCGAACGATCCGAGTCCTTCGTTCTTCAACCATCATCCCACGCTCCGTTGCGGCTGCTCCGATTTCGTCGATCTCCGATCTCCTCTTCGAGGTGGCACCACATCATCGATTCTTTAAACGGGCTCCCGCCTCTGACTTGAGGCAACTCGATCGTCAAGTTTGCTAAAAGAGACGACCAAGAATGATGTAGAGAATGAGTAGATGACTTTGTCTCACTTCGTCCAAATCCATGGACGATCGGTTAATGAAATTGCCGAGGGAATTGGGTGATAGAATGAAATGAACTGTAAAATTCCATGCACCCCAAATACTATCATATCTTTTCAAGTGAAAACCAACAAGTAAAAGAGAGAGAGGAGGGGGCCGGCCACTTATAGCAAGAGGGGGGGTGAGTGTAGGAGAGGGGAGAGTAACCTTAAGCAAAATATCATATGTGAACACAAACTAAAATATCTTAAGGAAAACAAAACCTCATTGAAATCAAAGCATGAGTCATTTAACCTTGTCACCAAATTCTAGAACCTTCTAGAACCTTCTAGAAGCACGGATCACTCTCATCCAAGAAAAGATAAATCCGTCTTTAACCGAATGTTAAAAGACGGCTGATAGAAAACTAGAAACTGGCAACTTCCAAAAGTGATCCTGAAACGACTTTCAGGATAACCCCGAAACTGTATAAATATACCCGCATTTGTATTACGACCGAATACAAATGCAACTGCGACAAAGATATTATACCTACTCAATATAATACTCGGATCCGGCTTAAACCAAAGCCGACCAGTATTAACTGCCCGAAAAATAACACGTGCGTAAACGCACGTGCATTTTCCGAACCCTGCCATAAAACCATACGGCCTCTACAACGTTTCGCTCGAACTTGGGAAACTGTCTGTGGGGAACTCTAATGACTCGTCAGTACCCTGGCAGTGGGTTTAACCACAAACCGTCAGCGGCACTAGCAATGCGTAACGGCTGCCCATGGACTGACCTCAAGGGATGCCGATGAGCGAACTCATCCGGAAAACCCTACTGAGCCTAACAGTGACAATGTATATACAGTCCGGTCCGTTCGTCTATGAGTATCGCATATCTGCCTAGGGGGCTAGTAACGTCAGACCCCCAATAGCAGTATAAGTCGTGTCGGAGTGTAGCCCAATAACACCCTGAGATACTACTGGAGTACCTACCAGTAAATCTCCTGCCATGGCCATGGACTTTGTGTAATGGCTCTCCTAGACACAGTACGACCTCGCCCCCAATACCGGGAGAGACAAATCCCCTGCCGATCCGCTCACGTGCCTCCATATGGCTCGGGACTGTACCCAAAAGCTACCTGTTTGCACGACTCCTTTGAGCCATGGTAGGGTAGAAATCAAAGCACAGTGGGAACTCACACGAGACAAATGACGACCTCAGGTCGATGAACTAACATGTACACATGTCACCAGGGAACTGCTATCTGACGATATGTATAATACCAAATAGCAGGTTCCCGGCGAGTCTTGTCCGGTGTACTCATAACCCAATGAGCACCTGTATAGATCTTAGGTGATCCAACTGACACCAGTGGCTTGTGAGACCGGCCACTGCCCCTCGTCGGGGTCTCGACTGTACACACTAGTCTACTCCGGAGTATCGATGCCCTGTCTCGAAACTCCCACGACTAGGGACCACAATTAAGGATATGCATATAAACCACCCAACTCTCACGTATATGATCGCCATCATATTGTTGGTGGTAAAGCAAGATCCTAAGAGCTCTATCAAAGTGTAACATGTAATCAGTCACCTGAATATGTACACGACTGATAAAGGAAAACCAGATAGCATACTATCATCTCGAGTAAGACTGTCCTACCGGTATAGGTCCTCCGCAATCATTGCAATCACGTACCTGTGATCCAATAATTGACTATGAGGGCACTATCTCCAACAGTTAGTACAAGTTAGTAAAGGTTAATGGCGTGGCTCTGATACCATGTAAGTCTACGGTAGCGCCCCGGCCGTCAATCTGACACCAAACGCGGAACAAAAACTTTTATAACTGGCGCTATCGCATACTATAACCCGGATCTTGCCATTAACGCTAAACTAACAAACTGTAAAGAGGTAGAAAGGTTATACCGATCGATCCGAGTCCTTCGGTCTTTAGCCATCATCCCACGCTCCTTTGTGGCATCTGCGATCTCGCTCGATCTCCGGTCTCCTCGTCCAGGTGGCACCACGTCAACGGATCTTTATACGGGCTCTCGCCTCTGAACCGAGGCAACTCGGACATGAAGTTTGCTAGCCGACATGTCCAAGTTGTCTCGTTCATCCAAAACCATGGATGAACGGTTAATGAAGTTGCCTTAATCAAGTAATGAGAAATGAGCTATGAAATTTCCATGAACTAAATTCCATCATCCAAAAATGGGCTCGGCCAAATAGGGGCTGAAATTGGTGGGGTGGTGAGTGTAGGAGCAAGTGGTGACTATATGTAATGCTTATCACAACTAAAATATCCTAAGCATTACAAAAGACATTAATGGAATGAATGAGTCATATAACACCTCACAAAACCATTTAATGCAAACAATGAGTCATAAAACCTAGTCATCAATTCTAGAAGCACCCTCATGACTCACCCAAAAGAAAAAGATAATTCCGCATTAAACCGAATGTTTAAGACGGGTGATAGAAAACTGGCAACTTTGAAAAGCGATCCCGAAACGAATTTCAGGATAACCCCGTAACTGTATATACATACCCGCATTTGTATTACGACCGAATACAAATGCAACTGAGACAAAGATATTATATCTACACAGTATAATACATGGATCGGGCTTAAACCAAAGCCCACCGGTATTATCTGCCCGAAATATGACACGTGCATAAATGCACGTGCATTTTCCGAACCCTGCCATAAAACCATACGGCCTCTACAACGTTTCGCCCGAACTTGGGAAACTATCTGTGGGGGACTATAATGACTCATCAGTATCCTGGCAGTGGGTTTAACCATAAGCGCATCAGCGGCACTAGCAGTGCGTAACGGCTGCCCATGTACTGACCTCAAGGGAAGCCGATGAGCGAACTCATCCTGGAACCCTACTGAGCCTAACAGTGACAATATACATACAGTCCGGTCCGTTCGTCTATGAGTATCGCATATCGGGCCTATGGGGCTGGTAACGTCAGACCCCCAATAGCGGTATAAGTCGTGTCGGAGACAAGCCCTGAACACCCTGAGAAACTACTAGAATACTTACCAGTAATTCTCACCTGCCTTGGACAAGGACTTGGTGTAATGGCTTTCCTAGACACAGCGCGATCTCACCACCAATACCGGGAAAGACGAATCCCCTGCCGATCCGCTCACTTGCCTCCATGTGGCTCGGGACTGTACCCAAAAAAGACCTGTTTGCATGACTCCTTTGAGCCGTGGTAGGGTAGAAATCAAAGCACAGTGGGAACTCACACGAGAAAAATGACGATCTCAGGTCGATGAACTAACCTGTACACATGTCACCAGGGAACTGCTATCTGACGCTAGGTATAAATACCAACTAGCAGGTTCCCGGCGAGTCCTATCCGTTGTACTCATAACCCAATGAGCACCTGTATACATCTTAGGTGATCCAACTGACACTAGTGGCTTGTGAGACCGGCCACCGCCCCTTGTCGGGGTCTCGACTGTATACACTAGTCTACTCCGGAGTATCGATGCCCTGTCTCGAAACTCCCACGACTAGGGACCACAATTAAGGATGTGCTTATAGACTACCCAACTCTCACGTATATGATCGCCATCATACTATTGGTAGTCAAGCAAGATCCTAAAGGCTCTATCAACGTGTAATAATGATCAGTCACCTGAACCTGTACACGACTGATAAAGGCAAACCAGATAGCATACTATCATCTCGAGTAAGACTGTGCTACCGGTATAGGTCCTTCTCAATTATTGCAATCACGTGCCTGCGATCCAATAATTGACTTTGAGGGCACTATATCCAACAGAAACTAGTTGGCTCATCATCTTCGATGATGCAATCCTCTCTATCCCCGTCTATGAGAAAACCGTAGTATCTCTCGGGCAGATAAGACTGCCTACTAGTCCTGCGGAGTGGCGCAGGGATGTCCGGTTCTTCTGAAACTTCTGATTCCACCATGCTTTCAGTAATAGCTTGTGGTTCTGGAATTTCTTCCAGTTCTATTGCGCTCCCACTTATTTCTTTTTCAAGAAATTGATTTTCCAAAAAGTTGGCATGCCGAGAAACAAAGATATTTTGTTCCTCCGCGTAATAGAAAAGATACCCTCTAGAATTCTTTGAGTATCCTACAAACTTACACAGTACTGAGCGTGCCTCGAGCTTTTTCGCATGCTGCTGTTTTTACAAAAGTTGGGCATCCCCAGATCTTAAGGTACTTAAGATTGGGTATCTTCCCACTCCACATCTGATATGGTGTGGTAGGCACTGACTTAGTAGGAACCGTGTTCAAAAGATATGCAGCTGATTATGGTGCATAACCCCAGAAGGATCGCGGTAACTCAACATTACTCATCATGGAACATACCATATCCAATAGGGTGCGATTCCTCCTTCCCGATACACCGTTGTGTTGAGGTGTGTATGGAGGAGTAAGCTGAGAGAGAGTTCCATTCTCTTTTAAGTAATTCAGGAACTCGGCACTTAAGTATTCTCTACCTCGATCAGATCTAAGTGTCTTGATACTTTTGCCGGTTTGTTTTTCCACTTCATTCTTATATTCCCGGAATTTCTCAAAGGCCTTGGATTTATGTTTCATCAAGAATACATATCTATACCTAGAGAAATCATCCGTAAAAGTAATGAAGTAGGAATAACCACTTCTTGCATGTGTAGACATTGGACCACACACGTCGTTGTGTATGAGTCCCAAGAGCTCGCTCGTTCTTACTACGTGTCCAGTGAACGGAGTCTTTGTCATCTTTCCTTTGAGACATGATTGACAAGTTGCAAAAAAATGATATTTAAACGGATCCAAACATCCCTCTTTATGTAACTTCGTCAACCATGTTTCATTGATGTGACCCATTCTACAATGCCATAAGAAAGCCTAATTTAATTCCGGAGACTTTCTTTTAAGTGTGTTCTGGACGTTGAAAACTTGGTATTGGTTTAATACGTATATACCGTTGTCTAGTGTACCCGACCCAATCAAACCATGATTTAGGTGGATGTTTACGACATCGCTTACAAATGTAAAATCATAACCTTCTTTAGATAGTAAAGATACAGAAATGATATTACAAGTCAACCTAGGTATATAGAAACAGTTACATAAAACCAAAGTGTTCCCACTTATCAATCCTAGGTGATATTCCCCTACGGATACACCATCCACGATCATTCTGTTAGCAACCCTGAGAGTCATATCACCTGCCTTGATAACTCTACGGTTTCTCAGAGCCTGTAATGAATTACAGATATGAGATGCTGATCCGGTATCCAATACCCAGGAAGTAGAGGTTATTGACAGACAGTTTTCAATCATAAACACACTTTAAGCCGAAGCCACAACGTGCTTCGAATCCTGGTTTCTGGTTTTCCAAGCCCTGCAGTCCTTCTTCCAATGCCCTTTCCCGTGACATTAGAAACATTCCTCCTTCCCTACTGTCAGCCCCGAAACTTTTGCCGTGCCCTTTCCCTCTACCTTACTGACACCACCTGTCGGCTTGGTAGAGGCATTCTTCTTCTTTCCCTAAGCTTTCGCCTTGGATCTAGAAGAGAAAGATTCCCCAATAAGCAGAGCGAGTGTCTCCCTGGATTTCTGCAGGGCGCCCTCAGCACTTCTCAACTTGTTAAGGAGTTCTGGAAGTGAAACTTCCTTCCCTTGAATGTTGAAATTCAAGATAAACTGGGCATAGGTAGAAGGGAGGGACTGTAGAATCGAGTCAGTTATAACTCATTCTCCAACGTGGTCCCAAGATCCGCGAGCTCCTTAATGAAGCCGATCATCTTAAGGACGTGGTCCCTTACAGATGACCCGACAGCCAACCTCGCCTGAAACAATATCTTCGAGGTCTCATATCTTGCGATACGAGATTGCTCTTCATATAAATTCTTGGTATGGAGGAAGATAGAAGCTAAGTCTATCTTCGTGTGCTGCCTCTGGTGTTCATAATCCATTGAGGCTAGCACGAGGCACTTGGCTCTCGCACAATCTTTTTTCCATATCTTACGGATTTCAATATCCGCGACGGTGGAATCTGGACCTGGGACGGCGGGTGCTTTAGTAGTAAGGAGGTAGCCCAGCTTTTCATAGGTAATGGCCATCTGGACATTTCTTAGCCAATTTTTATTGTTTGGCCCAGTCAATTTATTATCTAGCAGTAACCTAAGCTTGGTCATCTTGGTCGCTGCAATTAGAAGAGAAAGAAGAAACACTCAGCATGATGCTCTTGCAAGTTTAGATTGGTTATTAGTTTATCAAAACAGGATGGCTCCCACTATTCCTCGAATCCTCCTTCAAACCATAAAAGAAGAATTAGTCAGGATTAATCTCACTCTTACAATTCTTGCTTAACCTTTCGGCCAGGCTAGTGTCGGAACTTCGAGGGAGGTTTTCCAGCGCTATCGCGAAGTTCCTTAATTACATAACCTCTTTTTCCTGGAGGCATAGCCCCACTGACACCGTTCTAGGAACCTCTTTGGTTTATAGTATTGATTGTTTAGTGAAAAAATCTCCCGATGAGTAGCGGAAACTCACATTAAGATCAGGATCCAAATATCATCGTGTGACGACCTTGAAGAAATCCTACCAAGATCACCACACTCCAAATGGTATGCAACACTAGCAAATTTCAATTTCCTTAGAAACCCCCGATGTGGATTTTTGCCCCAAGCTCTTATGACCTTGATGAAGGCCAAAATATCATAAGTCGCAAGTCAAGTTCTTCCTGTCATTATCCAGGTTAATTTGAACCCACCAGTACAAACCCTTGACGAAGGCCAAAATAGCTGTACGACTGTCCAAAATCAACGCATCTATCTATACTACAGATGAATACCCAGCAACAACTAATTACTATGCCTTGGCGAAAATCAAAATACATAGCTTGAATACTACTGAATACCCATCTGAAATGACAGAGGGTTACGGATGGTTTTGGCAAAACCGTGAACGTAATGAACTTGATTTAGTCGAAGGAACTATGATAGCTTTTAAAAGGATTGGTATAGGCTCCGCATTTAAAAGTTTTTTTTCAAGAAAACCGAGTGGTTTTGAAATTGTTCCAACGATCCAACTTTGGTTTGTTTTGCTTGCATTAATCAATGTTAATGCGGTCCCATCATTTAACCATATCATTGAAGAAAAGAAACGAAAATAGAACATACGCTTATGCCATCCGCATTTGCCACGGGCCCCGTCATGCACCGTTAGGTTACTTAACTAACGACAAAGCGGGGGCTGGACTAGCGCGGGTGCAAAACTTAAGCAACGTTTATTATATATAACATATATATATAGCCATTCGTCTCACGCAATAATAGGCATTCCGAATCACAGAATCACAGATGAGTATATTGGATATACTAGGAATTCCGCATTTCGTTTTAGCCTAGAACGAAAGACGGATTCCACAGTCATGATGAATAGCCAAACCTCACCCTAGACCCCTACGGGTGCGGTAAACTACCCGCCAAATTCCCAAAGTGAAGCAACATCCCTCAATGAAATGAGTAGGCCACTCGGCACTTCAAGAACACGGTAGTTTGTGCACCCCATCTTGGGTCTATCCTAGGTGCACGAAACAGTAAATGAAATAATACAACGGTGGCTACAACCTCAACCCGGATGTGCCCCGCAAAAGAATATTACATCAATTACAAATTTATATGAATGAAAGAAAAACGCTCTTCTCACATCCCCGGCAATTCATCCACGACGATCCAATACTTCATATACACAAACCATCACAATACAGATACGTGCAACCCCCACTAATCGACGTATAGCGATTAGCAGACGTTTACAAACACATATATAAACATAGAAAACCCGGATTAGCCAAGTAACTTAGAATTTCGATCAATAAACAAATTTGTGTCTACCCCATGTACAAACCAGTACACAAACAAATCTGGGTATAAACCACATATGCCAAAAATCATAATTCCAAACATAAGACGTACAGAAGAAATTCGGAGTGGCCTTGACTCGGCCGCAGTTCAGCGGCTAAACACCGAGTTTGGCCGCGGTTCCGCAGTGGTCTTGGGCTATCACATGCTCAAATTTCTTCCGTGTTCTTATAAAACCCTGCTTGTATTTTTAAGGCCACTAAAATAATTTTTTGAACACTTTAAAAAATTGACAGCAGGCATGGTCTCGGAATTTGATTTTGGGCAATTTTTCATTGATCGAAGTTCTAACTAATTGCTAACTAGCTAGTTAAGGTTTAGTAGGCTCTGATACCACTGTAAGTCCATGTCGCCCACCCCGCGGGTTCACGAGGAGGCGGAATATACAAAAAACGATTTTTACGAGCTTCGCAGCACGGACTAAACTCCTGGATCTTTACGGAACCTTAACTAGCTATATGTACAAAGAGGTTTAACTACTCGGTAAAAGTGTTATACCTCCTTGAACCATGTCCTTCGGGTCTTCTTCTCCTCCTCCTCCTCTTCTTTAGCTCCTAGAAGAATGGATCGAGCTTGCAACGTCGGCCTCCTCATGTCGAAGTTGATCCACCAGAGAGTATGTACTTCAACCTCCAACCTCTAAACTGAGGTAACTAGGGTACCTAGTTTGCTAAGCTAAGTAGCCTAGATGATGTAGAGTATCTAATGGAGTGTTTTATCTCATGAGATCCTATGTTTCACAACTCATGTGAGGGTTAGGATCTTTGAGGAAGATGGAGGAAAACTTGGAAAGAGAAAGCAAAGTAGCAAATTAACTAAGGTGATGGCAAGTGAAGAATGGC
The DNA here is from genome assembly GCA_030015575.1 of Agapanthus africanus. Lineage (NCBI taxonomy): Eukaryota > Viridiplantae > Streptophyta > Magnoliopsida > Asparagales > Amaryllidaceae > Agapanthus > Agapanthus africanus. Next base: position 345,491,537 of record JASDDO010000012.1, on the reverse strand, counting down.
TCACCTCACTTCACTCATTGAAGCATGGATTATTTTCAAATTGAAAATAGCAACCATGCTTCAACAGTGATCACAAACCAATAAACAAATACTAAGAGCTATGCTTCACCCATGCTAATAAAATCTCTCCAATTCCACCCATTAATCTATTTGTCAAAAATAGATAAAGCAAATAATGAGGTATCCCCTTCTAGAAGCATCTCTTGCGAAATTACAAGAATGCCCTTACCGTATATACATACCCGTATTCATATTCCGAAAAATACGAATACAATGAGATAATAATAATCCAATAATATAATACTAGAATCCGGCTTAAACCAAAACCCACTAGTATTATCCGCCCGAACAGCATCCATGTAGCCAGTACATAACCCTGCCGTAAAACCATACGACCTCTACATCATATCGCCCGAAGCAAGGAAACCCTCTGTGTGGGACTCTAAAGACTCGACAGTACGCTGGCAGTGGGTTTAACCACAAGTCCGTCAGCGGTATTAGCTGCATGTAACAGCTACCTAGGTATCTGTCGATAAGAAGGCCGATGAGCAAACTCATCCGAACTCCTACTGAGCCTATCTGTGACAATCTCCGTATAGTCTGGTTTGTTCGTCTAAGATACTAGCATATCAGGCCTAGGGGGTGGTAAACGTCAGACCCCTAATAGCGCAATAAGTCGTGCCGGGGTAGAGTCCAATACACCCTGAGAAACTACATAGTACCTACCAGTAGATCTCGATTGCCCTGGCCAGGGACTTTGTGTAATGGCTTTCCGAACACAGCGCGATATCAACCCCCAATACCGGGAGAGACGAATCCTATCTAACCGCTACTATCTCCAAGTGCTTTGGGACTACACCCAACTACTACCTGTTTGCACGATTCTTTTGAGCCGTGGTAGGATAGTAATCTAAGTACAGTGGGAGCACACTCGAGACGAAGTAGCGATGTCAAGTCAACGGACTAACCTGTACTCATGCCACCCGGGAACTGCTACCTGACGATATGTATAATACCAACCAGCAGTTCCCCAACGAGTCCTATCCAGTATAACACATAACCCAACGAGCACCTGGATACTATCTCCGGTATGACATACCAATGGTTGTGGGATAGACCATCTCCCCTGCTGGGATGAGAAGCATATACACTAGTTTATTTTGGAGTATCGATGCCTGTCTCGATAATCCAACGACTAGGGACCTGTATAAGGATGTGCTTATAGACTACCCAGCCTCCACTAGTGTGACTGCCATCACAACGCTGGTAGTCAAGCAAAGATCCTAAGGGCTCTACCAATATGTATTAGCGATATGCTAAAAGAAACATACGCACATATTGAGGTAGAATCAAACCAAGTAGTATACTACTATTTTGAGCAAGATTGTTATTATAACTGTGAATATCCTAAGCTTCCAAAATGTAATATACAATCCAGTATGATACAATAATGGCCTCTAGGGCATATATCACTAACAAACACTAGTATAATCCAGAGTATCGATGCCCAGTCTCGATACTCTCTCGACTAGGGATATTTAAGGATGTGCTTATAGACCACCCAGCTCCCCCGTATATTATCGCCATCATAATGCTGGTAGTCAAGCAAGAATCCTATGGGCTCTATCAATATGTAATAATGATCTATAATAGCACATAATGCATGTACATGAAGATATAGACAAACCAGATAGCATACTATCATCTCAAGTAAGACCGTTCTACCCGTATAGGTCCTCCCGCAACCATCATAATCGCATGCTTGCGATTACAATAATTTCTTTGAAGGCACTATAGCCAACAGAAAGAACTCGAGTGGCTTAAGCTCCTCTTTTTAAAACTAGTAACATAAACCTTTGCTTAAGGGCGCACTCCCCATGAAGGGATCAAGGCTCTTCCCTCATAGAATGAGGTGCTGGATATTCCTAACCGAATACCTCTATGCAAAGCAAAAGAATACGACCATGAGTTTTGAAGAAAACCGAGTAGTTTTAAAATTGGTTCCGACAACATCATTTAGGTTTATTTTCCTTGCATTATTCAGATAATGCGTTCCCATCATTTTAAGTTTCCAAGCCATAGAAAAAACAACCAAAATAGCATTCTTTTTATATGCCATCCGCATTTGCCACGGGGCCCCGTCATGCACCGTTAGGTTAACTAACGGCAAGCGGGGGTTGGACTAGCGCGGATGCAAAACATATAGAAGCATCTACTATATATATATAATATATATGTCAACATTGTAGCAAGATAATAGTCATCACAGGTAGATAAGAATCATCACATGCATGTGAACAACAATATGTAGCGGATAATTTAGGAGCCCCGCGTTTCATTTGAGCAATAAATGAGACATGACGTTCCCCGGTCGTGTGGATAGCCAGTGCAATGAATAACCTAGACTCCTACGAGTGTGGCAAGTTACCCGCCAATCCCGGAAGTGAGGCAACCCTAATTAACAAAGTGAATGGGCCACCCAGTACTTCATGGAATCCGGTAACTTGAGCACCCTTCTATAGGTCAACATATACCCCCTACGAGTACGGCGAATAGCCCGCCAATTCTATAGTAAGACCCCGCCGGTCGCAACGCTATTAGATGCGGACCCGTTGCCTTCTAGAACCCGGCTATTCGAGCACTCCTCCATGGGGCAATCCTAGTACAGAAAAGAATATATATACAATGGCGACATCGACCTCAACCCGGTCGTGCCCCAATAAAAGAATATACATAATTGGCAGTGATGTCAGTCCACATGTCGGACGCTCGCCCCGCAATAATGAATATACAAATGAATCTGAACTGTACATCTAACATTGCACACAAGGCTATCCATCACGACAATCCATCCATAACATCAGTGCAACACAGAACATTAACGCGAATATTATGTTCGTAAACCCGTCTGATTGTACATATAGCAACCAGTCGGATTATACCGCGCTATGATATTCACGGTCGCGGAAACTAACACATACACTAAAAACCATGAATTTAAAATTTCGATCGATTAAAACTTTTCGCATTGGCCCCAAGTACAAACCATTACTCTAACAAATCTGGGCCAAAACCAAATATCCCAAAAATCACATTTACATATCCTAGAGCACCAGAAGAAATTTGGGGCAAAACGGCCGAAAGACGACCGCGGAACCTCGGCCAATAGCCATAATAGGCGACGGTTTCGCGGCCAAAATTTGGGCTCATGTGCCCAAATTTCTTTCCGGCCTTTAGAATTGCCTGCACATAATTTTAAGGTACTCTAAATATTTTTTTGAACAACTTTAAAATTCGAACAGTAAGCATGCAAATGGAAATGTAATTCGCAAAAAATCCGTCGATCGAAACTCTAAACTTATGCTAACTAGCTAGTTAAAGTTTATAGAGTGGCTTTGATACCATGTGGGGATCCGGTGCCCGCACCACGGAAACTGCGGCCGAGGCGGAAGCGAAAACAAAAATTTTAGCGAGCACCGAACACCCATAAAACCCAGGATTCGATCCATAGACCTAAACTAGCTAACTAGAAGTGCAAAGGGTTGAGAACTATAACCTTTGTCGCGTGTCCACCTAATTGTGTAATACCCCTCCAAGCTCGTAGCCGACGGGATCGCGCTTGAAGATCGACCACCCTTGCTGAAGACGATCCACCCGAGGGAAACCGGGGGAGGCTCTAACCGATGATCCAAACTCGCTTGGTGTGGATGGTCGGTGATGTAGGATTTTTCACTAAAAATATCTTTCAAATACTATGCTTAAAAGGAGAGCAAGAAGAAGGAGAAGAGGAGAGCATGAAGCATGAAGCAAGTGAAGAAAAATTCTCACACAATGTAGAAGTGAATGGCTTATATATGCAACAATGAATCAATAGTCCATCCAAATCATTTTTATCAATATTAAAAGCCCAAGCCATGCTTTCCTACATGTTCACAACCATGCTTCTTTTCTCCTCACTTTACACCTCATTTCCCTTTTTATTTTTCTAAATAAAAAAATAAATATGAGGTGTCCTTCTTCTAGAAGAATTCCCGTATAAATATGGATACTTCACCTGGTATATGTATCTCTACATATACGCGTATCCGTATAAAAATACGGATAGCACCAAAGAGAGAAAATAAATAGTGAACAATAATACTAAAATATATGTATCAAAATACATACATAAATTATTAAATCAAAACCTGATTTAATAATTTGGCTTAATCCTAAGCCGGCTAGTATTATCAACCGTCCGATTAAAGTCCGTGTATCCCATACACGTATTTACTCAGACCCCTACACATACCAACATACAGTTCCTATATCTGTCGCTTAAACCGGGAAAACTCTCTATGTGGGACTCTAAAGACTCGACAATACGCTGGCACTAGGTTTAACCACAAGCACGTCAGCGGCACTAGCTGTACGTAACGGCTACCTAGGTATTGAGCGAAAGGAAAGTCGACAAGCAAACTCATCCGAACCCCTACTGAGCCTGTCAGTGACAATCTCCGTACAGTCCGGTCTGTTCGTCTAAGGTGTTTCATGACAAACACCTTTTGCGCAAAACATTCACACTAGGACAACAAGTCCTTTACGATTCCTGTCTCCATCTTCATCCGAGTAAGCTAAGATCTCGTTGGAAATGACCTTTTGTAGTGCGGTATGTATACCTGCATGGTGCAGTGGATGTAGAAAATGCTAAAGACAGTTTCATTTTAAAAGTAAATGGGCATAGATTAAAACTGTACTTTTCTACTAACCAATCGGAGGAGCTCATGTTCTTGCAGGAGCCGCTTTATCACGGCTAACTATCCTCCGCCTCACCTCTATGTTTCGGTAACACTGTTTTATCTAAGAATGGAGGTCTGTATATTAGTAAATCTAATAATAAAAAAATATATACGTGCGTACTGAAGAACATGTTTGGGGCTGGCTTTCAATTGGACAAATTTTTTACACTATTATTTTCTATCCAAGTCTACAGGTTTTTGCGCTCAAACAATAGCATCAGTGAGGACACTACTGCAAACAGGATTGGGGGGGGAGGTTTGTATTCACATATCATTTTGCACTAATAAAGAAAAAAACATTTTTTTTTAAAATAAAAGTTAGAAAGTGAAAAATACATATGAAAGAAAGGAAGAGATTTAAGAAATGCAAGAAAATTAGATGTTTTAGAATGAAGCTAGTAATACGTGATCATGAGCTGTTGTCCCAAGGGTTAGTAAGATGAAAGAGTCACTAATCTGCGGATAGAAATAAGTCTCAAAAATAGTCCATATTATTGAGTCCAAGCTTCTGAATGTTGATACCCTACTATACGCACTTGGACATATCTTGAAATTTGGGATAATAAAGGATACCTTGAAATACTCTTGCCTAGAAATATTAGTAAAAAAAATCAACAAAATATAAATGGTGCATAAAATATAATATAAAAAATGAACATTGTCTTGCAATTATCAAATAGCATAAAAAAATTCAGCAAGGGTGCTTCATCACGTAGTGACTTAGACCAACTGATTTGGGATCATTTGGTGTGCCTTAGGTGTTGCAAGATTAGGAAATTGCTAAATACGCCATAATAAGTGAACACATTTGGTAATCAGTTGGTTAGTGCCTCAAGAATTATTAACGGTCGCATGAAGAATGTGTGAGCAAATCAATCTTAAACATCACCGACTAAAAAGTACTAAGGAATATGGACAAAGGGTATAATAGCTTGAATCGAATTCTCAAGTATAAGGATGACTTTTTCACACATGTAGAGCTATATGATCGGTGTTTGGAGGAAAGATAGGGAGGAAGACTAAAGACGATGTTTTATTAAGGGAGGATGTAATTTCCGACATCTTTTCAAGACCATTAAGATAGGGCTCATGACAACTAAAATGCTAGTGTAGTTTGAAACTCTTATTTTCAAGTTTTTCTTTTATACGTAGCTTATCTTTGCATATAATTTTTTTTTTCTTCTTTCTTTTATTTTGCGATTTTGTGGATGTAATCTGCTGAAAACCCTCAGGAGACAACACTCCTTCTACTAGAGACACCTAGAGATTTAATGGCTTATTGCACGAGCTAAGTGCAATAGTGTTGCCTACGAAAGTGTGTTAGGTTTTTCTTTTTCATTTGAAAATAAAATAGTTTGCTCTGGACAATCAAAGATAAGTTTAGGGGTATTTGATCGGTCATATTTATTGCATATTTGTACGGTCATTTTCCCTATTATCATTTATTACTAAAAGGTGTTATTTGTAAATTAAGAACATATGTAGGTTTATTTGTAAAAAGATTATTGTCATATGTTTCGTAATTTATAATTAATATAATTAGGAAATATATGCATATCATATTTAAATAAAATATCCATGAGATTATTAATTATTAAAATATGCATATTATATCAAATATTTTTAACTAATATTATTAAGATATCATGTCATTTAATTGGTTGGAATATTATCTCAAATAAAATAAATGCTATTAACAATTTGATTTGAGATATTGTGCAGGTATTATAATAAAATCAGCTCAAGTATGAAATATAAGTAGGAGATCCACAGCAAATCGATTTACCAAACCAAATATGTCGAATATTAAAAGCTAATTGAAGAATCTCGCAACAGCGGAGACTAAGAGATATATTTTCAGAATATTTTTATCAGAAGGATCTCTAAATATCGAGAGAAAAAGGCACGAGAAATCTGGAGACCCAAACCCACTAAGGGGCGGCATATCCGCGGTCAAAGAGGGTAATAGGCGGCGGTTGCGCGGTTGTATGGTGGTTGTAGGATGTGAAAATTCAGGGGCTTGATCATAATTTCACACTTCAATATAACGTATAGGGTTTCAAGTTCCAGAGCCTATATAAAGGACCGAGAGCTATGTTGGCTATAGTGCCCTCAAAGCAATTATTGTAATCGCAGGCACGTGATTATGATGATTGAGAGAGGACCTATATGGGTAGAACAGTCTTACTCAAGATGATAGTATGCTATCTTGTTTGTCTCTATCATCATGTACATGCATTATGTGGTATTACAGATCACTATTACATGTTGATAGAGCCCATAGGATTCTTGCTTGACTATCAGCATTATGATGGCGATCATATACGTGGGAGATGGGTGGTCTATAAGCACATCCTTAAAAGTCCCTAGTCGAGAGGGTATCGAGACTGGGCATCGATACTCCAGAGTAGACTATTGTATACTTATCGATACCCCGACGAAGGGCGGTGGCCGGTCTCATAAGCCATTGGTGTCAGTCACATAAGATAGTATACAGGTGCTCATTGAGTTATGAGTATACTGGACAGACTCGCCGGGAACATGCTAGATGGTATTATACCTATTGTCAGATAGCAATTCCCAGGTGACATGAGTACAGGTTAGTCCGTTGACCTGAGATCGTCATTTGTCTCGTGTGAGTTCCCACTGTGCTTTGATTACTACCTTACCATGGCTCAAAGGAGTCGTGCAAACAGGTTTTAGTTGGGTATAGTCCCGAGCCACATGGAGGCAGTGAGCAGATCGTCGGGGATTCATCTCTTCCGGTATTGGGGCTTGATGTCGCACAGTGCACGGGTTGACATCACCAGAAATGCTTGGCCAATGTAGTCGAGAATTACTAATCCAGGATCAGTAGTTTCTCAGTGGGTGATGGGTTTCATACCGACACGAAATATCGCGTTATTAGGGGTCTGACTTTATCCACCCTTAGACCCGATATGCGATACTCTTTGACGAACAGACCGGACTGTACGGAGATTGTCACTATCAGGCTCTGTAGGGGTACGGATGAGTTTGCTCGTCGACTTTCCTTTCGTTCAATACCTGGGTAGCCGTTACGTACAGCTAATGCCGCTGACGTGCTTGTGGTTAAACCCACTGCCAGCGCATTGACGAATCTTTAGAGTCCTATAAAGAGGGTTTTCACGGTTCAGGCGATATGGTGTAGATGACATATGTTGGTACATACAAGTGTCCAATTAAATATGTGTACAGGCTACACAGACTTTAATCAGACGGTTGATAATACTAGCGGCTTAAGATTAAGCCGGATTATTAAATCGGGTTTTGATTTAATAATATGTATTCTAGTATTATTACTCACTATTGACGAATAAGCATTCGTCTCAGGCAGTAATATGATCTCATCACAGAACATTGCAGCAGAAGAACATATATGAAATATTGGATATACTAGGACGTCCGTGTTTTCAATACGAGCCTGTATAAAACACGGATTCCACGGTCGCGACGAATAGCCAAACCCACATCCCAAGACCCCTACGAGAGCGGCAAGTAACTCTGCCAATTCTAGGGTTAGGAGACCCGGTCTCGACTCCTCGAGATGGCCTCCCACTGAACCCTAGAACCCGGTTACTTGTGCTCCCAACCTTGGGTCTACCTAATGCGGAAAAGTAAATAATATACACTGGTGACATCAACCGCAACCTGGAAGTGCCCCAAATAAAAGAATATTACATTACAAATGAATTTTACATGAATGAAAATAAAAAACCCTCATCTCACATAAAAACCCCGGCTATTCAGAACGCGACGATCCAATATAACATATCACAGCAACACATAATATCTCATATCATCAACGTAAGTAAATATGCGCATCCCAATTGTCGTTGACATATAGCAACGAAACCGGCGATATCACATATTACACTTACGGTCACAGAAAAGAAAGTGTAAAACTACAATATTTGGAATCCACAATCACTTTAGACATCGTAAATCCGAAATATCACATACTCCGCATTTCATGCCTAACTCTATGAATTCCACATATTGTATCACATTCCAGATAAATAGACAGTATTAAACTTTTCGAACAGATAATCAAACACCCAAAATTTCCCAAAGTGCTCAACTCTTGAGCGGAGTTCAAATGATCCCAGAACATGTCACAGTACCGGTGATCCAGCCGTAGAAGGGTCAAGCCAACGCCTCACATGTGGCACGCCGTACTGCCCCAAACCCGAAGGCTCAAAAGGCAGTTCAAGACGGTCACATAATCGAGTTAAGGTTTGTTGTCTTCTAGAGGGCCCACCGCTTAACTTGTACAATTTTCCGAAAGATTTAAACCAAGTAAAAATTCAACGCTTGAAAGTTTGCCGTGCCGAGATAAAGTTGGTTAATGATATCCGTTCAACTAGTTTAACAGTTTCTAAATATCCGGAAAGAAATACGAATTTAAAATTTCCGATCGAATCTACTATTACAAAATAAACCCCAGATTTAAATAACACTGGAATCACCTTTAAAAATATCCAGAAGCATCAACAAGTACCTACGGTTATTACCATAAAATCCACGTGTCACCAATCCATCATTCCGCCGCGGAACCGCCGCGCAAGGCATGCTTGTGCCGTGGTTCCGCCGCCGTTTGGACGAATTGGGGGCCCGGGTTTTATGGTAATTCTTAGAATTCCCTGCTGACTTTTTTACATATTTTTAATTCAGAAAAATCCCAAAATTTAAAAAATTTCCAGAGAGGGGTCTAATTTTGTCGTTTCGGGTTCGATCGGAGTTTTAACTTCGTAAACACATCGCCTAATGCTCTAACTAGGCTCTGATACCACTGTAGGGTTCCTAGACACTCTTGTGAAGGTTCAAAAGGCATCAAACATGCCCGGATAAAAATTTAGACGTGCCGAACAACCCAAAGCCGGGATCTTTGCTAGATTATTAGGTTTAAACATACAAGATGATAACTTTTATCTAAGTGTGAGGGATTACAACCTTTGTAGTCCGCTCCTTCACTTCACAAGCTCCGAGTAGAAGTCCCTTTGCCGCGATCCATGATCTCCCGGACTCATGAGAGGCTCCACGACTCGAACGATCCATGCTAGCTTGAAGTGTTCCAAATCTCCAATGATCTACCACGAAATTGCAAAGACTCAAGCTTTCTCACTCTAAAGAGATGAACACACTAATCTCATGGGCTAGATGAGATGAGAATGAGAGAGTAGTATTTTTGCTTTCTTTTTAAATCATTTTCTCATATTATTTCATCACATAAAGAAAATCTAGTAAGCTTTCTTCAAGAGAGAAGAAGATGATGATGGAAAAGATAATGAATTATTTCCTTTTGTGATGAATAGAAAGAAAGAGTATATGATTGATTATAAACCATGGTCAAGGATGAGTGGCTAGGATTTAGTAGAGAATAAACTAGAGTTAGGGTTTGGTTGGGTTAAAGAATGTGTCATCCATAAATATCTTTACAATGACAAAAGAAAAAGCTTCTAGAAGGTGCATGAATCATCTAACCCAAATCAAACCCTAACCTCAATTAATCATCCTTAAACATGTTTAACAATTAATCATATCATGTCACAATAATATATATCACATATATATTATATATTTGCAACAAAAGAAAATAATACAATTAACATATATCGCATATATATCAATGTATCATCCAATGAGAAAATGAAATAATAAAGCGAGCCAATATTAGATAATGTAATAATATATCATATATATTATTATACATTAAATCATCGAATCAACACTTGATCCGACGATCCGGCTATATCGAATATTACCGACTAATATATCATTTACCGATTCATCGAATCAACACTTGATCCGATGACCCGGTTCATATCTAAATATCGCGAGAATATAATACGGTATCCCATATCGCATTATTCTCGGTCCTGCATATATCACATATGTGCCTCTACTCCGTTTCTCCTGAGCCAAGAAACCTCTGTGTAGGACTCTAAAGAATCGTCAATACGCCGGTAGCAGGTGATGATCATATCAAACACCCACAAGCTGCAAGCGGTCAGCTAAACGTAACAGCCACCCAGGTATTGAGCGATCAGAAGATCAACAAGCTAGCCTGTGCGTTCTCCTGTGAATCCGATCAGTAACACTCCCGTACAGTCCGGTCTGTTCGTCTGATATGTCGCATATCAAGTCTAGAGGTGGTAAACGTCAGACCCCAGTAACCGATAAGTCGTGTCGATGTGTGGCTCATAACGGGTCGAGAAACTACTAGTAACACTTACCAGTAAATCTCTATATCAGCCATGGCCAGAGACTTCCAGTTATAGCCAATCGAACACAGCACAACATCAACTCCCTATACCGGGAGAGACGAATCCCCTCCTATCGCTCATTGCCTCCATGTGATTCGGGACTGTACCCAAAAGCCACCGTTTTGCACGCCCTCTTGGACGTGGTAAGGTGGAAATCAAAGCACAGTGGGAATCACACAAGACTCTATGACGATCTCGGGTCTACAGACTACCCTGTACCAGTGTCACCGGAGAACCGCCATCTGACGTGTGGTATATCACCATCTGGGAGTTCTCGGCGAGTCCGTCCAGTGTACCCAGTCTCCACTGAGCACCAGTACACCATCTCTGATGTCAAACACCGATGGATATGGGATCATCCATCGCCCATCATATGGGTCAAGATGCGTATACGCTAGTCTACTCTGGTGTATCGATGCCCTGTCTCGATATACCCTCGACTAGGAACAGTTATAGGATATACTCATCGACTACCGTGGCCCCACTAGTATGATCTCATCATAGTCCCAGTAGTCGAGTACAGATCATAAGGGCTTTATCAACATGTGAGAGTAAAACAGTAAACCAATACAAGTCAACATGTTAAGATAAATTGAAACCAAATAGCATACTATCATGACGAGCAAGAAAGTCCTCTCTGTATATATCTAAGCATCCATCATAATATACATCATATGTACAACAATGGCCTCTAGGGCATATACATAACTAACAATCTCCTACTTGCACTAAGGCCAGCTGCTGTAGTATCTCATACCTAGCATCCCGAATAATCTCTCGAACTGTATCTGGGGAATAGCCTTCGTGAATGGATCCGCAGTGTTGTCCTTCGTATCTACTCTCCTGACCTCGATCTCCCGGCGATCAACTATCTCCCTGATCAGGTGATACCGCCTCAGAATATGTCTGGACTTTTGATGGGACCTGGGTTCCTTGGCTAACGCCACAGTTCCATTGTTATCGCAATACAGAGGTATTGGATGCTTAATGGATGGAACCACACCAAGTTCACTAATGAACTTCTTGATCCAGACAGCCTCTTTGGCAGCATCGTTGGCACCGATGTATTCAGCCTCCATCGTCGAGTCTGCAACGGTATCCTGTTTGGAACTTTTCCAACATACCGCCCCTCCATTGAGGGTAAAGACAAATCCCGAGTGCGACTTAGAGTCGTCCTTATCACTTTGGAAGCTGGAATCGGTAAAGGACTCCACCTGGAGTTCTCCGTTACCATACACCAAGAACATTTCCTTAGTCCTTCGTAAGTACTTGAGAATATTCTTTACAGCTGTCCAGTGACTCTCTCCAGGATCTGCTTGATACCGACTCACTACACTTAGTGAGTATGCTACATCGGGTCTGGTACATAGCATCGCATACATGATAGAGCCTACTGCCGAAGCATAGGGTATCCCTTGCATGCGAGCTCTTTCCAAATCAGTCTTGGGAGACATCTCTTTGGAGAGAGTGAGTCCAAAGATCGTGGATTGGTTCCCATGCTTGGATTCTTCTATACTAAACCTTTTTAGTATGGTGTCAATGTACCTGGATTGGGACAATCCCAATATCCGTTTAGATCTATCTCTATAGATCATGATTCCCAATATGCAGGAGGCATCACCTAGATCTTTCATTGAGAATCTCTGTGATAAGAAGAGCTTGACTGATTGCAGCATAGGAATATCATTTCCTATCAAGAGTATGTCATCCACGTACAATACGAGGAAGACAACCTTAACCTCTGCTACCTTCTTATAGATACAAGGTTCATCTATATTTTTGATGAAGTCAAACTCTTTGACTACAACATCAAAACAGATGTTCCAACTCCGCGATGCTTGCTTTAACCCATAAATGGATTTAAGCAGCTTGCACACCTTTCCGCTACTCCCACTATCTACGAAGCCCTCTGGCTGAGTCATGTACACGCACTCTTCTAAATCACCGTTTAGAAAGGCGGTCTTAACATCCATTTGCCAGATTTCGTAGTCATGGTATGCAGCAATGGCAAGTAAGATCCGGATGGACTTAAGCATAGCCACTGGAGAAAAGGTTTCGTCATAATCCACACCTGGACGTTGACGAAAACCCTTTGCTACAAGTCTAGCTTTGAAAGTCTCAACTTTTCCATCTACACCAAATTTCTTTTTAAAAATCCACTTGCTCCCAATGGGTTTTACCCCTTCAGGAGCATTTTCTAAAATCCATACTTTATTGGTGTACATGGATTCCATCTCAGATCGCATTGGATCCAGCCATTTCACAGAGTCACCACTCGTGATGGCCTGCTCGAAACTAGTCGGTTCATCATTATCCATGATGCAGTCCTCGCTTCCACCATCAATGAGAAAACCGTAGTATCTCTCAGGTGGACGAGAAACCCTACTAGATCGGCGGAGAGGCTGGGGTTCGTCGGGTACTACTGAATCCTCTGGTTCTACTAAATCTTCAGTTGCAGTTTGTGTTGCTGGAACTTCTTCCAGTTCTACCTCAGAGCCACTAATCTCTTTTGCAAGAAATTCCTTTTCTAAAAAGGTGGCATGTTGAGCAACAAACACTTTTTGCTCCTCACTGTGATAGAAAAAATATCCATAAGAATTCTTCGGATATCCTACAAACTTGCAAAGAACTGACCGTGCCTCGAGTTTGTCCGGATTTTGCCTTTTGACAAAGGCCGGACAACCCCATATCTTAACTCGTTTAAGATACGGTCTCTTCCCACTCCATATCTCATATGGTGTGGTAGGTACAGATTTAGTTGGAACTTGATTCAAGAGGCATGCTGCTGTCTCAAGCGCATACCCCCAGAAGGAAATAGGTAACTCAGCTGTACTCATCATAGAACGCACCATATCTAATAGGGTGCGATTCCTCCGCTCCGATACACCGTTGTGTTGTGGTGTATAAGGAGGAGTAAGCTGAGAGAGAATCACATTCTCTTTTAGATAATCTAGGAACTCATTGCTTAAGTATTCACCTCCTCGATCAGATCGAAGAATCTTAATACTTTTGCCCGTTTGATTCTCTACTTCGTGCTTATATTCTCTGAATTTCTCAAAAGCTTCAGACTTGTGTTTCATCAGGAACACATGTCCGAATCTAGAGAGATCGTCAGTGAATGTAATGAAGTAGGAAGAACCGTTCCTGGCATGCGTAGACATGGGACCGCATACATCACTATGTATTAGTCCTAAGAGTTCAGTAACTCTTTCTCCGTGTCCACTAAACGGAGCTTTGGTCATTTTTCCTTTGAGACATGAATGGCAAATATCATAAGATGATAATTCGAACGGATTCAAATAACCATCCTTATGTAACTTAGCCAGCCGTGTCGCATTGATATGACCAAGTCTACAATGCCACAAGAAGGATTCGTTCATTTCTGAACTTTTCCTCTTGTGTGTGTTTTGTATATTCAGGACTGTATTCTGATTTAGAATGAATATGCCATTATGTAACGAGCCTGATGCAATCAACTTTTGATCTAGGAATATGTTCATAACATTATCCTTTACTACAAAATTATATCCTTCTTTACTTAATAAAGAAACTGATATAATGTTGCACATCATGTTCGGTATATAATAACACTCATTCAGAATCAGTGTATTACGACTTGGTAATACAAGGTGATATTCGCCAACTACTTTGGCTACAATACTTGCACCGTTCCCTACTTGAACGGAATGATCACCTTTTCCTAGTTCTCTACCTTTACGTAGCCCATGTAACTGTTTACATATGTGGGATCCTGATCCGGTATCTAATACCCAGGACGTAGGATGAACTGAAAAACAGTTCTCAATAACTAACACACCTGAAGAAGATGCATCAACATGTATGTTCTTTTGGGCGGCTTGAGAATCTAGATATTCTTCTATTCTTTGTTCAGTCTTATAACTCTTATAAGAAAGAACGGGTCCAACGTTCCCCTGCTCAGTATAATAAGCGGGTTCAGTCAATACATCCATATTATTATCTTGATTATGGCCTGACATGGTCGCTACCTGGAGAGAGAGAGAAGAAAACACTTTAGCGTATGCTCTTGTAAGATTAGATTGGTTATTATCTTATCTAATCAGGATATCTCCCACTGTTTTTATCAAATCTACCTTAAAACCCTAAAAGGTAAGATTAGCCGGGATTAATTACACCCTACAATTTCGTCAATCTTTCAGCCAGATCAGTGTCGGTACTTTGAGGGAGGTTCCCCGTGCTTTCGCACGGACCTAATTAAAGTAAACCTCGTTTTCCCAGAGGCGTAACCCCGTTAACACTTTTCTAGACACCTACTTGAATGACTAATTATCCTGTGTAAAACTCTCCCAGGAGTAACACTAACTCGCAGTGGGTATCGGGATCCAATTATTTCATAGAAGGTATGCAATCTCATTACAAATTTCAACACTTGAAATTCCCGATAATGTTTTGCCCCTAGCGATCTATGACCTTGACAAGGTCAACAAACCATAAATCGCAAGTCAAGTTCAACCCGTCATTTCCTGATTGAATTAAACCCACCCGCATGACCCTTGACAAGGTCAACAAGGCCGTACGAATACCCTAATCCAATCACATCTCATGTTTTAGCAGATAAACACTAATTAGCTACCGTACACTGTTCCTTGACAAGGTCAACAAACACAGCACGAATACTAAGTAGGATTTATCTGAAATGACGGAGAGCTACGACAGGTTTTTCAGAAAACCTATTGCGTAATGAACTTGATATCGTCGTAGAATCATGTGTTTTTGAAAAAGGAGTGTTTTTGAGGCTTTTCTTAGTTTCGCTAAAGGGGTCGCTCCCGGTGAAGGGATCGTCGGCCCTTTCCTCATCGAATAAGGTGCAGGATATATCATATATACCGTTGTGCAAAGCAAAACACTAAAAGCAATCAAAAGACAAACCGAGTTTTGTAGCATCTGCCAGTTTCGCTAAAGGAGTCACTCCCGGTGAAGGGATCTCGGTCCTTTCCTCATCGAATAAGGTGCAGGATATATCATATATATCGCTGTGCAAAGCAAAAACGTAGCTACCCTTTTTATAAAGTTTTGATTCTACAACATCTTTAGGTTTCTTTTCTTTTTATTAATCTTATTAATAAAAATCCCATCAGCTTATGCTTCCTAAGCATCACAGAAGAAACGAAAGCAGTATATTTATATATCAGCATATATATATATAGTATAAGCATTCGTCTCAGGCAGTAATATGATCTCATCACAGAACATTGCAGCAGAAGAACATATATGAAATATTGGATATACTAGGACGTCCGTGTTTTCAATACGAGCCTGTATAAAACACGGATTCCACGGTCGCGACGAATAGCCAAACCCACATCCCAAGACCCCTACGAGAGCGGCAAGTAACTCTGCCAATTCTAGGGTTAGGAGACCCGGTCTCGACTCCTCGAGATGGCCTCCCACTGAACCCTAGAACCCGGTTACTTGTGCTCCCCACCTTGGGTCTACCTAATGCGGAAAAGTAAATAATATACACTGGTGACATCAACCGCAACCTGGAAGTGCCCCAAATAAAAGAATATTACATTACAAATGAATTTTACATGAATGAAAATAAAAAACCCTCATCTCACATAAAACCCCCGGCTATTCAGAACGCGACGATCCAATATAACATATCACAGCAACACATAATATCTCACATCATCAACGTAAGTAAATATGCGCATCCCAATTGTCGTTGACATATAGCAACGAAACCGGCGATATCACATATTACACTTACGGTCACAGAAAAGAAAGTGTAAAACTATAATATTTGGAATCCACAATCACTTTAGACATCGTAAATCCGAAATATCACATACTCCGCATTTCATGCCTAACTCTATGAATTCCACATATTGTATCACATTCCAGATAAATAGACAGTATTAAACTTTTCGAACAGATAATCAAACACCCAAAATTTCCCAAAGTGCTCAACTCTTGAACGGAGTTCAAATGATCCCAGAACATGTCACAGTACCGGTGATCCAGCCGTAGAAGGGTCAAGCCAATGCCTCACATGTGGCACGCCGTACTGCCCCAAACCCGAAGGTTCAAAAGGCAGTTCAAGACGGTCACATAATCGAGTTAAGGTTTGTTGTCTTCTAGAGGGTCCACCGCTTAACTTGTACAATTTTCCGAAAGATTTAAACCCAGTAAAAATTCAACGCTTGAAAGTTTGCCGTGCCGGGATAAAGTGGGTTAATGATATCCGTTCAACTAGTTTAACGGTTTCTAAATATCCGGAAAGAAATACGAATTTAAAATTTCCGATCGAATCTACTATTACAAAATAAACCCCAGATTTAAATAACACTGGAATCACCTTTAAAAATATCCAGAAGCATCAACAAGTACCTACGGTTATTACCATAAAATCCACGTGTCACCAATCCATCATTCCGCCGCGGAACCGCCGCGCAAGGCATGCTTGTGCCGCGGTTCCGCCGCCGTTTGGATGAATTGGGGGCCCGGGTTTTATGGTAATTCTGAGAATTCCCTGCTGATTTTTTTACATATTTTTAATTCAGAAAAGTCCCAAAATTTAAAAAATTTCCAGAGAGGGGTCTAATTTTGTCGTTTCGGGTTCGATCGGAGTTTTAACTTCGTAAACACATCGCCTAATGCTCTAGCTAGGCTCTGATACCACTGTAGGGTTCCCAGGCACTCTTGTGAAGGTTCAAAAGGCATCAAACATGCCCGGATAAAAATTTAGACGTGCCGAACAACCCAAAGCCGGGATCATTGCTAGATTATTAGGTTTAAACATGCAAGATGATAACTTTTATCTAAGTGTGAGGGATTACAACCTTTGTAGTCCGCTCCTTCACTTCACAAGCTCCGAGTAGAAGTCCCTTTGCCGCGATCCACGATCTCCCGGACTCATGAGAGGCTCCACGACTCGAACGATCTATGCTAGCTTGAAGTGTTCCAAATCTCCGATGATCTACCTCGAAGTTGCAAAGACTCAAGCTTTCTCACTCTAAAGAGATGAACACACTAATCTCATGGGCTAGATGAGATGAGGATGAGAGAGTAGTATTTTTGCTTTCTTTTTAAATCATTTTCTCATATTATTTCATCACATAAAGAAAATCTAGTAAGCTTTCTTCAAGAGAGAAGAAGATGATGATGGAAAAGATAATGAATTATTTCCTTTTGTGATGAATAGAAAGAAAGAGTATATGATTGATTATAAACTATGGTCAAGGATGAGTGGCTAGGATTTAGTAGAGAATAAACTAGAGTTAGGGTTTGGTTGGGTTAAAGAATGTGTCATCCATAAATATCTTTACAATGACAAAAGAAAAAGCTTCTAGAAGGTGCATGAAGCTTCTAACCCAAATCAAACCCTAACCTCAATTAATCATCCTTAAACATGTTTAACAATTAATCATATCATGTCACAATAATATATATCACATATATATTATATATTTGCAACAAAAGAAAATAATACAATTAACATATATCGCATATATATCAATGTATCATCCAATGAGAAAATGAAATAATAAAGCGAGCCAATATTAGATAATGTAATAATATATCATATATATTATTATACATTAAATCATCGAATCAACACTTGATCCGACGATCCGGCTATATCGAATATTACCGACTAATATATCATTTACCGATTCATCGAATCAACACTTGATCCGATGACCCGGTTCATATCTAAATATCGCGAGAATATAATACGGTATCCCATATCGAATTATTCTCGGTCCTGCACATATCACATATGTGCCTCTACTCCGTTTCGCCTGAGCCAAGAAACCTCTGTGTAGGACTCTAAAGAATCGTCAATACGCCGGTAGCAGGTGATGATCATATCAAACACCCACAAGCTGCAAGCGGTCAGCTAAACGTAACAGCCACCCAGGTATTGAGCGATCAGAAGATCAACAAGCTAGCCTGTGTGTTCTCCTGTGAATCCGATCAGTAACACTCCCGTACAGTCCGGTCTGTTCGTCTGATATGTCGCATATCAAGTCTAGGGGTGGTAAACGTCAGACCCCAGTAACCGATAAGTCGTGTCGATGTGTGGCTCATAACGGGTCGAGAAACTACTAGTAACACTTACCAGTAAATCTCTATATCAGTCCTGGCCAGGGACTTCCAGTTATAGCCAATCGAACACAGCACAACATCAACTCCCTATACCGGGAGAGACGAATCCCCTCCTATCGCTCATTGCCTCCATGTGATTCGGGACTGTACCCAAAAGCCACCGTTTTGCACGCCCTCTTGGACGTGGTAAGGTGGAAATCAAAGCACAGTGGGAATCACACAAGACTCTATGACGATCTTGGGTCCACAGACTACCCTGTACCAGTGTCACTGGAGAACCGCCATCTGACGTGTGGTATATCACCATCTGGGAGTTCTCGGCGAGTCCGTCCAGGGTACCCAGTCTCCACTGAGCACCCGTACACCATCTCTGATGTCAAACACCGATGGATATGGGATCATCCATCGCCCATCATATGGGTCAAGATGCGTATACGCTAGTCTACTCTGGTGTATCGATGCCCTGTCTCGATATACTCTCGACTAGGAACAGTTATAGGATGTACTCATCGACTACCGTGGCCCCACTAGTATGATCTCATCATAGTCCCAGTAGTCGAGTACAGATCCTAAGGGCTTTATCAACATGTGAGAGTAAAACAGTAAACCAATACAAGTCAATATGTTAAGATAAAGTGAAACCAAATAGCATACTATCATGATGAGCAAGAAAGTCCTCTCTGTATATATCTAAGCATCCATCATAATATACATCATATGTACAACAATGGCCTCTAGGGCATATACATAACTAACAATACCAAATGGTTTCCTCACCTCCTCCTTCTTCTTGGTTTGCTCTTTTGAGCATTAGTGATGAGAGAAAATTATAGTGAGATAATCCTACACCTCCCCTCTCCATTGTTAGCAACCTTGGAGCGTGGGTTGCTTCGCCGAGCGAAGCTGGAGCCTGCATCGTTTCCCTCGGGTGGATCATCATCGATGGAGGGAGACCGGCAACCAAGCTTGATCCAGGACGCCGCAAGGAGCTTGGGAAGATGGTAGAATACCGAAGGACTTGGTTCATTTGGTATAACCATTTCTATCATAGTAGTTTAGCACTCTCTAGTTTAGCTAGTATAGATTTATGGTTTCGATTCTAGAACGGGTTTGTTGGCGCCTGATTTTTAAACGCCAGTTTTTGTTCCGCATGTTAGTTATATATATACCCTAGAGGCCATTGTTGTACATATGATGTATATTATAATGGATTCTTGGATATATATAGAGAGGACTTTCTTGCTCGTCATGATAGTATGCTATTTGGTTTCTCTTTATCTTAACATGTTGACTTATATTAGTTTACTGTCTTACTCTCACATGTTGATGAAGCTCTTAGGATATGTACTCGACTATTGGGACTATGATGAGATCATACTAGTGGGGCCAGAGTAGTCGATGAGTACATCCTATAACTGTTCCTAGTCGAGGGTGTATCGAGACAGGGCATCGATACACCAGAGTAGACTAGTGTATACGCATCTTGACCCATATGGTGGGCGATGGATGATCCTATATCCATCGGTGTTTGACATCAAGGATGGTGTATGGGTGCTCAGTGGAGACTGGGTACACTGGACGGACTCGCCGAGAACTCCCAGATGGTATTATACCTCACGTCAGATGGCAGTTCTCCGGTGACACTGGTACAGGTTAGTCTGTAGACCCGAGATCGTCATAGAGTCTTGTGAGATTCCCACTGTGCTTTGATTTCCACCTTACCCCGTCCAAGAGGGCGTGCAAAATGGTGGCTTTTGGGTGCAGTCCCGAATCACATGGAGGCAATGAGCGATAGGAGGGGATTCGTCTCTCCCGGTATAGGGAGTTGATGTTGTGTTGTGTTCGATTGGCTATAACAGGAAGTCCCTGGTCAGGGCTGATATAGAGATTTACTGGTAAGTGTTAACAGTAGTTTCTCGATCTGTTATGAGCCTCACATCGACACGACTTATCGATTACTGGGGTATGACGTATACCACCCCTAGACTAGATTTGCAACATATCAGACGAAGAGACCGGACTGTATGGGAGTGTTACTGATTGGATTCACAGGAGAATGTACAGGCTTGCTTGTTGATCTTCTGGTCGCTCAATACCTGGGTGACTGTTACGTTTAGCTGACCGCTTGCAGCTTATGGGTGTTTGATATGATCATCACCTATGCCGGCGTATCCCTCTTGTGCTTGTTTCTTGGGGTAATCGCTCGCATGGAGAGTCCACTTGGGAACGAGAAGAGGAAATCCGGCAGAAGTTTCCTCACCTTTTCTTGTAGTTCTCTATCCCTGTATTCTTGGAATTTCGAGGACGAAATTCTTTTTGTAGTTGGGTATAATGTAACACCCGAGCCTAATGCTACTAATTTCTGTTACTTTATGAATGGAGTGTGACCTTCATTTCATTTATCTTGCTTGTTTATTACTTACTGTAAATTTTACCCGGCAAATTCATTTCTGCATATAACAATTATTGGCATCTAAAATAAAATTAAAAATATTCATCTTGGCCTACTTGACACCCCTAACCCTGCTGTAGCGTCCGTGCATCGTGTTCTCATCCCGTTCAGCGAAACGGGCGAGTTTGGACGGCTACGTGCACGTACGTGTGTCCGTTTTAGGGGTATGCTTTTTGATCATAAAACACTTCATTTTAAATTTTGGATCCCGCTTAAAATCCTATTATTTCAATTTCAAATTTTTGGACCCGACCCGGGCGTGATTTGAAAATGTTTTATTTTGCGCCAAAATCCCAAATTTTTAATATCCAAATCATCGAATATTTTCCTTAAACCTATAAGATTTTCATTGTTCAAAATCTTTAAATCTTTAATAATTTTTTCTTTAACGGCCTCAACCAATCATCGCCCTTTTTACGTGGGCCCCGTCTCTCTCTCTCTCTCCAATCCCCGTCTCTCTCTCTCCTCTCTCTCCCATAATCTCTCTCTCTCTCTTCCTTTTTTTCTTTAAATCTTTTCCCCCCAGTTCTCTCCAACGATAACCCTAACCCATCGTTGAACTCAGCCGCCTCGTCCCCCGTCGCCGCCGCAACCCCATCGCCGGCACCAGTACCGCCGGTCTAGTCGTCCCCGCGCCCTCGTCGCAGCCAAGCCACCTCTTCCTCCTCCCTCGCTTTCCTTCTTCCCGTACACCTGCACCAGCACCGCGGCCACCTGAGCTTTCCCTGCACGCGTCTACGCCGCCCCGGGTCGCCGCCGACGATCACCAGACCCCCTTGAACGCCCTGTAAGCACTTTCTCCATCTCATTCTTCCTTTTCTTCTGTACTTGCTTCATGGATCTTTACTGATATGGGCTCATGAAGGTGCTACTGTTCACCGCCGGAACACCGTCGTCGCAACCGACGATCTCGACCCCTGTACTGATCATCGTGAGCACCCTTCTCAGATCTCCTTCCCTCCTTCCTTGTATTTCTTTATATTTCGTTTCCTTCTTATGCATGTCTTGATGTTTTACAACTGTTCATTCCTCGGCCGGAACCCGATGATGCCGACGACGTGTCCCGATGTTCCAGCGAGGTACCCCGACCCGTGTGGTTCCATTGTTCATCGTTTGGGTTCATTCCGTAAACCGTGCGCCTGTCGCGAGTTTTCCCCGCCGACGGTTAACGTTCCGTTTTCCCGATTCGCGACCCGTCGAGGCAAGTATCCCTTGCTACATGCTATACAATATTTACAGATATATTATGACACCCTAAACCTGTAAATTTAACTTTGGTACAATCATTTCTCATTTTCATGTACAATATTGTTATATATCATTTTATCTTTAAAATTGGAACCTACAGCTTGCAATTGAACCTAATAACCACATTCACCTGTTTAAACACATTTTTAATATTAACATAGCTTATGGAATTTATCTCTATAATTTTGTTCCATTCGGACACTCGTATGCACTTTAACCTGTAATAGCTGTTTTGAACCTTTATATAAATCATTGCACCTCTAAAGTGCTTAAACTCGGTAACATGATTAAAAGGCCATAATAGTCATACTGCATTCGCATAACATTAAAATCATCTCTGTGACACGACTGATTACTGTACTGCAAATTGAGTAAATCTGCCTATTGCTTAATTTATTGCTTATATCATGTTGATGATAACCATGCTTGCTTGTATAACTGATTGTGAGCACACCCATGTTATTGTTTACATCTTGACCTGACTTGTCACATATATATTGTTCTACCAGACATGGTACCATATTCTGCTTGACTTGACCTGATAAAATTGTTCTTAAGGACCTTTTCCCTTCGATCCACAATTTCGATCGGTCGCTCCTCAAAAGTCAAGTCCTCCCGTACTGTCAACTCCGAATGATCCAATACATGCATTTCGTCACGAATATACTTACGAAGTTGAGATACGTGAAACACATCATGCACATTCGCCAAGGACTGCGGTAACGCTAAACGATACGCTACCTTACCAACACGCTCCAAGATCTCAAAGGGTCCGACGAATCGAGGACTAAGCTTTCCTCGACTTCCAAAACGAATCACCCCTCTAGTCGGTGATATCTTCAAGAATACCAAATCACCTACGGTGAACTCTAGAGGTCTTCTTGACGTGTCTGCCCAACTCTTCTGTCGGTCTTGTGCTGCCTTCATATGATTTCTGATAGTGTTAACCTTCTCAACTGTATGCACAACCAAATCTGGTCCCAACAATCTTCGTTCACCGACATCGTCCCAGCAAACAGGTGAACGGAATTTACGACCGTACAAAGCTTCAAATGGAGCCATCTGGATAGTTGCCTGAAAACTGTTGTTGTAAGAAAACTCCACCAAATGTAGATGATCCTCCCAAGAACCCTTGAAGTCCAACATGCATGCTCTCAACATATCCTCGAGAGTTTGGATCGTTCTCTCCGACTGACCATCAGGTTGAGGATGATAGGCTGTGCTAAACTTCAATCGAGTCCCCAAACTTTCCTGTAAACTCCGCCAAAAGTGTGATAAGAACCGAGTGTCCCGATCGGACACGATGCTCACCGGTACTCCATGCAATCTTACAATCTCTTGCATGTACCGTTCTGCCAAAGTCTCTGTTGACTGACCAACCCGGAAAGGAATGAAGTGAGCTGCCTTGGTCAATCGGTCAACAATCACCCATACAGCATTGTTTCCCTTTGGACTCCGCGGTAACGCCGTCACGAAATCCATGGTTATATGTTCCCACTTCCACTGAGGAATCGGAAGTGGTTGCAATAAACCAGCAACCCTCTGGTGTTCAGCCTTAACTTGCTGACATACCAAGCACTTAGCCACAAAGCGAGCAATCTCCCGTTTCATGCCTTCCCACCAGAAATGCTGTCGAATATCTCGGTACATCTTCGTGTCTCCTGGATGTACAGAATAAGCTGAACTGTGTGCCTCCTTCATAAGCTCTTCACGAATATCTCCCTTTGGCACACACAAACGGCTACCATATCTCAACGAACCATCTTCGTGGATCAATAAATCTGTTCGTAGTCCGGCTTCAACCTGTCCTCGAAACTTTTGCAGTCTAGGGTCCTGCGATTGTGTTGTTTTAATGTTCTCGATCAATGATGACTGTACTTGCAGCTGCATCAACTGCCCCGTAGAACGCGGTAGCACAACCTCCAAGTCAAATCTTCGAAAATCTTCAACGAGCTCCTTCTGCGTAGTCAACACCTGAATTGCTGGTAACCGACTAAGCGCATCTGGCATGACGTTAACCTTCCCCGGATGGTACTTAAGATCAAGATCGTAGTCAGCCATCAACTCCAACCATCTACGCTGCCTCATATTAAGCTCCTTCTGTGTGAACACATACTTCAAGCTTTTATGATCAGTAAAAACTTCGACCCTTTCGCCCAAAAGGTAGTGTCTCCAAATCTTCAAAGCGAAAATCACAGCCGCAAGTTCCAAGTCATGAGTTGGGTAATTCTTCTCTTGGGTCTTCAACTGTCTCGATGCGTATGCTACAACCTTCCCATGCTGCATCAAAACACATCCCAATCCTTTCCCAGATGCGTCGCTGTGAATCACCAATCCTCCGGAATTGTCTGGTACGGTCAGAATAGGGGCGGTTATCAACTTCTACTTCAACGTCTCAAAAGCTAACGCACATTTATCCGTCCATACAAAAGGTACCTCCTTGCGCGTAAGCTTGGTTAACGGCTCTGCCAAACGAGCAAAGTTCTCCACAAATCTCCTGTAGTATCCGGCCAGTCCAAGGAAACTTCTTATCTCAGCAACATTCTTTGGAATCGACCAGTCTCGAACTGCTACAATCTTCTCTGGATCGACGGCAATTCCATCGCCAGATACAACATGCCCCAAAAACTTCACTTCCTCCAACCAAAACTCGCACTTACTCATCTTTGCATACAACTTCTCTTGTCTCAACGTTTGCAGTGTAATCTTCAAATGCTCAGCACGCTCCTTAAAACTCTTCGAGTAAACCAGAATATCGTCAATGAATACCACAATGAACTGATCCAAGAACGGTGAAAAGATTCGGTTCATCAAGTCCATGAATATTGTCGGCGCATTCGTTACTCCGAAGGGCATCACCAAGTACTCGTAATGTCCATACCGAGTCCGGAACTCCGTCTTGCAAATATCTTCTGCTTTCACTCGGACCTGATGATATCTGGATCGCAGATCCAGCTTCGAGAATACCCTCGCGCCACTAAGCTGCTCAAAAAGTTCTCCAATGCGACGGATAGGGTACTTGTTCTTAATAGTCACCCAGTTCAATTCTCGATAGTCGATGCACATCCTTCTTGTGCCATCCCTCTTCTTTACTAGAAGAACTGGAGCTCCCCAAGACGAGTTACTGCTTCGAATCCAACCCTTTTCAAGCAATTCAGCAACCTGTTTCTTGACTTCTTCCAACTCTACTGGTGCCATTGGATAATATGCCTTGGATACTGGCGCTTCACCAGGAATAAGATCAATCGCGAACTCCACATCTCACTTTGGCAGTAAACCCGATATATCTTCAAATACATCCATAAAATCACGAACAACAGCCGGCTCTTTACTTTCATCAACTTCCATTGCTGCAAGAATACCGTTTGTCGGCCTAGCCCTAAACTCGACTGGCCCGACAGAACTGCTTCCTCCAGTGAAGGTAAACTCAGGATGTCCGAGAATCTGGAAAATTACTTTCTTTGCTCTACAATCAATGTGAGCGTGGAAAGTGCCAAGAAAGTCCATTCCCAAGACAACTTCATAGCTGCCCGTATCAATCACCAAGAAATCTGCAAAAAGCTCCCGTCCGCACACAACAACTGTACAATCTTTACATTCCCTACTAGATATGATTTTCCCATTCCCAGTGTGTATGTCCCAGAAGCTAGACAGGGCCGTGTAGTCAATCGAGTGTGTAGTTATAAACTTGGATGACATAAAACAATGGGATGCACCAGAATCAAATAACGCCAATGCGGGAAAACCATGAACGAGTAAAGTACCTGAAACAACTTCTCCTGACGCCTTAGCTTCTTCTGCTGTCAGGGTAAAAGCTCTAGCCTGGTTAGGTCCTTGAGTCAGCTGCTTCTGTCCCTGAAACGGCTTCTGCGGAGGCTTCTGAATATCATCCCTTGTACGAAGCTTCGACGGACACGAGTTAATCGTGTGATCTGCCGCTCCACAAACTAAACAGAGTCCTTGCATCCTGCGACACTCCCTTTGCAAATGTCCAGGTAAGTGGCAATAGCTACAGACCACGCGCTTCCTCTGATCAACGACAGTAGGCTTCTTCATCGGTGTTACGCCTCGACGGTCCACTGGAATACCTCTGCGACCATGAGCTCGGTTTGGAACAAATGCTGGCTTCCTTACCGCAACTGCTGTCTGCTGTGAACTCCCAGTTTTTTCCGATAGGCTCTGCTGTTCTCGAGCTGCCGTAAGAACTTGTGAGAAAGTGGTCAAACCCAGGGAGACAATCTGCCTCTGGATGTCCACGTCCAAGCTGCGCATGAACCTCCGTGCCCTGTCTGCATCGTTGGCAACTAAAGGTCCAGCGAATCTGCTGAGTCTTGTCCATTCTGCTGCATGCACATCTACGGGTGCTCCCTTCTGCTTTAGCCCGATAAATTTCTCTTCCATTTCCTCCCGTGCGGTCCGCGGGAAGAACTTCTCCAGGAAACTCTTTGAAAAATCCGCCCACTTGATCGGCTTGGGCAAACGGTTCTCCTCCACAAGCCACCATTCTCAGGCGTAGTCCACTAACTGAATGCGTACCACATCAACTCTTTTATCATCTAGAATCTGTGCCGCAATAAGAAAGTTTTCTGTGTCAACTAGCCACTGCTCTGCTGGCAACGGCTCCTCCAAACCAGTAAATGTAGACGGACCCAAACGTCTGAAATCTACTACGGTCCCTACTCGGTCAACTGGTTTAGCTCCAACATTGTTCACAGACTGCTGGACGATCTGCAAACCTTCCTGAAAAGATTCCGCTTGCTGCTGGATCAGCTCGGTCTGCCTCTTTTGATTCTTTAGCATTCCTCTTATCACTCCAAGCTTGGCGGCTTCGTCCACACGCCTTTGGTACGTCTTCAAATTCTTATCTGCCATATTCCTGAAATCAAAACACCCAACATTAGCATATTGATAGATTCAATATATAGATCAAGGCTAGAACTCCAAGATACTTAAATAGAGTGCCGCATTGTAACTATGCCGCGGTATCATTGCCACAATTACATAACTCCACCCAAGTCGCCTAAGTCCTAGAGATAACAAGGAATCAGGTTTTCGAGTCGAAATGCAAAGGAAGTTTGCATATCGTAAAAGGTATAATCAGGAAGAATGTGATTCAAGAATGGTAAACGGCAAGGTGGTAGGACATGTGTAACGTTTTAAAAATAATTAAATAAATAATTAAATAAATAAAATTGTTTAAGTGAATTTTATGATTTTCGGTAAAGCAAAATGTATTTTTCGTAAAATCAAACCGCAATTGTTTTTCATTATAAATTCAAAAATACCTATTTAATTATGTAATTACTAGTAAATAGTGTTTATTTAGCCACTTATAAATTTTTAGTTTAATAAAATATTTTTCCTAAATTAATTATTTTAAATATTAACATAAGCTTTATTTTTACACTAAATTAGTGTAAATTACAAATTTAAATGGTTTTAATTTGTAAAAATGAACCATGGCATATTAGAATTTAGTGTGTATCATGCAAAAATTGTTTGCAATTTTTTCCTATTTTCTAGAGCTTTCTTGAGTTGCTATAGTAAACAAATAAATAAATAATTAAATAAACCATGAAAAGACCTTTAAGTGATATTTCTCCTCTTGAAACTTCTACACTTTTCCTTAATCATTTCTTTCTCTCCCTCACTCCCTCAAGGCCGGCCACAACCCTCCATGGCTGCCCCCCCCCCCCCATTTCCACCTCATTTTTGCACAAAAATCCATCAAATTACATCAAAAATTCAACAAAAAATACACAAAATCCTAATCTCTTCATACCCTTTATTCTCTACCCTTCTTTATATGGATTTTGGAGTGAGAAAACATGTATTTTGGAGGCTCATTCTTGTTGGGATTTCATATTTTGGGAGGTAAAATTTCTTTCTTTTGATTTATTGTTTTAGATGTTCATTTAAGCTTAATTAGATTTAATGAATTAATTCTATGTTATTTTTTTTAAATGCAAGTTAGGGTTGTAAATTCAAGTTAGGGTTTTTAATAATTAATTAAGGATATAATAGTTAGTTTAACACTTTTAGAATTGGAAAATATTGCATGGTTGTTAAATTGTAAAATTTTCATTTAAAATTGTTTTAAATAAGGAAATTAGCTAACTAGATTTTTCTAAAATGTGTTTGTGGGTAATATAAAATTCCAATTAAAGTTGCTATCATTAGATGGTAGTTTTAATGAGAATATTAGCATATTAATTGAATGAAAAACTTAGTTTGATCACTAGATTACTTTGATAATTGGAAAAATAGTAATAAAATGCTATTATTTTGTAAACTAGATTTTAGGAATTTCTAAATAAATGTGATTAAAAATATAATTTATGGTTTCATTGAATCATTATCATTATGAATTGTGGTTTAATACATTAATTCATGCAAATCATGTTTGTGGTGGAGTTGTGGTGCTTTGACTGAAAAATGTTGAAATTTGTTTAATGTTGCAAACTAGAAATTTCAAATTAATATAAATTTGTGTAATAAAAATATAGTAACGGTTTGTATAGTCTAGTTATGCTATATAATGAGTTTTATAACTATTGGTTTCATTTAAATGTCAAGTTTTGATGAAAAACGGTAAATCGGCAATTTCGGTTTTTACGAAATTGGGCGGTTTGATGGATTTTAGGGTTTCGATGGATTTAATCGTGTTTTATGGTATAAGTAATGTGTTTTAAAACTACAAGTTGTTTGATGATGTTATCTCGATCCATCGGAGTTTTTACGCCGATATCGAGCGGTATTTGGTTCTTTTGCGTGGACGGGACATAGGTTTTAACCTATGCTTGCTCCTTTAGATCGTTTGACTTTCGTATGTGATTCAGTTTACGATGCTATTTATATGTTGCGTCTAGGTACCCCCCCCCACGTGGACCGCGGGCAATGAAGAGGAGGATGGCGACACCGTCTTCGACAGACATGGACCAGGTGAGTAGATGTATATCTACGGGGGAAAGTCGGGTGGATAGCGTTTAGCACCCCCGCAACGTAGAATAGGAATAGTACTTATTGACTTTAGGAAACCAGATGTGACCCTAGTAGGACCCTAGTATTGACCCTAGGCTGGACTAGACTGATTTAGGAAAACCATATCAGAGGATGAGTACCTTGGAAGAGGTTCGTAGGTTTCAGATAGAAACACACCCACGCACACACTGAAACTCGACATGGGGTACGTGTATGTGTATATATATAGAACTAGGTATAGGTTTATACATATATATACAACACGTATAGGTGATTCATTGATGTGATATGATGTCCGAGGTATGATGAAACTGTGTAATTGATTACGATATGGGATATGTATGACTTGATTACGACATCACCTGATGTCGATATCATAGAGGTGTGACTTGAGGACGATATGATATCAGTATGACTTGATCACAATATGATACATATGGCATGACATTTCTGAGGATAAACTAATGATGCTTATTATGATGGCAATGAAATATGATTGATGTATGCGATCACAGTTTAGCACCTTGATCATGAGATGTGTTAATGAGACACCTAGGAGATACTTGACCCGTACCCCGATATTGGGATGCCGTACGATGGATTTTACCGTACGAGGCTTAGATATGATGATTAATCCGCACTCTTGATTCGAGGAAGCCGTACTACGTACGTGACGCTATTGAGGCGGGATCGCCGACTATTAGAGATATTGGTTCAGACCTTAGGTAGATGCTTGTTTCTTATTGACTAGTTTCTTAGGTTAGTTCCTTAGGATATTAGATGGACACTAGCTTAGGTTCGACTCACATAGTGGTAGTTGTACTCGTATATCGCAGAGGAGTGGATAATGCACATCTGTCTTGCATTCATACTGTAATCATCATGGTGCATTTCTTTTATATGTTGCTATAATCAGTATAAACTTTACATGTTAGGACACCAGCACTATTACCGATGATGCGCATTTTCCACGCACACTTATTTGCCGGCTCGCACACATCATCATCGGTAATTGCTATGTCACGTACACTTTAGATCATATTGTCTTTTATGGATAGAATCAGTTAACAACTAAACCGATATAATATTATGATTACTCTCTGATGTTAGTATAAGACATGATATTTATTACTTAGACATTCATGCATTCATATTTCATGTTATCGCACAGTGTAAGTCGATGTAGTACACCCCAGTACTTGTGGGGAGGCGGAATTTTCAAAAACGATCAAGTTTAAAGAACGAACATCGACTAACCGCTTGAATCGAAGCTAAACTATAAATAACCGTACACAAAGAGTTTCTTTTCACTTGTGTTTAGGGATTATACCTAATGAAACCGGTCCTTCGTCTTTGTGTCCTCCTTTGTTCTCCTCGACCTTCTCTAGGTAGTAGACGATCCACCCGAGAGCAAAACACCAAGCTACACCTCTAACTTGAGGTAACTAATCTACTTTGATTGCTAATCAAAGAAGAAAGGATGATATAGAGTGAAGGTAATGGATGCTTAAGTCTAACTAAACCTTTGATCTCAACACATGAGGATTAAGGATTAGTATCTTGAAGATGAGAGCTTGAGGAGAGAGAATGTGAGATAAGATAATGAGATGAGAGAGAGTGTATCATAATATATTATGAAGCATTCTTATTTATCAACAAAAGAAAATGAGTGATGAATAAGCATGCTTCACAAATATCTAATGGTGATTCATTAAGCATGTGTCATTATCATTTATGGTGCAATAATGATAATGATGAATCACTCTCATGACTCACTTTCTTATCCAAAGTAACCTTCTTAGTCACATCTTCTAGAAGCTTCTCGTACAATTACGAGAACGCCCCTCCAATCCGCAAAAATACGGAAAAACTTTAGACTGTAAAAATCCAATAACCGGATACCAGTAACTGGCTTAAACCAAAGCCGACTGGTAAAAACTGTCCGAAAGTCGTACGTGCGTAAACGCACGTATGCGTCCGAACCCTTTGTCGCAAAACCATGCGACCTCTATATCGTTTCGCCTGGAGTAGGAAACTCTCTGTGTGGGACTCTAGAGACTCGACTACTATGCTGGCAGTGGGTTTAACCACAGACCGCAAGCGGCACTAGCTGTACGTAACGGTCCCTAGGTAGTTGTCGATAAGAAGGCCGATGAGAAAATCCATCCGAACTCCTACTGAGTCTGATGTGACAATCTCCATACAGTCCGGTCCGTTCGTCCAAGACTATCGCATATCGGGCCTAGGGGGGCGGCAAGCGTCAGTCCCCTAATAGCGGTATAAGTCGTGTCGGAGGGAAGCCTATTACACCCTGAGAAACTACTGGAACCTACCAGCAAATCTCGCTTGCCCTGGCCAGGGACTTTGCGTAATGGCTCTCTGACACAGCACGATATCTACTCCCAATACCGGGAGGGACGAATCCTGTCTAACCGCCACTGCCTCCAAGTGCTCGGGACTGCACCCAACTGCTACCTGTTTGCACGACTCCTTTGAGCCGTGGTAGGGTAGCAATCTAAGAACAGTGGGACACACTCGAGACGAAGTAGCAGTGTCAAGTCTGCGGACTACGCTGTACTCATGTCACCTGGGAACTGTTCACTGACGACTGGTATCAAACCAACCAACAGTTCCCTGTGAGTCCTGTCCGGTGTACCCGTAACCTAACGAGCACCTGTATACTATCTCCAGTACGACGTACTGACGGCTGTGGGACAGACCATCTCCCCAACTGGGATGAGAAGCGTACACACCAGTCTACTCCGGAGTATCGATGCTCTGTCTCGATAATCCAACGACCAGGGACCTGAATAAGGATGTGCTTGTAGACTACCCAGCCCCCACTAGTGTGACTGCCATCACAACGCTGGTAGACAAGCAAGATCCTAAGAGCTCTATCAATACGTACACTCACATATTAAGATAGAAAAACCAAGTAGCATACTACCATGTTTAGCAAGACTGTTATATACATGTGAATATCCCAAGCTTCCATTAAGTAATATACAAGCTAGTATGATACAGTAATGGCCTTCTAGGGCATAAACACTAACAATCTCCCACTTGCACTAGGGCCATGTACTGGCGTATCGAAGACCGATGATCTCGAGTAGCCGCTCGAACTGAATCTGAGGAAGGGCCTTTGTGAATGGATCAGCAATGTTCTCTTCTGAAGCAACTCTCCGAACCTCGATCTCCTGACGATCAATGATCTCCCTGATCAGGTGATACCGCCTCAAGATGTGTCTGGACTTCTGATGGGACCTTGGTTCCTTCGCTAAAGCTATAGCTCCGTTGTTGTCGCAATACAGAGGTATTGGATCAACTATGGTAGGAACAACCTGAAGTTCTGTTAGGAACTTCTTCATCCAGACTGCTTCTTTTGCGGCATCGCAAGCAGCTATATACTCCGCTTCCATCGTCGAGTCAGCAACGGTGTCCTGCTTGGAGCTCTTCCAGCACACCGCCCCTCCATTGAGGGTAAAGACATAACCCGACATGGACTTGGAATCGTCATTATCACTCTGGAAGCCGGAATCAGCAAAGGCCTCCAACCTGAGGTCTTTTCCGCCGTAAACCAAGAACATCTCCTTAGTCCTCCTCAGGTACTTGAGAATGTTCTTAACTGCTATCCAGTGTTTCTCCCCTGGGTCTGACTGATACCGGCTTACCACGCTTAGTGCGTAAGCTACATCTGGTCTGGTACACAACATCGCATACATTATAGAGCCTACCGCAGAAGCGTAGGGTATAATAGACATGCGTTCCCTTTCCAAATCAGTCTTGGAAGACATCTCTTTGGAGAGGGTGATTCCGTGACAAGCCGGTAGATTACCGCGCTTAGAATCTTCCATACTGAATCTTTTCAGTATAGTGTTGATATACCTAAACTGCGAAAGTCCCAACATCCTCTTGGATCTATCACGATAGATCCGGATCCCCAGAATGTAAGAGGCATCACCCAGGTCTTTCATGGAGAACCTGTGTGACAAGAATCCTTTGACAGATTGTAGTATAGGAATGTCATTTCCTATCAATAGAATGTCATCCACGTACAAGACGAGGAATACGACACTTCTGGCCACAACTTTACTATATATGCACGGTTCATCTGGATTTTTGATAAAGTCATATTCTTTGACTGTCTCATCAAAACAGATGTTCTAACTCCGCGATGCCTGCTTTAGTCCATAAATGGACTTAAGCAGCTTGCATACTTTCCCGCTGCTCCCACTCTGATTGAAACCCTCTGGCTGATCCATATAGACGCTCTCTTCTAAATTTCCATTTAGAAAAGCCGTCTTTACGTCCATCTGCCAGATTTCATAATCATGGAAGGCAGCAATAGCAAGAAGGACCCGAATGGATTTGAGCATAGCCACTGGAGAAAAAGTTTCGTCATAGTCCAAACCAGGTCTTTGACGAAAACCCTTTGCAACAAGTCTAGCCTTATAGGTTTCCACCTGTCTATCTACACCAATCTTTTTCTTGAAGATCCATTTGCATCCTATGGGTTTTACCCCATCTGGAGCAAAGTCCAAAGTCCATACTTTGTTGGTGTACATGGACTCCATTTCGGTCCGCATTGCATCTAGCCATCGTACCGAGTCGCCGCTCTGGATGGCCTGCTGGAAGTCAGTAGGTTCATCATCATCTATGATGCAATCCTCTCTATCCCCGTCTATGAGAAAACCGTAGTATCTCTCAGGCGGATGAGACGGCCTACTACTCCTACGGAGGGGTGCGGGAATGTTCTGTTCTTCTTGAACCTCTGGTTCTACCAAACTTTCAGTAGCAGCTTGTGGTTCTGGAATTTCTTCCAGTTCTATTTCGCTCCCACTCTTCTGATTTTCTAAAAATTCAGTTTCTAAGAAGTGGGCATGACGAGAAACAAAAACCTTTTGTTCCTCTGCGTAATAGAAATAATATACCTTGGAGTTCTTTGGATATGCTACAAGCTTACACAGTACTGATCGTGCCTCGAGCTTGTCCACATGCTGCTTTTTTACAAAAGCTGGACATCCCCATGTTCTAAAATGTTTTAGACATGGTTTCTTCCCACTCCACATCTGATATGGTGTGGTAGGCACAGTCTTGGTTGGAACCTGGTTCAAAAGATATGCCGCTGATTCTAGCGCATAACCCCAGAAAGATCGCGGTAACTCAGCATTACTCATCATGGATCGTACCATATCTAATAGGGTTCGATTCCGTCTCTCCGATACACCGTTGTGCTGTGGAGTGTATGGAGGAGTAAGCTGAGAGAGAATTCCTTTCTCTTTTAGGTAACCTAGGAACTCGGCACTTAAGTATTCTCCACCTCGATCAGATCTTAGTGTCTTAATACTTTTGCCTGTTTGGTTTTCCGCTTCACTCTTGAATTCCAGGAATTTCTCAAAGGCCTCTGATTTATGCTTCATTAAGAAAACATATCCATACCTAGAGAAATCATCTGTAAAAGTAATGAAGTAGGAATAACCACCTCTCGCATGTGTAGACATTGGACCACATACATCGCTGTGTATGAGTCCTAAGAGCTCGCTCGCTCTTACTCCTTGTCCAGTGAATGGAGTCTTTGTCATCTTTCCTTTGAGACAAGATTGACAAGTGTCATAAGATTGATATTCGAACGAGTCCAAATATCCTTCTCTATGCAACTTAGTCAACCTTCTCTCATTGATGTGACCCAGTATACAATGCCATAAGAAAGCTTTATTTAAATCTGGAGACTTTCTTTTTAGTGTGTTTTGGACATTGAAAATTTGGAGTTGGTTTAAAACATATATGCCGTTATTTAGAGTACCGGACCCAATCAAACCATGATTAAGGTGGATGTTGACAACATCTCTTACAAACGTGAAATCATAACCTTTATTTGATAACAAGGAAACTGATATGATATTACACGTTAAGCTGGGTACAAAATAACAGTTATGTAAAACCAAAATGTGTCCACTCGTCAATCCTAGGTGATAATCCCCGACGGACGCAGCTCCCACGCTAGCTCCGTTAGCAACCCTGAGGATCATATCACCTTCCTTCAGCACTCTACGGTTTCTCAGTGCCTGTAATGAATTGCAAATATGAGATCCTGATCCGGTATCCAATACCCAGGAAGTAGAGTTGATCGACAGACAATTCTCAATTACAAACACACCTGAAGTCGAAGCCACAGCTTGCTTCGGTTCCTGGTTCTTGGCGTTCCACGCCTTGCAATCCTTCTTCCAGTGCCCTTTCCTGTGACAATGGAAGCACTCATCCTGGCCAACTATCGGTACTGCTTTCTTTTTCTTTCCCTTCCCTCCCACCTTACTAACACCTCCTCTAGGTCTGGGTGCGGCCTTCTTCTTCCTTCCTTTGGCCCTAGCCTTGGACCCGGAAGAAGATGAACCGCCAACAAACATAGCGGGTGTTTCCCTTGATGTCTTCAAGGTGCCCTCTGCACTCCTTAACATGTTCAGGAGTTCCGGAAGTTCAACTTCTTTTCTTTGAAGGTTGAAGTTCAGGATAAACTGGGCGTAGGTGTGAGGAAGGGACTGGAGAATAAGGTCTGTATAGAGCTCATTATCCAATGTCGTCCCAAGGTCTGCGAGCTCTTCAATATAGTTGATCATCTGTAAGACATGTTCACCTACCGATGACCCGGCAGCCAACCTCGCTCGAAACAAGTTCTTAGAGGTCTCGTATCTTGCTATACGAGATTGCTCTCCATAAAGTTCCTTTGTATGGAGAAATATGCCATCTAGGGACATATCCTCGTGCCTCCTCTGATGTTCATTGTTCATCGAGGCAAGCACGATGCACTTGGCTCTCGCGCAATCTAAATCCCAGGTTTTGCGGATTTCCTTATCCGCATTGCTGGATTTGGGACCAGGGACAGCAGGTACCGTAGCGGTGAGGACGTACCCCAGTTTGTCATAGGTCAAAGCCATTTTGACATTCCGCAGCCAATCTTTATAGTTTGGCCCCGTCAGTATATTTTTCTCTAAAAGTAACTTAAGTCCAGTCATTTTCAGGGTCGCTGCAATTAGGAGAGAGAGAAGAAAACTCTTTAGCATGATGCTTTTGCAAGTTTAGAGTGGTTTTTAGTTTATCTAAACTGGATGGCTCCCACTGTTTCTCGAATCCTTCCTCAAACCATAAAAGAAGAATTAGCCAAGACTATTCTCACCGTACAATACTTGCTTAACCGTTCGGCCAGGCCGATGTCGATACTTCGAGGGAGGTTTTCCAATGCTTTCGCGAAGTTCCTTAATTAAATAACCTCTTTTCTCTGGGGGCGTAACCCCGCTGACACTTTTCTGGACACCTATTAGGTTTATAGCATTGATCGTTAAGTGACGAATATCCTGATAAGTATCATATACTCACAGTAGGATCGGGATCCAAATATCATCGTATGATAATGTTGAAGGAATCCTACCAACATTCATCAAACTCCAAATGGTATGCAACTCTTTGCAAATTTCAGTTTCTTTAGAAATTCCCGATATAGATTTTTGCCCCATGCTCTTATGATCTTGACTAAGGGCCAACAAATCATAAGTCACATGTCAAGTTCTGCCCATCATTATCCTGTTGATTTGAACCCATCCGTATACTCTTGACTAAGGGCCAAACAAAGTAATACGACTGTCCCAAACCAACTCATCTATCTATGCAACAAATGAATACCCCAGCAGCTACCAATCACTATGTCTTGACTAAGGGCCAAACAAACATAGCTTGAATACTACTGACCATTCATAAGAAATGACGGAGGGCTACGACTGGTTTTGGCGAAACCGTGAACGTAGTGAACTTGATATAACCGAAGGAACCTGATAGATTTTAAAAGGAGTGGTTAAATCTCCGCATTTAAAAATATCTGTTTTTAAAAATAACCGAGTGGTTTCTTTTAAATTGTTCCAACGATTTTAAACTTGGTTTATTTTCTTTGCATTATAGATAATGCGTCCCATCATTAACCTATCATTGCAGAAAACAACGAAAATACAACGTCCTCTTATGCCATCCGCATTCGCCACGGGGTCCCGTCATCACCCGTTAGGTTACTTAACTAACGACAGAGCGGGGGCTGGGCTAGCGCGGGTGTAAAACATAAGTGACGTCTAAATAGCTACAATATATATAGATATTTTACATTCGTCTGACGCAATGATATTCATTCCAGAACACAGATAAACAATATTGGATTTGCAAGCAATCTGTATTTCTTTTGAGCCTGCAAGAAAAGACAGATTACACAGTTGTGATGAATAGCCGTTACCCCACCCTCGACCCCTACGGGTACGGCAAACTACCCACCCGGCAGTCTGTGTACCCCACCTTGGGTCAGTCCTAGGAGCAAAAACAGTAAAATGAAATAATACAACGGTGGCTACGACCGCAACCTGGAAGTGCCCCGCAAAAATAATATTACAACAAATTACATTTACAACAAATGAATTAAACAATAACCCATTGCAAACCCCGGCTATACACCACAACAGTCCAATACAGTTTATATGCACAAACAGATATAACCATTTCAGAAATGTGCAACCCCTGCCAACCGACATACTAGCAGTTGGGGGAGGTTTACGAACACATTTATCAATCACAGATATAATCCAACATGCAAATACTGTACAATTTCGATCGATTAAACAACATCAATATTGCTCCAAAATCTGCTCTGTTAAACAGTAACCTGAGCAAATATTAAATATTCCAGAAAACCCCAAATATTACACAGAAGCAACAGAAGAAAACTCGGCTCCTGACTCGCCAACTCGGCGGCGGAAGCGCGGCGACTCAGTAGGCTGAGGCCGCGGTTCCGCGGCGAGTTGGACGATTCAGGCGACTGTTTTTCTTGGGTGTTCTACTGGTGTCATGTCAAGCTCTCTGAACTCACCTGAAAAATTTTTTGACATCGTTTTAAATTCGACAGAAACTTGCATTTTTTAGGGTTTTCCGGCTTCGTTTTTCCGTTCGAAATTCGTACAAATTTGCGATTAAGTTATTTAGTGTTTAGCGAGGCTCTGATACCACTGTAAGTCGATGTAGTACACCCCAGTACTTGTGGGGAGGCGGAATTTTCAAAAACGATCAAGTTTAAAGAACGAACATCGACTAACCGCTTGAATCGAAGCTAAACTATAAATAACCGTACACAAAGAGTTTCTTTTCACTTGTGTTTAGGGATTATACCTAATGAAACCGGTCCTTCGTCTTTGTGTCCTCCTTTGTTCTCCTCGACCTTCTCTAGGTAGTAGACGATCCACCCGAGAGCAAAACACCAAGCTACACCTCTAACTTGAGGTAACTAATCTACTTTGATTGCTAATCAAAGAAGAAAGGATGATATAGAGTGAAGGTAATGGATGCTTAAGTCTAACTAAACCTTTGATCTCAACACATGAGGATTAAGGATTAGTATCTTGAAGATGAGAGCTTGAGGAGAGAGAATGTGAGATAAGATAATGAGATGAGAGAGAGTGTATCATAATATATTATGAAGCATTCTTATCGACAACTATCTGGCAGTGGGTTTAACCACAGACCGCAAGCGGCACTAGCTGTACGTAACGGTCCCCAGGTAGTTGTCGATAAGAAGGCCGATGAGAAAACCCATCCGAACTCCTACTGAGTCTGATGTGACAATCTCCATACAGTCCGGTCCGTTCGTCCAAGACTATCGCATATCGGGCCTAGGGGGGCGGCAAGCGTCAGTCCCCTAATAGCGGTATAAGTCGTGTCGGAGGGAAGCCCATTACACCCTGAGAAACTACTGGAACCTACCAGCAAATCTCGCTTGCCCTGGCCAGGGACTTTGCGTAATGGCTCTCTGACACAGCACGATATCTACTCCCAATACCGGGAGGGACGAATCCTGTCTAACCGCCACTGCCTCCAAGTGCTCGGGACTGCACCCAACTGCTACCTGTTTGCACGACTCCTTTGAGCCGTGGTAGGGTAGCAATCTAAGAACAGTGGGACACACTCGAGACGAAGTAGCAGTGTCAAGTCTGCGGACTACGCTGTACTCATGTCACCTGGGAACTGTTCACTGACGACTGGTATCAAACCAACCAACAGTTCCCTGTGAGTCCTGTCCGGTGTACCCGTAACCTAACGAGCACCTGTATACTATCTCCAGTACGACGTACTGACGGCTGTGGGACAGACCATCTCCCCAACTGGGATGAGAAGCGTACACACCAGTCTACTCCGGAGTATCGATGCTCTGTCTCGATAATCCAACGACCAGGGACCTGAATAAGGATGTGCTTGTAGACTACCCAGCCCCCACTAGTGTGACTGCCATCACAACGCTGGTAGACAAGCAAGATCCTAAGAGCTCTATCAATACGTACACTCACATATTAAGATAGAAAAACCAAGTAGCATACTACCATGTTTAGCAAGACTGTTATATACATGTGAATATCCCAAGCTTCCATTAAGTAATATACAAGCTAGTATGATACAGTAATGGCCTTCTAGGGCATAAACACTAACACACAGTAGTATGGGCATATGCCGACACTTATCATATACTTACTCATGATTTTGAGATTTGGATTTCTATGAGATTTCTGGATTTTTGGGGAAAACCGCAAAAATATATAAAAACTTCTCTCTCTCTCTCCTCTTCTCTTTTTAAAATAAGATGCGGTTTTCTCGTGATGTATGTGTCGTCCACCATGAGTATTTCATGTTTTCTGTTGGATTTCGAGACCCGATTCGAGGAGTGGATGAACCGTCTCGGGTACATGGTGGGCCCGGTATGGTACCCCGGGGCAAGAAGATCGAGTTGTAGACGATGAGCCTGGCAGGGGAAGGCTACCTACCGGTGATGTCTGGCGCGGCGGATATCCGGAGGATACCGACCGTTGTCGTGAGATTTGATGATATGGGCCGATCCGGACTGACGGAGCCCGAGATATTGAGACTATGAGACTTGAGATTTACATGTTTGTGTCGATGCTTGACACGGATTTCTATGGATTTCATTGTTGATATTTCCGGTTTCTATACCCGTTTTACTATGATAACAGCTAAAGATTTCTTATACAGATATACCTGGATTTCAGGATTTGTTTATTTTACATTCATGGTGCATGCATATCCATTCATATGACATAGTACTATATGAGGCACTGACACGAACACGGAGTATCTGCACTTACACGTAGTATTACCCTGCTATTACTAGATATTTAGGATATAGTAGTGTATTATTATGACCTAGGATAGCGTCGTGCATTCGATTTCTTTTCGTAGATGTCTTATACTCACGAGTTGGAAACTCACCCCCGTTGTGCCAAATTTTATTACAGGTTCGATGTACAGGTTTCCCTGGCAGCTTGCTGGCACATCTATTCTTTCAGGGTGATTTGCACGGTAGGTTGGTTCACTTGTATCCGAACCACCATTGTACTTTTATTCTTTCATTTGTATCTAGTAAGCTCCATCAACCATACTTGTATTACTTGATAAGTTTATTGGACCAGTCTTTTATTTTGACCTTAGAGTCGCGCATGTATTATTCTGATTTGGTGGATTTGTTCTCTTTTGAGATTTTGAGCCTCGCCCTTTGGCGTTGTATATTATTGTGCTTGTTGTGGTTGTTTCCGCCTGTTGGCGTTGAGTTAGCTCCCGTTTGGAGATGCTTTTATTTGTTGTTTATGTATATTATACTTGTTGTACCCGTTTGGGGCCAGTTTTTACAGAGGAGACTCTGCCGAAATTTTTGGGAAAAATTGCTGATGATTTTAAAACTTGTTCCTTCATGTTTCTTTTTACTGCTTTTTTCTTCTTTTAGGGTTTAGATTTCTGGGCTTCGGCTTACTTAGGTTACGTGGCGCCTCTAGACGCTTCGTAATCTAAGTGCCGGTCACGTTCCGTTCTTTCGGGTCGTGACAAAGTTGGTATCAGAGCGCTCGGTTTAACCTTGTATAAGTCTAGGTGACCCTTGGTTGATGGAGTAGGCGAGTTAGGTAGAGTAACGTACCGTGGGTATGGTCCGCGGCATACTTACGATACGCTACTCTGCTTAAGGAGCCTTAGGATGTACATTAGTTTGCACCGTATTTCATTCGTTCCTTGATCTATCTTCGTCGATGTCGGAGGGTGGTTCTGTTACCACGGGCGCACGGGCAGAGGAAGCTGCGGCTCGAATGCGATAACCATTAGATGTATTGGTTATTCTGAGGATTGAAGCATTGCTTAGCGTGCGGACGAAGGGTATTCACATGCCGTCCGGATGAAGTTAAAGGGTTCGAACGATTTTCAGAAAACCATTTTCCTAAGTTTAAAGTATTCGGAAGAACATGCAGGTATTTCGATGGACCCTCTAGAAGAATGAAACCCTAACTCGACATAATGACCACGAGAACGCCCTTGAACCTTAGGGTTTACGGCAGTTCCGCTGTGCCATTAGTGAGGCTTGGGTTTGCCCTTCTACGGCTGGATCATCGATGCTGGGGTATGTACCGGATATTTTTAAACTGTACTTGAGTGTTGAGCTCTCGGGGAATTATGGGATTTTGATGGATCGATCGAAAAGTTTAATGTAGTCCGGATATCAGGTGAAGGGATCGACTACGTGGGAGACTCTAGATATGAGTATTGCCGTTGGTAGCGCAGTCAGCACAGCTACGAAGAGACGAGTTCGAAGCAACCGACATCAGAGGAAAGAGGCAGACATTGACGATCGTGCTTACGATTGTGATTTAGTGATTTGAATTTCATATTTTCGTTGATTGGATTTTTGTATTTTGAGTACTTTGTTCTACGATTGGTATTTCCTGTGTGTACCTTCATTCTATCTGTGTTTCATATATCAGTTGTATTGATGTGGTTTAGTACGCACCCAGTACACTTGATTTGGTTTTATATATTTTGAGATTTTTGATTTGATTTCGTGTATAGGGGTTACACATGATTTTGACATATGTTTTGACTTAGTTTTCATGCATTTTTGTACTGTGATTTTGATTTTGATATTCGAGGTATGTTTTCGTGCACCATGCGCACCTGATTAGGATTCTTACGCATACTTGGTGCACTTGATGCGATTTTTTGCACACCATATGCACTAAATCGGGGTTTTGTGCAGATTAGATGCACCTGATATTGTGTCGTGCACGCCCGTTGCACTTGACAGATGTTTTTGGTGCACACCTGTTGCACTTAGTTTTGTTTTGTGGGTATTCATGGTTTCTGCATTTGGTTTCGATTTCAGTGCGCACCGGACGCACATGACATTTTATTGATGTGATTGGGATTGATTTTAGTTTGAGCAGTATGTTTTCATAATCATTATTATTTGATTTAGTAACCAGGCGGGACGTGTATGTTAAATAAAAGATATATATATATATAGCTATTTTTTTAAAATTAAACGTCCGCTACTTATACCGTGACACGTGCATTGCACGGCGATTTTCAAGAGGGGTTTTTGTATGCTTCTTTATTATAAGGTTTAGGCGATTTTACTAGGATGCGAACTATATATAAGTTATAGATTGATGTATATTATGATGGTTTTCACATTGGGTTATGATATTTTATTATCGCCATAACTCCGATGATTGCGTCATGCTTGACGGAGTTGATTTTTGTTATATATTGATGATTTCGGAGCTCCGACGATTTGAGTGTTTTGCTAAATGTTTTAGTATTTGGAAGGGGAGTTTTAATTTAAATTCAGGGACCGAATTTCCTAAAGAGGGGAAGATTGTAACGTTTTAAAAATAATTAAATAAATAATTAAATAAATAAAATTGTTTAAGTGAATTTTATGATTTTCGGTAAAGCAAAATGTATTTTTCGTAAAATCAAACCGCAATTGTTTTTCATTATAAATTCAAAAATACCTATTTAATTATGTAATTACTAGTAAATAGTGTTTATTTAGCCACTTATAAATTTTAGTTTAATAAAATATTTTTCCTAAATTAATTATTTTAAATATTAACATAAGCTTTATTTTTACACTAAATTAGTGTAAATTACAAATTTAAATGGTTTTAATTTGTAAAAATGAACCATGGCATATTAGAATTTAGTGTGTATCATGCAAAAATTGTTTGCAATTTTTTCCTATTTTCTAGAG
This sequence comes from Agapanthus africanus, assembly GCA_030015575.1. Lineage (NCBI taxonomy): Eukaryota > Viridiplantae > Streptophyta > Magnoliopsida > Asparagales > Amaryllidaceae > Agapanthus > Agapanthus africanus. The sequence continues at coordinate 345,447,596 of JASDDO010000012.1, read as the reverse complement.
CATTCTTGAGTTGCTATAGTAAACAAATAAATAAATAATTAAATAAACCATGAAAAGACCTTTAAGTGATATTTCTCCTCTTGAAACTTCTACACTTTTCCTTAATCATTTCTTTCTCTCCCTCACTCCCTAAAGGCCGGCCACAACCCTCCATGGCTGCCCCCCCCCCCCATTTCCACCTCATTTTTGCACAAAAATCCATCAAATTACATCAAAAATTCAACAAAAAATACACAAAATCCTAATCTCTTCATACCCTTTATTCTCTACCCTTCTTTATATGGATTTTGGAGTGGGAAAGCATGTATTTTGGAGGCTCATTCTTGTTGGGATTTCATATTTTGGGAGGTAAAATTTCTTTCTTTTGATTTATTGTTTTAGATGTTCATTTAAGCTTAATTAGATTTAATGAATTAATTCTATGTTATTTTTTTAAAATGCAAGTTAGGGTTGTAAATTCAAGTTAGGGTTTTTAATAATTAATTAGGGTTATAATAGTTAGTTTAACACTTTTAGAATTGGAAAATATTGCATGGTTGTTAAATTGTAAAATTTTCATTTAAAATTGTTTTAAATAAGGAAATTAGCTAACTAGATTTTTCTAAAATGTGTTTGTGGGTAATATAAAATTCCAATTAAAGTTGCTATCATTATATGGTAGTTTTAATGAGAATATTAGCATATTAATTGAATGAAAAACTTAGTTTGATCACTAGATTACTTTGATAATTGGAAAAATAGTAATAAAATGCTATTATTTTGTAAACTAGATTTTAGGAATTTCTAAATAAATGTGATTAAAAATATAATTTATGGTTTCATTGAATCATTATCATTATGAATTATGGTTTAATACATTACTTCATGCAAATCATGTTTGTGGTGGAGTTGTGGTGCTTTGATTGAAAAATGTTGAAATTTGTTTAATGTTGCAAACTAGAAATTTCAAATTAATATAAATTTGTGTAATAAAAATATAGTAACGGTTTGTATAGTCTAGTTATGCTATATAATGAGTTTTAAAACTATTGGTTTCATTTAAATGTCAAGTTTTGATGAAAAACGGTAAATCGGCAATTTCGGTTTTTACGAAATTGGGCGGTTTGATGGATTTTAGGGTTTCGATGGATTTAATCGTGTTTTATGGTATAAGTAATGTGTTTTAAAACTACAAGTTGTTTGATGATGTTATCTCGATCCATCGGAGTTTGTACGCCGATATCGAGCGGTATTTGGTTCTTTTGCGTGGACGGGACATAGGTTTTAACATATGCTTGCTCCTTTAGATCGTTTGACTTTCGTATGTGATTCAGTTTACGATGCTATTTATATGTTGCGTCTAGGTACCTCCCCCCCCCCCACGTGGACTGCGGGCAATGAGGAGGAGGATGGCGACACCGTCTTCGGCAGACATGGACCAGGTGAGTAGATGTATATCTACGGGGGAAAGTCAGATGGATAGCGTTTAGCACCCCCGCAACGTAGAATAGGAATAGTACTTATTGACTTTAGGAAACCAGATGTGACCCTAGTAGGACCCTAGTATTGACCCTAGGCTGGACTAGACTGATTTAGAAAAACCATATCAGAGGATGAGTACCTTGGAAGAGGTTCGTAGGTTTCAGATAGAAACACACCCACGCACACACTGAAACTCGACATGGGGTACGTGTATGTGTATATATATAGAACTAGGTATAGGTTTATACATATATATACAACACGTATAGGTGATTCATTGATGTGATATGATATCCGAGGTATGATGAAACTGTGTAATTGATTACGATATGGGATATGTATGACTTGATTACGACATCACATAGGTGTGACCTGATGTCGATATCATAGAGGTGTGACTTGAGGACGATATGATATCAGTATGACTTGATCACAATATGATACATATGGCATGACATTTCTGAGGATAAACTAATGATGCTTATTATGATGGCAATGAAATATGATTGATGTATGCGATCACAGTTTAGCACCTTGATCATGAGATGTGTTAATGAGACACCTAGGAGATACTTGACCCGTACCCCGATATTGGGATGCCGTACGATGGATTTTACCGTACGAGGCTTAGATATGATGATTGATCCGCACTCTTGATTCGAGGAAGCCGTACTACATACGTGACGCTATTGAGGCGGGATCGCCGACTATTAGAGATATTGGTTCAGACCTTAGGTAGATGCTTGTTTCTTATTGACTAGTTTCTTAGGTTAGTTCCTTAGGATATTAGATGGACACTAGCTTAGGTTCGACTCACATAGTGGTAGTTGTACTCGTATATCGCAAAGGAGTGGATAATGCACATCTGTCTTGCATTCATACTGTAATCATCATGGTGCATTTCTTTTATATGTTGCTATAATCAGTATAAACTTTACATGTTAGGACACCAGCACTATTACCGATGATGCGCATTTTCCACGCACACTTATTTGCCGGCTCACACACATCATCATCGATAATTGCTATGTCACGTACACTTTAGATCATATTGTCTTTTATGGATAGAATCAGTTAACAACTAAACCGATATAATATTATGATTACTCTCTGATGTTAGTATAAGACATGATATTTATTACTTAGACATTCATGCATTCATATTTCATGTTATCGCACAGTAGTATGGGCATATGCCGACACTTATCATATACTTACTCATGATTTTGAGATTTGGATTTCTATGAGATTTCTGGATTTTTGGGGAAAACCGCAAAAATATATAAAAACTTCTCTCTCTCTCCTCTTCTCTTTTTAAAATAAGATGCGGTTTTCTCGTGATGTATGTGTCGTCCACCATGAGTATTTCATGTTTTCTGTTGGATTTCGAGACCCGATTCGAGGAGTGGATGAACCGTCTCGGGTACATGGTGGGCCCGGTATGGTACCCCGGGGCAAGAAGATCGAGTTGTAGACGATGAGCCTGGCAGGGGAAGGCTACCTACCGGTGATGTCTGGCGCGGCGGATATCCGGAGGATACCGACCGTTGTCGTGAGATTTGATGATATGGGCCGATCCGGACTGACGGAGCCCGAGATATTGAGACTATGAGACTTGAGATTTACATGTTTGTGTCGATGCTTGACACGGATTTCCATGGATTTCATTGTTGATATTTCCGGTTTCTATACCCGTTTTACTATGATAACAGCTAAAGATTTCTTATACAGATATACCTGGATTTCAGGATTTGTTTATTTTACATTCATGGTGCATGCATATCCATTCATATGACATAGTACTATATGAGGCACTGACACGAACACGGAGTATCTGCACTTACACGTAGTATTACCCTGCTATTACTAGATGTTTGGGATATAGTAGTGTATTATTATGACCTAGGATAGCGTCGTGAATTCGATTTCTTTTCGTAGATGTCTTCTACTCACGAGTTGGCAACTCACCCCCGTTGTGCCAAATTTTATTACAGGTTCGATGTACAGGTTTCCCTGGCAGCTTGCTGGCACATCTATTCTTTCAGGGTGATTTGCACGGTAGGTTGGTTCACTTGTATCCGAACTACCATTGTACTTTTATTCTTTCATTTGTATCTAGTAAGCTCCATCAACCATACTTGTATTACTTGATAAGTTTATTGGACCAGTCTTTTATTTCGACCTTAGAGTCGCGCATGTATTATTCTGATTTGGTGGATTTGTTCTCTTTTGAGATTTTGAGCCTCGCCCTTTGGCGTTGTATATTATTGTGCTTGTTGTGGTTGTTTCCGCCTGTTGGCGTTGAGTTAGCTCCCGTTTGGGGATGCTTTTATTTGTTGTTTATGTATATTATACTTGTTGTACCCGTTTGGGGCTAGTTTTTACAGAGGAGACTCTGCCGAAATTTTTGGGAAAAATTGCTGATGATTTTAAAACTTGTTCCTTCATGTTTCTTTTTACTGCTTTTTTCTTCTTTTAGGGTTTAGATTTCTGGGCTTCGGCTTACTTAGGTTACGTGGCGCCTCTAGACGCTTCGTAATCTAAGTGCTGGTCACGTTCCGTACTTTCGGGTCGTGACAACATGTTTCCTAAATACAGGTATTCTGATTCGTGTATTGGGTATAATACCCAACTACAAAGAATCAACCCGACTAACTTATGGCTCTGATACCAAAAGAACCATGTCACGCCCCGCTTCCCAGAGTACACTAAAATGGGCACGTGACATATCCAACCATGCTACCTGTGCGTAGGTTGTATCCATCCCCAGTCACATTACGGCTGTAGAGATATCAAGAACAAAATGAAACTATCTAAACATGTTGTCACGCCCCGCTTCCCAGAGTACGCAAGATGGGGCACGTGACATAGCCAACCATGCTACCTGTGGGTAGGAATTATCCATCCACAGTCACATTACGGTTGTGGAGATATCAAGAACAAAATACTAAACTAATCTAATACATGTCCAAATCCATAACAACAAGAATCAATAAACAATAAGTGCGGAAGCAAATGATCCAATACAATAAATAAACAGTACGTCCCATAATGCGGGCTCACATCTGGAAATGAAATGAAAAAAACTAAACCCCAAGGAACTCACAGTTCAGCCTGCTGGCTGAAGTACTCCTGCTCGGTCGTCGATAGTGGTAAGGAATCTGGGCCATGCAAAACCCAGACGTCAGCGCGTCATGTCAACCAAATAGTATAATATAATAAGCAATGCAGGTATGAACATGAATAAAGCAGTACTAAGAAATAACAGAGCAGGGTAATGTGCAGTGGTGACTAAACTGTCCTATCAGGTTTCTACTCTATAGTCTTTGAAATCAATTGATGAATCGTCGATGTAACTCAATAGTATCCCGTGCGTGCCCGGGACCACGGTCAAGGTCCTCGGGGCTGAATCCGAGACGTGCCGCTAAGCAGTAATAGGTAGCTGGATGGATGAGTGATGTCAGCATCAACACTCCGGGGCTGGCCAAGCCCGTAAGACTGATCAGAACAAGTATCGAACTGTTGAGTTACAAGTCGGTTTCACCTTTGATTTCCCCATACCCCCAAGCTATGTATGTCAGGTCAGGTATTCAGCAGTCAAGGACTAATGCCAACACACAATCAGGTAAAACTAGGTCTGTCTGGATAGACAGCAGGAATGGTCAGGTTTGTCGGCATTAGGCCTGAAATCAGGTAACAGGTCAGGTCACGTTTCAACAGGTTGAGTCGATATGTACAGGGTGTCATGTCCGGTGTATCAGTACATATGTCAGGTGTATCAAGATCGGGTCAATATGTAATGCAATCAAATGTATGCTGATAACAGGTATAGTAACGAATAAGGAACAACAGCAGGAATAGTAAATAACAATATTATTCCATGTAAACACAGTGATGCTTTGTATTCTCTTATTAACAGGTTCGAGCACCCTTGGGGTGCAATAATCACAGTGTAGCGCAATATTAATAACAGCAGGCAATAAATATATAAGTGTGCGACTATTATCCTCTAAATATTAAAATGATTAGCAGGTAGTTGTTATTAAGGTTACGGTGGCAAAATACGATTTAGGTGGCAGTATTATAATGTACATCATATTTCGTCCAATGAGATAAGTAGCAATACTAGTTAATATAGCAAGTTTGTGAGTCAAACATTTAATTAGTTTAAGGTAGCATGTAGCAAGAAATCTTGCCTCGACGGTTTCGCAAACCGGAAAGCACAGATGCAGTGTCGGCAGAAAACACGAGACGGGTGCACGGGCCACGGATCGAGTCCCAACAGCGAACAGCGGGATCACACGGACCAGGGTACTTCGCTGGAGCGTCGGGTCCAAATGACGGCACGGCCGGATTCCGGCAAAAGTCATCGGCAACGAAGTTAGCAACACGATATACGTAATAAGATCAGCGGGGGGATTTCGCACAAAAGGAAAGATAAGGGGATGCTTACAGGGAGACACCAGGGGGCAACCACGCGGGCTCGACGGCGCTGGAACGCCGGCGAGGCAGCGACGGCGGCTGCGAAGGCTGGACAGCCTCTGGGTTCGCTGGAGAGGGTGGTGCGAAGAGTAGAGGAGGGTGGTGGTCAGCTCTTGTGATCGAGGGGGAAAGGAGGTGGCGCGGGTGATGAGGAGTGGTCAGCGGCGATGGGAAGCGGCGACGGCAGCACAGCGCGCAGGTGGCGTGGCGTCGGGGCAGGCGCTGAAGGAGGAGGGAGAACGGAGGAAGGAGGTGGGAGCGCGGTGAGGTTGTGGAGGCGAGGACGGCGACGGCGAGGTCGCGGGGAGGTCAACGGCGAGGGCTCGTGGTGGCTAGGGTTAGGGTTCGAGTTCTCATGGGTTCCTTCTCGCGATGGTTTCCTGTAGGGGACGTGAGGAAGATAAATATAGAGGGAGGGAGAGAGATTTGATGAGGAGAGAGAGAGAGAGATTTGATGAGGAGAGATAGAGAGAGAGTGGGAATAGGGTGGGGCCCACGAGAGCAACCTGATTGGTTGAGGCAAGATTTAAAAGGAAAATTTGGAAGGATTTGAACGATTTATGGTTACAGAAGATATATATTCGTATATATTTTAGTTTAAGATATTTAATTAAATGGGCATTTTCGGCGCTAAATGAAACATTTCCAAATCGCGCCCGGGTTGCGCCCAAATGTTTCAAATTCAAATTATAGGATTTTAAGCGAGTTCCAAATTTTGAAAAGAGGTGTTTTGTGATTAAAATGCATGCCCCCAAGTCGGACACTTGCACGCGCGCGTAGTCGTCCAAACTTGCCCGTTTCACCGAACGGGACGAAATCTCGACGCGCGGACGCTACCACGCGACTAGTGGCGACGAGTAGGCCAACATGGATATTTTTAATTTCATTTTAGGAGTTAAAATTTGTTATGTGCCAAAAGGACTTAACCGGTTAAAATTTTGCACAAAGCACCAAACAATCAGGATAATAGGAATGAGCAATGTATAACAGTCAACTAGCCATAGAAAAAGTATTATTGGGCTCGGGTGTTACATCATACCCAAATACAAAAGAATTTCGTCCTCGAAATTCCAATAATACAAGATAGCTAACTACGGGAAAAGGTGAGGAAATTTCTGTCGGATCTCGTCTTCTCGCTCCCAAGTGGATTCTCTATGCAATCGATTACCCCAAGAAACTAGCACAAGAGGGATAACCTTGTTCTTAAGAACCTTTTCTCTTCGATCCTTGATTTCAACTGGTCGCTCCTCAAAAGTTAGGTCCTCCCGCACAGTCAATTCCGAATGATCCAAGACATGAGTCTCATCGCGAACATACCTCCGTAGTTGAGACACATGGAACACATCGTGCACTCCTGCTAATGACTGTGGTAACGCCAACCGGTACGCTACCTCTCCAACACGCTCCAATATCTCGAAGGGTCCAACGAATCGGGGACTAAGCTTTCCCCGACTTCCAAAGCGAATTACCCCTCTAGTCGGTGATATCTTCAGGAATACCAAATCACCCACGGCGAACTCTAGAGGTCTTCTTGACGTGTCGGCCCAACTTTTCTGTCTGTCTTGAGCTGCCTTCATATGCTTCCTGATTGTATTCACCTTCTCGACTGTCTGTACCACCAAATCTGGTCCTAGTAACCTCCGTTCACCAACATCATCCCAACAAACCGGTGAACGGCACTTACGACCATACAACGCTTCAATCGGAGCCATCTGAATAGTCGCTTGGAAGCTATTGTTGTACGAAAACTCCACCAGGTGTAGATGATCCTCCCAAGAACCTTTGAAGTCCAACATGCAAGCTCTCAACATATCTTCAAGGGTCTGGATCGTTCTCGCCGATTGTCCATCAGTCTAAGGATGATAAGCGGTGCTAAACTTCAATCGAGTCCCCAAACTCTCTTGTAAACTCCTCCAAAAGTGCGACAAGAACCGAGTGTCCCGATCGGACACGATGCTTACCGGTACTCCATGCAGCCTGACAATTTCCTGCATGTATCGCTCTGCCAAAGTCTCCGTCGATTGACCAATCCGAAAAGGAATAAAGTGAGCTGCTTTGGTAAACCGATCGACAATCACCCATACTGCATTGTTGCCCTTTGGACTCCGCGGTAGAGCCGTCACGAAATCCATGGTTATATGTTCCCACTTCCACCGAGGAATTGGAAGTGGTTGCAACAAACCAGCAACCCTTTGGTGTTCAGCCTTGACTTGCTGACACACCAAGCACTTAGCCACGAAGCGAGCAATTTCCCGTTTCATACCTTCCCACCAGAAGTGCTGTCGAATATCTCGGTACATCTTTGTCCCTCCTGGATGTACAGAGTAAGCTGAACTGTGTGCCTCCTTCATAAGCTCTTCACGCACATCCCCTTTTGGCGCACACACACGGCTACCATATCTCAACGAACCATCTTCGTGGATCAGTAAATCGGTTCGTAGTTCGGCTTCAACCTGCTCTCGAAACTTTTGTAGTCTAGGATCCTGCAATTGCGACGCTTTAATCTTCTCAACTAAGGACGATTGCACTTGCAATTGCATCAATTGCCCCGTAGCATGTGGTAGCACAACCTCCAAGTCGAATCTCCGAAAATCCGCAATGATCTCCCTCTGTGCAGTCAATATCTGAATTGCTGGTAACCGACTTAGCGCATCTGGCACGACGTTAACTTTTCCCGGATGGTACTTAAGATCAAGGTCGTAGTCGGCCATCAGCTCCAACCATCTGCGTTGCCTCATGTTCAACTCCTTTTGAGTGAATACATACTTCAAACTCTTGTGATCTGTAAAGACTTCGACTTTCTCGCCCAAAAGGTAGTGTCTCCAAATTTTCAGGGCGAAGATCACGGCTGCAAGCTCCAAGTCATGAGTCGGATAATTCTTCTCATGAGTCTTCAGTTGTCTCGATGCGTAAGCGACGACTTTCCCATTCTGCATCAAAACACATCCCAATCCCTTTCCGGATGCGTCGCTATGAATCACCAGTCCTCCTGAATCATCCGGTACGGTTAGGATAGGGGCGGTTATCAACTTCTGCTTCAACGTCTTTAAGGCCAATGCACATCCATCCGTCCAAACAAACGGTACTTCCTTACGCGTAAGCTTGGTTAACGGCTCTGCCAAACGAGCGAAGTTCTCCACAAATCTCCTGTAGTATCCGGCCAAACCAAGGAAACTTCTTATCTCAGCCACATTTCTTGGAGTAGGCCAATCTCGAACTGCTGCAATCTTTTCGGGATCAACGGCGATTCCATTGCCCGACACAACATGCCCCAGAAACTTCACTTCTCCCAGCCAGAATTCGCACTTACTCATCTTCGCGAATAACTTCTCTTGTCTCAGCGTCTGCAGTGCGATCCTCAAATGCTCAGCATGCTCCTCCGGACTCTTCGAGTACACCAGAATATCGTCAATGAATACCACAATAAACTGGTCCAGGTATGGTGAAAAGATCCTGTTCATCAAATCCATGAATATTGCCGGCGCATTCGTCACTCCGAAGGGCATCACCAAATACTCGAAATGTCCATATCTAGTTCGAAACGCCGTCTTGCAAATGTCTTCTGCTTTCACTCGGACCTGATGATATCCTGATCGCAAGTCCAGTTTCGAGAATACCCTCGCGCCACTAAGCTGCTCAAAAAGTTCTCCAATGCGAGGGATCGGGTACTTGTTCTTAATAGTCACCCGGTTCAATTCTCGATAATCAATGCACATCCTTCTCGTGCCATCCTTCTTCTTTACTAAAAGAACTGGAGCTCCCCAAGGTGAGTTGTTGCTTCGAATCCAACCCTTCTCGAGTAATTCACCAACTTGTTTCTTAACTTCTTCCAACTCCACCGGTGCCATCGGATAATAAGATTTTGATACTGGCGCTGCACCAGGAATAAGGTCAATCGCAAACTCCACATCTCGCTTTGGCGGTAAGCCTGATATATCTTCAAACACATCCATAAAGTCACGAACAACTGTCGGCTCTTCATTACTATCCGCTTCCATTGTCGCAAGAACACTGTTTGTCGGCCTAGCCCTAAACTCGACTGGCCCGACAGAACTGCTTCCTCCAATGAAGGTAAACTCAGGGTGTCCGGGAATCTGGAAAATTACTTTCCTTGCCCTACAATCGATGTGTGCGTGGAAAGTGCCAAGAAAATCCATTCCCAAGACTACTTCATAACTGCCCGTATCTATTACCAAGAAATCTGCAAAAAGCTCCCGTCCGCAAACAACAACTGTACAATCTTTACATTCCTTACTAGCTATGATTTTCCCATTCCCAGTGTGTATGTCCCAAAAACTAGACAGGGTCGTGCAGGTAATCGAGTGTGTAGTTATAAATTTGGATGACATAAAACAGTGGGATGCTCCGGAATCAAATAATGCCAATGCGGGAAAACCACGAACGAGCAAAGTACCTGAAACCACTTCTCCTGATGCCTTGGCTTCCTCAGCTGTCAACGTGAAAGCTCGAGCCTGCTTTGGTCCTTGTGTCAGCTGTTTCTGCCCTTGGAACGGTCTCTGCGGAGGCTTCTATAAATCATCTCTCGTGCGAAGCTTCGACGGACAAGCACCAACTGCGTGATCGGCTGCTCCACAAACCAGAAAAAGTCCCAGTCTCCTTCGACAATCCTTCTGCACGTGCCCAGGTAAACGACAGTAATCACAAATCACGCTCTTCCTTCGGTCAACGATCACAGGTTTCTTCATGGGTGCTACACCTCGACGGTCCACTGGAATACCTCTGCGCCCATGATCTCGGTTAGGTACAAATGCAGGCTTCCTGGCCGCAACTGCTGTCTGGTGAAGGTTCCCTTTCGATCCTGATAAACTCTGTTGCTCTCTGGCTGCCGTAAGAACCTGCGAAAAAGTGGTCAAACCCAGGGAGAAAATCTGCCTCTGGATGTCCACATCCAAACTGTGTAAGAACTTTCGCGCCCTGTCTGCCTCCTTGGCGACTAAGGGTCCAGCGAAGCGGCTGAGTCTCGTCCATTCCGCTGCATGTACATCCACGGCTGCTCCATTTTGTCTCAGCCCAATAAATTTCTCCTCCATTTCCTCCCGTGCAGTCCGCGGGAAGAACTTTTCCAAGAAACTTTTAGAGAAATCCGCCCAACTGATTGGATTGGGCAAGCGGGTCTCCTCCACTAGCCACCACTCTCGGGCGTAATCCACCAGCTGAATGCGCACCACATCAACTCTCTTGTCGTCTGGGATCTATGCCGCAATCAGTAAATTCTCCGTGTCTACTAGCCACTGCTCGGCTGGTAACGGCTCCTCCAGACCAGTGAAAGTAGTAGGACCCAATCGTCTGAAATCCGCCATGGTCCCTACTCGGTCAACTGGCTTCGCTACAGCGGTATTTACAGACTGCTGAATGGCCTGCAAACCCTCCTGGAATGAATCTGCTTGCTGCTGGATCAGCTCAGTTTGCCTCTTCTGATTTTCCAACATCCCACGTATCACTCCTAACATGGCGGCTTCATCCACACGCCTCTGATACGTCTTGAGATTCTTATCTGCCATGGTCCTGAAATCAAAACAAATAACATTAGCATGATGATAGATTCAATATATAAATCAAGGCTAGAACTCCAAGATACTTAAATAGAGTACTGCATTGTAGCTATGCCGCGGTATCATAGCCGCAATTACTTAACTCCACCCAAGTCGCCTAAGTCCTAGAGATAACAAGAAATTAGGTTTTTGAGTTGACAATACAAAGTAAATTTGCATGCCGACATGATCCGAAAGAATGATTCAAGGATGGTAAAACGGTCAAGGTGGCAGGACATGTTTCCTAATCACGGGTATTCTGATTCGTGTATCGGGCACAATACCCAACTACAAAAGAATTAACCCAATTAACCTATGGCTCTGATACCAAAAGAACCATGTCACGCCCCGCTTCCCAGAGTACGCAAGATGGGGCACGTGACATAGCCAACCATGCTACCTGTGGGTAGGAATTATCCATCCACAGTCACATTACGGTTGTGGAGATATCAAGAACAAAATACTAAACTAATCTAATACATGTCCAAATCCATAACAACAAGAATCAATAAACAATAAGTGCGGAAGCAAATGATCCAATACAATAAATAAACAGTACGTCCCATAATGCGGGCTCACATCTGGAAATGAAATGAAAAAAACTAAACCCCAAGGAACTCACAGTTCAGCCTGCTGGCTGAAGTACTCCTGCTCGGTCGTCGATAGTGGTAAGGAATCTGGGCCATGCAAAACCCAGACGTCAGCGCGTCATGTCAACCAAATAGTATAATATAATAAGCAATGCAGGTATGAACATGAATAAAGCAGTACTAAGAAATAACAGAGCAGGGTAATGTGCAGTGGTGACTAAACTGTCCTATCAGGTTTCTACTCTATAGTCTTTGAAATCAATTGATGAATCGTCGATGTAACTCAATAGTATCCCGTGCGTGCCCGGGACCACGGTCAAGGTCCTCGGGGCTGAATCCGAGACGTGCCGCTAAGCAGTAATAGGTAGCTGGATGGATGAGTGATGTCAGCATCAACACTCCGGGGCTGGCCAAGCCCGTAAGACTGATCAGAACAAGTATCGAACTGTTGAGTTACAAGTCGGTTTCACCTTTGATTTCCTCATACCCCCAAGCTATGTATGTCAGGTCAGGTATTCAGTAGTCAAGGACTAATGCCAACACACAATCAGGTAAAACTAGGTCTGTCTGGATAGACAGCAGGAATGGTCAGGTTTGTCGGCATTAGGCCTGAAATCAGGTAACAGGTCAGGTCACGTTTCAACAGGTTGAGTCGATATGTACAGGGTGTCATGTCCGGTGTATCAGTACATATGTCAGGTGTATCAAGATCGGGTCAATATGTAATGCAATCAAATGTATGCTGATAACAGGTATAGTAACGAATAAGGAACAACAGCAGGAATAGTAAATAACAATATTATTCCATGTAAACACAGTGATGCTTTGTATTCTCTTATTAACAGGTTCGAGCACCCTTGGGGTGCAATAATCACAGTGTAGCGCAATATTAATAACAGCAGGCAATAAATATATAAGTGTGCGACTATTATCCTCTAAATATTAAAATGATTAGCAGGTAGTTGTTATTAAGGTTACGGTGGCAAAATACGATTTAGGTGGCAGTATTATAATGTACATCATATTTCGTCCAATGAGATAAGTAGCAATACTAGTTAATATAGCAAGTTTGTGAGTCAAACATTTAATTAGTTTAAGGTAGCATGTAGCAAGAAATCTTGCCTCGACGGTTTCGCAAACCGGAAAGCACGGATGCAGTGTCGGCAGAAAACACGAGACGGGTGCACGGGCAACGGATCGAGTCCCAACAGCGAACAGCGGGATCACACGGACCAGGGTACTTCGCTGGAGCGTCGGGTCCAAATGACGGCACGGCCGGATTCCGGCAAAAGTCATCGGCAACGAAGTTAGCAACACGATATACGTAATAAGATCAGCGGGGGGATTTCGCACAAAAGGAAAGATAAGGGGATGCTTACAGGGAGACACCAGGGGGCAACCACGCGGGCTCGACGGCGCTGGAACGCCGGCGAGGCAGCGACGGCGGCTGCGAAGGCTGGACAGCCTCTGGGTTCGCTGGAGAGGGTGGTGCGACGAGTAGAGGAGGGTGGTGGTCAGCTCTGGTGATCGAGGGGGAAAGGAGGTTGCGCGGGTGATGAGGAGTGGTCGGCGGCGATGGGAGGCGGCGACGGCAGCACAGCGCGCAGGTGGCGTGGCGTCGGGGCAGGCGCTGAAGGAGGAGGGAGAACGGAGGAAGGAGGTGGGAGCGCGGTGAGGTTGTGGAGTCGAGGACGGCGACGGCGAGGTCGCGGGGAGGTCGACGGCGAGGGCTCGTGGTGGCTAGGGTTAGGGTTCGAGTTCTCGTGGGTTCCTTCTCGCGATGGTTTCCTATAGGGGACGTGAGGAAGATAAATATAGAGGGAGAGAGAGAGATTTGATGAGGAGAGATAGAGAGAGAGTGGGAATAGGGTGGGGCCCACGAGAGCAACCTGATTGGTTGAGACAAGATTTAAAAGGAAAATTTTGAAGGATTTGAACGATTTATGGTTACAGAAGATATATATTCGTATATATTTTAGTTTAAGATATTTAATTAAATGGGCATTTTCGGCGCTAAATGAAACATTTCCAAATCGCGCCCGGGTTGCGCCCAAATGTTTCAAATTCAAATTATAGGATTTTAAGCGAGTTCCAAATTTTGAAAAGAGGTGTTTTGTGATTAAAATGCATGCCCCCAAGTCGGACACTTGCACGCGCGCGTAGTCGTCCAAACTTGCCCGTTTCACCGAACGGGACGAAATCTCGACGCGCGGACGCTACCACGCGACTAGTGGCGACGAGTAGGCCAACATGGATATTTTTAATTTCATTTTAGGAGTTAAAATTTGTTATGTGCCAAAAGGACTTAACCGGTTAAAATTTTGCTAAAAGCACCAAACAATCAGGATAATAGGAATGAGCAATGTATAACAGTCAACTAGCCATAGAAAAAGTATTATTGGGCTCGGGTGTTACACATGTCCATAATCCAAGATAACATGAGTCAATAATAAATAAATGCGGAAGCGAAAGATCCAATACAAAATAACTGGAATGTATGTCCCATAATGCGGGCTCACATTAGGAATAAAATGCAGGAAAGAAAAGCTAACTACTACAGACACTCACAGCTCAGCCTGCTGGCTGAAGTACTCCTGCTCGGATTGCGACAGCGGTACAGAATCTGGGCCATGCAAAACCCAGACGTCAGCGCGTCAAGTCATCAAGTAATATAATATGAACAGTGTAGCAGGCAATGCAATATAAACATGAATAAAACAAGAGTAACAATAATATAAGTTAGAGCAGTGCAGGGTAGTGTGTGTGGGTAAACTAAACTGTGCTATCAGGTTCTCTGTTCTAAAGTCTTTGAAATCAAATTGATGAATCATCGATGTAACTCAATAGTATCCTGTGCATGCCCGGGACCACGGTCTAAGACTCTCGGGCTGAAACCGAGACGTGCCGCTAGGCACTAACAGGGAAAGGATAAAGACCAACGATGTCAGCAGCATCGTCACGAGGCGGGCCTGGCCTCTAAAACTGATCAGTACAGGTAGTGAACTGTTGAGTTACAAGTCAGGTTTCATCTTTGATTTCCCCATACCCCCAAGTTATGTGCAAGTCAAGTCAGGAACTAATGCCAACACATGATCAGGTAAGCAGGTTTGTCTGGATAGACAACAGGAACGGTCCATGAGGACTACAAGTCAGGTTTGTTGGCATTAGACATAAGATCAGGTAACGGATCAGGTTATGGTATATCAGGTCAAATCAAGCAGAATACGGTACCATGTCGGGTAGAACAATATATATATAACAAGTCAGGTCAAGATGTAAACAATAACATGGGTGTGCTCACAATCAGTTATACAAGCAAGCATGGTTATCATCAACATGATATAAGCAATAAATTAAGCAATAGGCAGATTTACTCAATTTGCAGTACAGTAATCAGTCGTGTCACAGAGATGATTTTAATGTTATGCGAATGCAGTATGACTATTATGGCCTTTTAATCATGTTACCGAGTTTAAGCACTTTAGAGGTGCAATGATTTATATAAAGGTTCAAAACAGCTATTACAGGTTAAAGTGCATACGAGTGTCCGAATGGAACAAAATTATAGAGATAAATTCCATAAGCTATGTTAATATTAAAAATGTGTTTAAACAGGTGAATGTGGTTATTAGGTTCAATTGCAAGTTGTAGGTTCCAATTTTAAAGATAAAATGATATATAACAATACTGTACATGAAAATGAGAAATGATTGTACCAAAGTTAAATTTACAGGTTTAGGGTGTCATAATATATCTGTAAATATTGTATAGCATGTAGTAAGGGATACTTGCCTCGACGGGTCGCGAATCGGGAAAACGGAACGTTAACCGTCGGCGGGGAAAACTCGCGACGGCGCACGGTTCACGGAATGAACCCAAACGACGAACAATGGAACCACACGGGTCGGGGTACCTCGCTGGAACGTCGGGACACGTCGTCGGCATCGTCGGTTTCCGGCCGAGGAATGAACAGTTGTAAAACATCAAGACATGCATAAGAAGGAAACGAAATATAAAGAAATACAAGGAAGGAGGGAAGGAGATCTAAGAAGGGTGCTCACGATGATCAGTACAGGGGTCGAGATCGTCGGTTGCGACGACGGTGTTCCGGCGGTGAACAGTAGCACCTTCATGAGCCCATATCAGTAAAGATCCATGAAGCAAGTACAGAAGAAAAGGAAGAATGAGATGGAGAAAGTGCTTATAGGGTGTTCAAGGGGGTCTGGTGATCGTCGGCGGCGACCCGGGGCGGCGCAGACGCATGCAGGGAAAGCTCAGGTGGCCGCGGCGCTGGTGCAGGTGTACGGGAAGAAGGAAAGCGAGGGAGGAGGAAGAGGTGGCTTGGCTACGACGAGGGCGCGGGGACGACTAGACCGGCGGTACTGGTGCCGGCGATGGGGTTGCGGCGGCGACGGGGGACGAGGCGACTGAGTTCAACGATGGGTTAGGGTTATCGTTGGAGAGAACTGGGGGGGGGGAAAGATTTAAAGAAAAAAAGGAAGAGAGAGAAAGATTATGGGAGAGAGAGAGGAGAGAGAGAGACGGGGATTGGTGAGAGAGAGGAGAGAGAGAGAGACGGGGCCCACGTAAAAAGGGCGATGATTGGTTAAGGCCGTTAAAGAAAAAATTATTAAAGATTTAAAGATTTTGAACAGAGAAAATCTTATAGGTTTAAGGAAAATATTCGATGATTTGGATATTAAAAATTTGGGATTTTGGCGCAAAATAAAACATTTCCAAATCGCTCCCGGGTCGGGTCCAAAAATTTTAAATTGAAATAATAGGATTTTAAGCAGGATCCAAAATTTAAAATGAAGTGTTTTATTATCAAAAAGCATACCCCCAAAACGGACACACGTACGTGCACGTAGCCGTCCAAACTCGCCCGTTTCGCTGAACGGGACGAGAACACGATGCACGGACGCTACAGCAGGGTTAGGGGTGTCAAGTAGGCCAAGATGAATATTTTTAATTTTATTTTCGATGCCAAAAATTGTTATATGCACAAATGAATTTGCCGGGTAAAATTTACAGTAAGTAATAAACAAGCAAGATAAATGAAATGAAGGTCACACTCCATTCATAAAGTAACAGAAATTAGTAGCATTGGGCTCGGGTGTTACAAAAGTATTAAGATTCTTCGATCTGATCGAGGAGGAGAATACTTAAGCAATGAGTTCCTAGATTATCTAAAAGAGAATGGAATTCTCTCTCAGCTTACTCCTCTTTATACACCACAACACAACGGTGTATCGGAATGGAGGAATCGCACCCTATTAGATATGGTGCGCTCTATGATGAGCACAGCTGAGTTGCCAATTTCCTTCTGGGGATATGCACTGGGGACAGCTGCAGACCTATTGAATATGGTTCCCACCAAATCTGTGCCAACCACTCTATATGAGATATGGAAAGGAAAGAGACCATATCTTAATTATGTTAGGATATGGGGTTGTCCGGCATATGTGAAAACACAAAATCCGGACAAGCTCAGGGCAAGGTCTATTCTGTGTAAGTTTATTTGATATCCCAAACATTCGCGCAGGTATATCTTCTACCACATCGAGGAACAAAAGGTGTTTGTTTCTCGGCACGCCACCTTTTTAGAAAATGAATTTCTTGCAAAAGAGCTTAGTGGCTCTGAGGTAGAACTGGAAGAAGTTCCAGCAACACAAACTACGACAGAAGATTTAGTGGAACCAGAGGATTCAGTAGTACCCAACGAATCTCAGCCTCTCCGCCAATCTAGCAGGGTTTCTTATCCACCTGAGAGATACTACGGTTTTCTCGTTGATGGTAGGGGCGAGGATTGCATCATGGAAGATGATGACCCAACTAGTTTCGAGCAGGCCATCACGAGTGGCGACTCTGTGAAGTGGCTGGATGCAATGCGATCTGAGATGGAATCCATGTACACCAACAAAGTATGGACTTTGGAAGTTGCTCCTGAAGGGGTAAAACCTATTGGGAGTAAATGGATCTTTAAGAAGAAACTTGGTGTAGATGGAAAAGTTGAGACTTTCAAAGCTAGACTTGTTGCAAAAGGTTTTCGTCAACGACCAGGTGTGGATTATGACGAAACCTTTTCTCCAGTGGCTATGCTTAAGTCCATCCGGATCCTACTTGCCATTGCTGCATACCATGACTATGAAATCTGGCAAATGGATGTTAAGACCGCTTTTCTAAACGGTGATTTAGAAGAGTGCGTGTACATGACTCAGCCAGAGGGCTTCGTAGATAGTGGGAGCAGCGGAAAGGTGTGCAAACTGCTTAAATCCATCTATGGGTTAAAGCAAACATCGCGGAGTTGGAACATCTGCTTTGATGTTGTAGTCAAAGAGTTTGACTTCATCTAAAACGTAGATGAACCTTGTATCTATAAGAATGTTGCAGAGAGTAAAGTTGTCTTCCTCGTATTGTATGTGGATGACATACTCTTGATAGGAAATGATGTTCCTATGCTGCAATCGGCCAAGCTCTTCTTATCACAAAGATTCTCAATGAAAGATCTAGGTGATGCCTCCTGCATACTGGGAATTATGATCTATAGAGATAGATCTAAACGGATACTGGGATTGTCCCAATCCAGGTACATTGATACTATACTAAAAAGGTTTAGTATAGAAGAATCCAAGCGTGGGAACCAAACCACGATCTCTGGACTCACTCTCTCCAAAGAGATGTCTCCCAAGACTGATTTGGAGAGAGCTCGCATGCAAGGGATACCCTATGCTTCGGCAGTAGGCTCTATCATGTATGCGATGCTATGTACCAGATCCGATGTAGCATACTCACTAAGTGTAGTGAGTCGGTATCAAGCAGATCCTGGAGAGAGTCACTGGACAGCTGTGAAGAACATTCTCAAGTACTTGAGAAGGACTAAAGAGATGTTATTGATGTATGGTAACGGAGAACTCCAGGTGGAGTCCTTTACCGATTCCAGCTTCCAGAGTGATAAGGACAACTCTAAGTCGCACTCGGGATTTGTCTTTACCCTCAATGGGAGGGGCGGTATGTTGGAAGAGTTCCAAATAGGATACCGTTGCAGACCCGACGATAGAGGCTGAATACATCGCTGCCAACGATGCTGCCAAAGAAGCTGTCTGGATAAAGAAGTTCATCACTGAACTTGGTGTGGTTCCGTCCATTGAGCATCTAATACCTTTGTATTGCGATAACAATGGAGCTGTGGCTTTGGCCAAGGAACCAGGTCCTATCAGAAGTCCAGACATATTCTGAGGCGGTATCACCTGATCAGGGAGATAGTTGATCGCCGGGAGATCGAGGTCAGGAGAGTTGATACGAAGGACAACACTGCGGATCCACTCACGAAGGCCATTCCCCAGATACAGTTTGAGAGATTATTCGGGATGCTAGGTATGAGATACTACAACAGCTAGCCTTAGTGCAAGTGGGAGATTGTTAGTTATATATATGCCCTAGAGGCCATTGTTGCACATATGATGTATATTATAATGGATGCTTAAATATATATAGAGAGGACTTTCTTGCTCGTCATGATAGTATGCTATTTGGTTTCTCTTTATCTTAACATGTTGACTTATATTAGTTTACTGTCTTACTCTCACATGTTGATAAAGCCCTTAGGATATGTACTCGACTACTGGGAATATGATGAGATCATACTAGTGGGGCCAGAATAGTCGATGAGTACATCCTATAACTGTTCCTAGTCGAGAGTGTATCGAGATAGGGCATTGATACACCAGAGTAGACTAGCATATACGCATCTTGACCCATATGATGGGCGATGGATGAACCCATATCCATCGGTGTTTGACATCAAGGATGGTGTACAGGTGCTCAGTGGAGACTGGGTACACTGGACGGACTCGCCGAGAACTCCCAGATGGTATTATACCTCACATCAGATAGCAGTTCTTCGGTGACACTGGTACAGGTTAGTCTGTAGACCCGAGATCGTTATAGAGTCTTGTGAGATTCCCACCTTACCACGTCCAAGAGGGCGTGCAAAACGGTGGCTTTTGGGTGCAGTCCCGAATCACATGGAGGCAATGAACGATAGGAGGGGATTCGCCTCTCCCGGTATAGGGAGTTGATGTTGTGCTGTGTTCGATTGGCTATAACTGGAAGTCCCTGGCCAGGGCTGATATAGAGATTTACTGGTAAGTGTTACCAGTAGTTTCTCGACCTGTTATGAGCCTCACATTGACACGACTTATCGGTTACTGGGGTATGGCGTATACCACCCCTATACTAGATATGCAACATATCAGACGAAGAGACCAGACTGTACGAGTGTTACTGATTGGATTCACAGGAGAATGTACAGGCTTGCTTGTTGATCTTCTGATCGTTCAATACCTGGGTGGCTGTTACGTTTAGCTGACCGCTTGCAGCTTGTGGGTGTTTAATATGATCATCACCTACTGCCGGCGTATTGACGATTCTTTGGAGTCCTACACAGAGGTTTCTTGACTCAGGCAAAACGGAGTAGGAGCACATATGTGATGTGATATATGCGGGACCGAGAATAATACGATATGAGATACCGTATTCTATTCTCACGATATTTGATATCAGCCAGGTCATCGGATCAAGTGTTGATTCGATGAATCGGTACATGATGTATTAGTCGGTTATATGCGGTATAGCCGGATTGTCGGATAAAGTGTTGATTCGATAATTTAATGTATAATTATATATGTGATATATTATATTACATTATCTAATATTGGCTCGCTTTATTTTCATTTTCTCACCGGATAATACATTGATATATATGCGATATATGTTAATTGTATTATTTTCTTTTGTTACAAAAATATATTATATATGTGATATATAATATTGTAACAAGTTATGATTACAAATGCAACATGATTAGTGGAGATTAAACATGGTTAGGGTTTGATTTGGGTTAATCTTTTCTAGAAGCTTCTAGAAGCTTTTGTTTTGTTTCTTGCAAAGATATTATGGTTGATATGTTTGAAGATATTTTCCTAACCCAACCCATACCCTTTACCCTAGTTAAATCTCTACAATGGTTAAGTCTTTCTTGACTTAACCATGGTTGCAATTATAATGATAATAACAATTCATTATTCATCACAAAAGAAATCATTCTTCTTCTTCTTCCTTGAGCTCTTGAAAAGCTTTCTAGGTTTTTCTTTTGTGATGGATTAGTGTGAGATTATGAAAGCAAAAGAGAGTTAAATTCCTACTTCATCATTCTCATCTAATCTAGCCAATTACATTAGAGTGTTCACTTCATTAATACTTGATTAGTGTGTGAGAGCTTGAGTTAAAGAAACTTCAAGGTAGATTATCTTTGAAAAGAAAGTCTTCAAGCAAGCATGGATCATTCGGGTTGTGGAGCTTCTCTTGAGACCGGGAGATCATGGATCGTGGCGAAAGGACTACTACTCGGAGCTTATGAAGCGAAGGAGCGGACTACAAAGATTGTAATCCCTCACTCTTAGTTGTAAAGGTGTTTACTTGCATGTTTAACCCTAATTATCTAGCAAAGATCCTCTCTTTGGGTTGTTCAGCACGTCTAAATTTTAAATCGGGCATGGTTGATGCCTTATAGACCCTTTTTACAGTGCCTAGTAACCCTACACCGCACCGGCTGCAGTTGATAGCTAGGGCGTCGGCAAACCCCAACATGGTATCAGAGCCACTTTATAAACCTTGACTAGCTAGCTTGCACAAGTTCAAAGCATCGATCGATGGAATTATCCGAACCATTTTTCCCTTAAGCCATGCTTGCTGTCGTTTTTGAAAGTTGTTCAAAAAATTATTCAGAGTGTATTAAAAATACGTGCAGGCATTAATAGGGCACCAGAAGAAATTTGAGCGCCTAAGTCAATATTTTGGCCGCGGAATCGACGCAAACCATGCCTATTGGCGGCACATCCGCGGCGCTTTTGTGGTGATATGGTGCAAATTTTTTTCCGGTACTCTATTTAATGGAAATATGATTTTTGGGATATTTGGTTTTGCCCCAGATTTGTTTGAGTGTTGTTTTGCATTTGGGGCCAATTTAGAAAAGTTTTAGTCGATTGAAATTTTGAATATGTGTTTATCAGTGCATGTGTTAATATCTGCGACCGTGAATATCATTGAGCTGTACAACCTGACTAGTTGCTATATGTTCAATTAGACGGGTTTGCGAACATGATATTTACATTGATGTTCTGTGTTGTGCTGATATTGTGGATCGGTTTTCGTGGTGGATAGCCTATGGTGTAATGGTAGTAGTACAGTTTAGATTCATTTGTATATTCAGTATTGCGGGACGAGCGTCCGACATGTGGACTGCCGTCTCTTCCAGATTGTATATTCTTTCATTGGGGCACGACCGGGTTGAAGTCGATGTCACTATTGTGTATATATTTTCTTTTCTATACTAGGATTACCCCGCGGTAGAGTGCTCGAATAGCCGGATTCTACAGGACAACAGGCCTGCATCTCATGGCGTTGAGATGGAGGGGGCCTCACTCTAGAATTTGCGGGCTATTCGCTGCACTCGTAGGGGGTATAGGATGACCTACGGAGGGGTGCTCAAGTTACCAGATTCCGTGAAGTGCTGGGTGGCCCATTCACTTTGTTGATTGGGGTTGCCTCACTTCTGGGATTGGCAGGTAACTTGGCGGGCTCGTAGGGGTCCTGGTTTACATTGCACAGGATGTCCACACGACTGGGGAATGTCGGGTTTTACTTACGGCTCATGTGAAACCCGCGGCTCCTAGATTATCCGTTATTCTGTGTTGCTTATCGCATTTATGTGATG
Source organism: Agapanthus africanus (assembly GCA_030015575.1). Taxonomy (NCBI): domain Eukaryota; kingdom Viridiplantae; phylum Streptophyta; class Magnoliopsida; order Asparagales; family Amaryllidaceae; genus Agapanthus; species Agapanthus africanus. Next base: position 345,424,734 of record JASDDO010000012.1, on the reverse strand, counting down.
TTGCTTATATCATGCCTGGGACATTATATATATTTATATATATACTAGTAGATATTGTATATGTTTTGCACCCGCGCTATCCAGCCCCCGCTCTGCCGTTAGTTAAGTAACCTAACGGTGCATGATGGGGCCCCGTGGTGAATGCGGATGGTATATACGTACATTGTATTTTCGTTCTTTTCTAGTGTGATATGGATTAAATGACGGGATTGCATTAACTCTGATTAATTCAAGGAAGAAACAAACCTATATGATGTTGTTGGAACGAATTTTTGAAAACTGATATTACAGACGTTTCCTTTTTCCTTGCATAGCGGTATTCGGTTATGAATATCCAGCACCTCATTCGATGAAGCAAGAGCCGAGATCCCTTCTTGGGGAGTGACCTCTTGAGCACAAGTTTGTGTCATTGTAATAACTTCACTATAGTCGATTCTTTTGCTTGCATCTTGGTATTCAGTTGGGAATATCCTGCACCTCATTCGATGAGGAAAAAGCCGAGATCCCTTCATAGGGAGTGACCTCTTTAGCAAAAGTTTACGCCACTATATATTTGTAAAGCTATTCGGTTCCTTCAACAATATCAAGTTCATTACGTTAAAGGTTTTTCGCCAAAAATCAGCCGTAGCCCTCCGTCATTTCAGATGGGTACCACCTAGTATTCGTGCTATGTTTGTTGGAAAGCGCAAGACATAGTGATACGTAGCTGAGGGACATTTATCTGTTGTATGGATATGCGATTGATCGAGACAGTCGTACAACTTTATTGGCAGGCGTCAAGAGTTTGTGAGAGTGGGTTCGAGTTAATCCAGGACAATGACGGGTTGAACTTGACTAGTGGCCAATAACTTGTTAGCAAGCGTCAAGGTTATAGGTCGTCAGGGGCAAAAACCACATCGGGAGTTTCAAACATACAGGAAACTTGCCAGGCATGCGAATACCTTCTGAAGTGTGGTAACTTGAGTGGCTTCCATCAAGTTATCATGCAATAATAGTTGGATCCCGATTCCCACTGATGAGTAGGTGTTACTCCTCGGGTGATTTTCATATGAACCCGACTAATTCTCCTTTTGGGGTTTGAAGGAGAATTTGAGGAAACAGTGGGAGCCATACTAATTAGATAAAGTGATTAACCAATTTGATCAAGATTAGAGTGCATGCTGAGTGTTTCTTTTCTCTCTCTTTGGCAGCGACCATGACCTGACCTTAAACTAAAACTCTTATACCAAGTTAACCGAACCTTCTTACACATTTGGCTTTGGATTGTCATTCAGTCGCATATATCATTGCCACTCCTACATCACCTTTGTATTTCTCCAGAACACTCCGTATCACTACGAAGATCTATATTTCTTAGATATTCCATCGTATAGTTACATACGAACTCGAAGAAACTTGTTTTTGATCGAAGATGGATTCTGGTTCAGGAGAAATAGAATAGGATTATTCAGTTGTCTTTTCTATTTACCTTCTTTCAGGTTGCGTGGGCTCCAGATATTAGGAGAGTACACCTATTACGCTTATTGGATAGTCTTCTTCCAAACCATAGGCAGGTGCCGAAAGATAGGGAAGGAAGAAAACCAATTAGCCTAAGTGTGGTGTACAGAAGGTAATAAGTAAAGACATATAAAGGGATTAGATTGAGGGCAAAGGAAATTGCAACTACTATCATTCACGACAAAGTCACATATATCTCTGTCGCTCCTACTTCACCTTTGCATTTCTCCAAAACACTCTGTATCACTACGAAGATCCATATTGCTTGGATATGCCATCATATAATTACATACGAATTCGAAAAAACTTGTTTCTGTTCGAGGATGGTTTCCGGTTCTGGAGAAATTGAATAGGATTATCCAGTTGTCTTTTCTCTTTACCTTATCTCAGGTTGCGAGGGCTCCTAGTATTAGGAGAGTACACCTATTGCACTTATTGGATAGTCTTCTTCCAAACCTTAGGCTAGTGCCGAAGGGTAGGGAAGGAAGAAAACCATTTGCCTAATTATGGTATAGAGAAGGTAATAAGTAAAGACATATAAAGGGATATGGGTGAGGGCAAGGAAATATACGGTTACTGTCATGAATCTGGATAGTGGAAAAGGCATTACTAGGAATACCAAGCCACCCCTTCGAAACATTTTCATGTTTCAGTTTCACTGTGCAGTGTTAATTGAAAATTGTTTTCCCAATTAGATTCCGACTCTAGAGTATATATTTACCAGACTTGATTCTCACATCTGTATGGCATTACAGATGCTGAGTCGGAGTAGAATATTGGGAATTTGGTGATTATATCTTTAATATATCAGAATTCTTTGTAATTGGTGGTATTTGAAGAAATCACCTGGGTTTTGCCGAACGACAAATATTTGGTTTTGATTATCCGTTGTATTGCACCAGTTTCAAACCGATATATCTGTACGTTTATTTTATAAAGTGAGATATAACCTTTTGAAATTATGTTTATAACATTTACCTATATCAGTTGATGGTTAGGTAAGGTGCATTCAACAACGGTGTAATTCTTCTTAAGCATAGCACGATTTTCAATCTACGACGCACAAGGTTTGAGTTATAAAACTCAGAAGACTTATACAAAGTACTGTATGTTGTCCGATGTCCATTAGGACAAAAGGGTTGTTACTCGTACTATATTCTGTTTGCTTATGACTTCTTTAGTTTTAGACAAGTATTTCGTTGAAATACAAGGTCCAAATTTTGAGAAGTTATAGGTATAAGATAAAAGTAGAGAACCGCATGTTGCAAGTATCAGGATTCTTCGAGGCGATCGAAGTTGTAGATACTTGTGCTCAGTATTCCGTCATAAGTAATATTTTGAGAACTTGCTTCTCTTTCAGGTTACATATACATGGGTGCATTCCTTGATGAGTAATGCTGCTTAGCCTTCTTCCATTTTATCGATATGCATAAGAAACAGTTGCATGATTTTTGAATCAGGTTCCAATTGGTTTCGACAATCCATTAGCCACTCCACAGATTTGGTGGGTAACCTCAGCCACCCGAGAGGTACTTCGGTCTCCTGAAAGACGGTGACAGGGAGGTTTTGATGACCCAAGCTTGCCACTACTGCTGTCTTAGACTATGAGATCTGGCAGGTGGATGAGTATAACGTCGTTCTAAACTAGCTTTAGAAATGCACATGTATATGACTCTGCCAGAGGGTTATTGTAGTCAATGGGAGCAGCGGAAGAGTGTTGGGCAAGTAGCTTGTGTTTATTTATAGACTAAAGCAGGTATAGTGGAGATAGATCATCTATTTTTGATGTGACAGTCATAGAGTTTGACTTCATCAGAATAACAGATGGATCTGGTAAGAAGGTAGTAAGGAGAGATGTCCTAGTATTTGGATGACATGCTCTTGATAGGAAGTGATATTCCTATATTACGATCGGTTATATTGTGGTTGTCACAAGTTGTTTCTCCACAATGGATCTGGATAAAATATTAGGGATTCTGGTTACTAGATGTATGGTTTTAGATCTAGATTTGGGAAGTGTCCTAATTCGGGTACTATGACACTATTCTAAAGTATTTTAGATTGGACGACTCCTGGCGTGGTGGTGTACCCGCATGTGATGGAGTCACCCTCTCTAAAGAGATGTCTTCTAGACTGATAAGGAGAGGGATTTGCATGATTGACATATCTTTTGCTTAGGCAATTGAGTCAATCATGAGATGTCAAGTACCACACCAGATATTGCTTTTGCACTGGCTGCAATAAGCATATATTAATCCAATCCTGGAGAAACATTTGGAAGCAGTTATGGACATGAGAGAATGTTCTTGGTATATGGTAATGGCAGCCTCCTTCAGGAGGCGGTTATCATTTTAGGCTTTCAAGGTGACATAGATGACAGAGTGACTGTCAGAGTTAAAGTTTACCCTTTTCTGAGGGGCAGTATGTTGGACAGGTGGTCCAAGCGGATACCGAGGAAGGCATGGCGCAGGATACTGATTAAATTTAGTGGATGATACGGTCTAAGAAGTTTGTTGGATTTGGAGTTCATTTGTGAACTAGGTCACATCAAATATCCAGACAAATTCTAAGACATGTATGCTCATTTCGGGAGATAGTCTTTCTCCGCGATATTGAGATATAGAAAGATAAAGATAGAAACACTGGAGTGGATCCACTCACTGAGGTTATTTCTCGAATGCAATGGTTTCACAAACAGGCTTTGTGAGGCTGATTAATAGAGAAGTTAGGTGTTCGGTATCACACGAGCTGTGAGTATGCGACACCGAAATAATTAGCCTTAAGTGCAAGTAGGAGATTGTGTTAGTTATATGTATGCCCTAGAGGCCATTACTGTACATACGATGTATATTGTAGTGGATGCTAGGACATATATAGGGAGGACTTTCTTGCTCGACATGATAGTATGCTATCTGGTTGTACTTTATCTTAACATGTACTTTGATTGTCTCTATATTACATGTTGATAAAGCCCTTAGGATATGTACTCGACTACTGGGACTATTATGAGATCATACTAGTGGGGCCACGGTAGTCGACGAGTACATCCTATAACTGTTCCTAGTCGAGGGTGTATCGAGACAGGGCATCGATGCACCAGAGTAGACTAGCGTATACGCATCTTGACCCATATGATGGGCGATGGATGATCCCATATCCATCGGTGTTTGACATCAAGGATGGTGTACGGGTGCTCAGTGGAGACTGGGTACACTGGACGGACTCGCCGAGAACTCCCAGATGGTATTATACCATACGTCAGATGGCAGTTCTCTGGTGACACTGGTACAGAGTAGTCTGTTGACCCGAGATCGTCATAGAGTCTTGTGTGGTTCCCACTGTACTTTGATTTCCATCATACCACGTCCAAGAGGGCGTGCAAAAAGGTGGCTTTTGGGTACAGTCCCGAATCATATGGAGGCAATGAGCGATAGGAGGGGATTCGTCTCTCCCGGTATAGGGAGTTGATGTTGTGCTGTGTTCGATTGGCTATAACCGGAAATCCCTGGCCAGGGTTGCTGAGATTTACTGGTAAGTGTTATCAGTAGTTTCTCGAACTGTTATAGACCTCAAATCGACATGACTTATCAAGCTACTGGGGTCTGACGTTTACCACCCCTAGGCGAGATATGCGACATATCAGACGACGAGACCGGACTGTACGGGAGTGTTACTGTTTGGATCCACAGGAGAATGTACAGGCTTGCTTGTTGATCTTCTGAGCGCTCAATACCTGGGTAGCTGTTACGTTTAGCTGACCGCTTGTAGCTTGTGGGTGTTTGATATGATCATCACCTACTGCCGGCGTATTGACGATTCTTTAGAGTCCTACACAGAGGTTTCTTGACTCAGGCAAAACGGAGTAGGAGCACATATGTGATATGTGCGGGACCGAGGATAATGCGGTATGTGATATCGAATTGTATTCTCGCGATATTTGATATCAGTCGGGTCATCGGATCAAGTGTTGATTCGATGAATCGGTACGGATAAATATTAGCCGGTTATATGCGATATAGCCGGATTGTCGGATCAAGTGTTGATTCGATAATTTAATGTATAATAATATATGTGATATATTAAATTGCATTAACTAATATTTGCTCACTAAAAGATTCTTTTTCTCACTCGGGTAATACATTGATATATATGCGATATATGTTAATTGTATTATTTTATTTTGTTACGGTAAATATTATATATGTGATATATAATATTGTAACATGATATGATAACTAATGCAACTCGTTTAGTGGAGTTTAAACTTGATTAGGGTTCGGATTAGGGTTAATCTTTCTAGAAGTTTCTAGAAGGATTTGTTTTGTTTTGTGAAAGATATTTGTTCATGACTCATGCTTTAACTTTACCCAAAACCCTAACCCTAGTCAATTCTCTACAATGGTTAAGTGAACCATGGTTGCATTATTCTTCATATTAATCCTTCATTTCATCCATGGAAAAGCTTGCTAGTTTTTCAAAGGTGATGAATAATAGTGAGAAAAAGATAAATAAATAGAGCAAAATTCCTACTTCATCATCCTCATCTTCCCTTGCCATTTAGATGAGGGTGTTCACATCATTTTATGAGTGTTAGCTTGTGTTAAAGAAACTTCGAGGTAGATCATCTTAGTATCGAAGATCGGAAGCAAAGGTTGCGTCTTTCTCTTCGTGGAACCTCTCGAGAGTCCGGATCCCGATGATCGCAGCGAAGGGACCATAACACGGAGCATATGAAGTGAAGGACCGGGTCTACAAAGGTTGTAATCCCTCTCACTTAGTGTTAAAGTGTTTAGCATGCAAGTTATCGCCTAATCTCTAGTTTAAAGTTCCGTATTCGGGTAGTTCGGCACGGCTAAAATTTTATTCGGGCATGGTTGATGTCTCGTAGACCCTTGTGCGTGTGCCTAGCAACCCTTCAGTGGTATCAGAGCCAAGCTAGAGTTTTAGGCGAAGTCTAGACGGAATTTGAAGTCCGAACGAACCCGAAAACCCAAACCTAGCATGCTCTCTGTCCGGATTTTAAATCGTGGATTTTTCCGTATTAAAAATGCCCAAAAAATTCAATAAATAATTATAAGAATTACTGTGCAAACTCAGGCGAACAATTCATCAAACAGAGCGCGGAACCGCGGCAGAAGCCCAGCTTCTGCGGCGGTTCCGCGGCAAGGTGATGACGTCACCTCCCAAATATTGCACAGTAATTCCTATTTTAATTTTCTGGGTTTTCTGGGAATTTTCAATATTTTTTCAAGAGTTGAATTTTCTGGAGTTGTTTTGGGGATTCGGTGTTTCGATCGGGGTATCAAATTTTGTTTATGTGGTTTTCCGGATAACTTTTAGAAACTGTTAAAATGTTCGAACGGATATCAATAGCTCACTTTTTCCCCTGTCGGAAATTTTTTCAAAAGTTGGATTTTTCCTCGTGTTTAAGAACGTTCTAAGTCGTGCAAGTAACTCGGTGGACCCTCTAGAAGACAACAAACCTTAACTCGATTATGTGACCGTCTTGAACTGCCCTTTGAACCTTAGGGTTTGGGGCAGTACGGCGTGCCACATGTGAGACGTTGGCTTGACCCTTCTACGGCTGGACCATTGGTACTGTGGCATGTAATGGATGTTTTTAAACTGTTTTCAAGTGTTGAGATATAATTGGGGAATTCTTGGGTGCTTGATGATTCGATCGGAAAGTTTAACTTTTTCTATTTATCTGGAATGTGATACAATAATTGGAATCCACAAGATAGTTATGAGATAACTAATTTGAATATTATAAACATAGCAGTTTAGTCTCAGATGATCGGTTGCCACGGAATTTTGATGTGATCAAAAGTCCGTCGCAATCACGTAGGGTACGCGGATACTCGCCGGGTAAACTTAATAGACAGCTACGCCCCATAGCCCCGACCAAGTGACTGTAGGAGAACCCCGTCGCCGAAAGCATCCGTTCGGGTGCTCCCGGTAGCGGTGTTCCGCCTTGGTGCACTTCGTCGACGGTATCGGGGGTGCTGCCGTCTACTAAAGTTTGCGACGAGCATTCGATCAGGACGTCGGGAATCTTGTTGAATTGGCCGACTTGATATTGAAAAGAGTTTTCGATAATGAGACTAAAATGCGGGGTTTATAATTGTTAGGCATGAGATGTCTAAGGAATTCATTTGGTTAGGCATGCGATGTCTAAGGAGGTTGCGGATTCCAACTGTTGTAGTTTTACACTTTCTTTTCTGTGACCGTAAGCGTAGTATGTAGTGTATCGCCGGCTTCGTTGCTATACATCAACGACAATCGGGATACGCATACTTGCTTACGTTGATGATATGTGATATTATGTGTTGCTGTGATATGTTCTATTGGATCGTCGCGTTTGAATAGCCGGGGGTTTTATGTGAGATGAGAGTTTTTCTTTTTCATTCATGTAAAATTCTTTTGTATGTAATATTCTTTTATTGGGGCACTTCCAGGTAGCGGAAGATGTCACCGTTGTATATTATTTACTTTTCCGCATTAGGTAGACCCAAGGCGGGGAGCACAAGTAACCGGGTTCTAGGGTCCAGTGAGAGACCATCTCGAGGAGTCGAGACCGGGTCTCCTAACCCTAGAATTGGCTGTGTTGCTTGCCGCTCTCGTAGGGGTCTAGGGATGTGGGTTTGGCTATTCATCGCGACCGTGGAATCCGTGTTTTATATAGGCTCGTATTGAAAACACGGACGTCCTAGTATATCCAATATTTCATATATGTTTTTCTGCTGCAATGTTCTGTGATGAGATCATATTACTGCCTGAGACGAATGTTTATATATTATATATATGAGATATATGTTATATTGCAGATTTCGTTTCAAAAGAGATGCTTATGAAGCATATTAAAATGGGACTTCATTAATGAGATTAATGAATTAAAAGAAACCTAAGATGTTGTAGAAACTTGTTTATAAAAACTGGTAGCTACAGTTGTTGCTTTGCATAGCGGTGTTCCTTGTAGAACATCCAGCACCTTATTCGATAAGGAAAGGACCGAGATCCCTTCACCGGGAGTGACTCCTTTAGCAATAATTGACAGATGCTACAACCCTCGGTTTGTCTTTTGATTGCTTCTATAGTTTCTGCTTTGCACAGCGGTATATATGATATATCCGGCACCTTATTCGATGAGGAAAGGGCCGACGATCCCTTCACCGGGAGTGACCCCTTTAGCAAAACTAGAAAAGCCTCAAAAACACTCCATTTAAAATCACTCGATTCTACAACGATTTCAAGTTCATTACGCAAAGGGTTTTCTGAAAAACCCGTCGTAGCCCTCCGTCATTTCAGATAAGTCCTACTTAGTATTCGTGCTACGTTTGTTGGCCTCCGTCAAGGCGTAGTGTGCGGTAGCTGACTAGTATTTATCTGCTTATGCATATGATGCAGATTGGATTAGGGTAGTCGTGCGGCCTTGTAGACCTCCGTCAAGGGTCGTGCGGGTGGGTTTAATTCAATCAGGAAATGACGGGTTGAACTTGACTAGTAGCCTATGGTTTGTTGACCTCCGTCAAGGTCATAGGACGCTAGGGGTAAAATATTATCGGAAATTTCAAGTGTTGAAATTTGCAATGAGATTGCATACCTTCTATGAGATAGTTGGATCCCGATACCAGCTGCGAGTAAGAGTTACTCCTGGGAGAGTTTTACACATTACAATTAGCCGATCAAGTAGGTGCCTAGAAAGCTGTTAACGGGGTTACGCCTCTGGGAAAACGAGGTTTACTGTAATTAGGTTCGTGAGAAAGCATGGGGGACCTCCCTCAAAGTACCGACACTGGCCTGGCTGAAAGATTGGCGAACTTGTAGCGTGTAATTAATCCCGACTAGTCTTTCCTTTTAGGGTTTGAAGGAAGATTTGACTAAAATAGTGGGAGACATCCTGATTAGATATATTATATAACCAATCTAATCTTGCAAGAGCATACGCTGAGTGTTTTCTTCTCTCTCTCTCCAGATAGCGACCATATCACGCCTTAATCAAGATAATAAAACGGATATATTGACCGAACCCGCTTGTTATACTGAGCTGGGGAACGTTGGTCCCGCTCCAACTTATAATTGTTATAAGACAGAGCAGGAAATTGGGGAATACCAGATTTCCCGTGCCGCCCAAACGAAGAAAGTGCATGTTGATGCATCATCTTCGGGTGTGTTCATTATAGAGAACTGTTTCTCAGTATCCTTTACGTCCTGGGTATGAGATACCGGATCAGGATCCCGTATATGTAATCTGTTACATGGGCTACAGATAGGTAGAGAACTGAGAACGGGTGATAAGTTTCATGAGACAGAAAACGGTGTAAGTGTTGCAGCCAAGTCTGTTGGTCACTGTCACCCTGTATTACCAGAATACATTGATTCTGAACGAATGTTATTAGATACCGAACCTGATATAAAAAATCATATCAGTCTCTTTATTAGTAAAGAAAGGATATAATTTTGTATTGTTGGATAATGTTTTGAACATTTCCTATATCAATAGTTGATCGGTTCAGGCACGTTATCTAAAAGCATTGAGGTTCTAAATCAAACTACAGTTCTTAGTATAAGGAACATACACAAGAGGAATAATTCAGAAATGAACAAATCCTTCTTGAGGTATTGTAGACTAGGTAATATCAATGCGACCCGACTGGCTGAAGTTACATAAAGATGCATATTCAAATTTGTTTGAATTTACATCTTGTAAAACTTGCCTGTCATGTCACAAAGATAAGATGACCACAGCTCTGTTTATTGGAAACAGAGAAAGAGTTAGGGAACTTTTGGGATTGATACATGTTGATGTATGAAAGTCCCCTGTCTACACATGCCAAGATCGGTTCTTTTTACTTCATTACGTTCTCTGATAATCTCTCAAGATTCAGACATATGTTCCTGTTGAAACACAAGTCCGAACCTTTTGAGATATTCACAGAATATAAGTTAGAAGTAGAGAACCAAAATACGGGTATAAGTATTATGTCCATTGATATGATCAAGGAGGAGAATACTTGAGCACGGAATTCCTGGACTATTCTAAAGGAGAATGAGATTCTCTCTCAGCATTACTCCTTCGTATACACCATAGCACGATGGTATATCGGGGCGGCGCATTAACACCCTATGTGATATGGTGTGCTCTATGATGAGTACTACTGAGTTTCCTATTTCCTTTAGGGAGTTATGCACTTGTGAAGCTGCATACCTATTGAATGTGGATTCAATAGTTTCCAACGAACCTCAGCCTCTCCGCCGATCTAGTACGGTTCCTCACCCACCTGAGAGATACTTCGGTTTCTCTATGACAGTGGGAGCGAGGATTGCATCATGAGATGATGACCCAACTGGTTTCGAGCTGGCCATCAGGAGTGGGACTCTGTAAGAATGGCTGGATGCTTATCGATCTGAGATGGAATCCTTATACACCAACAAAGTATGGACTTTGTTTGCTTTGTCTGAAGGGTTAAATCCCCATCAGGAGCGAATATATCTTGAGAAGATTACTTGGTGTGCATGGAAAAGTTGAGACTTTCAAAGCTATGCTTAAGTCCATCCAGATCCTACCTGCCACGGCTACATACCATGACTACGATATCTGGTGGTTGGGTGTCATGACTGCTTTTCTAAATGATGTTTTAGAAGAGAGTGTCTATAAGTACACAGCCAGAGGGCTTCGTAGACAGTGGGAGCAGCGGAAACGTGTGCAAGATGTTTTATATGATAAAACAGGCATCGCGGAGTTGGAACATCTGTTTTGATGTGGTAGTCAAAGAGTTTGACTTCATCAAAATGGTAGATGAACCTTGTATATACGAAAAGGTAGTAGAGAGTATGGTGGTGATCCTCGTAGAGTACGTGGATGACATACTCTTGATAGGGAAGGAGTTTCCTATGCTACGCTTGGTCAATCTCCGCTTATCACAAGGATTCTCCATATAAGATCAAAATGATACCTACTAAATCCTAGGTTTTGGATCTATGAGATAGATCTAATTGGATGTTAGGATACTCACTAGTTGTAGTGAGATGGTATCAATCGATCCTGGGGAGAATCACTGGAAAGGTTCCAGGGAGATAAGGACGACTGAATGTCAGTCGCAGGCATTGTCTTTACCCTCAGTAGAGGGACGGTATCGCGGAGAGGCAGGCAACAAAGAAGGAACCAGGCTAGGGACATGGTAATAGCAGTCTCTGTTCACTCATGCTTGGAAGAGTTCCAAGCTAGATACTGTGACATACTAGACGATTAAAGGCAAGATACATCGTTACAAAAGATGCTACCAAAGAGGCAGTCTGGATATATATAAGTTCATAAGATGAACTGTGTTCCTTCCATTGTGTGACAATGGGGTTGTGGCTTTAGCCAAGGAACTTCCGTCCCTTCAGAAATCCAGATATAATTCTTAGGCAGTATCACCTGATCATGGAGATGGTTGATCTCCAGGGAGATCGAGGTTAGGAGAGTAGACACAGAGGACAACAGCGCGAATCCACTCACAAAGGCCTTTTTCCCAGTAGAGACTTTTATGGGATGGTTGAGTATGAGATACTTCAACCGCAGCTAATTGTTGGGTATGCGATACCATAACAGATGGCCCTAGTGCAAGTGGGAGATTGTTAGTTATATGTATGCCCTAGAGGCCATTACTGTACATACGATGTATATTGTAGTGGATGCTAGGACATATATAGGGAGGACTTTCTTGCTCGACATGATAGTATGCTATCTGGTTGTACTTTATCTTAACATGTACTTTGATTGTCTCTATATTACATGTTGATAAAGCCCTTAGGATATGTACTCGACTACTGGGACTATGATGAGATCATACTAGTGGGGCCACGGTAGTCGACGAGTACATCCTATAACTGTTCCTAGTCGAGGGTGTATCGAGACAGGGCATCGATGCACCAGAGTAGACTAGCGTATACGCATCTTGACCCATATGATGGGCGATGGATGATCCCATATCCATCGGTGTTTGACATCAAGGATGGTGTACGGGTGCTCAATGGAGACTGGGTACACTGGACGGACTCGCCGAGAACTCCCAGATGGTATTATACCATACGTCAGATGGCAGTTCTCTGGTGACACTGGTACAGAGTAGTCTGTTGACCCGAGATCGTCATAGAGTCTTGTGTGGTTCCCACTGTACTTTGATTTCCATCATACCACGTCCAAGAGGGCGTGCAAAAAGGTGGCTTTTGGGTACAATCCCGAATCATATGGAGGCAATGAGCGATAGGAGGGGATTCGTCTCTCCCGGTATAGGGAGTTGATGTTGTGCTGTGTTCGATTGGCTATAACCGGAAATCCCTGGCCAGGGTTGCTGAGATTTACTGGTAAGTGTTATCAGTAGTTTCTCGAACTGTTATAGACCTCAAATCGACACGACTTATCAAGCTACTGGGGTCTGACGTTTACCACCCCTAGGAGAGATATGCGACATATCAGACGACGAGACCGGACTGTACGGGAGTGTTACTGTTTGGATCCACAGGAGAATGTACAGGCTTGCTTGTTGATCTTCTGAGCGCTCAATACCTGGGTAGCTGTTACGTTTAGCTGACCGCTTGCAGCTTGTGAGTGTTTGATATGATCATCACCTACTGCCGGCGTATTGACGATTCTTTAGAGTCCTACACAGAGGTTTCTTGACTCAGGCAAAACGGAGTAGGAGCACATATGTGATATGTGCGGGACCAAGGATAATGCGGTATGTGATATCGTATTGTATTCTCGCGATATTTGATATCAGCCGGGTCATCGGATCAAGTGTTGATTCGATGAATCGGTACGGATAAATATTAGCCGGTTATATGCGATATAGCCGGATTGTCGGATCAAGTGTTGATTCGATAATTTAATGTATAATAATATATGTGATATATTAAATTGCATTAACTAATATTTGCTCACTAAAAGATTCTTTTTCTCACTCGGGTAATACATTGATATATATGCGATATATGTTAATTGTATTATTTTATTTTGTTACGGTAAATATTATATATGTGATATATAATATTGTAACATGATATGATAACTAATGCAACTCGTTTAGTGGAGTTTAAACTTGATTAGGGTTCGGATTACGGTTAATCTTTCTAGAAGTTTCTAGAAGGATTTGTTTTGTTTTGTGAAAGATATTTGTTCATGACTCATGCTTTAACTTTACCCAAAACCCTAACCCTAGTCAATTCTCTACAATGGTTAAGTGAACCATGGTTGCATTATTCTTCATATTAATCCTTCATTTCATCCATGGAAAAGCTTGCTAGTTTTTCAAAGGTGATGAATAATAGTGAGAAAAAGATAAATAAATAGAGCAAAATTCCTACTTCATCATCCTCATCTTCCCTTGCCATTTAGATGAGGGTGTTCACATCATTTCATGAGTGTTAGCTTGTGTTAAAGAAACTTCGAGGTAGATCATCTTAGTATCGAAGATCGGAAGCAAAGGTTGCGTCTTTCTCTTCGTGGAACCTCTCGAGAGTCCGGATCCCGATGATCGCAGCGAAGGGACCACAACACGGAGCATATGAAGTGAAGGACCGGGTCTACAAAGGTTGTAATCCCTCTCACTTAGTGTTAAAGTGTTTAGCATGCAAGTTATCGCCTAATCTCTAGTTTAAAGTTCCGTATTCGGGTAGTTCGGCACGGCTAAAATTTTATTCGGGCATGGTTGATGCCTCGTAGACCCTTGTGCGCGTGCCTAGCAACCCTTCAGATTGTTGGCTAATGTGCCGTCAAAGCAATTATTGTAATCACAGGCATGTGATTATGATGATTGAGGGAGGACCTATACGGGTAGAACAATCTTACTCAAGATGATAGTATGCTATCCGGTTTGTCTCTATCATCATATACATGCATTATGTGGTATTACAGATCACTATTACATATTGATAGAGCCCATAGGATTCATGCTTGACTACCAGCATTATGATGGCGATCATATACGTGGGAGCTGGGTGGTTATAAGCACATCCTTAAATGTCCATAGTCGCGGGAGTATCGAGACTGGGCATCGATACTCTAGAGTAGACTAATGTATACTTATCGAGACCCCAAGGGGCGGTGGCCGGTCTCACAAGCCATTGGTGTAAGTTAATCACCTAAGATAGTATACATGTGCTCATTGGGTTATGAGTACACTGGACGGACTCGCCGGGAACATGCTAGATGGTATTATACCTATTGTCGATAGCAGTTCCCAGGTGATATGAGTACAGGTTAATCCGTTGACCTAAGATCGTCATCTGTTTCGTGTGAGTTCCTACTGTGCTTTGATTACTACCCTACCACGGCTCAAAGGAGTCGTGCAAATAGGTTTTAATTGGGTACAGCCCGAGCAACATGGAGGCAGTGAGCGGATCGTCGGGGATTCATCTCTCCCGGTATTGGGGGTTGATGCCGCACAGTGCATGGGTGGCATCGCCAGAAATCCTTGGCCAAGGTAGTCGAGAATTACCGATCCAGGATCAGTAGTTTCCCAGTGGGTGATGGGTTTCATACCGATACGAAATATCGCGTTATTAGGGATCTGACTTTATCTACCCCATAGACCCGATATGCGATACTCTTTGACGAACAGACCGGACTGTACGGAGATTGTCACTGTCAGGCCCAGTAGGGGTATGGATGAGTTTGCTTGTCGGCCTTCCATTCGCTCAATACCTGGGTAGTCGTTACGTACAGCTAGTGTCGCTGACGTGCTTGTGGTTAAACCCAATGCCAGTGTATTGACGAGTCTTTAGAGTCCCACACAAAAAGTTTTCATGGTTCAGGCGATATGGTGTAGATGACGTATATTGGTATATACAGGTGTCCGATTAAATATGTGTACAGGCTACACAAACTTTAATTAGACGGTTGATAATACTAGCGGCTTAGGATTAAGCCGGATTATTAAATCGGGTTTTGATTTAATAATATGTATTCTAGTATTATTGCTCACTATTCATTTTCTCTCTTTGTTATTCTTATTTTTATACGAATTCGCGTATATGTATTTCGGTACGTATACCGGGTTGTATTCCGTATTTATACGGAATACCTTTTAGAAGATGGACACCTCATTTGTATGATTTTCTTTTTAGAAAGTCATTTTGGGAAATGAGGTAGAGGGGTGAGTTGGCATGAGCATGGGATGGCATGTAGAGAGGTATGGTGTTTTCATTGTTTATTTGAAAAAGTAATGAGATATTTTGGATGCATGGTTGCAAATGCCTTAGCCTTTTCTTTACATGCCATTCATCCATTCTTTTCTTGACTTGCTTCATTGGTTCATTCTCACTTGTGAGACACTTAGCCATTTTTGAGAGCTCATGCCACATGGTTTCCTCACCTCCTCCTTCATGGTTTGCTCTTTTGAGCATTAGTGATGAGAGAAAATTATAGTGAGATAATCCTACACCTCCACTCTCCATTGTTAGCAACCTTGGAGCGTGGGTTGCTTCGCCGAGCGAAGCTGGAGCATGCATCATTTCCCTCAGATGGATCATCATCGATGGAGGAAGACCGGCAACCAAGCTTGATCCAGGACACCGTAAGGAGCTTGGGAAGATAGTAGAAGATCGAAGGACTTGGTTCATTCGGTATAACCATTTCTATCATAGTAGTTTAGCACTCTCTAGTTTAGCTAGTATAGGTTTATGGTTTCGATTCCAGAACGGGTTTGTTGGCGTTAGATTTTTAAACGCCAGTTTTTGTTCCGCACCGGCCGCAGTTGATGGCCAGGGCACCGGCAAACCCCAACAAGCTATCTATCCAAGTATCAATCCATCGAAGAATCAATCGACAGATCTACCGATCAAGCAGTCTAGAGAAAACTAAGGTTTTGTAATTTGGTTTTTCAGCGAGCAACATATGTAATGCAATAGTTATTCAATAAAAGGTAGTTCTTTCTTTTAATTTTGTCGCATTTACTTTCCGCAATTACTTTCTGCAATTACATTCTGCATTTACTTTTTGCATTTTTAATTTTAACTTATGGGTTCCGTATTCATCTTCAACCTTTCTCTTACTTCGTTTATCTCCATAAGCGAGTAAATTCTCGCTTGTTATGGTCTATAGGATATGGTAGAATAATGGATGAACAATATCTCTTAAATTCTTTTTAAAGTTTTAATTTTTATAAACTTTAGCAAAATTAATATTAACCCTCTTATCGGGCGCGACATCAATTCATGATAGTCTCGAACATGATTTGAGATTTGTTAATAATCGTTATGTTACGGGCTTGAGACAAATAGGGATTAATGGAAGGACAAGGATCAGTATAAGGAAACCCTAATTCTCTCTAAGAACCCTAATCCACATTCATCGATGTTTCTCTAGTACTAAATAATTAAAACTTTAATAAGAATTATTTTTAAAACTCCATCCATTAACTACTAAATCCTATAAACCCTACAAGCCCTTCTCTTATAAATTTTCAAATCTCCTTAGTCTAAAACAATAAAAAAAACCCATCTTTTATTGTCAACTTGTCTAAAACAAGATAAGTAGTTCTTCATTTCCCTGTGGATGACCCGTACTCACTATCGGCTAACTATTGCGACGCCGTTATTGATTGAAGCAACTAGAACACTCAAAGACACAGTTTTTCGAATCAATCAATGATGTTTTACCAAATGTTATGATACACTCAACAATTACAAAGCCTACGACAATCGAATACCGCACACAAATAGCCAACACTTCAATTTTTCAAAACACCGAAAATCAAGTGTGCTAAATACCGACAAGAAATTACATGCTAAAACCCACTCTGGGAGGCCAAAATGAGCTCAGATTGATCCAAAACTTCGCGGAGGGCCCCAGAACAAAATTAACGTCGACCCGGGCCTAGGGGTTGGCAGACGCGAAACTGCCTTGTTAGGCAGTTCTCGGGTCCCCACCCCTCCAAGGCCACCTTAGGGTGGTCTCGGGGTGGTGGGCCCTCTCTAGATCCCTCCAAAACGTGCCCACGGTCGCCGCGCACCTCCCCACGGCTTTTTGGTCCAAACCAAGAGCCTACAGGGAGTTAAAACATCAAATTTGTATCAAATTTCTCATTGGTTTTGCTGCAGTTTTTGCGGGGCAAACACCAACGGGATTCGGAGGTCGTATCTATCTAGTTTAGGGTGTTTGGGTGACTCTAATACAATTGAAGGTTTCTAGTGCCCTCGCAGCTAACCCGCAGCCAATGCGGAATTCAAAAACAAAAATTTTCGTGGCATTAGAAACTTAAACCTCAAGAATCTAACAAAACACCTAAACTAGCAAACACGAAAAGATAGAAATCATAACCCTTGTAGCGTCTTCATTTGCTCCAATTGGGTTAGACTCTAGCATGATCTCAAGAGCCCCGGGCCGCGTTTCCAAGGCGGTTCTCCTTCGCCGAAGATGAACCACACGAGGGAACCGATCCAAGCTCCGGCTTCACCTAATGAAGCAACCGACACTCCAAGCTCTCTAGAAATAGAGTGGGGATGTACGAATTTTCCACTATCTATTTCTCTCAAATCTAAGCTCAAGAGAGCAAGTGTAGAAGGAGGAGGAGGTGAGGAAAAATAGCCATGGGCAACACAAGAAGCCATTAGTGTCACAACCAGAATTTGGCACGTGACCGGCACTTAGATTGTGTGACGTCTAAAAATGTCAACGCAATCCATGTAAGACAGAAACCAAAATCTAAACCCTTTGTAAAGAATTGAGAAAGAAAAGTTTAAAAAGAAGTAATTAATATGAAATCTATTTTTTTTTTGTTTGCAACGATAGTTTAATTGAAGCACAAGTCGAGTGGTTTTTGAAAGGGAGTAAAAACTGTTTTCGTGCTTGAAAATCTCGAAAGCACCTCCTTTATAAATTTTAGGAAAAACAAGTACAAATAAATATTATAACGGCATCCCCTACTTGGGAGCAACATCAACACCAATCGGCGGAAACAACCCACGCAATGAATATACGATGCTCAAAAGCGATGAATCAAAAGAATACTAAATAAAAGAAAACACAACCAACATAACTAGTTGATCCTACTCAAATCTGAAGGATTATATCGGTGCCCCGGCCATCATCCGTGGCCGTTTACGGAACAAATTTTTTTCTAGGATTAAAAACTGGCACTAGAATAACCCGTAAACCAGATCTACCATAAACCCTAAACTAGCTAACTAAGAGGTGCGATAGAGATTCTCACTAAAAGATCCGTGTCCTTCGGTCTTCGTTCCTCTTCATAAGCTCCTATTGGCCTCCATGATCGAGCTTGATCGTCCGTCTCCCTCCGTCGAAGATGATCCACTCGAGAGATGTAGTCCATGGCTCTAGCTCCAAACTAAATATCAAATGGAGCAACTAGAGAACTTGGATTGCTAATCTAAGAACTCTAGGATGTAGTCTAGGATTCTAAGTGTGTTTCTATCTCACCGCCTCTCTTAATTCTCAACTCATGAGAAGATAGAGAGGAGATTGAACTTGAAGGTGGAGGAGCTCAAGAAAAAAGGAGAGGGAGAGCAAAGCAAATGGTGAGCTCAAGAATGAAGCATCCAAGTGAGAGAAAAATCCTAACTTGAGTTTTGTAAAAAGATTTTTTAATAAAAAAGTATCAACCATGCTTCAATAGTTGACACAAATGAATTAAGAATTCATTTGTCGACTATTGAGGCATGGTTCTCACCATACTCCCACTCATTTATTTTACACCTCATTTCCATTTAAGAATAAATGGAAAAAGCCATGATGAGGTGTCCACCTTCTAGAATGTATTCCATATAAAATATGGATTACAGTCTACCGTATATATACTCGTATTCGTATAAAAATACGAATACCCGACGAGATAGAATGACACAAAGAACATAATAGTAGAATATACATATCGAAATACATATATGTAAATTATTAAATCAATACCTGATTTAATAATCCGGCTCAAACCCTAGCCGGCTAGTATTATCAACTGTCCGATAGAATGTCTGGGTATATAGTACCATCAATCAACCGGAACCCTGCACGTATCCAATACGGCTACTACATCATTTCGCTTGAAGCAGGGAAACCCTCTATGTGGAACTCTAAAGACTCGACAGTACGCCGGCAGTGAGTTATTGGATAAATCCATAACCACAAGCACGCCAGCAGCACTAGCTGTACGTAACGGCTATCCGGGTACCTGTCGAAAAGGAAGGTCGACGAGCAAACCGTCCAGATCCCTACTGAGCCTATCTGTGACAATCTCCGTACAGTTCGGTCTCTTCATCTGAGAGAATCGCATACCGGGTCTAGGGGTGGTAAACGTCATACCCTAATAACCCGATATTTCGTGCTGATGTGGCTCAGGACCAATCCGGTAAACTACTGATCAACCTATCAGTAAATCCCAACTGCCTTGGCCAAGGTCTTATGGTCCCGGCCAATCGAACACAGTGCGATATCGACTCCCTATATCGGGAGAGACGAATCCCCAACAATCACTCACTGCCTCCATGTGGCTCGGGACTGTACCCAACCAAAACCTATTTGCACGGCTCAATAGAGCCGTGGTAGGGTAGTGATCAAAGTACAGTGGAAACTCACACGAGAAAAATGACGATCTCGGGTCTGAAGACTAACTTGTACTCATGCCACCTGAGATCTTCTATCTGACGATAGGTACAGTACCATCCAGAAGTTCTCAATGAGTCCGTACAGTGTACTCACCTCCAGTGAGCACCTGTATACGATCTTAGGTGCATAAGACGAAGGTTGCTGGACTAACCATCGCCCCTCGTTGGGGTCTAAAAACGTATACACTAGTCTACTCTGGAATATCGATGCCCAGTCTCGATACTCCTACGACTAGGGACCTTTTAAGGATGTGCTTATCAACTACCCAGCTCCCACAAGTATGATCCCGTCACAACGCCGGTAGTCAAGCAATGATCCTACGGGCTTTATCAACATGTATAAATGATATGTAATAATAAGTAAGACATACGCACATGTTAAGATAAAAACAAACCGAATAGCATACTATCATATCGAGCAAGATTGTCCTGTACATATATATGTCTAAGCATCCACATGTATACATATACAATAATGGCCTCTAGGGCATACATATCCAACAATCTCCCACTTGCACTAAGGCCATATATTGGTGTACCGAGTACCCAACGTCTGCTCTAGGGCCAGCTGTTGGCGTATCACATACCCAACATCTCAAAAAGTCGCTCGAACTGCGCTTGAGGGAGGGCCTTCATGAATGGATCCGCCATGTTGTCTTTTGTGTCCACTCTCCGCACCTCAATCTCCTGGCGATCAACGATCTCCCTGATCAGGTGATACCGCCTCAAGATGTGTCTGGATTTTTTATGGGACCGTGGTTCCTTCGCTAAAACTATAGCCCCATTATTGTCGCAATACAAAGGTATCGGATTAACAATGGACAGAACCACCTCAAGTTCAGTAATGAACTTCTTAATCTAGACGGCTTCTTTTGCGGCATCGTTGGCAGCAATGTATTCAGCCTCCATCGTCGAGTCTGCGACGGTGTCCTGTTCGGAACTCTTCCAACACACCGCCCCTCCATTGAGGGTAAACACAAAAACCGAGACAGACTTGCTGTCATCCTTATCACTCTGGAAGCTTGAATCGGTAAAGGACTTGACATGCAGGTCTCCATTACCGTAAACCAAGAACATCTCCTTATTCCTTCTCAGATACTTGAGAATGTTCTTCGCGCCGTCCAGTGGTCCTCACCTGGGTTTGACTGATACCGGCTCACCACGCTAAGCGCGTAAGCTACATCTGGTCTTGTACATAGCATCGCATACATTATAGATCCTACAGCCGAAGCGTAGGGTATAATGCTCATGCGAAGCCTCTCCTCATCAGTCTTGGGAGACATCTCTTTGGAGAGGGTGATTTCGTGCAATGCGAGTATGTTACCACGCTTAGAATCTTCCATACTAAATCTCTTTAGTATGGTCTCTATGTACCTGGACTGCGAAAGTCTCAATAATCTCTTGAATCTATCTCTGTAGATCTTGATCCCCAGAATGTACGAGGCATCACCCAGGTCCTTCATGAAGAACGTTTGTGATAAGAACAGCTTGACCGATTGTAGCATAGGAATATCATTTCCTATCAAAATAATTCCGTCCACGTATAAGACTAGGAATACAACAGTTCGTCCTACAATCTTCTTATATATAAACGGCTCATCCTCGTTCTTGATGAAGTCAAATTCCTTGACCGTTTCATCAAAACAGATGTTCTAGCTCCGCGATGCCTGCTTTAATCCATAAATGGATTTAAGCAACTTGCATACCTTCCCGCTGCTCCCACTGTCTAAAAAACCCTCCGGCTGATCCATATAAACGCACGCTTCCAAACTTCCATTTAGAAAAGCCGTTTTTACATCCATTTGCCAGATTTCATGGTCATGGAAGGCAACAATGGCAAGTAGAATCCGAATGGATTTGAGCATAGCCACTGTAAAAAGGTTATGTCATAGTCCACACCTGGTCTTTGACGAAAACCTTTTGCAACAAGTCCAGTCTTATAGATTTCCACCTGCCCATCTACACCAAACTTCTTTTTATAGATCCATTTGCATCCAACGGGTTTTACCCTTGGTGGAGCAATATCCAAGGTCCACACTTTATTGGCGTACATGGACTCCATTTCGGATCGTATAGCATCCAGCCATTTATCAGAGTCCCTACTGATAATGGCTTGCTTGAAACTAGTAGGATCATCTTCTTCCAAGATGCAATCCTCTCGATCCCCGTCTATGAGAAAACCGTAGTATCTCTCGGGCAAATGAGAAATCCTACTAGATCTGCGGAGTTGCTAAAGTTCGTCTGGGACTTCTAAATCTTAAGGTTCTACCAAATCCTTAGTTTGAGTTTGTGGTTATGACATTTCATCAAGTTCTACCGTGCTCCCACTTATTTCTTTTGCAAGAAATTTCTACTCTAAAAAGGTGGCGCGACGAGCAACAAACACTTTCTGTTCCTCAGTATGGTAGAACAGATATCCTAGAGAATTTTTAGGATATCCCACAAACTTACATAAAACTGACCGTGCCTGTAGTTTGTCCGGATTTTGTACTTTTACATAGGCCAGACAACTCCATATCTTAACATGTTCAAGATATGGTCTTTTTCCACTCCATATTTCATATGGAGTTTTAGGCACAGATCTGGACGGAACCTGATTCAATAGATATGCTGCTGTTTGAAGCGCATGTCCCCAAAATGAAAGAGGCAACTTGGCGTTACTCATCATGGAGCAAACCATGTCCAATAGGGTACAGTTCCTCCGCTCCGATACACCGTTGTGCTGTGGTGCATACGGAGGAGTAAGCTGAGAGAGAATTCCATTCTCTTTTCGGTATTCTAGGAATTCTGTGCTTAAGTACTCCCCTCCTCTATCAGATCGGAGGATCATGATACTTTTGCCAGTTTGGTTTTCTACTTCGTTTTTGTATTCTTTGAATTTCTCAAAAGCTTCAGATTTATGTTTCATAAGATACACATATCCGAATCTAGAGAGATCGTCAGTGGATGTGATGAAGTACGAGAACCCACCCCTTGCATGTATAGACATTGGACCACATACATCACTGTGTATGAGCCCGAAGAGCTCTGCTGCTCTTTCTCCGTATCCGGTGAACGGAGATTTGGTCATCTTTCCTTTGAGACAAGACTGACAAGTTTCATAAGATGAAAATTCGAACGTATTCAAATATCCATTTTTATGCAACTTACTTAGTCTTTTCTCTCCGATATGACCAAGTCTACAATGCCACAAGTAGGATTCTTTGATTTATGAACTCTTCCTCTTGCATGTGTTTTGTATATTGAAAACTGTATTTTGATTTAGAACATAAATACCATTACACAGTGAACCTTCTGCAACCAATACCTGATTAAGGTAAATGTTCATGATATTTCTATCAAAAACAAACATATATCAATCTTTATCAAGTAAAGAAACTGATATGATGTTGCAAACCATGAAATGTACATAGTAGCAATTGTTCAAAATCATAGTATTGCCACTTGGCAATGCTGGGTGATATTCACCGACGGCAGCAGTATCAACTTGTGCTCTGTTCCCTACTCTGAGGGACATATCATCAGGTTTAACCATCCTACTTTTTCTCAGTCCCTACAATAAATTACAGATATGAGATCCTGATCCGGTATGTAGTACCCAGGATGTAGGACTGACCGAAAAGGAGTTCTCAATAACAAGAACACCAGAAGGAAATGCAATAGTATGCTTCTTCTTCGTTGGGATCATAAAGGAATTCATGCAATCCTCTTTCCTTTGCTCATACTCATGAATATTGTCATAGTTTAGAGCCGAACCATTCCTCAACCTCGAATAAGAATTCGGATCGGTCAAGCGATATATTTTATTATCTTGATTAGGGCGTGAATGGATTGCTACCTGGAGAGAGAGAAAAGAAACACTCAGCGTGCACTCATGCAAGATTAGATTGGTTATTAGTTTATTTAATCAGGATGACTCCCACTGTTTCCTTGAATTCTTCTTCAAACCTTAAAAGAAGAACTAGTCAGGATTAATCGCACGTTACATTACGTGCTTAACCTTTCGGCCAGGCTAGTGTCGGTACTTCGAGGGAGGTTTTCCAACGCTTTCGCGAAGTTCCTTAATTACATAATCTCTTTTCCCTGGAAGCGTAGCCCCGCTAACACCGTTCTAGACACCTACTTGGTTTATAGCATTGATTGTTAAGTGAAAAAAATCTCCCAAGAGTAATCCTACTTATCAGTGGGATCGGGATCCAACTATCATTGTGTGATGACCAAGATGGAATCCACTCTAGTCACCACACTCCAGAAGGTATGCTAAACCTGCAAGTTTCCTTTATATTTGAAACTCGCGATGTGGTTTTTGCCCCTAACGACTTTATGACCTTGACAATGCCAACATATAATAAGCCGTTAGTCAAGTTCGGCCCGTCATTATCTTGATTAACTTAGACCCACCCGCATAACCCTTGACAATGCCAACATAGCTATGCGACTGTCCTAAATAATCGGAAACAAAGCTACAAATAAGCAATACTCAGCTACCGATCACTATGCCTTGACAATGCCAAAATACGTAGCACGAATACTAAGTAGTACTTGTAGGAAATGACAGAGGGCTACGGCTGGGTTTTTGGCGAAAAACCCCTTAACGTAATGAACTTGATATCATTGAAGGAACCGAGTAGTTTTGAAAAAAATGAGTGGTTTAGGCTCCGCTTTTGAAAACTGGTGGTTTTAAAGAAAACTGAGTAATCTACAGTATAAACTTTTGCTCAAGAGATCACTCCCCGCGAAGGGATCTCGGCTCTTGCCTCCTGGAATGAGGTGATGGATATTCATGACCGAATACCACTATGCAAAGCGAAAGAATATGACTATAGTTTTTCGAAATTTGTTCCAACAACATCTTTTAGGTTTATTTTCTTGCATTAATCAAAATTAATGCGGTCCCATCATTTAATCCCTATCACACCAGAAAGGAACGAAAATACAATGTACGTATATGCTATCCGCATTCACTACGGGGCCCCATCATGCACCGTTAGGTTACTTAACTAACGGCAGAGTGGGGGCTGGACTAGCGTGGGTGCAAAACATATACAACATCAACTAGTATATATATAAATATATATAACATTCGTCCCAGGCATGATATAAGCAGAATCACATGTTAGTGTTTATGCCCTAGAAGGCCATTACTGTATCATACTAGCTTGTATATTACTTAATGGAAGCTTGGGATATTCACATGTATATAACAGTCTTGCTAAACATGGTAGTATGCTACTTGGTTTTTCTATCTTAATATGTAAGTGTACGTATTGATAGAGCTCTTAGGATCTTGCTTGGCTACCAGCGTTGTGATGGCAGTCACACTAGTGGGGGCTGGGTAGTCTACAAGCACATCCTTATTCAGGTCCCTGGTCGTTGGATTATCGAGACAGAGCATCGATACTCCGGAGTAGACTAGTGTGTACGCTTCTCATCCCAGTTGGGGAGATGGTCTGTCCCACAGCCATCAGTACGTCGTACTGGAGATAGTATACAGGTGCTCGTTAGGTTACGGGTACACCGGACAGGACTCACAGGGAACTGTTGGTTGGTTTGATACCAGTCGTCAGTGAACAGTTCCCAGGTGACATGAGTACAGCGTAGTCCGCAGACTTGACACTGCTACTTCGCCTCGAGTGTGTCCCACTGTTCTTAGATTGCTACCCTACCACGGCTCAAAGAAGTCGTGCAAACAGGTAGCAGTTGGGTGCAGTCCCGAGCACTTGGAGGCAGTGGCGGTTAGACAGGATTCGTCCCTCCCGGTATTGGGAGTAGATATCGTGCTGTGTCAGAGAGCCATTACGCAAAGTCCCTGGCCAGGGCAAGCGAGATTTGTTGGTAGGTTCCAGCAGTTTCTCAGGGTGTAATGGGCTTCACTCCGACACGACTTATACCGCTATTAGGGGACTGACGCTTGCCGCCCCCCTAGGCCCGATATGCGATAGTCTTGGACGAACGGACCGGACTGTATGGAGATTGTCACATCAGACTCAGTAGGAGTTCGGATGGGTTTACTCATCGGCCTTCTTATCGACAACTACCTGGGGACCGTTACGTACAGCTAGTGCCGCTTGCGGTCTGTGGTTAAACCCACTGCCAGAGTAGTAGTCGAGTCTCTAGAGTCCCACACAGAGAGTTTCCTACTCCAGGCGAAACGATATAGAGGTTGCATGGTTTTGCGACAAAGGGTTCGGACGCATACGTGCGTTTACGCGCGTATGACTTTCGGACAGATTTTACCAGTCGGCTTTGGTTTAAGCCAGTTACTGGTATCCGGTTATTGGATTTTTACAGTCTAAAGTTTTTCCGTATTTTTTACGGATCGAAGGGGCGTTCTCGTAATTACTCGAGAAGCTTCTAGAAGATGTGACTAAGGAGGTTTGTTTTGGAAAGAGAGTGAGTCATAGTGGTGATTCATTCACTTCATTAATGCACATTTATTGCTTAATGACTCATGTTAATGAATCATCACAAGATATTTTGTGAAGCATGCTTATTCATTTCCTTTATTGATTTATTGAAAATAAGAATGCTTCATAATATTATGATACACTCTCTCTCTTCTCTCATTATCATATTACACATTCTCTCTCCTCAAGCTCTCATCTTCTAACCCTAATCCTTAATCCTCATGTGTTGAGATCAAAGGATTAGTTAGACTAAACAATCCATAACCCACACTCTATATCATCCTCTCATCTTTGATTAGCAATCAAAGTTGATTAGTTACCTCAAGTTAGAGGTTTAGCTTGGAGTTTTGCTCTCGGGTGGATCGTCTACTACCTAGAGAAGGCCGAGGAGAACAAAGGAGGACGTAAAGAAGAAGGACCGGTTCATTAGGTATAATCCCTAATCTTTTGTGAAAAGAAACTCATAGAATACGGTTTTTAGAGTTTAGCTTCGATTCAAGCGGTTAGTCGATGTTCGTTGTTTAAACTTGATAAGTTATTGTAAATTCCGCCTCCCCATAAGTACTGGGGTGTACTACATCGACTTACAGTGGTATCAGAGCCTCGCTAAACACTAAATAACTTAATCGCAAATTTGTACGAATTTCGAACGAAAAAACGATCCCGGAAAACCCTAGTTCTGTTAAGTTTCTGTCGAAGTGAAAATGAAGTCCTAAAATTTTTCTGGTGTGTTCAGAGAGCTTGACATGACCACAGGAGAACACCCAAGAAAAACGAGCCCATGATTCGACTAAAGCGCCGCGGAAGCGCCGCGGATCCCACAGATCCGCCGCGCTTCCGCGGCCGAGTTGCCGAGTCATGAGCTCATTTTTCATGGGTGGGTCCCCTGTGACATTTGGGGTTTTCTGGAATATTTAATTATTGCTCAGGTTACTGTTTAACAGAGCAGATTTTGGAGCAATTTTGAAGTTGTTTATTCGATCGAAAAATACAGTATTTGCGTATTGGATTATATCTGTGATTGTTTGATGTGTTCGTAAACCTCCCCCAACTGCTAGTATGTCGGTTGGCAGGGGGTTGCACATTTCTGAAATGGTTATATCTGTTTGTGCATATAAACTGTATTGGACTGTTGTGGTGTATAGCCGGGGTTAGCAAAGGGTTATTGTTTAATTCATTTGTTGTAAATGTAATTTGTTGTAATATTATTTTCGCGGGGCACTTCCAGGTTGCGGTTGTAGCCACCGTTGTATTATTTCATTTTACTGTTTTTGCTCCTAGGACTGACCCAAGATGGGGTACACAGACTGCCGGGTGGGTAGTTTGCCGTACCCGTAGGGGTCGAGGGTGGGGTAAACGGCTATTCATCACAACTGTGTAATCTGTCTTTTCTTGCAGGCTCAAAAGAAATACAGATTGCTTGCAAATCCAATATTGTTTATCTGTGTTCTGGAATGAATATCATTGCGTCAGACGAATGTAAAATATCTATATTTATTATAGCTATTTAGACGTCACTTATGTTTTACACCCGCGCTAGCCCAGCCCCCGCTCTGTCGTTAGTTAAGTAACCTAACGGGTGATGACGGGACCCCGTGGCGAATGCGGATGGCATAAGAGGACGTTATATTTTCGTTGTTTTCTGCAATGATAGGTTAATGATGGGACGCATTATCTATAATGCAAAGTAAAACAAACCAAAGTTTAAATCGTTGGAACAATTTAAAAGAAACCACTCGGTTATTTTTAAAACAGATAATTTTAAATGCGGAGATTTAACCACTCCTTTTAAAAAGCTATCAGGTTCCTTCGGTTATATCAAGTTCACTACGTTCACGGTTTCGCCAAAACCAGTCGTAGCCCTCCGTCATTTCTTATGAATGGTCAGTAGTATTCAAGCTATGTTTGTTTGGCCCTTAGTCAAGACATAGTGTTTGGTAGCTGCTGGGGTATTCATTTGTTGCATAGATAGATGAGTTGGTTTGGGACAGTCGTATTACTTTGTTTGGCCCTTAGTCAAGAGTATACGGATGGGTTCAAATCAACAGGATAATGATGGGCAGAACTTGACATGTGACTTATGATTTGTTGGCCCTTAGTCAAGATCATAAGAGCATGGGGCAAAAACTTATATCGGGAATTTCTAAAGAAACTGAAATTTGCAAAGAGATGCATACCATTTGGAGTTTGATGAATGTTGGTAGGATTCCTTCAACATTATCATACGATGATATTTGGATCCCGATCCTACTGTGAGTATATGCTACTTATCAGGATATTCGTCACTTAACGATCAATGCTATAAACCTAGTAGGTGTCCAGAAAAGTGTCAGCGGGGTTACGCCCCCAGAGAAAAGAGGTTATTTAATTAAGGAACTTCGCGAAAGCGTTGGAAAACCTCCCTCGAAGTATCGACACCGGCCTGGCTGAACGGTTAAGCAAGTATTGTACGGTGAGAATAGTCTTGGCTAATTCTTCTTTTATGGTTTGAGGAAGGATTCGAGAAACAGTGGGAGCCATCCAGTTTAGATAAACTAAAAACCACTCTAAACTTGCAAGAGCATCATGCTAAAGAGTTTTCTTCTCTCTCTCCTAATTGCAGCGACCCTGAAAATGACTGGACTTAAGTTACTTTTAGAGAAAAATATACTGACGGGGCCAAACTATAAAGATTGGCTGCGGAATGTCAAGATGGCTTTGACCTATGACAAACTGGGGTACGTCCTCACCGCTACGGCACCTGCTGTCCCAGGTCCCAAATCCAGCAATGCGGATAAGGAAATCCGCAAAACCTGGGATTTAGATTGCGCGAGAGCCAAGTGCATCGTGCTTGCCTCGATGAACAATGAACATCAGAGGAGGCACGAGGATATGTCTCTAGATGGCATATTTCTCCATACAAAGGAACTTTATGGAGAGCAATCTCGTATAGCAAGATACGAGACCTCTAAGAAACTGTTTCGAGCGAGGTTGGCTGTCGGGTCATCGGTAGGTGAACATGTCCTACAGATGATCGGCTATATTGAAGAGCTCGCGGACCTTGGGACGACTTTGGATAATGAGCTCTATACAGACCTTGTTCTCCAGTCCCTTCCTCCCACCTACGCCCAGTTTATCCTCAACTTCAATCTTCAAGGAAAAGAAGTTGAACTTGCGGAACTCCTGAACATGTTAAGGAGTGCAGAGGGCACCTTGCAGAAGGCAAGGGAAACACCCGCTATGTTTGTTGGCGGTTCATCTTCTTCCGGGTCCAAGGCTAGGGCCAAAGGAAGGAAGAAGAAGGCCGCACCCAGACCTAGAGGAGGTGTTAGTAAGGTGGGAGGGAAGGGAAAGAAAAAGATTGCAGCACCGGTAGTTGGCCTGGATGAGTGCTTCCATTGTCACAGGAAAGGGCACTGGAAGAAGGATTGCAAGGCGTGGAACGCCAAGAACCAGGAACCGAAGCAAGCTGTGGCTTCGACTTCAGGTGTGTTTGTAATTGAGAATTGTCTGTCGATCAACTCTACTTCCTGGGTATTGGATACCGGGTCAGGATCTCATATTTGCAATTCATTGCAGGCACTGAGAAACCGTAGAGTGCTGAAGGAAGGTGATATGATCCTCAGGGTTGCTAACGGAGCTAGCGTGGGAGCTGCGTCCGTCGGGGATTATCACCTAGGATTGACAAGTGGACACATTTTGGTTTTACATAACTGTTATTTTGTACCCAGCTTAACGTGTAATATCATATCAGTTTCCTTGTTATCAAATAAAGGTTATGATTTCACGTTTGTAAGAGATGTTGTCAACATCCACCTTAATCATGGTTTGATTGGGTCCGGTACTCTAAATAACGGCATATATGTGTTAAACCAACTCCAAATTTTCAATGTCCAGAACACACTAAAAAGAAAGTCTCCAGATTCAAATAAAGCTTTCTTATGGCATTGTAGACTGGGTCACATCAATGAGAGAAGGTTGACTAAGTTGCATAGAGAAGGATATTTGGACACGTTCGAATATCAAACTTATGACACTTGTCAATCTTGTCTCAAAGGAAAGATGACAAAGACTCCATTCACTGGACAAGGAGTAAGAGCGAGCGAGCTCTTAGGACTCATACACA
The DNA here is from genome assembly GCA_030015575.1 of Agapanthus africanus. Classification (NCBI taxonomy): domain Eukaryota; kingdom Viridiplantae; phylum Streptophyta; class Magnoliopsida; order Asparagales; family Amaryllidaceae; genus Agapanthus; species Agapanthus africanus. Next base: position 345,394,125 of record JASDDO010000012.1, on the reverse strand, counting down.
GCGATGTATGCGGTCCAATGTCTACACATGCGAGAGGTGGTTATTCCTACTTCATTACTTTTACAGATGATTTCTCTAGGTATGGATATGTTTTCTTAATGAAGCATAAATCAGAGGCCTTTGAGAAATTCCTGGAATTTAAGAGTGAAGCGGAAAACCAAACAGGCAAAAGTATTAAGACACTAAGATCTGATCGAGGTGGAGAATACTTAAGTGCCGAGTTCCTAGGTTACCTAAAAGAGAAAGGAATTCTCTCTCAGCTTACTCCTCCATACACTCCACAGCATAACGGTGTATCGGAGAGACGGAATCGAACCCTATTAGATATGGTACGATCCATGATGAGTAATACTGAGTTACCGCGATCTTTCTGGGGTTATGCGCTAGAATCAGCGGCATATCTTTTAAACCAGGTTCCAACCAAGACTGTGCCTACCACACCATATCAGATGTGGAGTGGGAAGAAACCCTGTCTAAAACATTTTAGGACATGGGGGTGTCCAGCTTTTGTAAAAAAGCAGCATGTGGACAAGCTCGAGGCACGCTCAGTACTGTGTAAGCTTGTGGGATATCCAAAGAACTCCAAGGGATATTATTTCTATTACGCAGAGGAACAAAAGGTTTTTGTTTCTCGTCATGCCCACTTCTTAGAAACTGAATTTTTAGAAAATCAGAAGAGTGGGAGCGAAATAGAACTGGAAGAAATTCCAGAACCACAAACTGCTACTGAAAGTCTGGTAGAACCAGAGGTTCAAGAAGAACAGAACATTCCCGCACCCCTCCGCAGGAGTAGTAGGCCGTCTCGTCCGCCTGAGAGATACTACGGTTTTCTCATAGATGGGGATAGAGAGGATTGCATCATAGATGATGATGAACCTACTGACTTCAGGCAGGCCATCCAGAGCGGCGACTCGGTACGATGGCTAGATGCAATGCGGACCGAAATGGAGTCCATGTACACCAACAAAGTATGGACTTTGGACTTTGCTCCAGATGGGGTAAAACCCATAGGATGCAAATGGATCTTCAAGAAAAAGATTGGTGTAGATGGACAGGTGGAAACCTATAAGGCTAGACTTGTTGCAAAGGGTTTTCGTCAAAGACCTGGTTTGGACTATGACGAAACCTTTTCTCCAGTGGCTATGCTCAAATCCATTCGGGTCCTTCTCGCTATTGCTGCCTTCCATGATTATGAAATCTGGCAGATGGACGTAAAGACGGCTTTTCTGAATGGAAATTTAGAAGAGAGCGTCTATATGGATCAGCCAGAGGGTTTCAATCAGAGTGGGAGCAGCGGGAAAGTATGCAAGCTGCTTAAGTCCATTTATGGACTAAAGCAGGCATCGCGGAGTTGGAACATCTGTTTTGATGAGACAGTCAAAGAATATGACTTTATCAAAAATCCAGATGAACCGTGCATATATAGTAAAGTTGTGGCCAGAAGTGTCGTATTCCTCGTCTTGTACGTGGATGACATTCTATTGATAGGAAATGACATTCCTATGCTACAATCTGTCAAAGGATTCTTGTCACAAAGGTTCTCCATGAAAGACCTGGGTGATGCCTCTTACATTCTGGGGATCCGGATCTATCGTGATAGATCCAAGAGGATGTTGGGACTTTCGCAGTCCAGGTATATCGACACTGTACTGAAAAGATTCAGTATGGAAGATTCTAAGCGCGGTAATCTACCGGCTTGTCACGGAATCACCCTCTCCAAAGAGATGTCTCCCAAGACTGATTTGGAAAGGGAACGCATGTCTATTATACCCTACGCTTCTGCGGTAGGCTCTATAATGTATGCGATGTTGTGTACCAGACCAGATGTAGCTTATGCACTGAGCGTGGTAAGCCGGTATCAGTCAGACCCAGGGGAGAAACACTGGATAGCAGTAAAGAACATTCTCAAGTACCTGAGGAGGACTAAGGAGATGTTCTTGGTTTACGGCGGAAAAGACCTCAGGTTAGAGGCCTTTGCTGATTCCGGCTTCCAGAGTGATAAGGACGATTCCAAGTCCATGTCGGGTTATGTCTTTACCCTCAATGGAGGGGCGGTGTGCTGGAAGAGCTCCAAGCAGGACACCGTTGCTGACTCGACGATGGAAGCGGAGTATATAGCTGCTTGCGATGCCGCAAAAGAAGCAGTCTGGATGAAGAAGTTCCTAACAGAACTTCAGGTGGTTCCTACCATAGTTGATCCAATACCTCTGTATTGCGACAACAACGGAGCTATAGCTTTAGCGAAGGAACCAAGGTCCCATCAGAAGTCCAGACACATCTTAAGGCGGTATCACCTGATCAGGGAGATCATTGATCGTCAGGAGATCGAGGTTCGGAGAGTTGCTTCAGAAGAGAACATTGCTGATCCATTCACGAAGGCCCTTCCTCAGATTCAGTTCGAGAGGCTACTCGAGATCATTGGTCTGCGATATGCCAGTACATGGCCCTAGTGCAAGTGGGAGATTGTTAGTGTTTATGCCCTAGAAGGCCATTACTGTATCATACTAGCTTGTATATTACTTAATGGAAGCTTGGGATATTCACATGTATATAACAGTCTTGCTAAACATGGTAGTATGCTACTTGGTTTTTCTATCTTAATATGTAAGTGTACGTATTGATAGAGCTCTTAGGATCTTGCTTGGCTACCAGCGTTGTGATGGCAGTCACACTAGTGGGGGCTGGGTAGTCTACAAGCACATCCTTATTCAGGTCCCTGGTCGTTGGATTATCGAGACAGAGCATCGATACTCCGGAGTAGACTAGTGTGTACGCTTCTCATCCCAGTTGGGGAGATGGTCTGTCCCACAGCCATCAGTACGTCGTACTGGAGATAGTATACAGGTGCTCGTTAGGTTACGGGTACACCGGACAGGACTCACAGGGAACTGTTGGTTGGTTTGATACCAGTCGTCAGTGAACAGTTCCCAGGTGACATGAGTACAGCGTAGTCCGCAGACTTGACACTGCTACTTCGCCTCGAGTGTGTCCCACTGTTCTTAGATTGCTACCCTACCACGGCTCAAAGAAGTCGTGCAAACAGGTAGCAGTTGGGTGCAGTCCCGAGCACTTGGAGGCAGTGGCGGTTAGACAGGATTCGTCCCTCCCGGTATTGGGAGTAGATATCGTGCTGTGTCAGAGAGCCATTACGCAAAGTCCCTGGCCAGGGCAAGCGAGATTTGTTGGTAGGTTCCAGCAGTTTCTCAGGGTGTAATGGGCTTCACTCCGACACGACTTATACCGCTATTAGGGGACTGACGCTTGCCGCCCCCCTAGGCCCGATATGCGATAGTCTTGGACGAACGGACCGGACTGTATGGAGATTGTCACATCAGACTCAGTAGGAGTTCGGATGGGTTTACTCATCGGCCTTCTTATCGACAACTACCTGGGGACCGTTACGTACAGCTAGTGCCGCTTGCGGTCTGTGGTTAAACCCACTGCCAGAGTAGTAGTCGAGTCTCTAGAGTCCCACACAGAGAGTTTCCTACTCCAGGCGAAACGATATAGAGGTTGCATGGTTTTGCGACAAAGGGTTCGGACGCATACGTGCGTTTACGCGCGTATGACTTTCGGACAGATTTTACCAGTCGGCTTTGGTTTAAGCCAGTTACTGGTATCCGGTTATTGGATTTTTACAGTCTAAAGTTTTTCCGTATTTTTTACGGATCGAAGGGGCGTTCTCGTAATTACTCGAGAAGCTTCTAGAAGATGTGACTAAGGAGGTTTGTTTTGGAAAGAGAGTGAGTCATAGTGGTGATTCATTCACTTCATTAATGCACATTTATTGCTTAATGACTCATGTTAATGAATCATCACAAGATATTTTGTGAAGCATGCTTATTCATTTCCTTTATTGATTTATTGAAAATAAGAATGCTTCATAATATTATGATACACTCTCTCTCTTCTCTCATTATCATATTACACATTCTCTCTCCTCAAGCTCTCATCTTCTAACCCTAATCCTTAATCCTCATGTGTTGAGATCAAAGGATTAGTTAGACTAAACAATCCATAACCCACACTCTATATCATCCTCTCATCTTTGATTAGCAATCAAAGTTGATTAGTTACCTCAAGTTAGAGGTTTAGCTTGGAGTTTTGCTCTCGGGTGGATCGTCTACTACCTAGAGAAGGCCGAGGAGAACAAAGGAGGACGTAAAGAAGAAGGACCGGTTCATTAGGTATAATCCCTAATCTTTTGTGAAAAGAAACTCATAGAATACGGTTTTTAGAGTTTAGCTTCGATTCAAGCGGTTAGTCGATGTTCGTTGTTTAAACTTGATAAGTTATTGTAAATTCCGCCTCCCCATAAGTACTGGGGTGTACTACATCGACTTACATCACAGAACATCAACAAGTAACACAGAATGGCGGATAATCTTAGAGCCTCGGGTTTCATTTGAGCCGCAAATGAGACCCGACGTTCCCGGTCGTGTAGATAACCCGTGCAATGAAAACCTGGACCCCTACGAGCGCGGCAAGTTACCCGCCAATCCCAGAAGTGAGGCAACCCCAATCAACAAAGTGAATGGCCCACCCAGCACTTCACGGGATCCGGTAACTTGAGCCCCCCTCCATGGGTCATCCTATACCCCCTACGAGTGCGACGAATAGCCTACCAATTCTAGAGTAAAGCCCCCTCCGTCTCAACGCCATGAGATGCGGGCTTGTTGCCTTCTACAACCGGGCTATTCGAGCACTCCACCGTGGGGTAATTCTAGTACAGAAAAGGAAAATATATATACAAATGTGACATCGACCTCAACCCGGTCGTGCCCCAATCAAATAATATACAACACGGCAGAGACGACAGTCCACATGTCGGATGCTCGCCCCGCAATAACAAATATACAAATGAATCTGAACTGTACTACTATCATTGCAACATCGGCTATCCACCACGACCATCCAACCACAATATCAGCACAATCACAGAACATCAACGTGAATGTCATGTTCGCAAACCCGTCTAAAAGAACATATAGCAGTTAGATGGGTTATACCGCTCAAATGACATTCACGGTCGCAGATAGTAACACATGTACTGGTAAAAACACTTATTTTAAAATTTCGATCGACTAAACTTTTCCGAATAGGCCCCAAGTGCTAACCAGTACTCAAACAAATTTGGGCCAAAAATGAACATCCTAAAAATCACAATTCCAGACAATGGAACCCCAAAAGAATTTTTGAGCACATTGTCCCCACTACAATCGTGGAACCGCGGCAAACGACCATAATCGGCGGCGGTTCCCCGGCGGAATAAAGGGTTCTTGTGCCCAAATTTTTTCTGTGTTTCTAAAATACCCAGCTTGAATTTTTAAGGCCACTGAAAATATTTTTTGAACACGTTTAAAAATCGACATAAAGTATATACATGGATTTGTGATTTTGAAAAGTTTTTGTCGATCGATCTTTTAAACACGTCTGAACTAGCTAGAATAGGTTTATGGGCTGGCTCTTGTATGGTTACTAGGCACTATCACAAAGGTCTATAAGGCATCAACCATGCCGAATTTAAAATTTTCAAGTGCCGAACAACCTAAAGCAAGGATCTTTGCTAGATAATTAGGGTTAACAAAGTATGTAAACAACTTTACATCTAAGAGAAAGGGATTACAACCTTTGTAGTCCATTCCTTCGCTTCATAAGCTCCGAGCAGTAGTCCCTTCGCCGCGATCCATGAACTTCCGGACTCTAGAGAGGCTCCACAAGCCGAATGATCCATGCTTGCTTGAAGTCTTCCTTTTCAAAGATGATCTACCTTGAAGAATCTATAACTCAAGCTCTCACTTCTTTAATCAAGTATTAATGAAGTGAACACCCTAATCTAAGTAGCTAGAATAGATAAGGATGATTAAGTAGGAGTTTAGCTCTCTTTTTATTTCAATTTCTCACACTTATTCATCACTAACCCAAAAGCTAGAAAGCTTTTTCAAGAGGAAGAAGAAGAAGAAGAAATCTATTAGTGATGACTAATGAAATTGTTATCATGGTTACAAATCCAACCTTGGGTTAAGTATGAAGGCTTAACCCTTGTAGAGACTTAACTAGGGTAAAGGCTTTGGGTTGGGTTAAGAAATATCTACACAAAATATCAATCCAAAATATCTAAGCTTAAAACAAAATAAAGCTTCTAGAAGTTTCATGAAAAAACTAACCCAAATCAAACCCTAACTATATTTAATCTCCACAAATCATGTTGCATTTGTAATCATAACTTGTTATAATATTATATATCACATATATAATATATTTTTGTAGCAAAAGAAAATAATACAATTAACATATATCGCATATATATCAATGTATTATCCGGTGAGAAAATGAATCAATAAAGTGAGCAAATATTAGATAATGTAATATAATATATCACATATATATAATTATACATTAAATTATCGAATCAACACTTGATCCGACAATCCGGCTATATCGCATATAACCGACTGATATAACATGTACCGATTCATCGAATCAACACTTGATCCGATGACCCGGCTATATCACATATACCCGACCGATATCATATATCGCGAGAATAGAATATGGTATCTCTTATCGTATTATTCTCAGTCCCGCACATATCACATATGTGCTCCAACTCCGTTTTGCCTGAGTCAGGAAACCTCTGTGTAGGACTCTAAAGAATCGTCAATACGCCGGCAGTAGGTGATGATCATATCAAACACCCACAAGCTGCAAGCGGTCAGCTAAACGTAACCGCCACCCAGGTATTGAGCGATCAGAAGATCAACAAGCAAGCCTGTACATTCTCCTGTGAATCCAATCAGTAACACTACCGTACAGTCCGGTCTCTTCGTCAGATATGTTGCATATCTAGTCTAGGGGTGGTAAACGTCAGACTCCAGTAACCGATAAGTCATGTCGATGTGAGGCTCATAACAGGTCGAGAAACTACTGATAACACTTACCAGTAGCACTCTATATCAGCCCTGGCCAGGGACTTCCAGTTATAGCCAATCGAACACAGCACAACATCAACTCCCTATACCGGGAGAGACGAAACCCCTCCTATCGCTCATTGCCTCCATGTGATTCGGGACTGTACCCAAAAGCCACCGTTTTGCACGCCCTCTTGGACGTGGTAAGGTGGAAATCAAAGCACAGTGGGAATCACACAAGACTCTATGACGATCTCGGGTCTACAGACTAACCTGTACCAGTGTCACCGGAGAACTGCTATCTGATGATTGGTAAAAATCCATCTAGGAGTTCTCGGCGAGTCCGTTCAGTGTAACCAGTCTCCACTGAGCACCCGTACACCATCTCTGATGTCAAACACCAATGGATATGGGATCATCCATCGCCCATCATATGGGTCAAGATGCGTATACGCTAGTCTACTCTGGTGTATCGATGCCCTGTCTCGATGCACGCTCGACTAGAAACAGTTATAGGATGTACTCGTCGACTACCGTGGCCCCACTAGTATGATCTCATCATAGTCCCAGTAGTCGAGTACATATCCTAAGGGCTTTATCAACATGTGAGAGCAAGACAGTAAACTAATACAAGTCAACATGTTAAGACAAAGTGAAACCAAATAGCATACTATCATATCGAGCAAGAAAGTCCTCTCTATATATATCCAAGCATCCATTATAATATACATCATATATACAACAATGGCCTCTAGGGCATATATATAACTAACAATCTCCCACTTGCACTAAGGCCAGCTGTTGTAGTATCTCATACCCAACATCCCGAAGAGTCTCTCAAACTGTGTCTGTGGAATGGCCTTCGTGAGTGGATCCACAGTGTTGTCCTTCGTATTAACTCTCCTGACCTCGATCTCTCGGCGATCAACTATCTCCCGGATCAGGTGATACAGCCTCAGAATATATCTGAACTTCTGATGGGACCTGGGTTCCTTGGCTAAAACCACGGCTCCATTGTTATCACAATACAGAAGTATTGGATGCTCAATGGACGGAACCACACCAAGTTCAGTGATGAACTTCTTTATCCAGACAGCCTCTTTGGCAGCATCGTTCGCAGCGATGTATTCAGCCTCCATCGTTGAGTCTGCAACGGTTTCCTGTTTGGAACTCTTCCAACACACCGCCCCTCCATTAAGGGTAAAGACAAATCCCGAGTGCGACTTAGAGTCGTCCTTATCACTCTGGAAGCTGGAATCGGTAAAGGACTCCAGCTGGAGTTCACCGTGTTGGAGATAGTGCCTTCAGAGTCAATTATTGGATCACAGGCACGTGATTGCAATGATTGAGGGAGGACCCATTCCGGTAGGACAGTCTTACTCAAGATGATAGTATGCTATCTGGTTGACCTTTATCATCGTGTACTGCTTTAGGTGACCTTACAAGTCACTATTGCACGTTGATAGAGCCCATAGTATTCTTGCTTGACTGCCAGCAGTATGAGGGCGATCATATACGTGGGAGCTGGTAGTCTATAAGCACATCCTCAAAAGGTCCCTAGTCGTGGGAGTTTCGAGATAGGGCATCGATACTCTAGAGTAGACTAGTGTATACAGTCGAGACCCCGACGAGGGGCGATGGCCGGTCTCACAAGCCACTGGTGTCAGTTGGATCACCTAAGATGTATACAGGTGCTCATTGGGTTATGAGTACACCGGACAGGACTCGCCGGGAACATGCTAGTTGGTCTTATACCTGACGTCAGATAGCAGTTCCCTGGTGACATGTGTACAGGTTAGTTCATCGACCTGAGATCGTCATTTGTCTCGTGTGAGTTCCCACTGTACTTTGATTACTACCCAACCACGCTCAAAGGAGACGTGCAAACAGGTTTTAGTTGGGTACAGTCCCGAGCCACATGGAGGCAGTGAGCGGATCTGCAGGGGTTCGTCTCTCCCGGTATTGGTGGTGAGGTCGCGCTGTGTCTAGGAGAGCCATTACACAATGCCCTCGGCCGAGGCAGGAGATTTACTGGTAGGTATTCCAGTAGTATCTAAGGGTGTTCTGGGCTACACTCCGACACGACTTGTACCGCTTTTGGGGGTCTGACTTTTACCAACCCCCTAGGCCCGCCATGCGATGCTCATAGACGAACAGACCGGACTGTACGGATATTGTCACTGACGGGCTCAGTAGGGTGTCAGGATGAGTTCGCTCATCGACGTCCCTTTTGGTCAATACCAGGTAGCCCGTTACGTATAGGCTAATACCTCTGACGTGCTAGTGGTTAAATCCACAACCAGAGTATTGACGAGTCTTTAGAGTCCCCCACAGACCAGTTTCTCAAGTTTCGGGCGAAATGTTGTTGAGGCCGTATGGAAATATGGCAGGGTTCGATCAGATACGTGCGGTATTGCATGGATCATGATCGAACGGATAATACTAGCGGGCTTTGATTTAAGCCGGATCCTAGTATTGTACAGTGTAGATTTGTCTCATTGCATTTGTATTCGGTTGGAATACAAATGCGGGTATGTATATACAGTAGCGGGGTTTCCTGTAATTTATTACGGGATCAGTTTTTATGGAGTTGCCAGTTTGTTTTCCGGTTTCGGCCATTTTTCTTTGTATCTTTCGTTGGCTGGAAAAATGATGGAGGAGGGCTTATTTGCATTTGTGCAAATAAGCATTTTGGAGGGTTGTCTTTGCATATTGTTGTATCATGATGTTTCTCCCACCCTTGATTTTCCTTTGCTTCATGATAGTTTTCATGATGGGTGTAGCTTTCATTGACTCCATGACTTCATGATTGCTTGACTTTAGGTGTGATGATGGATGATGGAGTGTTGGATTTGCTTGTGATCATTTCTTCACATCATCACTCCTTTCTCTCTCTTGCATGATATTGGCTCACTCTCATTTTTGATCCTTACACTCTACTCTCTCTCTCTTCCTTCCTCATACATGGCCGGCCACTCAAAGGGGGGCTGTCCAAAAGTTTTGGAGTGGGATTTTGTTCTCTACATGCTAGGAAAATCCCCAAGTTGATCTAGAAAAAGTTCACATATCATTCCTCCACCATTATGGCAACTTCCACAACCCCAAAGAGACATAGAGTTCTACAGTTAACCTATAGCATTCTTGGGCACGTCGGCTCGCCAACTTCGTGCCCGAGTTGCCTCGGTCCAGAGGTGCGAGCCCATAAAAGAAGCCGACGACGTGGTTCCCTTCCGGCGAGGAGGTGAAGACCGGAGATTCCGCGGGAGATCGGGACGACGACGAGAAGACCGAAGGACATGGATCGCTCGGTATATCTCCCTACCCCTTCTCTAGATAGCTAGGACTATGTTAATGGCCCGATCCGGGATTTTTGTGCGCGGTGGTGCCGGTTTACAAGTTCGTAAAAAGTTTCGTTTCCACACTTCGGCGTCGGATTGACGGCCGAGGCGCCGCCGTGCACTTACATGGTATCAGAGCCACGCCATTAACCAAGTCAAGTCTAGCTTGCTCTAATATGTTTAGAACTCGATCGAACAAAAATCCCAAAAATCGTATTTCCAATGCATCAGGTTTCTGTCGATTTTGTTTTGGCTTGAAATTTTTTTCAGCACATTGCAGAAACATGTGCAGGGTTTTTTAAGAGCACTGTAAAAATTTGGTGACCTGATCCTTCAATAGGGCCGCGGAACCGCGGCCATAACCCCATTTTGGCCGCGGTTTCGCCGCAGGAATTAAGCTTCATTTCACCATTTTTTTCCAGTGGGCTTCTGGGTTGAAAATATGGGTTTTGGAATATTCTGTTTGGGCCCAGATTTTCTGTGAGTGCTACAGTAGTGCTTGGGGCCCACTTCGGTAAATTTGATCGATTGAGAATTTTAAACATGTTAGTTCACAGTATTTACATTATATCTGCGACCGTGAATGTCACTTGATCGGTAAATCCTGTCTAACTGCTATAGCCCGGTTAGACGGATTTGCGAACGTGACATTCACATTGATGTTCTGTGTTGTGCTGTGATGTTGCGGATTGGTCGTGGGGGATAGCCTGGATGCAATGGTAGTACAGTTTGGTTGTATTATGTACATTTGATATTGCGGGGCGAGCGTCCGACATGTGGACTACCGTCACAGCCTGTTTGTATATTATTCTTTTGGGGCACGACCGGGGTGAGGTCGATGTACCCGTTGTATATATATTTTACTTTCTGTACTAGGATTACCCCGCGGAGGGGTGCACGGATAGCCGGGTTCTAGAGGGCAACAAGCCCGCATCTCATGGCTTTGAGACGGAGGGGGCTTTACTCTAGAATTGGCGGGCTATTCGCCGCACTCGTAGGGGGTACAGGTTGACCCAGGTGGGGTGCCCAAGTTACCGGATTCCGTGAAGTGCTGGGTGGTCCATTCACGTTGTTGAAGGGGGCTACCTCGCTTCAGGTTTTGGCGGGTAACTTTCCGCGCCCGTAGGGGTCTAGGATTTCATTGCACAGGCTATCCACACGACCAAGGGAACGTTGGGTTTCAGTAGCGGCTCTATGAAACCTGGGGATCCCAGATATCTGTATTGTTCTGTGATGCTTATTACATTTCTGTGATGTTGCATTTTATCACGCCTTGAGCGAAATATTATATATTGATATATATACTAGTAGATGTTGTATATGTTTTGCATCCTCGCTAGTCCAGTCCCCGCTCTGTCGTTAGTTAAGTAACCTAACGGGTGATGACGGGACCCAGTGGCGAATGCGGATGGCATATACGTATATCATTATTTTCGTTCTTTATTGGTGTGATCAATTGATGGGACTGCGTTGATTCGGATCAATGCAAGCTAAACAAACCTATTCTGATGTTGTTGGAACAATTTTCAAAAGGCTGTTATTGCAAGGACGTTCACTTTTGTTTTGCATCGTGGTATTCAGTTGGAATATCCTGCGCCTCAGTCGACGAGGCAAGGGCCGAGATCCCTTCACCGGGAGTGACCCCTTGGACAGAAGTTTGCGTCAGGGCAATAACTTCACTACAGTCGTTTACTTTTGCTTTGCATCGTGGTATTCAGTTGGAATATCCTGCACCTCATTCTACGGGGAAAGAGCCGAGATCCCTTCACCGGGAGTGACCTCTTTAGCAAAGGTTTTCGCCACTATATTTTTATAAAAGCTATCCGGTTCCTTCAACGATATCAAGTTCATTACGTTAAAGGATTTTCCGCCAGAAACCATTCGTAGCCCTCCGTCGTTTCAGACGGGTAGCACGTAGTATTCATGCTATGTTTGTTGGCCTTCGTCAAGGCATAGTGTATGGTAGTTTCTTGTTTCCTTTCTGCAGCATAGATAGATGCGTTGGTTTAGGATTGTCGTATAGCCTTGTTGGCCAAAGTCAACGGCTTGTACGGGTGGGTTCAAATTAACCTGGAGAATGACGGGTAGAACTTGACATGTGACTTATGATTTGTTGGCCTTCGTCAAGGTCATAAGAGCATGGGGCAAAAATCACATCGGGAGTTTCTAAAGAAACTGAAACTTGCCAGATATGCACATACCTTCTGGAGTGTGATAACGTGAGCGAAGTCCGTCACGTTATCATGCGATGATAGTTGGATCCCGATTCCCACTGATGAGTTGGTTTACTCCTCAGGTGATCCCGACTAATTCTTCTTTCAGCTTTGGAGGAGAATTTGACGGTACAGTGGGAGGTTTCCAGATTATATAAATTGGTAACTATTCTGATCTAGGTTAGAGTGCACGCTGAGTGTTTCTTTTCTCTCTCTCTTTGGCAGCGACCATTGACCAGACCCTAGACTATGACTCAGAGACCAAAATTAACCGAACCTTCTTAAACACTGGCTTTTGGATTGTCAGAGTTGCAAACCTCATTGCCACTCCTACTTGTACCCTTTTCTCCAGAGCACCCCGTTTTACTACGAACGTCCACTTCCATTGGACAAAACCATCGTATGGTTATATACGAACTCGAAGGAATTTATTCGAGGATGGTTTCCGGTTCTGGAGAAAACGAATAGGACTATTCAGTTGTCTTTTCCTTTTACCTTCTCTCAGGTTGCGAGTACTCCTTAGTATAGGAGATAGTACACCTATTACGCAAATTGGATAGTCTTCTTCCAAACCATAGGCAGGTGCCGAATGGTAGAGAATGAAGAAAACCAATTAGCCTAAACGGTGTACAGAAGATATTAAGTAAAGACATATCAAGGGATTAGTAAGAGGGCAAAGTAAACTGCGACTGCTATTCACGACCAAACCAAGTATTTCATTACCACTCCCACTTCACCTTTGTATTTCTCCAGAACACTCTGTATCACTACGAAGATCCACAGTTTATTGGATACTCCATCGTATGGTTATATACGAACTCGAAAGGAACTTGTTCCAGTTCGGGGATGGATTCTGGTTCAGGAGAAATAGGAATAAGGTTTATTCGGTTGTCTTTTTTCTTCATCTTCTCTCGCATTGCGAGTGCTCCTAGGACTAGGACAGTACACCCATTATGCTTATTGGATAGTCTTCTTCCAAAGCATAGGCTGGTGCCGAACGGTAGGGAAGGAAGAAAACCATTTGGCCTAAAGGGGTGTACAGAAGATAATGACTAAAGACATATAAAGGGATTTGGAGAGATGGCAAAGAATTATACGGTTACAGTTGTGAATCTGGATAATGGAAGAGGCATTACTAGGAATACCCGGATACCCCATCGAAACATTTCAATGTTTCAGTTTCACTGTGTACTGTTAAAGGAAAACTGATTTCCCAATTAGACACTTGCTCCAGGGTATGTATTTACCAGGTATGATTCTCACATCTGTATGGTTTTACTGATGATGAGTGGGAGTAAGTTATTGGGAATTAGGTGATCATCCTCATTATATCGGGATTCGTTGTAATTAGTGATATTTGAGGAAGTCACCTGTGTTGTTTGCCGGACGACAAATATTTGGTTTTGAATATCCGCTGTTATGCACCAATTCCAAATTGATATATCTGTACGTCTATTTTTATAGAGTGAGATATACCTTTTTGAAATTATGTCTATGACATTCACCTATATCAGTGGATGGTTAGGTAAGGAGCATTAAACAGCAGTGTAATTCTTCTTAACCATAAGTACAGTTTTCAACCTACAACACACAGGGAATGAGTTATTAGACTCAAAGGACTTGTACAGAGTATTGTATGTTGTCCAGCGTCCATTGGGACAGAGGGGTTGGTCCTCGTACTATATTCGGTTTACTTATGACTTCTCTAGTTTTTAGACAGGTGTTTCGTGGAAACACAGGGTCCGAATTTTGAGAAGTTATAGGTATATGAATAAAGTAGAGAACTAGGTATTGCAGGTATCGAGATTCTTCAAAGTGATCGAAGATGTAGATACTTGTGTATGGTATTCAGTTGATAGTAATGATTAAGAGAACTTGCTTCTCTTTCAGGTTACTCATAATTGGAAGCATTCCTAAGTTGAGTAACGTTGATCGGCCTCCTTCCATTTAGTTTACATGCACTAGAGACAGCTGCATGATTTGAATCTGGTTCAATTAAATCAGTGCCTATGTTTCTATATTGGATATAGAACAGTTCATATCTTGACATTGTTAAGGAACGGGGAGTTGTCCGGCTTATGCTTAAAACCAGACTCTGGATAACTCAAGGCACGTTTCTGTAATGGCTGTTTGTGGGTTGACCCAGGCTATGACGAGGGTTGACTTTCTACCATCTGGAAGATTAATAGCGATATTGTTCTTGACTTGCTACAGTTTTAACAAAAATGGATTTTTCAGAAAACAAAAGTGGGAGTATGGTAGAACTGGAAGTGATTCCAGAACCGCAAACGATTACTGAAGATTTGATAAGAACCTAAAGATTCAATCTGGTTTGACATTCCATTGGCCACTCCGCAGATACGGTGGGTAACCTCAGGCACCCGAGAGGTACTCCGGTAGCCTCAAGGACGGTGACAGGGAGGTTCTTGTTTACCCAGACTTTCTATTGCTGTTGTTCCAGACTATGAGACCCGGCAGGAGGATGAGTATAGCGTCGTTCTGAACTAGCTTCAGAAGTGTACGTCTATATGACTCTGCCAGAGGGTTGTCGTAGTCAGTGCGAGCAGCGGAAGCATGGTAGACAAGTAGCTTATGTCTATTTATAGACTAAAGCAGATGTAGCGGAGATAGATCATCTATTTCTGATATGACAGTCATAGGTTTGACTTCATCAGAATAGGGATGGATCTGTTGAGAAGGTAGTAGGGTGTGATGTCCTGGTATTTTGATGACACACACAGAGTAGGAAGTGAAATTCCTATACTACGGTTGGTTATACTTTGGTTGTCACACAGTGGTTTCTCCATAAATGACTTGGATATTATATCAGACATTCTGGTTACTGGATCTATGGTTTTAGATCTAGATTTGGGTAGTTTCCCAATCTGGGTACTTAGACAACATTCTAAAGGTATTTAGAATGGACGACTCCTGGCATGGTGGTGTACCTGCAGGTGATGGAGTCACCCTCTCTAAATGTGTCTTACAGACTAAAGGGGAGAGGGATGTGCATGATTGGCAGATCACTTGTTTAGGCAATTGAGTCAATCATGAGATGTCAAGTACCACACCAGATGTTGTTTTTGCAGTGGATGCAATAAATTGATATTAATCCAATCCTGGAGAAACGGTCGGAAGCAGTTTTAGAACATAAGTGGATGTTCTAGGGATATGATAACAACAGCCTCTTTTGAGAGACGGTTATCATTCCAGGCTTCTAAGGTGACATGGACGGCAGAGTGGGTGTCAGAGTTGTAGTTTTCCCTCTGACGAGGGGCATTATTTTGGACAGGTGGTCCAGGTGGATACCGAGGGAGGCATGGCGCAGGATACTGATTAAGTTCAGTTGACGATACAATCTAAAAAGTTTGGATTTGGAGTTCATTTATGAGCTAGGTCCCATCAGACATCCAGACACATTCTAAGACAGGTATTGCTCATTTCGGGAGATGGCATTCTCCGCGAACTTGAGATATAGAGAGACATAGAAAGAAACATCAAAGCGGATCCACTCGCTGAGGCTATTCCTCGAACGCAATAGTTTCACAAACGGGTTTTGTGAGACTGACTAGTAGAGGAGTTGGGTGTTCGGTATCACACGGGCTGTGAGTATGCGACATCGCAATAATTGGCCTTGAGTGCAAGTGGGAGATTGTTGGAGATAGTGCCCTCAGAGTCAATTATTGAATCACAGGCACGTGATTGCAATGATTGAGGGAGGACCTATTCCGGTAGGACAGTCTTACTCAAGATGATAGTATGCTATCTGGTTTACCTTTATCATCGTGTACTGCTTTAGGTGACCTTACAGGTCACTATTGCACGTTGATAGAGCCCCTAGGATTCTTGCTTGACTGCCAGCAGTATGAGGGCGATCATATACGTGGGAGCTGGCAGTCTATAAGCACATCCTTAAAAGGTCCCTAGTCATGGGAGTTTCGAGATAGGGCATCGATACTCCAGAGTAGACTAGTGTATACAGTCGAGACCCCGACGAGGGGCGGTGGCCGGTCTCACAAGCCACTGGTGTCAGTTGGATCACCTAAGATGTATACAGGTGCTCATTGGGTTATGAGTACACCGGACAGGACTCGCCGGGAACATGCTAGTTGGTCTTATACCTGACGTCAGATAGAAGTTCCCTGGTGACATGTGTACAGGTTAGTTCATCGACCTGAGATCATCATTTGTCTCGTGTGAGTTCCCACTGTACTTTGATTACTACTCTACCACGCTCAAAGGAGACGTGCAAACAGGTTTTAGTTAGGTACAGTCCCGAGCCACATAGAGGCAGTGAGCGGATCTGCAGGGGTTCGTCTCTCCCGGTATTGGGGGTGAGGTCGCGCTGTGTCTAGGAGAGCCATTACACAAAGCCCTCGGCCGAGGCAGGAGATTTACTGGTAGGTATTCCAGTAGTATCTAAGGGTGTTCTGGGCTACACTCCGACACGACTTGTACCGCTTTTGGGGGTCTGACTTTTACCAACCCTCTAGGTCCGCCATGCGATGCTCATAGACGAACAGACCGGACTGTACGGATATTGTCACTGACAGGCTCAGTAGGGTGTCAGGATGAGTTCGCTCATCGACGTCCCTATTGGTCGATACCTGGTAGCCCGTTGCGTATAGGCTAATACCTCTGACGTGCTAGTGGTTAAATCCACAACCAGAGTATTGACGAGTCTTTAGAGTCCCCCACAGACCAGTTTCTCATGTTTCGGACGAAACGCTGTTGAGGCCGTATGGAGATATGGCAGGGTTCGATCAGATACGTGCGGTATTGCATGGATCATGATCGGACGGATAATAGTAGTAGGCTTTGGTTTAAGCCGGATCCTAGTATTGTACAGTGTAGATTTGTCTCATTGCATTTGTATTCGGTCGGAATACAAATGCGGGTATGTATATACAGTAGCGGGGTTTCCTATAATTTATTACGGGATCAGTTTTTATGGAGTTGCCAGTTTGTTTTCCGGTTTCGGCCATTTTTCTTTGTATCTTTCGTTGGCTGGAAAAATGGTGGAGGAGGGCTTATTTGCATTTGTGCAAATAAGCATTTTGGAGGGTTGTCTTTGCATATTGTTGTATCATGATGTTTCTCCCACCCTTGACTTTCCTTTGCTTCATGATAGTTTTCATGATGGGTGTAGCTTTCATTGACTCCATGACTTCATGATTGCTTGACTTTAGGTGTGATGATGGATGATGGAGTGTTGGATTTGCTTGTGATCATTTCTTCACATCATCACTCCTTTCTCTCTCTTGCATGATATTGGCTCACTCATTTTTTATCCTTACACTCTACTCTCTCTCTCTTCCTTCCTCATACTTGGCCGGCCACTCAAAGGGAGGGGGGCTGTCCAAAAGTTTTGGAGTCGGATTTTGTTCTCTACATGCTAGAAAAATCCCCAAGTTGATCTAGAAAAAGTTCACATATCATTCCTCCACCATTATGGAAACTTCCACAACCCCAAAGAGACATAGAGTTCTACAGTTAACCTACAGTATTCTTGGGCACGTCGGCTCGCCAACTTCGTGCCCGAGTTGCCTCAGTCCAGAGGTGGGAGCCCGTAAAAGAAGCCGGCGACGTGGTGCCCTTCCGGCGAGGAGGTGAAGACCGGAGATTCCGCGGGAGATCGGGACGATGACGAGAAGACCGAAGGACACGGATCGCTCGGTATATCTCTCTACCCCTTCTCTAGATAGCTGGGACTATGTTAATGGCCCGATCCAGGATTTTTGTGCGCGGTGGTGCCGGTTTACAAGTTCGTAAAAAGTTTCGTTTCCGCACTCCGGCGTCGGATTGACGGCCGAGGTGCCGCCATGCACTTACACACCATTACCATACACCAAGAACATCTCCTTAGTCCTTCCTAAGTACTTGAGAATGTTCTTCATAGCTGTCCAGTGACTCTCTCCAGGATCTGCTTGATACCGACTCGCTACACTCAGTGAGTATGCTACATCGGGTCTGGTACATAGCATCGCATACATGATAGAGCCTACTGCCGAAGCATAGGGTATCCCTTGCTTGCGAGCTCTCTCCAAATCAGTCTTTGGAGACATCTCTTTGGAGAGAGTAAGTCCAGAGATCGTAGGTTGGTTCCCACGCTTGGATTCTTCCATACTTAACCTCTTTACTATTGTGTCAATGTACCTGGATTGGGACAATCCCAGTATCCGTTTAGATCTATCTCTATAGATCATAATTCCCAAAATGCAGGAGGCATCACCAAGATCTTTCATTGAGAATCTTTGTGATAAGAAGA
Source organism: Agapanthus africanus (assembly GCA_030015575.1). Classification (NCBI taxonomy): domain Eukaryota; kingdom Viridiplantae; phylum Streptophyta; class Magnoliopsida; order Asparagales; family Amaryllidaceae; genus Agapanthus; species Agapanthus africanus. The sequence continues at coordinate 345,375,395 of JASDDO010000012.1, read as the reverse complement.
GCTTGACCGAGTGCAGCATAGGAACATCATTTCCTATCAAGAGTATATCATCTACGTACAATACGAGGAAGACAACCTTACTCTCTGCAACCTTCTTGTAAATACAAGGTTCATCTACGTTCTTGATGAAGTCAAATTCTTTGACTACAACATCAAAACAGATATTCCAACTCCACGATGCTTTCTTTAACCCATAAATGGATTTAAGCAGCTTGCACACCTTTCCGCTGCTCCCACTATCTACGAAGCCCTCTGGCTGAGTCATGTACACGCACTCCTCTAAATCACCATTTAGAAAGGCGGTCTTAACATCCATTTGCCAGATTTCGTAGTCATGGTATGCAGCAATGGCAAGTAAGATCTGGATGGACTTAAGCATAGCCACTGGAGAGAAGGTTTCGTCATAATCCACACCTGGTCGTTGACGAAAACCCTTTGCAACAAGTCTAGCTTTGTAAGTCTCAACTTTTCCATCTACACCAAGTTTCTTCTTAAAGATCCATTTGCTCCCAATGGGTTTTACCTCTTCAGGAGCAACTTCCAAAGTCCATACTTTGTTAGTATACATGGATTCCATCTCAGATCGCATTGCATCCAGCCACTTCACAGAGTCACCACTCGTGATGGCCTGCTCGAAACTAGTCGGGTCATCATCTTCCATGATGCAATTCTCACTCCCACCATCAACGAGAAAACCGTAGTATCTCTCAGGTGGATGAGAAACCCTACTAGATCGGCGGAGAGGCTGAGGTTCGTTGGCTACTATCGAGTCCTCTTGTTCAACTAAATCTTCAGTTGTAATTTGTTCTGCTGGAACTTCTTCCAGCTCTACCGCATCGCCACTAATTTCTTTTGCAAGAAATTCCTTTTCTAAAAAGGTGGCATGTCGAGAAACAAACACCTTTTGTTCCTCGCCGTGGTAGAAAAAATATCCATGTGAATGTTTAGGATATCCTACAAACATACAAAGAACTGACCGTGCTTCGAGTTTGTCCGGATTTTGCTTTTTGACATAGGCCGGCCAACCCCATATCTTAACTTGTTTAAGACATGGTCTCTTCCCACTCCATATCTCATATGGTGTTGTAGGTACAGATTTAGATGGAACTTGATTCAATAGGTATGCAGCTGTCTCCAGTGCATGTCCCCAGAAGGAAATAGATAACTCAGCAGTGCTCATCATAGAGCGCACCATATCTAATATGATGTGATTCCTCCGCTCCGATACACCGTTGTGCGGTGGTGTATAAGGAGGTGTAAGCTAAGAGAGAATCCCATTCTCTTTTAGATAGTCTAGGAACTCATTGCTCAAGTATTCTCCTCCTCGATCAGATCGAAGGATCTTAATACTTTTGCCCGTTTGGTTCTCTACTTCGTGTTTATATTCTCTGAATTTCTCAAAAGCTTCAGACTTGTGTTTCATCAGGAACACATGTCCGTATCTTGAGAGATCGTCAGTGAATGTAATGAAGTAGGAAGAACCGTTCCTGGCATGTGTAGACATGGGACCACATACATCACTATATATCAGCCCTAAGAGTTCTTTAAATCTTTCTCCGTGTCCACTAAACGGAGTTTTGGTCATCTTGCCTTTGAGACATGACTGACAAGTATAGATGAAAATTCGAACGGATTCAAATATCCATCCTTATGTAACTTAGCTAGATGTGTCACATTGATATGACCTAGTCTACAATGCCATAAGAAGGATTCGTTCATTTTTGAACTCTTCCTCTTATATGTGTTTTGTACATTAAGCATTGTAGTTTGGTTGAGAACGTATATGCCATTATTTAACGATCCTGATCCTATCAACTTTTGATTCAGGAATATGTTCATAATATTATCCTGTACTAAAAAATTATATCCTTCTTTATTCAATAAAGAAACTGATATAATATTGCATATCATGGTCGGAATGTAATAGCACTCGTTCAAAACCAATCTATTACCATTTGGTAACACAAGGTGATATTCGCCAACAGCCTTGGCTGCAACATCTGCACCATTCCCTACTCTTACGGAATGATCACCCATTCCCAGTTCTCTACCTTTACGTAGCCCATGCAACATATTACATATGTGGGATCCCGATCCGGTATCTAATACCCAGGACGTAGAGTGAACTGAGAAATAGTTCTCGATAACTAGCACACCCGAAGAAGATGCATCGGCATACTTGTTCTTCGTTTGGGTGGCGTGAGAATCCAGATATTCTCCTATTTCCTGCTCAGTCTTATAACACTTATAAGAAAGAACGGGACCAACGTTCCCCTGCCCAGTATAATAAGCGGGTTCAGTCAATACATCCATTTTATTATCTTGATTAAAGCCTGACATGGTCGCTACCTGGAGAGAGAGAGAAGAAAACACTTTAGCGTATGCTCTTGCAAGATTAGATTGGTTATTATCTTATCTAATCAGGATGTCTCCCACTATTTTTATCAAATCTTCCTTCAAACCCTAAAAGGAAAGACTAGCTGGGATTAATTACACCTTACAAGTTCGCCAATCTTTCAGCCATGCCAGTGTTGGTACTTTGAGGGAGGTTCCCCGTGCTTTCGCACGGACTTAATTAAAATAAACCTCGTTTTCCCAGAGGTATAACCCCGTAAACACCTTTCTAGACACCAACTTGATCGACTAATTGTCCTGTGTAAAATTCTCCCAGGAGTAACTCTTACTCGCAGCGGGTATCGGGATCCATCTATCTCATAGAAGGTATGCAACCTCATTGCAAATTTCAACACTTGAAATTCTCGATAATGCTTTTGCCCCTAATCCCCTATGACCTTGACAAAGGCCAACAAACCATAGGAAGCTAGTCAAGTTCAACCTGTCATTTCTTGATTGAAATAAACCCACCCCTACGACCCTTGACAAAGGCCAACAAGGTCGTACGACTAGCCTAATCCAATCGCATCACATGCTTTAAACAGATAAGTACTAGTCAGCTACCGCACAATACGCCTTGATAAAGGCCAACAAACGCAGCACGAATACTAAATAGTCTTTATCTGAAATGACGGAGGGCTACGCAGGTTTTTCAGAAAATCATGAGCGTAATGAACTTGATATCGTTGTAGAAACAAGTGATTTTAATAAGGAGAGTTTTTAGGCTTTTCTAGTTTCGCTAAAGAGGTCACTCCCGGTGAAGGGATCTCGGCTCTTTCCTCATCGAATAACGTGCAGGGTATATCATATATACCACTATGCAAAGCAAGAACTATAGAAGCAATCAAAAACTAAACCGCGAGTTTGTAGCATCTGCCAGTTTTGCTAAAGTGGTCACTCCCGGTGAAGGGATCTCGGCTCTTTCCTCATCGAATAAGGTGCAGGGTATTTCATATATACCACTATGCAAAGCGAAACTGTAGCTACCCTTTTTATAAAGTTTTGATTCTACAACATTTTTTTAGGTTTCTTTTCTTTTATTAATCTCATTAATAAATCCCATCAATCATGCTTCCTAAGCATCACAGAAGAAACGAAAGCAGTAATATTTATATATCATCATATATATATATATAGTATAAGCATTCGTCTTAGGCAGTAATATGATCTCATCACAGAACATTGCAGCAGAAGATAACATATGAAATATTGGATATACTAGGACATCCGTGTTTTATATCGAGCCTGTATAAAACACGGGTTCCCCGGTCACGATGAATAGCCAAACCCACATCCATAGACCCCTACGAGAGCGGCAAGCAACACTGCCAATTCTAGGGTTAGGAGACCCGGTCTCGACTCCTCGAGATGGCCTCCTACTGGACCCTAGAACCCGGTTACTTGTGCTCCCCTCCTTGGGTCTACCTAATGCGGAAAAGTAAATAATATACAATGGTGACATCATTCTCAACCCGGAAGTGCCCCAATAAAAGAATATTACACACAAATGAATTTTACATGAATGAAAATGAACACCCTCATGTCACATAAAACCCCGGCTATTCAAAACACGACGATCCAATATAACACATCACAGCAACACATAATATCTCGTATCATCAACGTAAGCAAGTATGCGTATCCCAATTGTCGTTGATATATAGCAGTGAAGCCGGCGATACACCACATACTACGCTTACGGTCACAGAAAAGAAAGTGTAAAACTACAACATTTGGAATCCATAATCACTTTAGACATCATAAATCCGAAATATCACATACTTCGCATTTCATGCCTAACTATATGAATTCCACATATTGTATCACATTCCAGATAAATAGACAATTTTAAACTTTCCGATCGAATAATCAAATACCCAAGATTTTCCAACTAGCTCAACACTTGAGCGGAGTTCAAAAATCCCAGAACATGTCACAGCCCCAATGAACCAACCGTAAAAGGGTCAAACCAGCGCCTCACATGTGGCAACGCTAAACTACTACAAATCCTAGGGTTCAGTGGCAGTTTTGACGGTCACATAATCGAGTTAAGGTTACGTTCTTCTAGAGGGTCCACAGATATGCTTGCATGATTTCCCGAAAGTTTTAAACTCAGGAAAAATCCAACACTTGAAAATTTTTCGTCAGGGGAAAAAGTGAGTTATTGATATCCGTTCGAACCTTTTAACACGTTCTAAATTACCCGGAAAACTAAACGATGTTAAACTTTCCGATCGAATCAACGAATTCTATAGATCTCAAGAAAACTCAACACTTGAGTAATATTAAAAATTCCCAGAAGCATAACGTAATACCTACGGATCACCTGTTGAAGTACGATCCCTGAATCCTCAGGTTCGGCCGCGGAACCGCCGCCAATATCAAGGTTTGGCCGCGGTTCACAGATATCCATACAATCACCTGCTTAATTTTCTAAGTATTTTTAATACGGAAAACACCAACTTTTTAAAAAAATTCCAGAGAGGGGGTCCAAAAAGATGTTTCGGGGTTCGATCGGACTTTTAACTTCGTATACACATCGCCTAATGCTCTAGCTAAGCTCTGATACCACTGTAGGATTACTAGGCATTATCACAAGGGTCTATAAGGCATCAGCTCTGATACCATGAAGGATTATACCGGCGCCCTGGCCATCATCCGTGGTCGTTTGCGGAACAAAATTTTTTCTAGGATTAAAAACTGGCGATAGAATAACCCGTAAACCGGATCTACCATAAACCCTAAACTAGACAACTAAGAGGAGCTATCTACTATGATAGAGATTCTCACCAAAAGATCTGTGTCCTTCGGTCTTCGTTCCTCTTCATAAGCTCCTTGTGGCCTCCATGATCGAGCTTGATCGTCCGTCTCTCTCCGTCGAAGATGATCCAGCCGAAGGATGTAGTCCATGACTCTAGCTCTAAACTAAATATCAAATGGAGCAACTAGAGAACTTGGATTGCTAATCTAAAAACTCTAAGATATAGTCTAGGGTTATAAGTGTGTTTCTATCTCACCTCCTCTCTTGATTCTCAACTCATGAGAAGGTACATAGTAGATTGAACTTGAAGGTGGAGGAGCTCAAGAACAAAGGAGAAGGAGAGCAAAGCAAATGGTGACCTCAAGAATGAAGCATCCAAGTGAGAAAAATCCTCGCTTAAGTTTTGTAAAAATATTTTTTTAATAAAAAAAAGTATCAACCATGCTTCAATAGTTGACACAAATGAATTAAGAATTCATTTGTCAACTATTGAGGCATGGTTCTCACCATACTCCCCACTCCTTTATTTTACACCTCATTTCCATTTAAGAATAAATGGAAAAAGCCATGATGAGGTGTCCACCTTCTAGAATGTAATCCGTATAAAATACGGATTACAGTCTACCGTATATACATACCAGCATTCGTATAAAAATACGAATACCCGACTAGATAGAATGACACAAAGAACATAATACTAGAATATGCATATCGAAATACATATCTGTTAATTATTAAATCAATACCTGATTTAATAATCCGACTCAAAACCCTAGCCGGCTAGTATTATCAACTGTTCGATCGAAAGTCTGGGTACATAGTACCATTAATCAATCGGAACCCTGCATTTATCCAATACGGCTACTACATCATTTCGCCTGAACCAGGAAAACCCTCTGTATGGGACTCTAAAGACTCGACAGTACGCTGGCAGTGAGTTACTGGATAAATCCATAACCACAAGTACGTCAGCGGCACTAGCTGTATGTAACGGCTACCCGGGTACCTGTCGAAAAGGAAGGCCGACGAGCAAACTCATCCAGATCCCTACTGAGCCTATCTGTGACAATCTCCGTACAGTCCGGTCTCTTCGTCTGAGAGTATCGCATACCGGGTCTGGGGTGGTAAACGTCAGACCGTAATAACCCGATATTTCATGCTGATATGGCTCAAGACCATTCCGGGAAACTACTGATCAACCTATCAGTAAACCCAACTGCCTTGGCCAAGGTCTTATGGTCCCGGCCAATCGAACACAGTGTGATATCGACTCCCTATACCGGGAGAGACGAATCCCCAACAATCACTCACTGCCTCCATGTGGGTCGGGACTGTACCCAACCAAAACCTGTTTGCACGACTCAGTAAAGCCGTGGTAGGGTAGTGATCAAAGCACAGTGGGAACTCACATGAGACAAATGACGATCTCGGGTCTGAAGACTAACCTGTACTCATGCTACCTGAGAACTTCTATCTGACGATAAATATAGTACCATCCAAAAGTTCTCGGTGAGTCCGTCCAGTGAGCACCTGTATACGATCTTAGGTGCATAAGACCAATAGTTACGGGACCAACCATCGCTCCTCGTCGGGGTCTAGAAACGTATACACTAGTCTAGTCCGGAATATCGATGCCCAATCTCGATACTCCCACGACTAGGGACCTTTTAAGGATATGCTTATCGACTACCCAGCTCCCATAAGTATGATGCCATCACAACGCCGATAGTCAAGCAATGATCGTACGGGCTTTATCAACATGTATAAATGATATGTAATAACAAGTAAAACATACGCACATGTTAAGATAAAAACAAACCATATAGCAAACTATCATATCGAGCAAGATTGTCCTGTACATATATATGTCTAAGCATCCATGTATATATATACAATAATGGCCTCTAGGGCATACATATCTAACAAAATCGACCCAAAATATACATAAGTCTCCCTTCATTCTAAGTCAAGTAATATACATAGTCTGGTGGAGTGACACTAGATACAAAATATAGGATATACAAAGGGGCGATTACTAAACATGTAACCCACCTTGCAAAATATGCGATGAAATCCAAGATATGTATCCGCAACGCCGCTATGCATCCACACGATCTTTCTTGCAAGGAACTAAGGCACAACATGGGTGAGTTGCCAACTCAGTGAATAAACTAATATCAAACAGTTGAAATTGTATGCATAATCGAAATAATGACTAAACCTATGCATCAGGTAGTCATGATATGTAATTGTATGTGAAACATGAATATGTCACTATAGTGCCTATATAGAAGAAAACGGAAATATCATCAAGTATTACAAAATCATGGTCATATTCATAAACTATCCTCAAATCTGGTGTCAAACATTGACACAGATCTTCAGTTCTAGCAGGCATCTTTCGCCGAACAATCCTGACATCTAGCAATATCGGTCGGTATCCTCTAAATATCCGCCGTGTTTCTCAAACTATCTCCGGCATCGAGTGTCCTCGCTAGACTCCCCGCCTCAAATGCGTCTTTCCTGCCCCTCGGTCTCGATCGGGTCCACCATTTATCCGACTGCATACTCCTCCACTCAATCCGAATAGTGTAAAAATCTGAAACCGTATAACTTCCCCACTCAGTTCGGAATAAAACCAAATCTTGTTCAGAGTTGTCTTTTGAGGTATAACTGTCATTAGCATCTTCAATCGCTTTTTTAAAGGATTGTCCAGGAATATTTCCTGTTGAAGATGTCTCAGCCTCGCTTTGAGGACTGTAAATACTCATATTAGAAGTATTTTTATTCGCCTTTTTCTGAGGCGTTTTCCATTCTGATGGGGCGTATGACGCCTCTGATTCCATGTCGACTTGCATGGATTTTGGCTTTTGCATTCTAAGCCAGTTTGCATAAGGGGAGTTGTTAGGAGTATTACTCCTTCCCCTTCCTCGCCCTTTGTCGGGGCCTCGTCCCCTCATCGGGGTCTGCATCTGCAGTGTCCTGCAGAAATTCCCTGGTCAAAAAATCAGGAAGACAATTGTTAGTTCCTTTTATATAATCAATATCAAAATCAAAAACAGATAATTCTGCTTGCCATCTAGCAAATATTTGCTTTGATGTTAAATTTTTAACATCTTTTTGTAACACAGATTTGGCTGCACTACAATCAATTCTTAATAAGAATTTTTGATTTAATAAATCATCTTGGAATTTATAAATACTTTTGATAATAGAAAGAATTTCTTTCTTAATAGTTGAGTAGTTCAACTGGGCTGGATTCCATTTTCCAGACGTAAATCTTACAAGAATTTCCTTATTATTAGTAGGATCTACTTGCTTTAAGATGCCTCCGTAACCTATGTTTGAAGTATCTGTCTCAACGATTTTCTTCCAATTAGGATTGGCAATATGGAGACACGGTAAATTCTTTACTGTCTCTTTAATTTTTTGAACAGCTTTAGTATGATCATCTGTCCAAGGTGATGGATTTTTTCTTAGCCTAGTGTATAATATGGCTGCATCTGTAGCTAAATTTTTATAATAATCTGCTACATAATTTAAAGCACCCAAAAATCTTTGGAGCTGCTTAACATTAGAAATATAGTCAGGAAATTTAGAAGCAAATTCTATACTTCTTTCAATTGGAACAATAGTTCCATTATTAATGTTATGTCACAAAAAACGTATAGCTGTTTGAAACAATTTTATTTTCGGAGCAGATATGACTAGTCCATTCTTTATAATGAGGTGTTTGAAAACATTTAAATGTTTAAAATGTTGATCAATGTTCTCAGAATAAATAAGAACATCATCAATATAAGAAAGGATAAAGTCCGTATAAGGATTAAATATCTAATTCATAATATTTTGAAATTCAGATGGTGCATTTTTTAATCCGAACGGCATAACATTCCATTCAAAATGCCCAAAAGGTACTGCAAAAGCAGTTTTATATTTATCAGATTCATGAATCTGAATTTGCCAATAGCCTGATTTTAAATCAAACTTAGAAAATATTTTGGCCTTGCTTATTCTATTAAGCAGATCCCTTTTATTAGGGAGAGGATATCTTATCCATTTAAGTACCTTGTTTAAAGGTTTATAATTTATAACAAGGCGTGGTACCCCCCGCTCTTGTTCAGCAGCATTATTTACATAAAATGCTGTACAACTCCATGGAGAAGTTGATTTTCTTATTAGCCTTTTGTCTATAAGACTGCTAATTTCTCTTTTACAAAGTTCAAGATATTCTTGATTCATTTGGCATGGTCTTGCCTTGGTAGGAATATTTTCCTCAGAAAAATCTTCTATATAAGGAAGATTGACAATATGTTGCTTTCTTTCCCAAAATGCATTAGGAAAGTTACTGCAAGTTTGAGTTATAAACTCATTTTCTAGGTTTTTAATTCTAGTTTTTATTATACTAGAATCAAGTTGTTTGTTTATTTGTAAAGAAGTTATTTCTTCTTTAATAAAATTTATTTGATTTTCCTTTAGGTAAATATCTTTTACCTCATTTATGATTTTCATCATAGGATCAGTTATAAACTGAAATATAATCTCTTTTCCTTTATAAGAGCTATAAATGCCTTGTGAGTCTATTTTATTTATAGGCATTATCTTAGTGAGGAAAGGTGTTCCGAGTATCACATGTTGTGATATTTCCTTTACTATAATCAAAGGAGAGGGAATACAAATGTCGTTATTACAAATATTTGCATTAGACACCTTATAAGGTGTAGTTAGAGTACTGTTATCGGCTGTACTCAAGGTTTGTGTAGTTCTTTCACAATACCTAATAGGAATAATTCCTTCTTTTATACAGTTTAAATCTGCACCACTGTCAACCAGTGCAATAAGATCCGGTATAACCAAATCATTATTAATTATAAGGGTAATTCGAATATACCATTTTTGATTTAATACTAAATCAATGGTCTGTAGGAATTTATCTGGGACAATTTCCTCAGTAAATTCATCTTCATTATTTGAAGATTCACCTTGTATAATGGTGTTTCCTTCAATAACAGATATTCTTTTCAAAATATCTTTATTTTGAACTTTTAGTTCTATAATTTCGGTTTTGAGGTTATTAACCTCCTTCTGTAAAGCTGCAATTGTTACAGGCTTACTTTCTCTTGATTGTTGTCTTTTAAAGACTTCCGATAATCTATAAACATTATCAATAGCAGGAGATTTCTCCTTTTCATCTTTAAGAAGAACTTCAACCAACTTAGATTTAAGTTCTGGCTGAATGTGTTCATCTTCAATGATTTTAAGAATGATCTTTTTGTCATCTTTAGTTATGACATTAATAGCGAGACCGTTCATCTCAACTATAGATTTCCAGTAATTTTCTTTATTGTTGATATTACAACATTTACTAGAACAAGTTTTTTCATCATCTGATGAGGAATCTGTTGATTCAGATTCAGAGGATTCAGAAGATTCTGATGAATTAATCATTATTTTATATAATGACTTTCTTAATTCTTCATCTTCTATTTCATTAATTTTCTTTTTTGTATAACACTTGTTGGCAAAATGACCAACTTTTCCACACTTGTAACATGTGGCTGAAGAAGTAGATTTCTTCTTAAACCTATAAGGTGGTTTCTTCCTTTTCTCTCCTTCTTGTTTATGTTTAGAAGGCTTATAAGGCCTTTTATACCTCTTTTTATAATGAGGCTGTTTAGACTCCGTTCTTTTAGCCTTCCTTTTATCTTTTCGATCCATATAAGGATTTTCCATTGCGAATTGGCTACAAAATTCTCCCAATTCGTGTTTTCCAGTTAATTTCTGGCTTTTCAATTGGTTTTTTAACTTTATGTCATTACATAAAGATAAACCTTCTTTGACACAGGTGCTTATTAAGCGACCATATGTAAAGGTATTGTAGGGTATAACCCCATCATGTTGAGTTCTCAGATTAGTTTGAACTCTCTCAGCAAATAGGTTGGGTAAGCCATCTATAAATTTGGCTTTCCAATGAGAGTTATTTGCATCATCTAGTTGCATAACTCTGCTAAGAAAGGTATCTTTGTACTATCTAAAATGTGTCAAAGTAGGACATCTTAGATTTTGTAACAAAGTTCTAACTTTCTCAGCTTGATTACTTACATCCCCTGTGAAATGATCGAGGATTGTAAGTATAAGTGTATAAACAGCATCAGAAACAGGAGTATTGTTCTCCATTTTTGCTGCACCCCAAATTTCAACCTTTTGTGCTGGGGATAAGCAATGATCCCACCAGCCTTTCGAAATTCCGGTAAATCCACATGATATAAATCTTGCAACATCAGCATCTGAGTTCCCTTGCTGTTTTGATACTGTTGCATACATCATCATACGATGTAATGTGTCATGGATTTGCTTATCAGGCATTCCATCAATATTCCATTCATAAATGGAACATCCTGAGTATGAATTTGTGGTAAGAGCTTCGCTTTCTTCATACAGGACATCTAAAGGAGTTGGCCTTTTATAATAATGCTTGTCCAACGTCCTTAAAGGATATTTTATCGTATTTACGATATTATTGTCAGACATATTAATCTGACTTTCTGATGACTCATTTATTTCTGAGTCTTCTTCTGATATTTCAGAAGGTTTTCCATCAATGACGTTTAGCCTTGCATTGCTGAACTTTTTCTCCAGAGCATTTATAATATCTGAAGATATATCTTTATTTTTTGATAATTTATATCCAGAAATTTCTAGAGCTGGTTTTATGGGGATATAATTTTTCTCGTTTACGGTTTTAATAACCGGAGTTTCAATTATTCCCATTGTTTGTAATTTATTATTCAAGCTTTCTAAAGTAGATTCTACTCTAGTTAATTGTTGACCAATTACTTGAATGTAAATATTAGAGAAATTATTTTGTTTGAAAACCTTTTGAAGTTCTTTCAAAGTGTTTTCTATTTTGTCATCAATAAGAGGCTTTATAAAAGCGGTTGCCTCTAAATTAGAGGTAGAAACACCAGATAACCTTAAAGGTTCTGTTGGTGGATAAATTGATCTCACAGTTTTACCATTTTGAGTGGTCCACTGTTTGTAATGTTCTTCTAAAATATTAATTTTACTTTCTTGTTCATTAAGAAAGTGTTCAACAAACCAATCTGTAAAATATTTCAGACATTTGTTTTCTTCAAGATGGTTATAATATTGATCTTTATAATGATACATTTGTTCTGTAGAAAAGGTTTTTCCAAACCATTCTCTAAAAGCAGTATGCTTTTTACTCATAAATTCCTTATTAAGGAATTTTCTCAGATCACTATCTGGTCTTAAATCCATAAAATTATATGTGAAAACTCATCTCTGATGAGGTAGGAGAAGTTTTATTTTCCTTCTCGTAGATGGGATGAGAAATATTATCTTGGGAAATATTAATCCCTTTAACATCTCTATAAGAGGTGCTTGGTCTGGAGAAAGATCTTCTTAAAACAGAAGAACTAGAACCACCTTCCATATAAGGTTTCCCTGAGATTCTGGCTATATTATTAGAGCCAAATTTTACTTCAATGCTTCCATCGTAAGTCTGTATTATCTGATCGATGTCTGTATCTATTATTGGTGCAGGTGGAACTGCTGAGGTTATAACCCAAGATTCTGGAAAGTCAATTTCTTCCCATTTTATAATCCTACTTGTAGCAACACCAGAGGATAAAAGATTGTTTCAATAATTGTGGTTTTACCATTTTCAGTTTTAACTTTTACCTTGGGTGCCATTGTAGACAAAACTTTATAATGGATTCTATAAATTATAGCTATAGTTTCAGATCCTTTCATGAAGTTATAGCCATGGGTTTTTAGATTCAAAGTTACTGCCTCAAGTATATTGGGGTCAGTTAGAGATAAGGTTAAATTAGGATAAACATCAAAGTAGACTGGTCCATGACACAGACTTGTTTGCATAATTCCCATTAGGGAAGGAATCCAGTCTAAACATCTTGCATCTCTTAAGGATGTTAATATTGAGGCATTTAAGCCTTGGAGAGTAAGTGGTTTAAAGGCCACTTGAATTAGACCAATATGAAGGTATTTGTATTGTTTTTCAAATCTGTAAACATCCTTTTCTGAAAGGAGTTGGATAGTCTGTTCAGTGCTATCCACACAGAGGGTCTTTTCCACACTTTTGATGGAAAGTCTGGACGATAGATCAAACGTCCCAATATTATAAATTTCTTTAGCTGGAACATTTGGAATTGTCCATTTGTTCAGCTGTTCTTCATCTGAAGGATACTCAAGTAAATTTGAGTTTTTAATATGTTTGCTCTTATTACGAGCAATCTTGGTAGATATAGCAGTTGATGAACTGGGTGTAGTCATATGAATTTCTTTTTCAAGATTTCGATACCATTAGCTTACAAGGAATAAATGTTCTTCTATTACATGCAATTCTGTATATTCTTCTTTTAAATGGTCACTCAAGAGATATCTGACTACAATTTCAATTACACGACTGTCAACGATTTATGGGCTACCATCACGCCAATCCCTGGCTTAATATGGGATCCCCTACGCGACTTTGGGGTCGTTCCATAATTAACTTTGTAGAGAGATATTTCTAGAGTAGTTTTTAGAAGAAGAACTATACTTGATTGCTTGGCTTAAAAGAACATTTTTCCTATGTAGGCTCATGGATCTCCATCTTGAAGAAGAAAGAGAATTAGCCAATCATGGCTCTGATACCAGCGAGTGGGATCGGAGAGAGCAGAGCTCTAGATCTAGAACAAATTCAGAGTAAGAGCAAGGCTCTAGAATAAGGAAGTAATGCAAGAGCAAAGCTCTGGATTCAGATAAATCATCTCATGGTGAACATATCATATAAATCATGAGAACCCGTAAAATTATAAACAATTTATGTCGTATCAACTATATCATGTAGTGAATTAAAATTCAAAACAACAAAAATCTCATAATTCAATATTTCATGATAAAAGCAATAATAATGACAATGAGATACGATATATATAAAAACAATAGCTAATGGTACGTGACAATAGTTATTAATGATACAAGCAGTGCGCAATAGAATATAAATGACATGGCAAGTTCTATGGGTGTACGTGGCATTTTAATTACTGATGGGGTGTCGTGTAGCATGTAGGCATATACAAGTGCAACATAAACTCATCGGTAATAGTGCAAGTGTCAAGCAATAGTGTTTAAAATGTATGAATGCATGTGATGCCAATCTAGCTTTAGTTATGCGAACAAAATGAATAGAAAGCAAATATCGCAAGTTTTTTTGGGTTTCGAGCGCTATACGCCATCTATACAATGTCCCCGGTCGATATTTAGTCTACTCACCGAGACGAGTCACGGTCTACCCAGATCCAATCACTTCCTTTCCCTTCCTCACTGCTTCTGAAGTCCCCGTGGTCGATCCTAACATCGAAATACAACTTCGTATATAAGCGGCTAATTTCCGATATGACGAATATGCAAAAACTAAGTGAACTAACTTACATAACGTAATACGTGTGATTGTCATGTGCCATAAAGACCTAAAGCTACCTAGAGCTAACTTGAATCATCGTATTTTGAGGAAACACCAAAACGTGATGCGCAATATTCGTATCATACGCTAAAATATCACAAAAAGTTTATTAAAAAGCTTCTAGATTTTTATAGAGACTATCTTGAAAAAATCAAAGTATACCAGAGACCTTAGATAACATACAGAGAACCCTTGACAAAACCTCAACTCCCAACTCCACCATAAAACCGGCAGTAGCGGGAAAATCCATGATTACGGCGATCGAAACATGGGCAATTGGGCCAGGGTTTCAAGAGTGCAATCTATATTCTAATATTATCATACTGTATTGTTAGATTTATTTTGTAAGTAAAACAATTATAGCAGATTCAATCTAAGACTAAAACTCTAAACTAAACCAAATTTTCCGATATCGTAAACACCCTTTGGTACATGGACTCTTAAGAAAACCAGAAAAGTTGGGTTTTTACCAATTTTGAAGAATTCCACAGAACTTTAGGCATCAAGATGTGCATACAAGAAGTTGAGAAGGCCTAGCTTGAATGCTTTGAACCAATATCCATGAAAACTCTAGTTTTTTTTCTTGAACTAGTGAAGAACTTAGAAAAATATAGTGATGACTTATGTGAAAAAGGTTTGTTCATTTGAAAATGCAGAAATAACTTGAGTGTGGTGTTTTGTTGGAAGGGTGAGGTGTCATAAGGGAAGCGTGAGGTGTAAGCTTATGGTGCACCTCAAGGTGTGTTGTGTGTGAAGTTTATTTTAACCTTAACACCTACTTACACTCATATTTACCCTTAACCCTCATACAACCTAAAACCCTTCTTTGCAAATAAAACTTTTCACTATAAAACTCTCTTTACAAACTAAATGTCACTTATAACTAATTACTATAACACTTAAATACCATACTCTTTTATAAAAGTATTTTATCAAAAAAATTTAAAAGAAAAATTAAAATAACATTTAAAATTTAAATAATTATTTAAAAATTTTCCAAAACATTACAATATCCCCCCTTAAGAAAATTCGGTCCCCGAATTTAAAATCTAAATACATGTACTTTCCGTATTTCATCCTCGGCTTCCCAAGTTACCTCTTCCCTATTTGGTCCATGCTGTAGGGTTGCTAGGCACGCTCACAAGGTTCTACGAGGCATCAACCATGCCTGATTAAAAAATTAGCCGTGCCGAACAACCCAAAGCCGGATCTTTAAACTAGAGTTTATGCGAAAACAAGCATGTTAAACATTTTAACACTAAGTGAGAGAGATTACAGCATTTATAGATCCGGTCCTTCACTTCAGTAGCTTCGTGTAGATGTCCCCTTTGCTGCGATCGTGAACTCCGGACTCTAGAGAAGCTCCACCAGAAGAACGAACATGCTTGCTTCGATGACTTCGAGGCCGAAGATGATCTACGTCGGGGAGACACTAACTCAAGCTATTCCTTCACTAGGTCATGAACTTTGTGAAGAGAACACACTCTACTACATGGCAAGTGATAGAGGATGAAGAAGTAGGAGGTGGGCTCACTTTAGAATTGATTTTCTCACTCTTTTTCTCATAGCACCATTAGAGCTTGAAAGCTTTTTCAAGGAGCTTGATGAAGAAGAAGAAGAAAGAATAATATCATCATATGAAATTATCTCTTCAATAATGTAACCATGGGTGAGTTAAGCTATCATGCTTAACTCATGTAGAGAATTGACGAAGGTATATGGTTAAGGGTTGAGTAAACTAAATATCCTTAAGAATGACAAAAGAGTTGACTTTGTCAATGTTTCCACAAGCTTCATGAAAGCTTGAGAACTTTGACAAAGTCTTTCTCTTTTGTTATTCTTAAGATATAAACAAAACCCTAATCTTTACCCTAATCTTGGTATAAGTCTCATACACCCATCTTTGATGTATCATCAAGCATGACACAATCATATGTACACAAATATATATCATATATACACTCATGCACAATCAAGTGAGAAAATAAATCTTAAGTGAGCTAATACTAGTTAATGTAATGTAATATATCAAATATATAATTATACATTAAATTATTAAATCAACTCTTGATTTAATAATCCGGCTATAACCGACTAATATCTTGTGTAACAACTTATCGAATCAACACTTGATCCGATAACCCGGTTATATCGCATACAACCGATCAATGTCACGAATCGCGAGAATAGAATACGGTATCTCATATCGTATTAATCTCGGTCCCGCACATATCACATATGTGCTCCTACTCCGTTTCGCTTGAGCCAGGAAACCCTTGTGTAGGACTCTAAAGACTCGTCAATACGCCGGCAGTAGGTAATAATCATATCAAACACCCACAAGCCGCAAGCGGTCTGCTAAACGTAACGGCCACCCGGGTATTGAGCGATCAGAAGATCAACAAGCAAGCATGTACATTCTCCTGTGAATCCAATCAGTAACACTCCCGTACAGTCCGGTCTCGTCGTCTGATATGTTGCATATCTCGCCTAGGGGTGGTAAACGTCAGACCCCAGTAGCTCGATAAGTCGTGTCAATATGAGGTCTGTAACAGTTCGAGAAACTACTGATAACACTTACCAGTAAATCTCAGCAACCCTGGTCAGGGATTTTCGGTTATAGCCAATCGAACACAGCACAACATCAACTCCCTATACCGGGAGAGACGAATTCCCTCCTATCGCTCATTGCCTCCATGTGATTCGGGACTGTACCCAAAAGACACCTTTTTGCATGCCCTCTTGGACGTGGTATGATGGAAATCAAAGCACAGTGGGAATCACATAAGACTCTATAACGATCTCGGGTCAACAGACTACTCTGTACCAGTGTCACCGGAGAACTGCTATCTGACGTGAGGTATAATACCATCTGGGAGTTCTCGACGAGTCCGTCCAGTGTACCCAGTCTCTACTGAGCACTCGTACGCCATCCTTGATGTCAAACACCGATGGATATGGGATCATCCATCGCCCATCATATAGGTCAAGATGCGTATATGCTAGTCTACTCTGGTGTATTGATGCCCTGTCTCGATACACCCTCGACTAGGAACAGTTATAGGATGTACTCGTTGACTACCGTGGCCCCACTAGTATGATCTCATCATAGTCCCAGTAGTCGAGTACATATCCTAAGGGCTTTATCAACATGTAACATAGAGACAATCAGAGTACATGTTAAGATAAAGTACAACCAGATAGCATACTATCATGTCGAGCAAGAAAGTCCTCCCTATATATGTCCAAGCATCCATTACAATATACATCATATGTACAGTAATGGCCTTTAGGGCATACATATAACTAACAATCTCCCACTTGCACTAGGGCCATCTGTTGTGGTATCATATACCCAACAATTAGCTGTGGTTGAAGTATCTCATACTCAACCATCCCATAAAAGTCTCTACTGGGAAAAAAGGCCTTTGTGAGTGGATCCGCGCTGTCGTCCTCTGTGTCTATTCTCCTTAACCTCGATCTCCCTGGAGATCAACCATCTCCATGATCAGGTGATACTGCCTAAGAATTATATCTGGATTTCTGATGGGATGGGGGGTTCCTTGGCAAAAGCCACAACTCCATTGTCATACAATGGTAGGAACAAAGTTCATCTCATGAACTTATATATATCCAGACTGCCTCTTTGGTAGCATCCTTGGTAACGATGTATCTTGCCTTTAATCATCTAGTAAGTCACGGTATCTATCTTGGAACTCTTCCAACATACCGTCCCTCTACTGAGGGTATAGACAATGCCTGCGACTGACATTCAGTCGTCCTTATCACCCCGGAACCTTTCCAGTGATTCTCCCCAGGATCGATTGATACCATCTCACTATAACTAGTGAGTATCCTAACATCCAATTAGCTCTATCTCATAGATCCAAAAACCCAGGATTTAGGAGGTATCATTTTGATCCTATATGGAGAATCCTTGTGATAAGCGGAGATTGACCGAGCGTAGCATATGAAACTCCTTCCCTATCAAGAGTATATCATCCATGTACTCTACGAGGATCACCACCATACTCCCTACTACCTTCTTGTATATACAAGGTTCGTCTACCATTTTGATGAAGTCAAACTCTTTGACTACCATATCAAAACAGACGTTCCAACTCCGCGATGCCTGCTTTATCCTATAAAGCATCTTGCACACGTTTCCGCTGCTCCCACTGTCTACGAAGTCCTCTGGCTGTGTACTTATAGACGCTCTCTTCCAAAACATCATTTAGAAAAGCAGTCAAGACACCCAACCACCAGATATCATAGTCATGGTATGTAGCAGTGGCAAGTAGGATCTGGATGGACTTAAGCATAGCTTTGAAAGTCTCAACTTTTCCATGTACACCAAGTAATCTTCTCAAGATATACTTGCTCCTGATGGGGATTTAACCCTTCAGATAAAGAAACCAAAGTCCATACTTTGTTGGTGTATAAGGATTCCATCTCAGATCGCTAAACATCCAGCCATTCTTACAGAGTTCCACTCCTGATGGCCAGCTCAAAACTAGTTGGGTCATCATCTCATGATGCAATCCTCGCTCCCACTGTCATAGAGAAACCGAAGTATCTCTCAGGTGGGTGAGGAACCCTACTAGATCGGCGGAGAGGCTGAGGTTCGTTGGTTACTATTGAATCCTTCGGTTCTACTAAATCATCTGCTGTAGTTTGTATAGCTGGAACTCCTTCCAGTTCTACCTCATGACCACTAATTTCTTCATAAGAAATTCCCTTTCACAAAGGTGGCATGTTGAGAAACAAAACATCTTTTGTTCTACGGTTTGGTAGAAGATATTCCCTTGCGTATGCTTGGGATATCCAACAAACTTCCACAGATTTGATTTTGCCTCGAGCTTGTCCGGATTTTGCTTTTTAGACTTAGGTCGGACAACCCCAAATCTTAACAAATTTAAGATATGGGCTCTTTCCTTTCCATATCACATATGAAGTGGTAGGCAACTGATTTGATTTGAACCCTATTCAATAGGTATGCAGCTTCTCAAGTGCATAACTCCCAAAAGGAAATAGGAAACTCAGTAGTACTCATCATAGAGCACACCATATCATATAGGGTGCTATTGCTCCACCCCGATATACCATTGTGCTATGGTGTATAACGAGGAGTAATGCTGAGAGAGAATCTCATTCTCCTTTAGAATAGTCCAGGAATCCCGTGCTCAAGTATTCTCCTCCTTGATCTCATCAAAGGACATAATACTTATACCCGTATTTTGGTTATCTACTTCTAACTTACATTCTGTGAATATCTCAAAAGGTTCGGACTTGTGTTTCAACAGGAACATATGTCTGAATCTTGAGAGATAATCAAAGAATGTAATGAAGTACAAAGAACCGGTCTTGGCATGTGTAGACAGGAGACTTTCATACATCAGCAGGTATCAATCCCAAGAGTTCACTAACTCTTTCTCTGTTTCTAATAAACAGAGCTATGGTCATCTTATCTTTGTGACATGACCGGCAAGTTTCATAAGATGTAAATTCAAACAGATTTAAATATGCATCTAAACGTAACTTAGCTAGTCGGGTCGCATTGATATGACCTAGTCTACAATGCCTTAAGAAGGATACGTTCATTTCTGAACTCTTCCTCTCGTGTGTGTTCCGTATACTAAGAACTGTAGTTTGATTTAGAACGTCAATGCTTTTAGATAACGTGCCTGAACCGATCAACTCTTGATATAGGAAATGTTCAAAACATTATCCAACAATACAAAATTATATCCTTTCTTTACTAATAAAGAGACTGATATGATGTTGTACATCAGGTTCGGTATCTAATAACATTCGTTCAGAATCAATGTATTCTGGTAATACAGGGTGATAGTGACCAACAGACTTGGCTGCAACACTTGCACCGTTTTCTATCTCATGAAACTTATCACCCGTTCTCAGTTCTCTACCTATCTGTAGCCCATGTAACAAATTACATATGTGGGATCCTGATCCGGTATCTCATACCCAGGACGTAAAGGATATTGAGAAACAGTTCTCTGTAATGAACACACCCGAAGATGATGCATCAGCATGCACTTTCTTCGTTTGGGCGGCACGGGAAATCCGGTATTCCCCAATTTCCTGCTCTATCTTATAACAATTATAAGTTGAAGCGGGACCAACGTTCCCCAGCTCAGTAAAACAAGCGGGTTCGGTCAATATATCCGTTTTATTATCTTGATTAAGGCATGATATGGTCACTACCTGAAGAGAGAGAGAAGAAAACACTCAGCGTATGCTCTTGCAAGATTAGATTGGTTATCTAATATATCTAATCAGGATGTCTCCCACTGTTTTAATCAAATCTTCCTTCAAACCCTAAAAGGAAAGACTAGCCGGGATTAATTACACGCTACAAGTTTGCCAATCTTTCAGCCAGGCCAGTGTCGGTACTTTGAGGGAGGTTCCCCCGTGCTTTCGCACGAACCTAATTAAAGTAAACCTCGTTTTCCCAGGGGCATAACCCCGTTAACACCTTTCTAGACACCTACTTGATCGGCTAATTGTAATGTGTAAAACTCTCCCAGGAGTAACTCTTACTCACAGCGGGTATCGGGATCCAACTATCACATAGAAGGTATGCAATCTCATTGCAAATTTCAACACTTGAAATTCCCAATAATATTTTTCCCCTAGCGTCCTATGACCTTGACAGAGGTCAATAAACCATAGGCTGCTAGTCAAGTTCAACCCGTCATTTCCTGATTCAAGTAAACCCACCCGCACGACCCTTGACAGAGGTCAACAAGGTCGCACGACTACCCTAAATCAATCACATCATATGTTTATACAGATAAGCACTAATCAGCTACCGCACACTACGCCTTGACAGAGGTCAACAAACGCAGCACGAATACTAAATACTACTTATCTGAAATGACGGAGGGATACGACAGGTTTTTAAGAAAACCCTTTGCGTAATGAACTTGATATCGTTGTAGAATCGAGTGATTTTAAATGGAATGTTTTTGAGGCATTTTCTAGTTTTGCTAAAGAGGTCACTCCCGGTAAAGGGATCGTCGGCTCTTTCCTTATCGAATAAGGTGCAGGATATATCGCATATACCTCTGTGCAAAGCAATAACTATATAAGCAATCAAAAGACAAACCGAGTTTGTAGCATCTGCTAGTTTCACTAAAGAGATCACTCCCGGTGAAGGGATCTCGGCTCTTTCCTTATCGAATAAGGTGCTGGATGTTCTACAAGGAACACCGCTATGCAAAGCAAGAACTAGAGCTACCAGTTTTTAAACAAGTTTCTACAACATCTTTAGGTTTCTTTTATTTCATTAATCTCATTAATGAAGTCCCATTTTATTATGCTTCACAAGCATCAGATATGAAACGAAATCAACAATATATAATACATATCTCATATATATAATATAAACATTCGTCTCAGGCAGTAATATGATCTCATCACAGAACATTGCAGCAGAAGAACATATATGAAATATTGGATATACTAGGACGTCCGTGTTTTAGTACGAGCCTGTATAAAACACGGATTCCACGGTCGCGATGAATAGCCAAACCCACATCCCTAGACCCCTACGAGAGCGGCAAGCAACACTGCCAATTCTAGGGTTAGGAGACCCGGTCCCGACTCCTCGAGATGGTCTCCCACTGGACCCTAGAACCCGGTTACTTGTGCTCCCCGCCTTAGGTCTACCTAATGCGGAAAAGTAAATAATATACAATGGTGACATCATCCTCAGCCCGGAAGTGCCCCAATAAAAGAATATTACATACAAATGAATTTTACATGAATGAAAAAGAAAAACTCTCATCTCACATAAAGCCCCCGGCTATTCAGAACGTGACGATCCAATATAACATATCAGAGCAACACATAATATCTCATATCATCAACGTAAGCAAGTATGCGTATCCCGATTGTCGTTGATGTATAGCAACGAAGCCGGCGATACACCACATACTACGCTTACGGTCACAGAAAAGAAAGTGTAAAACTACAACAGTTGGAATCCGCAACCTCCTTAGACATCGCATGCCTAACCAAATGAATTCCTTAGACATCACATGCCTAACAATTATAAACCCCGCATTTTAGTCTCATTATCGAAAACTCTTTTCAATATCAAGTCGGACAATTCAACAAGATTCCCGAAATCCTGATCGAATGCTCGTCGCAAACTTTAGTAGACGGCCGCACCCCCGGATGCCGTCGACGAAGTGCACTAAGGCGGAACGCCGCTGCCGCGAGCACCCGAACGGATGCTTTTGGCGACAGGGTTCTCCTACAGTCACTTGGTCGGGGCTATGGGGCGTGGCTGTCTGTTAAGTTTACCTGGCGAGTATCCGCGTACGCTACGTGATTGCGACGGACTTTTGATCACATCAAAATTCCGTGGCAACCGATCATCTGATACTGAACTGCTAGATTTATAACATTCAAATTAGTTATCTCATAACTACCTGTGGATTCTAAATATTGTATCACATTCCAGATAAATAGACAATGTTAAACTTTCCGATCGAATAATCAAACACCTAAGATTTCCCCAATATATCTCAACACTTGAAATCAGTTTAAAAATATCCAACACATGCCACAGTACCAATGGTCCAGCCGTAGAAGGGTCAAGTCAATGCCTCACATGTGGCACGCCGTACTGCCCCAAGGTTTAGAGGCAGTTCAAGACGGTCATATAATCGAGTTAAGGTTTGTTGTCTTCTAGAGGGTCCATCGCGTTACTTGCACGACTTAGAACGTTCTTAAACTCGAGAAAAAATCCAACTTTTGAAAAAAAATCCGACAGGGGAAAAAGTGAGTTATTGATATCCTTTCGAACTTTTTAACAGTTTCTAAAAATTACCCGAACAAACTAAACAAAGTTAAATTATCCGATCGAATCAAACTAAATGTCACTTATAACTAATTACTATAACACTTAAATAACATACTCTTTTATAAAAGTATTTTATCAAAAAAATTTAAAAGAAAAATTAAAATAACATTTAAAATTTAAATAATTATTTAAAAAATTTCCAAAACATTACAATATCCCCCCTTAAGAAAATTCGGTCCCCGAATTTAAAATCTAAATACACGTACTTTCCATATCTCATCCTCGGCTTCCCAAGTTACCTCTTCCCTATTTGGTCCATGCTGTAGGGTTGCTAGGCACGCTCACAAGGTTCTACGAGGCATCAACCATGCCCGATTAAAAAATTAGCCGTGCCGAACAACCCAAAGCCGGATCTTTAAACTAGAGTTTATGCGAAAACAAGCATGTTAAACATTTTAACACTAAGTGAGAGGGATTACAACCTTTGTAGATCCGGTCCTTCACTTCAATAGCTCCGTGTAGATGTCCCCTTCGCTGCTATCGTGAACTCCGGACTCTAGAGAAGCTCCACAAGAAGAACGAACATGCTTGCTTCGATGACTTCGAGGCCGAAGATGATCTACGTCGGGGAGACACTAACTCAAGCTATTCCTTCACTAGGTCATGAACTTTGTGAAAAGAACACACTCTACTACATGGCAAGTGATAGAGGATGAAGAAGTAGGAGGTGAGCTCACTTTAGAATTGATTTTCTCACTCTTTTTCTCATAGCACCATTAGAGCTTGAAAGCTTTTTCAAGGAGCTTGATGAAGAAGAAGAAAGAATAATATCATCATATGAAATTATCTCTTCAATAATGTAACCATGGGTGAGTTAAGCTATTATGCTTAACTCATGTAGAGAATTGACCATGGTATATGGTTAAGGGTTGGGTTAACTAAATATCCTTAAGAATGACAAAAGAGTTGACTTTGTCAATGTTTCCACAAGCTTCATGAAAGCTTGAGAACTTTGACAAAGTCTTTCTCTTTTGTTATTCTTAAGATATAAACAAAACCCTAATATTTACCATAATCTTGGTATAAGTCTCATACACCTATCTTTGATGTATCATCAAGCATGAAACAATCATATGTACACAAATATATATCACATATACACTCATGCACAATCAAGTGAGAAAATAAATCTTAAGTGAGCTAATACTAGTTAATGTAATGTAATATATCAAATATATAATTATACATTAAATTATTAAATCAACTCTTGATTTAATAATCCGGCTATAACCGACTAATATCTTGTGTAACAACTTATCGAATCAACACTTGATCCGATAACCCGGTTATATCGCATACAACCGATCAATGTCACGAATCGCGAGAATAGAATACGGTATCTCATATCGTATTAATCTCGGTCCCGCACATATCACATATGTGCTCCTACTCCGTTTCTCTTGAGCCAGGAAACCCCTGACGGCCACCTGGGTATTGAGCGATCAGAAGATCAACAAGCAAGCATGTACATTCTCCTGTGAATCCAATCAGTAACACTCCCGTACAGTCCGGTCTCGTCGTCTGATATGTTGCATATCTCACCTAGGGGTGGTAAACGTCAGACCCCAGTAGCTCGATAAGTCGTGTCGATATGAGGTCTATAACAGTTCGACAAACTATGATAACACTTACCAGTAAATCTCAGCAACCCTGGCCAGGGATTTCCGGTTATAGCCAATCGAACACAGCACAACATCAACTCCCTATACCGGGAGAGACGAATCCCCTCCTATCGCTCATTGCCATGTGATTCGGGACTGTACCCAAAAGACACCTTTTTGCACGCCCTCTTGGACGTGGTATGATGGAAATCAAAACACAGTGGGAATCACACAAGACTCTATGACGATCTCGGGTCAACAGACTACTCTGTACCAGTTTCACTGGAGAACTGCCATCTGACGTAAGGTATAATACCATCTGGGAGTTCTCGGTGAGTCCGTCCAGTGTACCCAGTCTCTACTGAGCACCCGTACACCATCCTTGATGTCAAACACCGATGGATATGGGATCATCCATCGCCCATCATATGGGTCAAGATGCGTTTACGCTAGTCTACTCTGGTGTATTGATGCCCTGTCTCGATACACCCTCGACTAGGAACAGTTATAGGATGTACTCGTCGACTACTGTGGCCCCACTAGTATGATCTCATCATAGTCCCAGTAGTCGAGTACATATCCTAAGGGCTTTATCAACATGCAACATAGAGACAATCAGAGTACATGTTAAGATAAAGTACAACCAGATAGCATACTATCATGTCGAGCAAGAAAGTCCTCCCTATATATGTCCAAGCATCCATTACAATATACATCATATGTACAGTAATGGCCTCTAGGGCATACATATAACTAACACATGCCATAAAACCTTTACAGAAGGAAGTACCCTTGATCACAGCTTCTTCACCTGCCGGTCGAGAATAGCTACCGGCTGCTCAGTGTAAGTTAAATCACGCTCTAGCTGTATAGTCTGATGCTGAATAGCGTGAGAAAAATCATGAAGGTACTTACAGAGCATTGACACATGGAACATAGGATGCGCATCGGGAAAATTAGGCAGAAGTGCTAAACGATATGCTACAGTACCCACCCTTTCAAGAATCTCATAGGGTCCAACATATCTGGGACTGAGCTTCCCCTTTTTCCCGAATCGCATCACACACTTCATCGGAGAGACCTAAAGAAATACATGGTCTCCCACATCGAACTCAAGTCTACGGTGACGGCGATCGGCATAAGACTTCTACCTGCTCTGAGCTGCTCTCATCCTATCTTGGATCATCTGGATTTTCTCAGTAGTATCCTAAACCAACTAAGGCCCTGGGAGGCTGCTCTTATTAAGCTCGGTCCAGCAAACTGGCAACCGACACTTCCTCCCATATAATAACTCAAATGGTGCTATCCAAATCATCTCCTGAAAGCTATTATTATAGGAGAACTCAATCAAAGGCAAGTGATAATCCCAACTACCACCAAAATCTAGCATACAAGCTCGGAGCATATCTTTATGAGTCTGAATGGTACGCTCTGACTAGCCGTCGGTTTGTGGGTGGAAGGCAGTACTGAAACTCAAGCGAGTGTCCAAAGCATCCTGAAGCTTCTGCCAGGGAGGACTGATAAACTGTGTGCCTCTATCAGAAACAATACAGGTCAGAACGACGTGCAACCGCACAATCTCATCAATGTAGATCTGGGCATATTGAGCATATCCAAAAGTAGTCTTCACCGGAAGAAAATGAGTTGCCTTCGTCAACCGATCCACAATCACCCAAATGGATTCATACCCTCTGCTAGACCTTGGTAGACCCACAATGAAAATCCATGGAGATCTGCTCCCGTTTCCACTCCGGAACAGGTAGAGGCTGCAACTCTTCCGCGGCCTCTGATGTTCGGCTTTGACTTGCTGACAAGTCAGGCATTTCGAAACGAAGTCAGACACATCACGTTTCATCCCTTCCCACTAGTACACGTCTCGTAAATCGTGATACATCTTGGTAGATCCTGGATGAACGCTGTTGGAAGACTGATGTGCCTCCTCTAATATCACACGCCTCAGCCCATCAACGTCGGGTACACATAACCGGGTCCCAAACCATAGCATTCCTTTGCTATCAATCGTAAACTCAGAATCTCCATCCTGCCGAACCTGCTCCAAAATCTCCGATAATCGTACATCCTCGGACTGTGCCTCCCTGATACGATCAAGCAAAAATGGACGGGCATAAACATGAGCAAACTATCCACCTACAAATGCAAACTCAAACTGTATGCCACTATCGCACAAAATCTGCCAATCAGTATTCGACTGTCTCTGAGCTGTACCCAAATAGGACAAGCTACCCTCAGGCCTCCTACTCAACGCATCAGCCACAACATTAGCCTTGTACGAGTTATAAAGAATCTCACAATCATAATCTTTCACCAGCTCCATCCAGCGACGCTGCCTCAAGTTCAAATCCCACTGCTGGAATATATACTTTAGACTCTTGTGGTCTGTAAAGATCTGCCATGGTTCTCCATAAAAATAGTATATCCAAATCTTCAGTGCAAAGACCATCGCGGCCATCTCCAAATCATGGGATGGGTAATTCTGCTCATGTTTCTTCAGCTGTTGAGAATCATAAGCAATGACTCTGCTGTGTTGCATCAATACGCAACCCAAGCCCACACGTGACGCATCACAATAAACCATAAATCCTCCTGAGCCTGAAGTTAGGATAGAACTGGCGTAGTCGTCAGATGAGTCTTCAACTCCTGGAAACTCTGCTCACATTCCTCCGTCCATAGAAACGGAACTCCTTTTCAAGTCAAACTGGTTATAAGTGCCACAATACGAGAGAAGTCCTGTACAAAGTGACGGTAATAACTCGCTAAGCCCAAAAAGCTACAAATCTCAGTCACTAAAACGGGTCTGGGCCAATGCTGTACCGCCTCAATCTTCTTCGGATCAACCTGCATCTCATCTCTCGTAACAATATGACCCAAGAATTCCACAATGTCAAGCCAGAAAGCGCAGTTCGAGAATTTGGTGAACAGCTGGTGTTCTCTCAAAATCTGTAATGCAATCCTCAAGTCTTGCTCGTGCTCATCTCGACTCCTAGAGTAGACCAAAATATCATCTATGAAAACAATGATAAACTGGTCAAGGAACGGCTAGAAGATCCGGTTCATCGGATCCATGAATGCTGCTGGGGCATTGGTGAGGCTGAACGACATCACCAGGAATTCATAATGCCCGTAGCACGTCTGAAAGGCAGTCTTCGAAATGTCATCATTCCGGACTCGTAATTGACATACCCAGACTGCAAATCGTTCTTTGAGAAATAAACTGCTCCCTGCAGCTGATCGAACAAGTCGTCAATACGTAGTAATGGATACCTATCCTGCATAGTTACTCGATTCAGCTGACGATAGTCGATACACATGTTGGGTTTACCTAGCACCTCATGAAGGGTTTGGAAGCATCACGTGTACCAAAGATTAAAATTTTAGGTGCTAAGTAAGCATACAAAGAATCAATCCTAGAAAATTAGGGTTTCAAAATATCGCTTCATCACAAGTAGGTTAAGCTAGGGTTTTGAGAGTACAACCTTTGTAGCTCCCAACGCTAGACTCCTCGGCTACTTGGGGTTTCGAAAAGGTCCGCTTGAACTCCTCTAGGTCCACGATGATCCACCCGGAGTCCGTTTTGTCCAAGCTTGCAACTTCACTTGATCAAGAGAAGAGAATGAAGCTAACACTCTAAACAAGTGGGCAAGACTTGTGTAGAATGATGTTGTGGTGGCTTTTCTCACTTCAAAATCCTAACTTGATGAGTAATTTGCTCACTAGAGAAATCTAGAGAGCAAAAGATGAAGGAGAAAGAAGATGGTGGCCTTTTTTTAGAACAAGAGAAAAGATATAACCCCTATGAGAAAATAGAAAATATATCTATATATATTTTCCACCTCTCATCTCAAACCATGGTTGAACAATAAGGATATTATTGAACTTGAGTTAAAACCCAAAAGGAAAGTTAATCCATGGTTAAATGGTGGGTGAGCATGGTTAGGTCAAAGAAGAGTTTAGAAACAAACCATGAATTATCCTTTCCTTTTTCATTTTGTTTTAAAACAAATGCAATAATAAATCATATATATATAACCATGGTGTGAGTCTTATATTACCACCATTTTCTATGTATATACAACCATGAAGGATGATGTATGTATGTATGTGTGCATGCACATCCATATGTGCATGAATCAAGAAAGAATGCATACATGCATGCATACATCCAAAAATACAAGAAAGGATTTCTAGTGAGAATCTAATGGTTAAATGATAAATCAACACTTGATTTATCAATCTGGCCATATCACATACGACCCAACCAAAAGCAAGCCGCCCGATTAATGTACGGTATCTCATACGCGCATTTTAACCGGGTCCATACGCATATCGCATACGCGCACCACAACGTTTCGCCTGGACTAGGTAACTCCTTTGTGGGACTCTAAGACTCGTCAATACGCCGGCAGTAGGTGATGATCATATCAAGCACCCCCAAGCCGCAAGCGGTCAGCTAAACGTAACGGCCACCTGGGTATTGAGCGATCAGAAGAAAACAAGCGAACCTGCTACAACTCCCGTCGAGCCAACCGGCAACACTACCCGTGTAGTCCGATCTCCTCGTCTGATATGTCGCATATCAAGTCTAGGGGTAATATACGTCAGACCCCAATAACCGATAAGTCATGCCGATGTGAGGCTCATAACGGGTCGAAAAACTACTGGTAACACTTACCAGTAAATCTCTAATCAGCCCTGGCCAGGGACTTCCCTGATACGGCCAATCGAGCACAGCGCAACATCAACCCCCAATACCGGGAGAGACGAAACCCCTCCTATCGCTCATTGCCTCCATGTGACTCGGGACTGTACCCAAAAACCACCGTTTTGCACGCCCTCATGGACGTGGTAAGGT
This sequence comes from Agapanthus africanus, assembly GCA_030015575.1. Lineage (NCBI taxonomy): Eukaryota > Viridiplantae > Streptophyta > Magnoliopsida > Asparagales > Amaryllidaceae > Agapanthus > Agapanthus africanus. Next base: position 345,345,386 of record JASDDO010000012.1, on the reverse strand, counting down.
GGAAATCAAAGCACAGTGGGAATCACACAAGACTCTATGACGATCTCGGGTCTACAGACTAACCTGCACAAGTGTCACCAGAGAACTGCCATCTGACGTGAGGTATAATACCATCTGGGAGTTCTCGGCGAGTCCGTCCAGTGTACGCAGTCTCTACTGAGCACCCGTATACCCTCTCTGATGTCAAACACCAATGGATATGGGATCATCCATTGCCCATCTCATGGGTCGAGAAGCGTATACGCTAGTCTACACTGGTATATCGATGCCCCGTCTCGATACACCTACGACTAGGGACCTTGAAGGATGTACTTATGGACTACCATGTCCCCACTAGTATGATCGGCATCATAGTCCAGGTAGTCAAGTACACATCCTAAGGGCTTTACCAACATGTAACTATAAGACAGTATAAAGAGACAAGTATACATGTTAAGATAAAGAGCAACCAGATAGCATACTATCATATCGAGCAAGAAAGTCATCTCTATATATGTCCAAGCTACCAATATAATATACATCATCTGTACAATACTGGCCTCTAGGGCATACATACAACTAACAATCTCCCACTTGCACTAGGGCCAGCTGATGTAGTATCACATACCGAGCATCCCGAAGAGTATCTCAAACTGTATCTGGGGAATGGCCTTCGTGAGTGGATCCGCTGTGTTATTCTTCGTGTCAACCCTCCTGACCTCGATCTCCCGGCGATCAACTATCTCCCGAATCAGGTGATACCGCCTCAGAATATGCCTGGATCGCTGATGGGGCCTGGGTTCCTTGGCCAAAGCCACCGCTCCATTGTTATCGCAATACAAAGGTATTGGATGCTCAATGGATGGAACCACTCCAAGTTCAGTAATGAACTTCTTGATCCAGACAGCCTCTTTGGCAGCATCGTTGGCAGCGATGTATTCAGCCTCCATCGTCGAGTCTGCCACGATTTCCTGCTTGGAACTCTTCCAGCTAACCGCCCCTCCGTAAAGGGTAAAGACAAATCCTGACTGCGACTTGGAATCGTCCTTATCACTCTGGAAGCTCGAATCGGTAAAGGACTCCACTTGGAGTTCTCCATTACCATACACCAAGAGCATCTCTTTAGTCCTTCATAAGTACTTGAGAATGCTCTTCACAGCTGTCCAGTGACTCTCTCCAGGATCAGCTTGATACCTGCTCACTATACTTAGTGAGTATGCTACATCGGGTCTGGTACATAGCATCGCGTACATGATAGAGCCTACAGCCGAAGCATAGGGTATCCCTTGCATGCGAGCTCTCTCCAAATCGGTCTTGGGAGACATCTCTTTGGAGGGAGTGACTCTAGAGATCGTGGGTAAGTTCCCACGCTTCGATTCTTCCATACTAAACCTCTTTAGTATGGTGTCAATGTACCTGGATTGGGACAATCCCAATATCCGTTTGGATCTATCTCTATAGATCCTAATTCCCAATATGCAGGAGGCATCACCAAGATCTTTCATTGAGAATCTTTGTGATAAGAAGAGCTTGACCGATTGCAGCATAGGAATGTCATTTCCTATCAAGAGTATGTCGTCCACGTACAATACAAGGAAGACAACCTTACTCTCTGCCACCTTCTTGTAGATACAAGGTTCATCTACGTTTTTGACGAAATCAAACTCTTTGATAACGACGTCAAAGCAGATGTTCCAACTCCGCGATGCTTGCTTTAATCCATAAATGGATTTAAGCAGCTTGCACACCTTCCCGCTGCTCCCACTATCTACGAAGACCTCTGGCTGAGTCATGTACACACACTCTTCTAAATCACCGTTTAAAAAGGCGGTCTTAACATCCATTTGCCAGATTTCGTAATCATGATATGCAGCGATGGCAAACATGATCCGGATGGATTTAAGCATAGCTACTGGAGAAAAGGTTTCGTCATAGTCCACACCTGGTCTTTGACGAAAACCCTTTGCAACAAGTCTAGCTTTGAAAGTCTCCACTTTCCCATCTACACCAAGTTTTTTCTTGAAGATCCACTTGCTCCCAATAGGTTTTACCCCTTCAGGAGCAACTTCCAAAGTCCATACTTTGTTGGTGTACATGGATTCCATCTCGGACCGCATAGCATCCAGCCATTTCACTGAGTCCCTACTCGTGATGGCCTGCTCGAAGCTAGTTGGGTCATCATCCTCCATGATGCAATCCTCGCTCCCACCATCAATGAGAAAACCGTAGTATCTCTCAGGTGAATGAGAAACCCTGCTAGATCAACGGAGCGACTGGGGTTCGTCAGGTACTACCGAATCCTCAGGTTCTACCAAGTCTTCTGTTATAGTTTGTGTTGCTGGAACCTCTTCCAGTTCTACCTCAATGCCACTGATCTGTTTCATAAGAAAACCTTTTTCTAAGAAAGTGGCATGTCGAGAAACAAACACCTTTTGTTCCTCAGGGTGGTAGAAGATATACCCTTGTGAATTTTTGGGATATCCTACAAACTTACATAAGACAGATCTTGCCTCGAGTTTGTCCGGATTTTGTCTTTTGACATAGGCCGAACAACCCCATATCTTAACATTCTTAAGAGATGGTCTCTTCCCTTTCCATATCTCATATGGAGTAGTAGGCACTGATTTGGTAGGAACCATATTCAATAGGTGCATGGCTGTCTCAAGTGCATACCCCCAGAAGGAAATAGGCAACTCAGCAGTGCTCATCATAGAGCGCACCATATCTAATAGCGTGCGATTCCTGCGTTCCGATACACCGTTGTGCTGTGGTGTATAAGGAGGAGTGAGCTGAGAGAGAATCCCATTCTCTTTTAAATAATCCAGAAAATCACTGCTCAAGTATTCTCCTCCTCGATCAGATCGAAGGATCTTAATACTTTTGCCCGTTTGGTTCTCTACTTCGTGCTTATATTCTCTGAATTTCTCAAAAGCTTCAGACTTGTGTTTTATCAGGAACACATGTCCGTATCTAAAGAGATCCTCAGTGAATGTAATGAAGTAAGAAGAACCGTTCCTGGCATGTGTAGACATGGGACCGCATACATCACTATGTATCAGCCCTAAGAGTTCCGTAACTCTTTCTCCGTGTCCCGTAAACGGAGTTTTGGTCATCTTGCCTTTGAGACATGACTGGCAAGTGTCATAAGATGAAAATTCAAACGGATTCAAATATCCTTCCTTATGCAACTTAGCTAGTCGTGTCGTATTGATGTGACCCAGTCTACAATGCCACAAGAAGGATTCGTTCAGTTCTGAACTCTTCCTCTTGTGTGTGTTTTGTAAATTGAGGACTGTATTTTGATTGAGAATGAATATGCAATTATGTAACGAGCCTGATGCAATCAAATTTTGATCTAGGAAGATGTTCATAACATTATCATGTACTACAAAATTATATCCTTCTTTACTTAGTAAAGAAACTGATATAATGTTGCACATCATGTTCGGTATATAATAGCACTCATTCAGAACCAGTGTATTACGACTTGGTAATACATGGTGATATTCGCCAACTGCTTTGGCTACAATACTTGCACCATTCCCTACTTGAACGGAATGTTCACCTTTTCCCAGTTCTCTACCTTTCCGTAGCCCATGTAACGATTTACTTACGTGGGATCCTGATCCGGTATCTAATACCCAGGACGTAGGGTGAACTGAGAAACAGTTCTCAATAACTAACACACCTGATGAAGATGCATCAACATGCATGTTCTTTTGGGCGGCTTGAGAATCCAGATATTCTCCTATTCCCTGTTCAGTCTTATAACTCTTATAAGAAAAAACGGGTCCAACGTTCCCCTGCTCAGTATAATAAGCGGGTTCAGTTAATACATCCATATTATGGCCTGACATGGTCGCTACCTGGAGAGAGAGAGAGAAGAAAACACTTTAGCGTATGCTCTTGCAAGATCAGATTGGTTATTATCTTATCTAATCAGGATAGCTCCCACTATTTTTATCAAATCTTCCTTCAAACCCTAAAAGGAAAGACTAGCCGGGATTAATTACACCCTACAACTTCGCCGATCTTTCAGCCAGGCCAGTGTCGGTACTTTGAGGGAGGTTCCCCGTGCTTTCGCACGGACCTAATTAAAGTAAACCTCGTTTTCCCAGAGGCGTAACCCCGTTGACACCTTTCTAGATACCTACTTGATCGGCTAATTGTCCTGTGTAAAACTCTTTCGAGAGTAACAATTACTCGCAGTGGGTATCGGGATCCAACTATCTCATAGAAGGTATGCAATCTCATTGCAAATTTCAACTCTTGAAATTCCCGATAATGCTTTTGCCCCTAACGTACTATGACCTTGACGAATGCCAAACAACCCATAGTGCGCTAGTCAAGTTCAACCCGTACATTTCTTGATTGAATTAAACCCACCCGCACGACCCTTGACGAATGCCAAACAACGCCGTACGAATACCCTAATCCAATCGCATCATATGCTACAGATAAATATTAAATAGCTACCGTACACTACGCCTTGACGAATGCCAAACTACCTGTTCCCCTCCGAACGGCGGCCTGGACTCGGGCGTCCGTGCCTGAGGTTCGGGGCAGATGCTAATTGGTGTTATACGTCTACCTCTCCGAAGATGCCAAGTTGATTTATGGCACCGTGTATCGGAGGTTTAGACGGATGCGGCCGATGTAGCAGACTTCGTCAGATTCCCCCTCGTTTGAGGGGTTTTTGATTGTGGGGACGCTCTTCCCTGCAGGCGCAAGCCCCTGCAGTTAATTACGCTACCGCATCGCGGTAACAACTTTCTCCTTCTCCAGTTGGTCACTTCGTGTCGTGGGTGTTTGTTTTGTTTGTAGTTGCCCGTGGATTGTTTACGGAGACTGAGTTATGTCGTCGCCCGTAGGGCGTGGATTAGTCCAAATCCGTGTTTATCTTAGATTTGGGTTTGGGGGTTTAGTTTGAGGATACGTCAGCCATTCTCGAGGCTAAGATCAACTCAAACGTTTGTTAAGGATACGTTAGTCCGATTTGAGACTAAGATCAACTTAACAGGATCGTTTAGATCCGACAAAAGAGCGTTTGGGCTCCATTGTTCCAGTTTAGGGACATAGTGGTCCATCGTATATGTGGCCGTCGGGACCCGTCACCTCTCTGACGACGTTGAAGGATTACAACGACGGATGTCAGAGGAGTTCAGAGATGTACCCTCGAGCCAAAGTTAATTTGGGGGATTCATAGTCCAGTCTGTTTGAAAGTTTAAGGATACGTTAGCCATCTTTGAGGCTAAGATCAACTTAAACGGGACCATTTAGATCCGGTAAAAGAGCATGATGGGCTCTATTGTTCTAGTTTAAGGACATTGCGGTCCATGGGTAGTTTAAGGACATTGCGGTCCGTAGTTAGTTTAAGGACATTGCGGTCCGTGTGTAGTTTAAGGACATTGCGGTCCATAGGTAGTTTAAGGACATTGCGGTCCGTTGTTAGTTTTAAGACATCTCGGTCAAGGTTAAGGACGTCATAGTCCATGGGTTTAAGGACTCCACAGTCCGGTGTGCGCTCTGGATGCTTCACACGGGTTCATTGCCGTGTTTGGCGAGGACCAGGCTCCGCTCTGGACGTTTTCCGCGGGGTCAAAGAGTGACGTTATCCACGTTCCACGTAACCAGGAATTTTGCACTAGATGCTTCACACGGGTTCACTGCCGTGCTCGGCGAGGACTAGGCTCCGCTCTGGGCGTTTTCCGCGGGGTCAAAGAGTGACGTTATCCGCGTTCCACGTGACCAGGAATTTTGCATTAAACATGGGTTTAAGGACCCTACAGTCCATATCGTGGGTGGTCGTCGGGACCCGTCACCTCTTTGAAGACATTGAGGGATTACAATGCCAAGTATCAAAGGAGTGAAGAGATGTACCCTAAAACCGGAGTGGATTAAATAGTCCTTGGCTCAATTTGGGATCAAGACCCATTAATTATATTATGAGCCCATTGGCCCAGTTAATTACGAATTGAGGACTTATGGCCAGCTTGGGCTAAGTCCTATCATGTCTGGAATATTGATTTCTTGTGGGTCCATTGAGGGAGAGGCTTTGCCTCTATCCCTTTAGCCAATTGGGCCAAAGCCTAGTGTTAAACACTTCAGAGCAATCAGTGTTGAACACTGGTGATGAGGTTGACAAGTTAGTGTTTAACACTAAAAGATAATTGGTATTAAACACCAGCAACAAGGCTTTCAGATTAGTGTTAAACACTAAAACAGATCAGTATCAAGCATTGGCAACAAAGCTCTCAAATTAGTGTTAAACACTAAGGTAGTCAGTGTTGAACACTACAATGGAGATCTCGGATTAGTGTTAAACACTAAGGTAATCAGTGTTGAACACTGTAAATAAGGTTCTTTGATTAGTGTTGAACACTAAGGCCCAACAGTGTTTCAGTACTGTGTTCAAGAATTCCAACTTAGTGTTGAACACTAAGGCAAAAGGGGTCACGTGGCAACACGTGAGAACGCCCTCTTTCCATTTATTCTGTTGAAATCGCTGCATCTTTTAGAACATCACGTGCCATCACGTGACGGGCATTCATATGCCTATGTATTAGAGTTTCTGTTAAGGGTCACGTGGGTACGTGGGGGACTGCCTCAAAGGGCTTTCTGTAGCTCTTTTGAGGGGGTCACGTGGTGACACGTGACCCTGCCTCCATGTATATTGTTTAGAGAATCTGTTGATCTTTCTTTTCAGGAATTAAATTCCTCGGGCTTTAATTTTCAAAGGAATTAAATTCCTACTTCCTTTTGAAGACTTATATTCTGGGGTTGAATCGAACCCTGAATCTTCTGTAGGAATTAAATTCCTCGTTTATGTGAAGAACTGAATAGGGTTAAACCCTAATAAAAACTTTTTAAGGAATTAAACTTCCATTTCCTGTTAAATTATGATTAAGGGAATTAAATTCCCATTGTTTCCACAGAACTAAGTTCTTAATTAGGGTTAAACCCTGTTTCTCTCTGTTCTGAAGGAATTAAATTCCCATAACACAGGGTCAAGCCCTACTTTTATCTTAGAGGAATTAAATTCCTATAGTTCTGTGAGAATTAAATTCTCATGTTTCCATTTCCTCTCTATGTTTTGGATCTGCATGGCAGGATCTCAACCCATTGAGAATTAAATTCTCAACCTAAAGGGGAGATGTGCACTTTGCAGATCCTCTATCTAAGAGAGAAGAAATATGTTCTTCTGTTTTTATATTATCAGAGTTAAACTCTGTTGAGAATTAAATCCTCCTTCTTTCAAAAAGCCTTCCCTTTCTTACCTAGGGTTTTCTTTTGCAGAAGCTCCAAATTCCTCAAAGTATCGAGGCTTTCTCTTTTTTTCTTTCTCTGCGTATGTCTCTCCTTTTTGTGTCTCTTGGCTCCTATTTATAGGAGAAGCAGCCGAATCAATCAGTTTTCGATGAATCTTCATTAAGAGATTTGGTTTGCATCCATCATTCGTTCTGGACCTTCGGATTATTAGGTGAATTTTATTCACCATTGGATTTCAGATCCGGGGATTCTCCCTTGTAATTTCTGTTAGATTTAAAGGGGAAATCTTTCCAAACTCGAGATTTTTCCATAGATAGATGATATTTAATCATCTCTGAATCTTTAATTTGATCGGTTCCAGATAATTGCTTTCCTTTGGGAAGATTTGAATCTCTTTCAGAATTTAATTCTGTTAGCAAAATGGGCTTTGAAAGCCGGTCACGTGTGACCACGTGACCCATGGTCACGTGTGGACACGTGACTCTCTTGGAACGAGCCTTTCTCCTCTTTTGCACTCTGCCTTCTTCTGCTGCTTAGCCGTCACGTTCTACCACGTGACCCCTGGTCACGTGTGAGCACGTGACCCCTGTCTGGCGCCTCTTCCCTTGGTTCAACTGGAGAGCGAGTCTGCTGCTTTGAACGTCACGTGCCAACACGTGACCCTGGTCACGTGGGAGCACGTGACTTCTTCTGAAGCCCTTTTCCTTGACTTGATCAGGGAACCAATGTGCCCTTTTCCGCTGCTTTTATATGTCACGTGTCAACACGTGACTGCTGGTCACGTGTAAGCACGTGGCCCCTTTTTGAAGCTTTTCCCAGAAGCTTTCCTGATTTTAAATCAGGAAACAAATGCCCCCACAGCGTTGTTCTCACGTGTCTGCACGTGAGTGCAACGCTGTCACCTCTTGGGACCGTTGGATTCCTCTAGGGATCTGGGGAGATGAAACGTTTCCACTGCCTTCTATAAATACCTCTGTCTCTTCATAGGAGCCTTCACTTTGTTCATCTTCTTCTTCTGAGAACTTCTTCCTTGAGAATTTAATTCTCGCTTTCAGAGCTTAGTTCTCTGTCTTGAAACAATCTTCAGAGTTTAACTCTGTTCGAAAAGAGCCCTTTTTTCTCAGGTAATGTTCTTGGACAACGATGGACCTCACATTTCTCTGGATTTTAAATCCGAAACAAGGGTTTTCGCCCTTTTTCCTTCATATTTTCCATAAGAACATGAAACCGTTTAACCCTCAAACTGTAGATCTCTTAGGGTTTAGATAATCTTTGAGGAGATGATGATGGCGTTTCAACCCCATGGAATTTAATTCCATCAAAAATGTTTCTGGGGGATTTAATTCCCTTTTCTTAATTAGGAATTTAATTCCAATGAAGAACTCAGTTTCTTCGCATGGAGGCTTCCTGAGGTCTCCTGGCCCTAGGTTGTTTTTCCTGCCATTAATGCAATGGGGGTTTTGTAATGATGTCTTTTGGTGGGAATTTAATTCCTTTGATTTTGCTAGATTCTTTGTAGAGCCCGAGACAGCTTCTGTTTGGGGGGGCTGTGCATGATCATCATTCTTTGAGGATATTCCCTTTGTTTCATTGTAACGCTTTTGGCCTCATTATTAATGAGCCGTCATCCGGATTCTGTGGGACCCATCTGTTTTGTAGCTAGTGACCCCAGAAAACTCTGTTGTTGCTCTCTTTAACTACTCTTCAAGTTTATGCATGAATATACGTTGCTGACTTTTCTTCTAACGGTCCTCCTTTATTGGATTTCAGGTGCGATGGCTTCTGTTCCACGCTTTCCCTTTTCTCGCTCGGAGGCTGCTTTTCCTCAGTCGTCGTCTGATGAGGAAGCGATGGCGATGATTCGGGCCCATGACCCGAACTGCACCAATCTTCTTCAATGGGGACCTTGGTACAGTCAGATTATTCAGGGTCGCCGGAGCTTTCTTTGCGCGGTGCCGACGGAGCCTACTTTCCCATTTTTACCGATAGATCCTCCAAGGACAGCATTTGCTGTGGAAATGCCCAACTGGACTCCAACGGGGAGGCTAGAGCCTTCGACGACCGGCATTCCGAACCATCCGATCCCGGCCATAGACATTTTGGGACGGCGTATCTGCCAGGGTGAGGCCCACCCGTGGGGGCAAATTTATAAGATAGGGCTCACTCCTAGGCATCCTACGGGCTACCTTTTCTGGGCTCGCTACATCCTTTCTGCCCATCGGGCGCGGTTGCAGAAAGTCGGGCTTTATCAGGCCATATACGCGTCGCTATTCCATTACAAGTCCCCGCATGCCTGGTGGGTCAAGGCATTTTTGAACCAGTGGAATCTGCCCACTAATACTTTCATTCTGGGAGATCGCGAGGTTTCGATTTCTCTGACCGAATTTTATGATATCTCGGGGTTGCCGATAAGGGGTAATCTGTATGAGGAGTTGTTACCTCCCGACGAGTATGTTTTTGAGCCTGAGCTCGCCCCAGTTGACGGTCTGTCTGCTGAGAATGCTGTTCGCCACAAGCGCCCCAGTTTAATTAAGGCCCTAGGCATCTTCGACCAATTATTCACCGAGTCCGAGGAGCAGGGTGTCACTTTCAAGAGCTTCATTGCTCGTTTCCTTCGTGAGGACGCCTTATCGAAGACAGCCCCGAAGTTTGCCAACATTGGGGACCCTTTTGGGTTTGGCCCGAAGAGGTTGCCGACCAACGAATCAGATCTACCTCAGTATTACATCCCTATTATATCGCCGATCTCTTTTGAATCCATTGCTGCCCCAGGCATGGACGAGGAGACGTTCTTTGTGGGGTTCGTTAGCGTCTGGCTCAGTTGGTTCGTTATCCCCATGCATCGCCGCTTCATGAGAGCCTCGGTCATCTACCCGGCTCATTGTATTGCTGAGGGGATGAGGTTGGCTATCGGCATCCCGGCCTTGGCGCACCTCTATAACGGATTGGGCACCGCAGCTAATACTTCTACGCCTGGCGTGGACGTAGTGAACTTTTCACTTCATTATTTCACGTCGTGGATCGAAATGCATGTGCTGGGGTCTTTTGCTATGCATCAGAGGCCCGCCTTTTACGACGCCTATCCCTTCCCGCGACTCATGCGATTGGTGGGTGCTTCTGCTGCCGACCCAACTCAATTTGGGGCTATTCGGGTGCTGATCTCTCCTCATGCCACCGCTGGCGGGTTGGTTTTTAATGATCGGGTTCTGTCTACTCCTTCGGGTCCCGTTCAGCAACTTTGGGACCAGTCAAAGGACAACGCGCATTCTCTGAAGCCCCGAGAGGCCACGCATTTGTATTCAATTAGACCGGGCTACTTGGTGTTTCGCCAGGACAGTGCAGCTCTTTTTATGCGGTACAATCCGCATCGATTTGCCCGGCAGCTTGGATACGACCAGGGTGTTCCTTTTGAGGCTTTTATGGTCGCCCCGATCCCTTCGCTCGACGCTGTTCGCGATGCCGCTCATCATTTCATGAGGTTGAACACCGGCTCTCATTTCATGGTCCCTGAAGCCGAGTACATGCCCCGATGCGTAGGTGCATTTACGGGCTGGTATCTTCATCGAATCACCCCAATTATTGCTGAAGAAAGAAGGGTTCTTCTTGGTCACGACTCCCCTCCTCAGGTTTCGGGAGCTAAGCTGCGACCGAGGGTTCCAGTCCGCTTCCTTTTGAGGGAGATTGGCACCGCCCTCATTCCAGGGGAGTCAGGGGTAGACCTTACTCCAACAGCTGGTATGCCCTTGGGTTCCCGATCGCGGGGTAGACGGGCTCCAGTAGTAGCACCTCTGCCGGCGGCGGCACCGCCCCCCGTGGCGTCGACACTGGCGATGTCATCCTCGGTTGTGGCACCGAGCGAAAGTAACAGGGACGAGAGTGCCGAAGGCGATGTGGGTCAGCGCCGCCCTAAGGCTTCGCAAGGAAGGAAGCGGTCATCCTCAGGGACCGGCTCTGGGTCTAAACGGCGCAGGAAAGCGGCTACCACCCTGCTTGATTCTGTGGTGGAGTCTGAGCCTATCCTCGAAGACGACCCATTGGCCTTGCAAGAGTCAAGCGCTGGACTTCTCTTCCCGAGTTCGGCTGATGAGGAGGCTGCACAGTTGGCTGAGGCCATACGGCGTTCAAAAGACGCATCCCATAACGCCAAGGTTCCGAAGAAGTCTTATCCCGCTGTAATTTTTTACGAAGACCCTTCGTGGATTCGGCGGCGATTTATCGGCCCTTTGGAGGAATGGGGGGAAAGGGCTTTGAAGCAGGCCGCTTCAGAAGACGCAGCTGATGCACTTTCTTTATGGACCGGCGGTCATGAGTCTACTCTTGAACCTCGGCGAGCTTATCTCCTTGAGAAGGAGAAGCGGCTTGGAGAAGCCATATTGAGGGCTTCTTTGCGTATAGGTATGTTGTGCTTATCCTGTAATCTTGTCGATTATTTATACTCGTGGGTATGTATCATTATTTTTGTTTGAATCGTGCAGAATCTTCGACGTTGGGAGAGCTCCCTACTGGCCCATTAAAGCTGAAGCCCGCCGAAGTTCTTAATGAAGCTTTGCCGGATGTGGAGAGGGTTGATGAGGCTGCTCCTCTCATGATAGAACCTCCAGCGGCGGTTCTTGATCAGGGAGTGCCTGCCCCTTTGGGGGATGCTCTCCTGGAGGCCGCCACCCCAATGACTCTTGCTGAGGGTGGCCCAAAGGCTGGAAGCGAGGTAGTCGGGACTACTCTCCCTTTGTTGGAGCCTGAGGTCACGGGGGGAGACCGTTGAGGCCGCTATCCCCCCGGCTCAGAATGGGAGGAGTGTTGAAGGTATCCTTCTGCGTTTTAATTTAGTAACCCCTTCATAGTCTGAACTCCTTTATCTTTCCCAGAATTGAGCGGCTTAGCGGCCACGATCGCGGATCTGTCGCCTCGCCAGTCATTTCAGCGTTTATTGGAGATGGCAGCTCCGCAGGCGATCTCTCCTCAGCGTATTGTCCTTTCCTCTGGGCAAGGTTAGTGTCATTCGCCATTTTTTTTTTGCCATAGCATTGTCACTATTCTGCGAAATGACGTTGATGTCTCTTGTAGTTTTGGAAGCCGACGATGAGGTTGAGGTCGTTGAAGGGCCAGGGAAACCTTCAGCTCCTACTTGCATGACTGTCGGTGAGTGACATTTTATTATAGTCCCGTTCATTCTGTGTTTAAAATTTTTACTAACATTCGCCGATTTTGAACAACCCTGCCAGTCTCCATGGCTTTGGAATCGCGCATTGTGATGCCGCCCGGCCCCTACGCCTTGCGGGCTTCAGAGCGCTTGGCCCAATTGAGCCTTATCTCCCTATCTTCTTTCATCGAGGAGCTCCGTGCTGGCAGCGCAACCACAGCCGAAGCGTTTGCCGCTGAAGCTAACGGCTCCCTCCCTTTTCTCGCTACCTATCATAGCGAGGAGGTGGTGCGGGTCTGGGTGGAGTTCTGCAGGAAGGTGGAGGCTTGTTTGTACGCTCTGGAATGTTCTCGCCTTTCCTCGGAGGCTGTGGCTGCAAAGGCAGAGTTACGGGGGATGATAGCACGGTGCGCAGAAAACATGACGTCATGTGAGAAGAGGCTTGGCCGTAAATTCTCGGAGAGGGAGCTAGCCTCCAAGGCGCTGGGCGAGCTTCAAGCCAATCTCACAGCCAGGGCCAACAAAGCACACGAACTCTGGCGGGTGCTTCAGGAGTCCATCAAAGAGGTGGTGGCTCTCGATAAAGCCGCTACGTTCACTCGTGAGAGGGTCGAGGATCATAAAGCCATCGAGAAAGAGCTCGAAGCTCGGCTCGCTTCGTATCAGGCTCAGCAAGCTCAGGCGGAGGCTCGTCTTCTGGAGATCTTGCGTCATGAAGCCGTGGCTCAACAACAAAATGATGAGCTGGTAAAATTACTACACCGGCCGCCGGCTTAAGGACTTGTATCTTTTCTCCCCTTTTTGTACATGTTCGTGAATGAGAGTATCTCTTTCTTTGTTTCTTTCATAAATTGTACTTTGTATCCATTTTGGTTCATGAATAAAAGATACAATTTTCCTCTCAATGATGTGTCCCCCTTTTTATTGAATGTATTCTGCGGACATTCTACCTTGATCTCCTTGCAGGACAGCCAAGGCTTAGGGTTCAGGGTTAAGATCTGCTTCCTAAGACTTCTGTATTTTACGAGCCACGAGGGTCTCCTAAAGAAGTTTTCTCCCTACAGGTCGAGAGGATCCCACAGGTGTAAGTTCTTCTTAAAAATCGTGAGGATTCTTAAGCGGGTTTTTCCTTGAGAGTCGTAAGGATCTCACAAGAGAGTTTTTCTTCCTTACAGGTCGTGAGGACCTGCAAGTGCTGGATGTGGTCACCCTTGTCCGTGTTTTACGGAGTCAGGGGTTCCTCCAGGTATCGTAGCTTAAAGACGTCACGGTCAAGGTTAAGGACCTCATAGTCCGTGGATTTAAGGACTCCACAGTCCGCTGTTAGTTTTAAGACATCACGGTCAAGGTTAAGGACCTCATAGTCCGTGGATTTAGGGACTCCACAGTCCAATGTTAGTTTTAAGACATCACGGTCAAGGTTAAGGACCTCATAGTCCGTGGATTTAGGGACTCCACAGTCCGATGTTTTGGTTGCAGGGACCCGTCGCCTCTTTGAAGACGTTGAGGAATTACAACGCCAGGTATCAAAGGAGTGAAGAGATGTACCCTTAAACCAAGGCAAAATCAGTAGGGAATCGGGGTGGTTGATCGTTAGTTTTAAGACATCACGGTCGAGGTTAAGGACGTCATAGTCCGTGGATTTTAAGGACTCCACAGTCCGGTATTTGCTCTGGATACTTCACACGGGTTTACTGCCGTGCTCGGCGAGGACCAGGCTCCGCTCTGGGCGTTTTCCGCGGGGTCAAAGAGTGACGTTATCCGCGTTCCACGTAACCAGGAATTTTGCACTAGATGCTTCACACGGGTTCACTGCCATGCTCGGCGAGGACTAGGCTCCGCTCTGGATGCTTCACACGGGTTCACTGCCGTGCTCTGCGAGGACCAGGATCCGCTTTGGACGTTTTCCACGGGGTCAAAGAGTGACATTATCCGCGTTCCACGTGACCAGGAATTTTGCACTAGATGCTTCACACGGGTTCACTACCATGCTCGGCGAGGACTAGGCTCCGCTCTGGACGTTTTCCACGGGGTCAAAGAGTGACATTATCCGCGTTCCACGTGACCAGGAATTTTGCACTAGATGCTTCACACGGGTTCACTACCATTCTCGGCGAGGACTAGGCTCCGCTCTGGATGCTTCACACGGGTTCACTGCCGTGCTCTGCGAGGACCAGGATCCGCTCTGGACGTTTTCCACGGGGTCAAAGAGTGACATTATCCGCGTTCCACGTGACCAGGAATTTTGCACTAGATGCTTCACACGGGTTCACTACCATGCTCGGCGAGGACTAGGCTCCGCTCTGGACGTTTTCCACGGGGTCAAAGAGTGACATTATCCGCGTTCCACGTGACCAGGAATTTTGCACTAGATGCTTCACACGGGTTCACTACCATGCTCGGCGAGGACTAGGCTCCGCTCTGGATGCTTCACACGGGTTCACTGCCGTGCTCTGCGAGGACCAGGATCCGCTCTGGACGTTTTCCACGGGGTCAAAGAGTGACATTATCCGCGTTCCACGTAACCAGGAATTTTGCACTAGATGCTTCATACGGGTTCACAACCATGCTCGGCGAGGACTAGGCTCCGCTCTGGACGTTTTCCACGGGGTCAAAGAGTGACATTATCCGCGTTCCACGTGACCAAGAATTTTGCACTAGATGCTTCACACGGGTTCACTACCATGCTCGGCGAGGACTAGGCTCCGCTCTGGATGCTTCACACGGGTTCACTGCCGTGCTCTGCGAGGACCAGGATCCGCTCTGGATGTTTTCCACGGGGTCAAAGAGTGACATTATCCGCGTTCCACGTAACCAGGAATTTTGCTGATTGTATCCGCATTTCACAGGATGGAGGTTTGACTGTTGGCGATATGTATACCACCGAGCCATGGAATTGGGAGTTGCCGCTGTTCCGCTTAGCTTGAAGTTGTGTCTGCTGCCATGAGACGAACGACGAGATGATCTCTAGGCTATCCGTGAACCGTCGAGATTTAGCTTCTTTCTTTGGTGAAACCTGGGGAAGGAGTATGATCCCTTCTTTGTTTGCGCCCCTGGATTGTATACAAAGGTAGATGTAACATCACCTGTAGGGCGAGGATTTCACTTTTATTTTATTTCTTTTTCCGCGATGCTCTATCATTTCAGCTTTTTATATCGCGAAGGTCGCGATTGCCCCATCATTTCGGCTATTTTTCGCGGCGCCCAATCATTTCGGCTATTTATTTATTTTCTGCTCGCTGCTTTTTTTTATTGCGAGTTGCCCCGTCATTTCGGCTATTTCTGTAAGCATGTGTGGCTTGCTAGCTTTTTTGCTGCAAGCCTGGATTTTAGGCACCGATTTCGGCATCAGCATCAGCATCGCCACAACTGGAATGTTGCCAGAAGCGAATCATCATTTGCTTTTGTCGATGACGAACAAAGGTGGCTCAGCAAACAGGGTTAAGGGTCCTGTCGACCAAGGCTTTTGACTTTATGAGCCGTAAGGGTCTCACAAAGGTATTTCTCCCTACAAGTCGTGAGGATCTTGCAGGTGTATTTTCTCCTTAGGGATCGTGAGGATTCCTAAGCGTGTGTTCCTCTGTAAGTCGTAAGGATCCTACAAGAGGGCTTTCTCCTCATGGGTCGAGAGGACCTACAAGGGTTGGACTTTGCTGGGGAAATGTTTATTCGCGCCCGTGGATTGTATACAAGGGTCAGTATTGAATCCCTTGTAGGGCAATATCGAAGGTTGTGGAGGATTTGCTTAAGAACAGGTTCAGGTTTCTGTAACTTAAGACTTTCAAGTCTTATGAGCCGTGAGGGTCCCACAAGAGAGTTCTCCTTACGAGTCGTGAGGATCTCGTAAGTGTATTTTCTCCTTAGGAATCGTGAGGGTCCCTAAGTGTGCTGCTCCTTTGTGAGTCGTAAGGATCTCACGCAGGTGGTTTCTCCTTACAAGGTCGAGGGGACCCTACAAGTTTCTTTTAACGAGGTTGCGCCTTTTCGGGTTTTCACAAACACTCGCCGGTAGTCCTGCTGTTTTTACTCACGGAGCCCTTTCGGGTTTTCATCCGTGCCCATTTTGCTTATGGACATACCGTTTTTTTTATTCTTTTTCATATATTTTTTATTTTTTCTTTCTCATCTCGTCAGCCTGACGATGCTGCGGTAGTAGTTTTAGGGACGTTTCGGTCCGTCGTTAGTTTAAGGACGTTTCGGTCCGTCGTTAGTTTAAGGAAGTTTCGGTCCGTCGTTAGTTTAAGGACATTTCGGTCCGTTGTTAGTTTAAGGACGTTTCGGTCCGTTGTTAGTTTAAGGACGTTTCGGTCCGTTGTTAAGGGGAAGGTCGGCTACTGCTTATAAGGTCTGAGCTTAGGAAGATAGCGAGCGGACATAGTCGCCGTCATCTATCATTGACCCAGGCTATGGCTCATTAAGCGTAGTATTTCTTTAAGAAACGGCCGTTTATTGGCCTGAAAGGTCTTTCACCGTGCATGTCCATGAGTAGATAGGCTCCACCCTGGTAGACCTTGTCTATGATATAAGGGCCTTCGTAGTTTGGCTCAAATTTCCCCCGCTTGGCACGATTGGGGATCATAGGTCTTTTGACCACTAATACGAGTTCGCCTTGGTGGAATGTCCTCGGCCTGGTCAATCTTCCGTACGAGCGCGTCATCTTTGCTTTGTAGGCTTCTAGATGTTGTTGCGCTATGAGCCGGGTTTCGTCGAGGGCATCAAGCTCCTCAAGCCGAAGGTGAGCATTTTCTTTGTCCGTCAGCTCGTGGCGGACTGCCACTCGTAGAGAGGGTAACTCTATCTCGAGGGGGAGCACTGCTTCTGTCCCAAATACCAACGCGTACGGCGTTGTGTTCATGGCCGTCTTGAATGTAGTTCGATAAGCCCAAAGGGCTTCTTGCAGTCTTTCATGCCAGTCTCTCTTATTCCGGGAAACGGTCTTTTTTATGATCTTCGTCAAGGTCTTATTGAAGGCCTCGGCCAGACCGTTAGCTCGTGGGTTGTAAACTGAAGAATATCTCCAGTCTATATTGTGCTGCTGCGCGAAGCGGCTAATCTTATGGCTTCGATAGGCTGGCCCATTATCGGAGATAATCCGCCGTGGGGTTCCGAACCGATAGATGACGTGCGTCTTGAAGAAATGGAGGATATTCTCCGTCTTTACTTCCCTCAGTGGTATTGCTTCTGCCCATTTGGAGAAGTAATCAGTCGTCGCCAGGATAAAACGATGTCCCCGGGATGATGCTGGCTCGATGGGGCCGACTATGTCAGCCCCCACATTTCGAATGGCCAACTAGCCACCGTTCGGATGTTGGTGGATAAAGTCTCCGTGGATCTGGCATGAGTGGCATTGCTTCGCATACTTGAGGCAGTCCTGGATCATCGTGGGCCAGTAGTAACCCATCCGTTTAATTTTTAACTTCATCTTTGGGCCTGCTTGGTGAGAACCGCAAAGTCCGTCGTGAACTTCCTGAATGACTCTTTCTGCTTCGTCGGGTCCTAAGCATCTCAGCCATAGAGAATCAAACGATCTCTTGTATAGAGTATCGTTGACGAAAGCGAAAGATAGAGCTCGTTCCATGAGCTGATGCCTTGAGGATGTATCCTTGGGCATTCGATGGGACTTAAAGTAGTCTATGAAGATTTCCCTCCAGTCCTCGGCCTTCTCATGGTCTTTTATTTGTAGGGTCGTCTGCTCAGTTGCTCCCTTTTCTTTATATAATTCTGGAGGTATTTCTGTCGGAGCAAGCACTCGACGGCTTTGTACCACGATTCTTACATCATCAAGGTTTTCGTCCGCCAGTTCTTTAGCAAGTTTGGCTAACGCGTCTGCTTTACTGTTGTCCGCGCCCGGTATACTCTCCAAAGTATAGGAGGGAATTTGGATCAATAGTTGTTGCACCTTTTCGCCGTACCTCACCAACTCCGGTTTGCACGTTTGGTAATCACCATTTACTTGACTAACAACCAGTTGAGAATCCCCGTATATAAGGAGGTCTTCAATTCCCAAGTCGATGGCGATTTCGAGGCCCGCTATCAGAGCTTCGTATTCAGCTTCATTGTTTGTCCTCGGCTCTGTTAAGGAGAAGGCGAAGCGCATTATCCCTCCTTATGGAGTTGCAAAGATAAGGCCTATCCCCGATTTGATCATTGGGATACCCTGTTTCTGTTTCTTTACGGAGGACGCTCCATCGAAATAGAGTTCCCATCGGGTGCTACCGCTGCCAATCGCGTCAAATGCATGCTCGTCCGGCAAATCACAGTTCAGAGGAGAATCGGCCGGTATCGGGTGCTCGGCGAGGAAATCGGTAATGGCTTGGCCTTTTACTGCCTTGAGAGGTTTATACGTTACCGAGAACTCCATCAAGAGTAGGGCCCACTTAGCGAGTCGTCCCGTCAATATGGCTTTCGACATTAAGTATTTAAGTGGGTCCACCTTTGAAATGAGACGGACTTCATGCGCCAACGCGTAGTGCCTGAGCTTTGTTATCGCGAAGATCAATGCCAAGCAATGTTTTTCAATGGGAGAGTAGTTGCTTTCTGCCCCCAGCAGAACTCGACTTAAGTAGTAGAGTGCTCTCTCTTTTCCCTGATCGTTCTCTTGCGCCCATAATGCGCCCAAGGAACCTTCGAGGGCGGTTGTAAAAGAATGAGGGGTTTTCCTTTGACCGGCGCGGCCAACACCGGAGGGTTCTGCAGGTATTGCTTGATCTCGTCTAGTGCACCTTGGCATTTGTGATCCCAAACGAACGGAGTTCCCTTTTTCAACAGGTGGCTGTAAGGACGGCATTTGCCTGAAAGATTGGCGATAAACCGCCGGATGTATGCGAGCTTCCCTTGGAGAGACCGAAACTGTTTGAGGGTTCTTGGCGGAGGCATTTCCATGATCGCTTTAATCTTCGACGGATCTATTTCAATACCTCGGTGTCGAACGATGAATCCCAGGAATTTGCCCGAGGAGACTCCAAACGCGCATTTGAGGGGATTCATTTTCAAATTATATTGCCGAAGGCGTTGAAATACAGTCTCCAGATGATTTAAATGCTCTTCGTATGACATGCTTTTTACTACGAGGTCATCGATATAGCACTCGACGACGTCATGTATGAGGTCGTCGAAGATCTTTGTCATGGCCCTTTGATAGGTAGCGCCAGCGTTCTTTAGACCAAAGGGCATAACCCTATAGCAGAATATACCCAAAGGGGTCCGGAAAGCGGTGTGCTTCTGGTCTTCGGGGTGCATCTTTATCTGATTGTATCCTGACGAACCGTCCATAAAGGAGAAAACCTCGTGAGTGGACGTGTTATCTATCATTAGCTCGGTTACCGGTACTGGGAAATCATCCTTTGGACAGGCTTTATTGAGATCCCTGAAATCCACGCATATGCGTACCGTCCCATTCTTCTTCATTACCGGGACGATATTGGCGATCCAGTCGGGATATTGAACTTCTTGAATAAATCCAGAATCGATCAGCTTCTTGACTTCGGCGTTGATGCTCATCTCCAGCTCGAGTCGCATCCTTCTTGGCGCCTGCTTGACTGGCTTGATATCTGGGGATATTGCTAATTTATGCACAGCAACCTCCGGATCTAATCCTGGCATCTCGGAGTAGTTCCACGCGAAGCAGTCTTTATGCCGTAGAAGCACGTTCTTTAACACGGCCACCTTTTCTTCAGAGAGTAGCTCGCTGACAAATGTCGGTCGCGGGTCATCTGCCGATCCCAACTCAATCTTCCTAAGGTTATCCGCTTAGTATGTATACCATCTTCCAGTTCTTTCGGAGCTGGCGGAAATTCTGAGATCACCTCATCATTGTTGTTCTCAAAGCACCGGGGAAGGTCATCCACGTTCTCGCGCTCTTCTTTTAATATCGCGATCGTATAACAGGTGCGAATCCTCTCCCAGGACTGAGGTGGATCCGGTTTTGCTCTTGCGGCCTTGGGTTCATGCTTTTGTGGCGGCGTTACCCTCCAGCTGTTGGATAAAGCGAATCTGCCCCGTTGGTACTGGTCCTCGACCCAGTCCTTGAAGGTGAAGCAGTCTTCGGTAGGATGTCCCATGGCTCGGTGATAAGAGCAATAGCTCAAATGAGAAGCCTTGTTAGCTTGCTCAGGGTGTCTAGACTCTGGGAGCGCGATCATTTGATGTTCTAAAGCGAGCTTGAGTAACTTCTCCGTCTTGTCCCGTGGGAAGGAGTACGTTCGACTCATCTTCTCCATGAGGGACGAATCCGAGCCGCGCAGTACCCGTAACCCTCTAATCCTGCGTCGTTGTTGTCGGCTCCTCTTCCCACTTCTTAATTTATTTCCGTCTCCGCATTGGGCCTTTCGTACAACGGGTTGACAAAGATGAGCATCTTTTTCTTTTGGAGCCTGCTGAAATAGGCGTTGCGTCCTGGCCTTCTTGTAGATGGCCATCTCGCGGTTGTGGTCTTCCCGAGCTTTCTGACCCATTTTCCTGATAGGCTTGTCCGTTCGTTCTTCAAACGACGGACTTGGTGCTTCAATCGCGGGGTCTAGTTTTGATGAGGGGTCGGCATCTCCTGACAGGGCGTCCTCTTCTTCATCAAAGGTATATATAGCGTAGCTGCTGTAGGCCCGCTCCCGTTTTCCGGTTCTCGCGTATCCAAGCCCAAGTGTTTCCATTTTCCCGTTGGGCAATTTGCGTTGGGTCCCAGGGACATCCCAAATCTTGTTGTAGAACCGAGCCTGTCGAACAGTTTGTTTTAAGGGTACCCCTTGGTGCTTCAATAGCTTCTTTAATCCATTTATATAGTATCTGGGCAGACGGATGGGTTGGAGCCTGTCAGGTGTAGCATCTGCGCCATGCCAGATCTCTTTCTCTACTTTCGACTCTGAGGATCGGTAGAATAGGATCACCTTCTCACCCCTTCGCCTGGGAGGGACGTAAAACGTTTGCAGGTCCTGCACATTGTGAGCTTGAAGCGTGTCGAGATCCTTGTAGTGTTCTCGCGGTACCATGGTGATCTGCAAATTATGATCATCGCCAGGGGGTGCTTGCATTGACAGCCGATTGGAGAATACGGCATTAACTTCATCTTCTGAATCACTTCCGAAGACCAACATGGGGGCGGGCGTCCCCAGGTTGTTACGCTGAGATGGCCCTGTATAAACTATCTCTTCCTCTTCTTCGGTATCGTTTCCGAAAACAGGGATGGTGGCGGCGGCTTTGTTCTCCGAGTTGCGACACCTTTCTGTATCTTCAAAGTCTGGCAAAAAGTATTTCGCATCTTCGTATTTGCGGACTTCGTTCACGGAGAATGGATTTAACTCTCCTGTTACGGTATACTCGAAACCATCCTTAAAGTACTTCATACACTGATGTTGTGTAGAAGGGACGATGTTGTATTCGTGTAGCCAAGGACGACCGAGCAAGGCGTTGTAGCAGGTTTTGGCGTCAATGACATGAAATTTGATGTCTGTGACGAGAAGTCCAAAGCGTAATGTTAGTATCACAGATCCGAGAGTCCGTGACGATTGTGAATCGAAACCGGAGATAGTAATTTTGTCACGAGCGAGGTGTTGCACACTCATGCAGATTTCCTTCAACACCCGAACATTAAGGAGATTGACGGAGGATCCATTATCCACCAGGATCTTGCCTATCTTGATGTCATGGCAGTATCCGGAGACATATAGGGGACGGTTGTGGTCGCACGTCCCGAGAAGGAGGTCTTCATCACCGAAAGTGACGTCGGCCGTATGCACTTCCTCTAGGTCGTCTTTCATCCTTTCAGTGGCGAGGAAGGCTTGGAATTGTTCAGGTTCTTGCAACGCCTTAATTAGTGAGTCTCGCAATTCTTTTGACAATAGGAGGGCATCAAGGATGCTAAGCTGAGAAGGTAGCTTCCTTAAGTGCGCGAGAATGTTATAGTCCACCTTACCCTTCTTAGGAGGGTCTCTGGTAGTTAGTTCTTTTGTGACTTGGTCATCTAAAGTGATATCTTCAATGACCTTTTCCTTTCCCTTATCTTTTCTGCTCACGGGCTCGAGATTCTTTTCTGGGAGTGTGCGATTGCGCAGCTGAATGTTCTCGCAGGCCTCCGATTCCTCCTCTTTCCCTAACACGGATTCTTTAAAGAGAGGGCCCAGAGTCATTTCTTCATCAGAGTCGCTCCCAAAGGTGAGATCTTGTGATCCCCCGACGTTAACCATGTAACAGTTGCCAGTAGTTCTGTTGTGCCCTTCGACAGTACTTCTTCGCTCCCGACGGCTCTTGCGTTTCATGCGCTTAAAATGTTGTCGACGAGTAACATATCCTTGCCACCATATTTTAAAGGCGTCGCACTCCTCCGTGGGGTGTGAGACTCTCCGATGATATGCGCAATAATTAGGGTGCCTCTCCGCCCCATCGTGTGTTTTCCCTTCCGAGGGTGGTAGCTTCATCCCCATTGACATGGCTTTGGCAAACCTTTTCCTCGTCTTGAATATCTTTTTGTCCACTTTGGACGCCTTTTGATCTGGCGGGGGTAGTTCAACTCTTTCATTCAGTCGCCTGCATTTGGTTCTTTCTGACGTCGCCATCTCATGCTCCTGATCCGCCTTACTTTTTAGACGAATTTCGTCTAGAAAGGCATTGATCATTTCATTTGTCAGCCACGCACGCTCTGGTTCAGGTTCTGCCTCCAGCTTCTTAGTGTCAGGAGTTTTCTCATCATCGGTAAACGAGTGGGAGAATACGTTACAACTCGCCACATACTCTTCGGATTCATCCGATGAGCTCTCTTCATCATCTCCCTCTTGAAAGATGTGGTTGAGGAACTCTTGTAGTGTGACAGGGGTTCGCGCCTTTTGATTGTATTCTTCCAGCGCGTCGATTTGCTTTTTCAATTTCGTGCGCTCGTCTCCAAGCTTCGCGGGCTTCTTGGATTTCTTCTTCTTTTTCTTCGAAGCTTTTGATGGCTGGGCGTGAGTATTTGGGCCCTTATCACGAGTCTTCGTAGTTGTGCGGGGTTTCAACATCCCCTCGATAATTTGAGGTTCAAGAGAGTCTTTCCATTCGATCGCAGGGCACGCGTGAAGGTCTCTCAGCATTCTTTTTGTTTTCGTTGATAGCACGACCTCCCATGGAGCTTCTTCAATAAAGGAGCAGGTTGCCCCCAATGTATCTGTTTTCTTAGGAGTATGCGGTTGTGGTGGGTTCACCTTCCACTTTTCGGACAGTACAAACTTCCCCTGGAGGTATTGATCTTCAATCCATCCTTTGAAGACGAAGCAATCTTCAATCGGATGACTTACCGTTTGATGGTAAGGGCAATAGTTAGGGTTATTCACCTCGGTGGGTTGTGGCGGTCGCCTTGGATTTGGTAGGTTTATAAGTCTGTTGCGTATTGCCAGCTCGAATAACCGTTTCGTCTTGTCTCGTGGGAACGAGTAGGGACGCTTCATCTTTTCATTATAATACCGGCGTCTTTCTTCCAATTGATCTGCCGGTTTCGGGGCGTTAGGTTGCTGTGGGGCATTCGCGACAAAGGTTGCCCTTCCTTTACCCTTGTCATTCCGAGGTTCCGACTTCGGGGGAGGTGGTCTATGACCCATCTGGTCCATCTGAGCCAACTTGTCGATTAAAGCCTGGAATGTGGTTGGCTTAAAGAACATCATGAACTGGGAAATAGTTGCGTGGGGGTCTAGGGTTCCCACGAACATGCCCACTGCGGGTGCCTCCTCAATGCGTTGCTCGCATCTCGACCACAAATTCCGCCAGCGTATAGCATACTGGACCCAGGTTTCGCCTGGTTTTACCCTGGCGTTAATCAATGCAGTTATTGGAGTGCGCTCGCTGGCACTTGCGAACCGCTGAGTGAATAACAACTCCATTTCAGCGAACGTTTTGATGGAATCGTTCGGGAGTTCCGAATACCATTCGAACGCTGTTTCTGATAAGCTGCCAACGAACTGACGGAGTAACAGTTTAACATCACCGCCGGTGTTACCGCAGAGGGCCCGGAACTAGGCGACATCTTGATGGGGATTGCCGGTCCCCTTATACATATGGAATTTCGGTATCGTATAGCCTTGCGGGTATTTGATTTGGTCGTACCAGCTTGGATACGGCCGCCCCGTTTTCACGACTTGACCAGCTGCCTCAGTCGCATGATGGACCAGGATTTGCTGGGCTATGTAATCAGCCAATTCCTCCTTAGAGATTGCCTCCTCCTTGGCCGTTGAGAGGGCCGGCAGTGGATTCGACGTTTCTCCTCGGTCGTCTTCAAGAACGATTGGGGGATCTTCGGCGGGCAAGTCCTGCTGGATCATCATTCCTATCATATCTTGGAAGAGAAGGCCCATACGTTGTATGTTGGCTGCTTGTTCAGCAGCCTCTTTGTCCTTTTTCTCCAGTATTCGGCGAAGGAATTCAGCGTCGGTTTCTTCTTCTTGGCGCGCGTCTGAGGATGTTTCAGGGCTTTCTTTTGGCCCGGTAAGTGCGGCCATAGCACTCATCATTTCTTGGAGCTTTTGTTGCTGCTCCTGGGCTTTCGTCACGGATCGGGTAAGTGGTCGGTGGCCTATAGAAGTGCGGCTCTCCTCCTTTCCAGAGGCCATGTATACGGTGTGGACCATCATTCCCCCAAACTTAGGGCGTCTGGGCTCAGTGTTTTTAGCCGTCGTTGCACGCTGAGGGGTCTTCTCTGGCTCCCTCCTTCTATGAGCCATGGAGGTTGAGGGGGCCGTTGAAGTGGGCGTCCCGACAGCCTTTCGAGGTCCATCCTGGTGGCCAGCTTCCGGTTGGATTTTCAGCTTCTTGTGTTGGCGGGAGGAGTTTGGATCGACGATCGAGTCTCGGGCCTGCCGCCAAACCTTATAGATTTTGGAAGACAGCCGTTGAGGAGATCGGGGCTGTTCTGATTCTATTTCCGCAACCTTTTTTAATGAGGGAGGAGACCTCTTTAGCACTGCAGTAGGGGAATTCCTTCGCACCTTATTTAGCATCTCGAAGCTGCTCCCAGTTGGAACAGCAGCATTAACTTCTGCCGTCGGGGCTGGTGGAGTCAATCCGGAGGGGGAGTTGCCCCCAGCCTTCCTTATTCGGCGCCAATGACGACGTCGAGCGCGTCGAGCGGACGGCGCTGGTTTAGCGGTGAGAATGGCTTCGTCTTGCCCCCTGTGTAGGTGGGGGGGCGCTGCTGGTGTTAGCCTGTCAAAGACCGATGTCCTTTGCGCAGCAGGAGCGGGAGCTGAAGCCGTTAATCTTGTGAAGATCGACTTCTTGGCTGGGGAAGCCGCCTTGGCGATTTCGGAGGCAGGAGCGGCCGCTTTCTTAGAAGCAGCCTTCTCTGAGATCGTAGGTCCCGTGATGAGTTCGCAGGATTTCTGGCCCAATCTAGAGAAGACCGAGGCGTTGACATTGGGCGACTCGTTGAGAGGAGCCGCGGCAGGGGTAAGACGATCAAAGACTGACTTCTTGTGAGCTTCCTTCGTCAGTACCGGCGTCGCGAAGCTTAATGATGGGAGTATAGCCCCGAAGAACAATCCGGTAATGGCTTGAGTCACTTGGTCCACCGGCATTGTAAACAACGAAGCAGCTTGGGGTCCATAGGCTATACCTCCCAGCGAGGTAGAGCGTTGGTCGCAATTGCAGTTTGAGCAGTTGGAGGATTTCGCAGAAGTAGAAGCCATCGATCCTTTGCTTTCTGCAATAAGCAAGACGCCAATTCTTAGTATCTTGAAACCCAAGGGCAACTATTAGCGAACCGCGATTAGTTCGTGAATCACGACACACGAAGTGTGGAGTGGAAAGAGGAAAAGGTCCCGCCGGGCGTGCCAGAATCTGTTCCCCTCCGAACGGCGGCCTGGACTCGGGCGTCCGTGCCTGAGGTTCGGGGCAGATGCTAATTGGTGTTATCCGTCTACCTCTCCGAAGATGCCAAGTTGATTTATGGCACCGTGTATCGGAGGTTTAGACGGATGCGGCCGATGTAGCAGACTTCGTCAGATTCCCCCTCGTTTGAGGGGTTTTTGATTGTGGGGACGCTCTTCCCTGCAGGCGCAAGCCCCTGCAATTAATTACGCTACCGCATCGCGGTAACAACTTTCTCCTTCTCCAGCTGGTCACTTCGTGTCGTGGGTGTTTGTTTTGTTTGTAGTTGCCCGTGGATTGTTTACGGAGACTGAGTTATGTCGTCACCCGTAGGGCGTGGATTAGTCCAAATCCGTGTTTATCTTAGATTTGGGTTTGGGGGTTTGGTTTGAGGATACGTCAGCCATTCTCGAGGCTAAGATCAACTCAAACGTTTGTTAAGGATACGTTAGTCCGATTTGAGACTAAGATCAACTTAACAGGATCGTTTAGATCCGACAAAAGAGCGTTTGGGCTCCATTGTTCCAGTTTAGGGACATAGTGGTCCATCGTATATGTGGCCGTCGGGACCCGTCACCTCTCTGACGACGTTGAAGGATTACAACGACGGATGTCAGAGGAGTTCAGAGATGTACCCTCGAGCCAAAGTTAATTTGGGGGATTCATAGTCCAGTCTGTTTGAAAGTTTAAGGATACGTTAGCCATCTTTGAGGCTAAGATCAACTTAAACGGGACCGTTTAGATCCGGTAAAAGAGCATGTTGGGCTCTATTGTTCTAGTTTAAGGACATTGCGGTCCATGGGTAGTTTAAGGACATTGCGGTCCGTAGTTAGTTTAAGGACATTGCGGTCCGTAGTTAGTTTAAGGACATTGCGGTCCATAGGTAGTTTAAGGACATTGCGGTCCGTTGTTAGTTTTAAGACATCTCGGTCAAGGTTAAGGACGTCATAGTCCATGGGTTTTAGGACTCCACAGTCCGGTGTGCGCTCTGGATGCTTCACACGGGTTCATTGACGTGCTTGGCGAGGACCAGGCTCCGCTCTGGACGTTTTCCGCGGGGTCAAAGAGTGACGTTATCCACGTTCCACGTAACCAGGAATTTTGCACTAGATGCTTCACACGGGTTCACTGCCGTGCTCGGCGAGGACTAGGCTCCGCTCTGGGCGTTTTCCGTGGGGTCAAAGAGTGACGTTATCCGCGTTCCACGTGACCAGGAATTTTGCATTAAACATGGGTTTAAGGACCCGACAGTCCATATCGTGGGTGGTCGTCGGGACCCGTCACCTCTTTGAAGACATTGAGGGATTACAATGCCAAGTATCAAAGGAGTGAAGAGATATACCCTAAAACCGGATTGGATTAAATAGTCCTTGGCTCAATTTGGGATCAAGACCCATTAATTATATTATGAGCCCATTGGCCCAGTTAATTACGAATTGAGGACTTATGGCCAGCTTGGGCTAAGTCCTATCATGTCTGGAATATTGATTTCTTGTGGGTCCATTGAGGGAGAGGCTTTGCCTCTATCCCTTTAGCCAATTGGGCCAAAGCCTAGTGTTAAACACTTCAGAGCAATCAGTATTGAACACTGGTGATGAGGTTGACAAGTTAGTGTTTAACACTAAAAGATAATTGGTATTAAACACCAGCAACAAGGCTTTCAGATTAGTGTTAAACACTAAAACAGATCAGTATCAAGCATTGGCAACAAAGCTCTCAAATTAGTGTTAAACACTAAGGTAGTCAGTGTTGAACACTACAATGGAGATCTCGGATTAGTGTTAAACACTAAGGTAATCAGTGTTGAACACTGTAAATAAGGTTCTTTGATTAGTGTTGAACACTAAGGCCCAACAGTGTTTCAGTACTGTGTTCAAGAATTCCAACTTAGTGTTGAACACTAAGGCAAAAGGGGTCACGTGGCAACACGTGAGAACGCCCTCTTTCCATTTATTCTGCTGAAATCGCTGCATCTTTCAGAACATCACGTGCCATCACGTGACGGGCATTCATATGCCTATGTATTAGAGTTTCTGTCAAGGGTCACGTGGACACGTGGGGGACTGCCTCAAAGGGCTTTCTGTAGCTCTTTTGAGGGGGTCACGTGGTGACACGTGACCCTGCCTCCATGTATATTGTTTAGAGAATCTGTTGATCTTTCTTTTCAGGAATTAAATTCCTCGGGCTTTAATTTTCAAAGGAATTAAATTCCTACTTCCTTTTGAAGACTTATATTCTGGGGTTGAATCGAACCCTGGATCTTCTGTAGGAATTAAATTCCTCGTTTATGTGAAGAACTGAATAGGGTTAAACCCTAATAAAAACTTTTTAAGGAATTAAACATCCATTTCCTGTTAAATTATGATTAAGGGAATTAAATTCCCATTGTTTCCACAGAACTAAGTTCTTAATTAGGGTTAAACCCTGTTTCTCTCTGTTCTGAAGGAATTAAATTCCCATAACACAGGGTCAAGCCCTACTTTTATCTTAGAGGAATTAAATTCCTATAGTTCTGTGAGAATTAAATTCTCATGTTTCCATTTCCTCTCTATGTTTTGGATCTGCATGGCAGGATCTCAACCCATTGAGAATTAAATTCTTAACCTAAAGGGGAGATGTGCACTTTGCAGATCCTCTATCAAAGAGAGAAGAAATATGTTCTTCTGTTTTTATATTATCAGAGTTAAACTCTGTTGAGAATTAAATCCTCCTTCTTTCAAAAAGCCTTCCCTTTCTTACCTAGGGTTTTCTTTTGCAGAAGCTCCAAATTCCTCAAAGTATCGAGGCTCTCTCTTTTTTTCTTTCTCTGCGTATGTCTCTCCTTTTTGTGTCTCTTGGCTCCTATTTATAGGAGAAGCAGCCGAATCAATCAGTTTTCGATGAATCTTTATTAAGAGATTTGGTTTGCATCCATCATTCGTTCTGGACCTTCGGATTATTAGGTGAATTTTATTAACCATTGGATTTCAGATCCGGGGATTCTCCCTTGTAATTTCTGTTAGATTTAAAGGGGAAATCTTTCCAAACTCGAGATTTTTCCATAGATAGATGATATTTAATCATCTCTGAATCTTTAATTTGATCGGTTCCAGATAATTGCTTTCCTTTGGGAAGATTTGAATCTCTTTCAGAATTTAATTCTGTTAGCAAAATGGGCTTTGAAAGCCGGTCACGTGTGACCACGTGACCCATGGTCACGTGTGGACACGTGACTCTCTTGGAACGAGCCTTTCTCCTCTTTTGCACTCTGCCTTCTTCTGCTGCTTAGCCGTCACGTGCTACCACGTGAACCCTGGTCACATGTGAGCACGTGACCCCTGTCTGGCGTCTCTTCCCTTGGTTCAACTGGAGAGCGAGTCTGCTGCTTTGAACGTCACGTGCCAACACGTGACCCTGGTCACGTGGGACCCCACAGTCCGTATTTTAGTTTAAGGACGCATAAGTCCATAGGTTTAAGGACCCCACAGTCCATATGGGTGTGTTTAAGGACGCATTAGTCCGTTAGTTTAAGGACGCATAAGTCCGCGGGTTTAAGGACCCCACAGTCCGTGTTGATGTGTGGTCTTCGGGACCCGTCACCTCTTTGAAGACGTTGAGGAATTACAACGCCAAGTATCAAAGGAGTGAAGAGATGTACCCTTGAACCGGGGTGGATTAAATAGTCTTTGGCCCAATTTGGGATCAAGACCAATTAATTATATTATGAGCCTATTAGCCCAGTTAAATCTGAATTGAGGACTTATGGCCATCTTGGGCTAAGTCCAATCTTGTTTGGAATATTGGCTTCCTGTTGGTCCATTGAAGGAGAGGCTTTGCCTCTGGCCATTTAGCCAATTGGGCTAACGTTAATTCAGCAGCGTTGAACACTGGGATCAAGTTAGTGTTTTAACACTAAAAGACAGTTGGAGTTAAACACCAGCAACAGGGGGTTCAAATTAGTGCTAAACACTAGAGCAAATCAGTGTCAAACACTAGCAGCAGAGGCTTCAAATTAGTGTTAAACACTAAGAAAATTAATGTTAAACTCTGTCAACAGAGATTTAATTTAGTGTTAACCACTAAGAAATTCAGTGTTATACATTGCAAGAAAGCTCTTTAATTAGTGTTGAACACTAAGGCAAAACAGTGTTTAACACTGGGCTCAGGGGTTCCAATTTAGTGTTAAACACTGAGGCAAGAGGGGTCACGTGTGGACACGTGAGAGCGCCCTGATTTCCCTTATTTTATTCTGCGGATCAGTGTTTAACTCTTTTAATTCTGACGGCCATCACGTGTGACCACGTGATGGAGGCCCTCGCCCTGGTCTGTTAGAATGCTGATTAGGGGTCGCGTGGTGACACGTGAGGGCGCCCTAAGAGGGGACCAGATCCCTTTTATTTTGTTCTGCAATTAAGTGTTAAACACTTTTCATTTCCTGGCCATCACGTGTGGACACGTGATAGGCATTTATCCATTGGATATTAAAGGGATTTGTTAGGGGTCACGTGGGGACACGTGAAGGCGCCCTAAATGTGGAGCCAGCTCTCCTTTGTTTTATCCTCAAATCTGCGAATAAGTGTTAAACACTTTTGTTTTTATTTTAAAGCATCACGTGTTGGCACGTGATGGGGATTTATGCATTGATAATTACAGCACTTGCTGAGGGGTCACGTGGGGACACGTGAGAGCGCCCAAAGCTTCTTTTCTTTTGTTTTGCCATTAAGTGTTAAACACTTTCATTTTTATTTTAGAGCATCACGTGTTGGCACGTGATGGGGATCTGTGCGCCAATTGTTAAAGCATTTGCCGAGGGGTCACGTGATAACACGTGAGAGCGCCCAAAGCTTTCATTTCCTTTGCTTTTTCTTTCTGCGTTTTGGGAGTCACGTGGGAGCACGTGAGGTGATGCTTCAAAGTTCTTTGCAGGGGATCTTTTCAAGGGTCACGTGGGGGCACGTGACCCTAGTTCTTTTCATGAACAGAGATCTTTTAAGAATTGAATTCTTTATAGGGTTAAATCCTAATTATGATTTTGGAAGAATTAAATTCCAATCGTGAAAGAATTAAATTCTTATTTAGGATGAAACCTTGATTTCTTTTCAAAGGAATTAAATTCCCAGATATGTGAAAGAATTAAATTCTTGATTAGGGTTAAACCCTAGTTTCATTTTAGGAAGAATTAAATTCCTGTGAGTTTGGGAGAATTAAATTCTCAAAACTCAATTCCTCCTCTGTGTTTTAGATCTGCATGACAGGATCTCAACCCAATGAGAATTAAATTCTCAATTCATGGGGAGATGTGCACTTTGCAGATCCTTTACCAGAGAAAGAACTAAGTTCTTTTCTTTAAATAAGAGTTAAACTCTTTTGAGAATTAAATTCTCTTTTTTAGCCTCTCTTTTCTTACCTAGGGTTTTTCTTTCGAAGAGAATTAAATTCTCCTCTCTTTGCTTTTTTTTCTCTTGAGAATTAAATTCTCCTCCCTCTGTTTTTCTCTCAAAAAAGTAGATCCCCTTCTCTTCTTTTCTTGGTTCCTATTTATAGGAGAAGGAAAAGAATCAATTTGTTTAGCAAATCTCTCATTAAGAGATTTGATTTGTATGTTGAGAGATTTGATTTGCATTTATCATTAATCTGGGCCTTTAGATTGTTAAGTGAATTTTATTCACCATTGGATTTTAAATCCAAAGATATCCATTTGATATCTCGGTCAGATTTAGGGGGGAAATCTTTCCAAGTCCAAGATCTTTCCATAAATTGGTGATATTTAATCACCCTTGGATCTTTAATCCAACGGTCCCCATAATCCTTTTCCATTTGGAAAGATTTATAGACTTTTAGAATTTAATTCTATTAACTGTAGGGCTTTCGGAACCAGTCACGTGCTGACACGTGACCCTTGGTCACGTGTGAGCACGTGACCCCCAATTGAGTTCTTTAACGACCGCTTGTTTATGTTGTTGTTTTAACCATCACGTGTCAACACGTGACCATTGGTCACGTGTGAGCACGTGATACCTCATTGAGGTAACCTCTGATCAGGGAACAGATTTTATAATTTAATTATATTCATTATTTTAGAGGTCTTAAGAGCCCATCATGTGTCTGCACGTGACCCATGGTCACGTGTGAGCACGTGATGCCCCATTGGGGTCTTTACTGAGTTTTTATTGTATCTTTTAAGTCCTCCAGCGGGTTCTTAAAGGTCCATCACGTGTGGACACGTGATGCCTCATAACTTTTGATCCCGAATGAATTATGAGGCCCATAATATATCAAATCAAAGGGTTTTTCGAGATGCTTCCAATACCATCAGAATTTAATAGTTTCTCCTTCGGGAACTTATCAAAATATAGGCCGGAAGGTATTGGTTCGCATTTCCTTAAGCATATTGCTGCCATTTGATACCTTGGACTCTTCTGCGCAGAAATTTTTGGCGGGAACAAATGCCCCCCACTACTTTGCCCACGTAAGTATATACGTGGGTGAAGTAGTGCAAAGTAATGCATAACGTATGACCATTTTCGGGTTGGTAGATTACTTTCAGAATCTTGATCTGAGAAGATAACGAGCGGACACGAGCGTCGTCATTTATCATTGACTCAAATCTCGACTCTTAAGAGATATAGTTCCAAACCCTTAACTCCATGAGCCGCACCCTTTTATCTTTTTATGTCTTACTCTGGCGTGGAGTAGTTTATACGCCTATGAGTAAGTTCTCCATTTCAGTGGCATGTAGCTTTGGCAAGTGTGGCTCATAGATGGTCCATCTTGACATCTTTGCAGGACAGTGATGGCTTAGGAGACAGGGTTAGGATCTGCCACCTAAGACTTTTCAACTTTATGAGCCGTGAGGGTCTCATAAAGACTTTTCTCCCTACGGATCGAGAGGATCTCGTAGGTGTTTTTTCTCCTTAGGAGTCGTGAGGATTCCTAAGTGTGTTTCTCTTATAAGTCGTAAGGATCTTGTAAGAGAATTTTTCCCTCTTACGAGTCGAGAGGACCCGTAAGCGGTTGTTCCCCTCCTTGTCGAAATTCGACTTCGGAGAGTGAGACCCGTGGATAGTATGCAAGAGACCATTTTGGGCCGACTTGCAGGATCCCAGTGCTTAGGAAACAGGTTTTTTAATCCCTACTGCCTAAGGCTTTATCTCACGAGTCGAGACGAATCGAGAAGTTCTCGCAAAGACATCAATTTCCTCACGAGTCAAAACGAATCGAGCAGATCTCGCAAGAATATCCTAACATCACAGTTAACCTCTGCTCTTTACGACAGAAGTCCGTTAGGGTCTGTGGTACTTAGGGTTTTGGCCGTCGTACCTTCGCATGAGCTGATGTATTCCTCGATAGGCAATCGTGTTGTTCGAGTAGCCCTGCGACTGCCGTGTCTCTGATCCCTTCGGGGGCTGGACAGGACGTCTTCAAGCAATCCTCCTTGGCAGTTTGACCGTCGGAAGAGCAAGCGCTAGGAATTTGACATGCCGCTTTTTACTTGAGGTTAGGCTCATTTTGGAGAGCCCCGATGAGTCATAACCACTCCGCGCTGGTGTGGGATGATCTCCGATAGTCTTTCAGGGTTTATATGACTTGCCGTTAAGACCCTGAAGCTAGGAATTTGGCCTTTGCTTCGTTTGCTGGCATTGCGTCCTCTGTATCGAGACGAATGTCGTGGTTGTCTCTAGGTTGCTGATGAACCGTCGAGGTTTGGAACTAGGGATTTTGCCGTGGCTCCTTTTGGTGATGTTGCGTCTGCTGTATCGAGACGAACGTCGAGGTGGTGACCACTCCGCACTGGTGAGAGATAATCTCCGATTGTCTTTCAGGCTTTATATGACTTGCCGTTAAGACGCATGAAGCTAGGAATTTGGCCTTCGCTTCGTTTGTTGGCATCACGTCCTCTGTATCGAGACGAATGTCATGGTTGTCTCTAGGTTTCTGGTGAACCGTCGAGGTTTGGAACTAGGGATTTTGCCGTGGCTCCGTTTGGTGATGTTGTGTCTGCTGTATCGAGAGGAACGTCGAGGTGGTGACCACTCCGCACTGGTGCGAGATGATCTCCAATTGTCTTTCAGGCTTTATATGACTTGCCGTTAAGACCCTGAAGCTAGGAATTTGGCCTTCGCTTCGTTTGCTTTGGCGTGTCCGGATCCTGTTGGAGGAAGGACGCTGTGGTGACATCTCGTCTGCTGTATCGAGACGATTGTCGAGGTGGTGACCACTCCGCGCTGGGAGAATCTCCGGTGGTCTTTCAGGCTTTATATGACTTGCCGTTAAGACCTTGAAGCTAGGAATTTAGCCTTCGCTTCGTTTGCTGGCATTGCGTCTGCTGTATCGAGACGAATGTCGCGGTTGTCTCTAGGTTGTTGGTGAACCGTCGAGGCTTGGAACTGGGAATTTTGCCGTGGCTCCGTTTGTTTGAGTGTCGCGTCTGAACCCTGCTGGAGGAAGAACGCTGGGGTGACATCTCGTCTGCTGTATCGAGACGAACGTCGAGGTAGTGACCACTCCATTTGGGATGATCTCCGGTGGTCTTTCAGGCTTTATATGACTTGCCGTTAAGACCCTGAAGCTAGGAATTTGGCCATTGCTTCATTTGCTTTGGCGCGTCCGAATCTTGCTGGAGGAAGGACGTTGTAGTGACATCTCGTCTGCTGTATCGAGAAGAACGTCGAAGTGGTGATCACTCTATGCTGGTGTGAGATGATCTCTGATTGTCTTTCCGGTTTTATATGAGTTACCGTCAAGACGTTGAAGCTAGGAACTTGGCCTTCGCTTCATTTGCTTCAGTGTGTCAGAATCCTGTTGGAGGAAGGACATCTCGTCTGCTATATCGAGACGACATCGAGGTGGTGATCAATCTATGCTGGTGTAAGATGATCTCCGATTGTCTTTCCGGTTTTTTATGACTTGCCGTCAAGACCCTGAAGCTAGGAATTTGGCCTTCGCTTCGTTTGCTTTGGCGCGTTCGAATCCTGTGGGGGAAGAACGCTGGGGTGACATTTCATCTGCTGTATCGAGATGATCGTCGAGGTGGTGACCACTCCGCGCTGGTGTGAGATGATCTCCGATTGTCTTTTAGGTTTTATATGACTTGTCGTCAAGACGTATGAAGCTAGGAATTTGGCATTCACTTCGTTTGCTTTGGCGCGTCCGAATCCTGCTGGGGGAAGAACGCTGGGGTGACATTTCATCTGCTGTATCGAGACGATCGTCAAGGTGGTGACCACTCCGCGTTGGCGCGAGATGATCTCCGATTGTCTTTCAGGCTTTATATGAGTTGCCGTCAGGACCCTGAAGCTAGGAATTTGGCCTTTGCTTCGTTTGTTTTTGTCACATCCGAACCCTGCTGGAGGAAGGACGATGCAGTGACATCGCGTCTGCTGTATCGAAACGAACGTCAAGGTGGAGCTGGGATTTTGCCATCATTCCGCTTTGTTTCGACCATGGGGTCTTTTGTTGATGTTACTTCTGCATCCTGTTGGACTGCGAAGGAATGCCGTTGTTGGCATTGCGTCTGCTGTAACGAGACGAATGCTGAGGGGGAGCTGGGATTTTGCCGTCACTCCGCTTTGTTTCGACCGTGAGGTCATTTGTTGACGTCACGTCTGCATCTGGTTGGAGTGAGGAGAAACGCCGTTGGTGATCTCTAAGTTGTCGATATTGACGTCAAGACCCTGAAGCTAGGGACCTTCCTTTGCTTCGTCTGTTGACATTATATCTGCAATATTGCGACAAATGTCGAGGTTGTCTATGAACCGTCGAGATTTGGCTTAGCTTTCTGATGAAGCCTGTTGGGAAGGTATGGTTTCCTCTTTGTTTATGCTCCTGGATTGTTTACAGGGAACGATGTGATCTCACCTGTAGGGCAAAAAGTTTCATTCTTTCATTTTTTTTATTCTTTCCGCGATGCTCTATCATTTCAGCTTTTTATATCGCGAAAATCGCGATTGCCCAATCATTTCGGCTATTTTTCGCGGTGCCCAATCATTTCGGCTATTTTTCTTTTTACTCACTGCTTTTTATTGCGAGTTGCCCAATCATTTCGGCTATTTTACATGCATACATTTTTACTTGCTGATTTTGTTTACAAGTTGCCCCATCATTTCGGCTATTTCGTATCCATTTTTTTTTTTTTGGCTCGCTAATTTTTTTTTGCGAGTAGGGGGTTTGGGATCTGATACCAATCTTGGCATCAGCATCGCTGCGACTGGAATATTTCCAGGAGCGAATCATCATTTGCCGTGAAAGGACTTGGAATTTGATATCGGTTTAGGCATCAGTATCGCTACAACTGGGATATTGCCAGGAGCGAATCATCATTTGCCTTGAAAGGTCTTGGAATCTGATACCGGTTTAGGCATCAGCATCGCTGCAACTGGGATATTGCCAGGAGCGAATCATCATTTGCCTCTGTTGATGTTGAACAAAGGTGGCTTAGTAAACAGGGTTAAGGGTCCTGTCGGCTAAGGCTTTTGACTTCATGAGCCGTAAGGGTCTCACAAAGGTATTTCTCCCTACAAGTCGTGAGGATCTTGTAGGTGTGTTTTCTCCTTGGGAATCGTGAGGATTCCTAAGTGCATGTTCTCTTGTAAGTCGTAAGGATCTTACAAAAGGGTTTTCTCCTTATAAGTCGAGAGGACTTACAAGTGTTGTTTGTTGTACAAGCATTTCCCTAGTCACGGATGGGACTTTGTTGGGGAAATATTTATTCGTGCCCGTGGATTGTATACAAGGGTCAATATGAGCCGCTTGTAGGGCAATATCGAAGGTTGTGGGGGTTGCTTAAGAACAGGTTAAGGTTTTTGTAACTTAAGACTTTCAAATCTTATGAGCCGTGAGGGTCCTATAAGAGAGTTCTCCTTACGAGTCGTGAGGATCTCGCAAGTGTATTTTCTCCATAGGAATTGTGAGGATCCCTAAGTGTGTTGCTCCCTTGTGAGTCGTAAGGATCTCACGTGGGTGGTTTCTCCTTACAAGGTCGATAAGACCCTGTAAGTGTCTTTTAACGAGGTTGCGCCCTTTCGGGTTTTCACAAACACTCGCCGGTAGCCCTGCTGTTTTTACTCACGGAGCCCTTTCGGGTTTTCATCCGTGCCCATTTTGCTTATGGACATACCATTTTCCTCTTTTTTTTATTCTTTTTATTCTTTTTTCTAACGAGGTTGCGCCTTTTCGGGTTTTCACAAACACTCGCCGGTAGCCCTGGTGTTTTTACTCACGGAGCCCTTTCGGGTTTCATCCGTGCCCATTTTGCTTATGGACATACCGTTTTTTTTGTTTTGTTTTGTTTTTTTTAACCACGCCAGCCTGAGGACGCCGCGGGTTGATAGTAGTTTAACGACGTTTCGGTCATTTGCAAGTTTTAGGATATTGCGGTCCATCGTTAGTTTAGGGACGTTTCGGTCCGTTGTTAGTTTAAGGACGTTTCGGTCCGACGCCAGTTTTAGGACATAGTGGTCCATCGCTAGTTTAACGATGTTTCGGTCTATGGGGCTTTCCCTATGAATGAGCATGATGCCCCCGGCATATCCATCTTTCTCGAGGTATGTGGTTGTGGCGGGCTCACCTTCCAGTTTTCGGACAACGCAAACTTGCCTTGTAGATACTGATCCTCGATCCATCCTTTAAAGATGAAGCAATCCTCGATCGGGTGACTTACCGCTTGGTGGTAAGGGCAGTAATTTGGATCGTTGACATCGCCTGGCTGCAACGGACGTTTCGGACTCGGCAGGTTGATGAGTCTGTTGCGTACTGCCAGCTCGAACAATCTCCTCGTTTTATTCTGAGGAAACGAGTAAGGACGTCCTAGTCTCTCCTCGAGGGATGGGCGTGGACACACGTTGTTTTGGCGAACAACCGGCTTTAAGTTGCTCGGCCGTTGCTGAGTATTGGCAACGAAGGTTGCTTTCCCTTTGCCATTTTCATTCCAAGGCTCTGTCTTTGAAGAGGAAGGCCTATGGCCCATCTGGTCCATTTGGGCCAGCTTGTCAATCAAGGCCTGGAAGGTGGTCGGCTTGAAGAACATCATGAACTATGAGATGGTCGGTTGCGGATCAAGGGTACCCACAAACATGCCTACTGCAGGAGCCTCTTCTATGCGTTGTTCGCATTTCGACCATAGGTTCTGCCATCGTGTTGCGTATTGGATCCATGTTTCGCCTGGCCTTATCCTGGCATTAATCAGTGCTGTTATCGGGGTGCATTCACTAGCACTCGCGAATCTTTGTGTAAACAGTAGCACCATCTCCGCAAATGTTTTGACAGAGTCGTTAGGTAGCTCCGAATACCATTCAAAGGCTGTTTCTGCTAAGCTGCCGACGAATTGGCGAAGCAACAATTTGTCATCGCCTCCAGTATTGCCACTTAAGGCCCTGAATTGAGCGACATGCTGATGCGGATTTCCCGTCCCCTTATATACATGGAACTTAGGGATCGTATATCCCGGCGGGTAACTAATTTGGTCATACCAGCCCGGGTAGGGTCGTCCGGTTCTAGCAATTTGCCCAGCCGCTTCATTTGCCTGGTGAGCTCATATTTGCTGAGCTATATATATGGTCATCCAGTGCAGCCTTGGAAGTGGTTTCTTCCTTGGCTGCTGAAAGAGCCGGAGGAGGATTCGATGCCTCTCCTTTGTCATCTTCAAGGACGATCGGAGGATCTTCAGCAGGAGGATCCTGCTGGATCATCATCCCTACCATATCTTGGAAGAGAAGCTCCATTTGTTTTATGTTAGCCGCTTGCTCTGCGGCTTCTTTGTCCTTCTTTTCGAGGACTCTGCGTAGGTAGTCAGCGTCAGTTTCTTGTTCATGACGCTGCTCTGATGATGCCTCCGGGCTTTCTTTTGGCCCGGTAAGTGCGGCCATTGCAGTCATCATCTCCTGAAGCTTCTGTTGCTGCTTCTGGGCTTTCGTTACGGATCGGGTGAGCGGTCGGTGACCCGTCGAAGCACGGCTTTCCTCCTTTCCGAAAGCCATATAAACAGTGTGCACCACTATGCCTCCAGACTTGGGGTGTTTGTGCTCAGCGTGTTTACGGTTCGCCATGTTCACAGGGGCTTTTTGCGGCCTCTTTTTATTTTGAGCGATTGACGTTGAGGGTGCCGTTGCAGTGGGCACCCAACCAGCTGTTGCTTTTTCTGGCTTGACAGAGTAGCCCATCTCCTGCCGAACCTTCATCTTTTTCTGTCGGCGGAGATAGTTTTGATCAATCACCGACTCTTGGACCTGTCGCCAGACCTTGTAAATTTTAGAGGACAGCCGTCGAGGGGGCTGCTCCCGCCTCTTCTCTGGAGTATTCTCCACAGGTGAAGGAGTTTTCTTCAGCACCGCAGTAGGAGAGTTTCTGCGCACCTTGTTTAGCAATTCAAAGTTGTTCCCGGTTGGAACAGCAGCATCGATCCCCCCCGTTGGAGCTGGCGGAGTTATCCCAGAGGGGGAGTTGCCCCTAGCCTTCCTCACTCGGCGCCAGTGGCGACGTCGAGCATGTCGTGCGGATGGAATTGTTTCAGCTATAAGGGTGACTTCGTCGTGCCCCCTCTGGGCAGGGGAAGCAGCTTTGAGGACCTCGCCTGGAGCAGCAACCGAAATGGCCAGCCTTGTAAAAACTGAATTCTTGGAAGGAGGAGCCTTTCCAATGATTTCGTCCGCTTGAGCCGGGATGGCTATCCGCTTTGGGATGGCAGCTTCGGGTATCACGGGCTTGTAGACGTTCGGGCCCAGTCTGTTGGAAACTGAGGTATTGAAGTTGGGCGACCCGTTGAGAGGGGCCGCAGTAGTCGCAAGCCGATCGAATACTGACTTCTTAGGAGCTTCTTGTGATGGTGCAGTGGCATTGAAGCTCATGGGTGGGAGTATGGTCCCGAAGAATAGTCCAGCGGTGGCTTGAGTTACTTGCTCCACTGGCATCTTGAAAAGGGAGGCCGCTTGGGGCCCATAAGTCACTCCTCCAGCAAGGACCGAGCGAGAGTTGCAGTTGCAGGCCGTGCAGTTCGAAGCCATTGATCTTCTATTTTCTGCACGGAGCAAGACACCAAATCTTAGTACCTCGAATCCACAGGCAACCACAGTAAACCGCGATTCGTTCGCGAACACGACACACGAAGTGGGGAGTGGAAAGTGGAAAAGGTCCCACCGGGCGTGCCAGAATCTGTTCCCCTCCGAATGGCGGCCAAGACATGGGCTGTCTAGCTTGAGATTCGGGGCAGATGCT
Organism: Agapanthus africanus; assembly: GCA_030015575.1. Classification (NCBI taxonomy): domain Eukaryota; kingdom Viridiplantae; phylum Streptophyta; class Magnoliopsida; order Asparagales; family Amaryllidaceae; genus Agapanthus; species Agapanthus africanus. The sequence continues at coordinate 345,304,993 of JASDDO010000012.1, read as the reverse complement.
AAAAGGTGTTATCTGTACACCTCTCCGAAGATGCCAAGTTGATTTATGGCACCGTGTATCGAAGGTTTAAACGGATGCGGCCGATGTAGCAGAGTTCGTCAGATTCCCCCTCGTTTGAGGGGTTTTTGATTGTGGGGACGCTCTTCCCTGCAGGCGCAAGCCCCTGCAGTTAATTACGCTACCGCATCGCGGTAACAACTTTCTCCTTCTCCAGCTGGTCACTTCATGTCGTGGGTGTTTGTTTTGTTTGTGCTTGCCCGTGGATTGTGTACGGATACAAATTTATGTTGTCGCCCGTAGGACGTGGATTAATCCAAATCCGTGTTTACTTAGATTTGGGTTTGTGGTTTGGTTTGAGGACACGTTAGCCATATTTGAGGCTAAGATCAACTCAAACGTTTGTTAAGGATACGTTAGTCTGATTTGAGACTAAGATCAACTTAACGGGATCGTTTAGATCCGACAAAAGAGCGTTTGGGCTCTATTGTTCCAGTTTAGGGACATAGTGGTCCATTGCATGTATGGCCGTCGGGACCCATCACCTCTCTGACGAAGTTGAAGGATTACAACGACATATATCAGAGGAGTTCAGAGATGTACCCTTGAACCAAAGTCGATTGGGGGACCTGTAGTCCAATTTGGGATTAAAGTCTGTTTGGAGGTTTTGGTTTAAGGATGCGTTAGCCATATTTGAGGCTAAGATCAACTTGAAAGTTTGTTAAGGATACGTTAGTCTGATTTGAGACTAAGATCAACTTAACGGGATCGTTTAGATCCGACAAAAGAGCGTTTGGGCTCTATTGTTCCAGTTTAGGGACATAGTGGTCCATTGCCAGTTTAGGGACATGGTGGTCCATTGCCAGTTTAGGGACATGGTGGTCCATTTCCAATTTAGGGACATAGTGGTCCATGTTCCAGTTTAGGGACGTGGTGGTCCATATGTAGTTTAAGGACGCATAAGTCCATGGGTTTAAGGACCCCACAGTCCGTGTTTTAGTTTAAGGACGCCTAAGTCCGCGGGTTTAAGGATCCCACAATCCGTATTCTAGTTTAAGGACGCATAAGTCCGTGGGTTTAAGGACCCCACAGTCCGTGTTTTAGTTTAAGGACGCATAAGTCCGCGGGTTTAAGGATCCCACAATCTGTATTCTAGTTTAAGGACGCATAATTCCGCGGGTTTAAGGATCCCACAATCCTTATTCTAGTTTAAGGACGCATAAGTCCGTGGGTTTAAGGACCCCACAGTCCGTGTTTTAGTTCAAGGACGCATAAGTCCTCGGGTTTAAGGATCCCACAATCCGTATTCTAGTTTAAGGACGCATAAGTCCGCGGGTTTAAGGATCCCACAATCCTTGTTCTAGTTTAAGGACGCATAAGTCCGCGGGTTTAAGGATCCCACAAAAGAGCGTTTGGGCTCTATTGTTCCAGTTTAGGGATATAGTGGTCCATTGCAAGTTTAGGGACATGGTGGTCCATTTCCAGTTTAGGGACATAGTGGTACATGTTCCAGTTTAGGGACGTGGTGGTCCATAGGTAGTTTAAGGACGCATAAGTCCATGGGTTTAAGGACCCCACAGTCCGTATTTTAGTTTAAGGACGCCTAAGTCCATGGGTTTAAGGACCCTACAGTCCATATGGGTGTGTTTAAGGACGCATTAGTCCGTTAGTTTAAGGACGCATAAGTCCGCGGGTTTAAGGACCCCACAGTCCGTGTTGATGTGTGGTCTTCGGGACCCGTCACCTCTTTGAAGACGTTGAGGAATTACAACGCCAAGTATCAAAGGATTGAAGAGATGTACCCTTGAACCGGGGTGGATTAAATAGTCTTTGGCCCAATTTGGGATCAAGACCAATTAATTATATTATGAGCCCATTAGCCCAGTTAAATCTGAATTGAGGACTTATGGCCATCTTGGGCTAAGTCCAATCATGTTTGGAATATTGGCTTCCTGTTGGTCCATTGAAGGAGAGGCTTTGCCTCTGGCCATTTAGCCAATTGGGCTAACGTTAATTCAGCAGCGTTGAACACTGGGATCAAGTTAGTGTTTTAACACTAAAAGACAGTTGGTGTTAAACACCAGCAACAGGGGGTTCAAATTAGTGCTAAACACTAGAGCAAATCAGTGTCAAACACTAGCAGCAGAGGCTTCAAATTAGTGTTAAACACTAAGAAAATTAATGTTAAACTCTGTCAACAGAGATTTAATTTAGTGTTAACCACTAAGAAATTCAGTGTTAAACACTGCAAGAAAGCTCTTTAATTAGTGTTGAACACTAAGGCAAAATAGTGTTTAACACTGGGCTCAGGGGTTCCAATTTAGTGTTAAACACTGAGGCAAGAGGGGTCACGTGTGGACACGTGAGAGCGCCCTGATTTCCCTTATTTTATTCTACGGGTCAGTGTTTAACTCTTTTAATTCTGACGGCCATCACGTGTGAGCACGTGATGGAGGCCCTCGCCCTGGTCTGTTAGAATGCTCATTAGGGGTCACGTGGTGACACGTGAGGGCGCCCTAAGGGGGGACCAGATCCCTTTTATTTTGTTCTGCAATTAAGTGTTAAACACTTTTCATTTCCTGGCCATCACGTGTGGATACGTGATAGGCATTTATCCATTGGATATTAAAAGGATTTGTTAGGGGTCACGTGGGGACACGTGAGGGCGCCCTAAATGTGGAGCCAGCTCTCCTTTGTTTTATCCTCAAATCTGCGAATAAGTGTTAAACACTTTTGTTTTTATTTTAGAGCATCATGTGTTGGCACGTGATGGGGATTTATGCATTGATAATTACAGCACTTGCTGAGGGGTCACGTGGGGACACGTGAGAGCGCCCAAAGCTTCTTTTCTTTTGTTTTGCCATTAAGTGTTAAACACTTTCATTTTTATTTTAGAGCATCATGTTTTGGCACGTGATGGGGATCTGTGCGCCAATTGTTAAAGCATTTGCCGAGGGGTCACGTGATAACACGTGAGAGCGCCCAAAGCTTTCATTTTCTTTGCTTTTTCTTTCTGCGTTTTGGGAGTCACGTGGGCGCACGTGAGGTGATGCTTCAAAGTTCTTTGCAGGGGATCTTTTCAAGGGTCACGTGGGGGCACGTGACCCTAGTTCTTTTCATGAACAGAGATCTTTTAAGAATTGAATTCTTTATACGGTTAAATCCTAATTATGATTTTGGAAGAATTAAATTCCAATCGTGAAAGAATTAAATTCTTATTTAGGATGAAACCTTGATTTCTTTTCAAAGGAATTAAATTCCCAGATATGTGAAAGAATTAAATTCTTGATTAGGGTTAAACCCTAGTTTCATTTTAGGAGGAATTAAATTCCTGTGAGTTTGGGAGAATTAAATTCTCAAAACTCAATTCCTCCTCTGTGTTTTAGATCTGCATGACAGGATCTCAACCCAATGAGAATTAAATTCTCAATTCATGGGGAGATGTGCACTTTGCAGATCCTCAACCAGAGAAAGAACTAAGTTCTTTTCTTTAAATAAGAGTTAAACTCTTTTAAGAATTAAATTCTCTTTTTAAGCCTCTCTTTTCTTACCTAGGGTTTTTCTTTTGCAGAGAATTAAATTCTCCTCTCTTTGCTTTTTTTTTTCTCTTGAGAATTAAATTCTCCTCCCTCTGTTTTTCTCTCAAAAAAGTTGATCCCCTTCTCTTCTTTTCTTGGTTCCTATTTATATGAGAAGGAAAAGAATCAATTTGTTTAGCAAATCTCTCATTAAGAGATTTGATTTGTATGTTGAGAGATTTGATTTGCATTTATCATTAATCTGGGCCTTTAGATTGTTAAGTGAATTTTATTCACCATTGGATTTTAAATCCAAAGATATCCATTTGTTATCTCGGTCAGATTTAGGGGGGAAATCTTTCCAAGTCCAAGATCTTTCCATAAATTGGTGATATTTAATCACCCTTGGATCTTTAATCCAACGGTCCCCATAATCCTTTTCCTTTTGGAAAGATTTAGAGACTTTTAGAATTTAATTCTATTAACTGTAGGGCTTTCGGAACCAGTCACGTGCTGACACGTGACCCTTGGTCACGTGTGAGCACGTGACCCCCAATTGAGTTCTTTAACGACCGCTTGTTTATGTTGTTGTTTTAACCATCACGTGTCAACACGTGACCATTGGTCACGTGTGAGCACGTGATACCTCATTGAGGTAACCTCTGATCAGGGAACGGATTTTATAATTTAATTATATTCATTATTTTAGAGGTCTTAAGAGCCCATCACGTGTCTGCACATGACCCATGGTCACGTGTGAGCACGTGATGCCCCATTGGGGTCTTTACTGAGTTTTTATTGTATCTTTTAAGTCCTCCAGCGGGTTCTTAAAGGTCCATCACGTGTGGACACGTGATGCCTCATAACTTTTGATCCCGGATGAATTATGAGGCCCATAATATATCAAATCGAAGGGTTTTTCGAGATGCTTCCAATACCATCAGAATTTAATAGTTCCTCCTTCGGGAACTTATCAAAATACAGGCCGGAAGGTGTAGGGTTCCTAGGCACGCACAAGAGGTCTCACAAGGCATCAAATATGCCAATTTCTAATTTTACGGTGCCGAGAAACCCTAGACTACGGATCGTTAACTAGATATTTAGGCGAAATGATGCAAATAAACAACTTTATCTCAAAGGAAAGTGGCTACAACCTTTGTAGATCCGGTGCTCCACCTCCATAGCTCCGCAATGATGTCTCTCCGCTGTCCAAAATGAATCCCAGACTCTAGCATCGGCTTCATCGGATAAATGGGCGGGCAAGGTCGTCGGCTTCGTGCCGAAGATGATCTACGTCGAGGCATCACTAGATCAAGCTCCACCTTCACCAAGCCATGAAAACTTGTGAAGTAAACACCCTATACTACTTGGCAAGAGGTAGAGGATGAACAAATAGGAAGTGGGTTCACTTTAGAATTGGATTTCTCACTCTTTTTCATCAATCACCATTGATGAAGCAAGCTTTCTTCTTGAAGTGAAGAAGAAGAAGATGATAAAAGTTATGATAAGTTATTTTTGTAAAAAGAAATAAATATGAATACTTATCATTAACCAACCATAGTTTAATGTAGAGAATAAATCATGGTTAGATTGAAGGGTTAGGGTTAAGCATCAAGACAAAATGGTGACTTGGTCAAAGCTTCATGAAGCTTCAAAAACAAACAAAGAAAAGCCACCATTTCTCTTTATGCAAATCATTTTCCAAAAAGAACAAATAGATAAATAAATGAATAAGAAAACAAAATGAAACCCTAACCATTCATATAACCATGGTCAATTCTTTACACATGCCCAAGCTTGCATGTATCATCAAACATGAAATAATATTGTGAACAAAAGTATATCACATATACAATGTGCACAATCCAAGTGAGAAAATCCATTTAAAATGAACCAATACTAGTTAATGCAAAGTAATATATCAAATATATAATTATACATTAAATCATTAAATCAACACTTGATTTAACGATCCGATCATATCGCATATAACCGACTAGTATCCAATGTATCGGCTTATCGAATCAATCCTTGATTCGATAACTAGGTTATATCGCATACAACCATTCGATACATTCATCGCGAGAATAGAATACGGTATCACATACACGCATTATTCTCGGTCCCGCACATATCTCATATGCGCTCCTATTTCGTTTCGCTTGAGCCAGGAAACCTCTGTGTAGGACTCTAAAGACTCGTCAATACGCCGGCAACAGATGATGATCATATCAAACACTCACAAGCCGCAAGCGGTCTGCTAAACGTAACGGCCACCTGGGTATTGAGCGATCAGAAGATCGACGAGCAAGCCCGCTCACACTCCAGTGAATCCAACCAGTAACACTACCGTACAGTCCGGTCTGTTCGTCTGATATGTCGCATATCTCGCCTAGGGGTGGTAAACGTCAGACCCCAATAGCTCGATAAGTCGTGTCGATATGAGGTCTATAACAGTTCGAGAAACTACTGGTAACACTTACCAGTATATCTTAGCAACCCTGGCCAGGGATTTCCGGTTATAGCCAATCGAACACAGTGCAACATCAACTCCCTATACTGGGAGAGACGAATCCCCTCCTATCGCTCATTGCCTCCATGTGACTCGGGACTGTACCCAAAAACCACCATTTTGCACGCCCTCTTGGACGTGGTAAGATGGAAATCAAAGCACAGTGGGAACCACACAAGACTCTATGACGATCTCGGGTCAACAGACTACTCTGTACCAGTGTCACCAGAGAACTGCCATCTGACGTAAGGTATAATACCATCTAGGAGTTCTCGGCGAGTCCGTCCAGTGTACCCAGTCTCTACTGAGCACCCGTATATCATCTCTGATGTCAAACACCAATGGATATGGGATCATCCATCGCCCATCTGTATGGGTCGAGAAGGCATACGCTAGTCTACTCTGGTATATCGATACCCCGTCTCGATACACCCATGACTAGGGACCTTGAAGGATGTACTTATGGACTACCTAGTCCCCACTAGTATGATCCGCATCATAGTCCAGGTAGTCAAGTATACATCCTAAGGGCTTTACCAACATGTAACAGAGAGACAATCAGTATACACGTTAAGGTAAAGAGCAACCAGATAGCATACTATCATGTCGAGCAAGAAAGTCCTCCCTATATATGTCCAAGCATCCACTACAATATACATCATATGTATAGTAATGGCCTCTAAGGCATACATATAACTAACAATCTCCCACTTGCACTAAGGCCATCTGATAGCAGTGGTTGTACTATCTCATACTCAACCATCTCATAAAAGTCTCTCTCTGGGAATAGGCCTTCGTGAGTGGATCCGCCGTGTTATCCTCTGAGTCTGCTCTCTTTGCCTCGATCACCCTGGAGATCAACCATCTCCATGATCAGGTGATACTGCCTTAGAATAAGTCGGGATCATTGATGGGACTGGCGTTCCTTGGCTTAAGCCACAACTCCATTGTCTCACAATGGTAGGAACATAGTTCATCCCATGAACCATTATACATCCAAACAGCCTCTTTGGTAGCATCTTAAGTAGCGATGTATCCTGCCTTTATCGTCTAGTATGTCACGGTATCTAGCTTGGAACTTTTCCAACATACCGTCCCTTTACTGAGGGTAAAGACAATGCCTGTGACTGACACTCAGTCATCTTTATCACCCTGGAACCTTTCCAGTGATTTTCCCCAGAATCGTTTGATATCATCTCACTACAACTAGTGAGAATCCTAACATCCAATTAAATCTATCTCATAGATCCAAAACTCAGGATTTAGGAGGTATCATATTGATCCTACACGGAGAATCTTTGTGATAAACGGAGATTGATCGAGCGTAGCATAAGAAACTCCTTTCTTATCAAGAGTATGTCATCCACGTACTCTACGAGAATCGTCACCATACTCCCTACTACCTTTTTGTATATACAAGGTTCATCTACCATTTTGATGATGTCAACTTCTTTGACTAATCCATCAAAACAGATGTTCCAACTCCGCGATGCCTGCTTTAATCCTATAAAGCATCTTGCACACGTTTCCGCTGCTCCCACTGTCTACGAAGCCCTCTGGCTGTGTACTTATAGATGCACTCTTCTAAAACATCATTTAGAAAAGCAGTCATGACACCCAATCACCAGATATCGTAGTCATGGTATGTAGCCATGACAAGTAGGATCTGGATGGACTTAAGCATAGCTACTTGAAAAGGTTTCATCATTATCCACACCTGGTCAATGATGCAAACTTTTAACAAGTCTAGCTTTGAAAGTCTCAACTTTTCCATGTACACCAAGTAATCTTCTCAAGATATACTTGCTCCTGATGGGGATTTAACCCTTCAGATATAGCAATCAAAGTCCATACTTTGTTGGTGTATAAGGATTCCATCTCAGATCGCTAAGCATCCAGCCATTCTTACAGAGTCTCACTCCTGATGGCCAGCTCGAAACTAGTTGGGTCATCATCTCATGATGCAATCCTCGCTCCCACTGTCATAGAGAAACAGAAGTATCTCTCAGGTGGGTGAGGAACCCTACTAGATCGGCGGAGAGGCTGAGGTTCGTTGGCATCTACCGAATCCTTTGGTTGTACCAAATCATCTGTTGTAGTTTGTATGGCTGGAACATTTCCAGTTCTACATAACAGACCTTGCCTCGAGCTTGTCCGGATTTTGTTTTTAGACATAGGCCGGACAACCCCAAATCTTAACTAACTTAAGATATGGGCTCTTCCCATTCCATATCACATATGAAGCGGTAGGCAACTGATTTGATTGGAACCCTATTCAATAGGTATGCAACTTCTCAAGTGCATAACCCCCTAAGGAAAAAGGTAACTCAGTATTATTCATCATAGAGCACACCATATCAAATAGGGTGTATCTGCTCCGCCCCGACATACCATCGTGCAATGGTGTATACGGAGGAGTAATGCTAAGAGAGAATCTCATTCTCCTTTAGAAAAGTCCAAGAATTCCGTGCTCAAGTATTCTCCTCCTTGATCTCATCAAAGGACATAATACTTTTACCCGTATTTTGGTTCTCTACTTCTCGCTTATATTCTGTGAATATCTCAAAAGGTTCGGACTCATGTTTCAACAGGAACATATGACTGAATCTTGAGAGATTATCAGAGAATATAATGAAGTATAAAGAATCAGTCCTGGCATGTGTAGACAGGAGACCTTACATACATCATCATGTATCAGTCCCAAGAGTTCACTAACTCTTTCTCTGTTTCCAATAAACAGAGCTATGGTCATCTTATCTTTGTGACATGACTGGCAAGTTTCATAAGATGTAAATTCAAAATGATTTAAATATGCATCTTAATGTAACTTTAGCCAGTCGGGTCGCATTGATATGACCTAGTCTACAATGCCTCAAGAAGGATTCGTTCATTTCTGAACTCTTCCTCTTGTGTGTGTTCCATATACTAAGAACTGTAGTTTGATTTAGAACATCAATGCTTTTAGATAACGTGCCTGAACCGATCAACTTTTGATATAGGAAATGTTCAAAACATTATCCAACAGTACAAAATTTTATCATTTCTTTACTAATAAAGAGACTGATATGATTTTGTATATCAGGTTCGGTATCTAATAACATTCGTTCAGAATCAATGTATCGGTAATACAGGGTGACAGTGACCAACAGACTTGGATGCAACACTTGCCCCGTTTTCTGCCTCATGAAACTTATCACCCGTTCTCAGTTTTTCTACCTTTTTGTAGCCCTATGTAACAGATTACATATCTGGGATCCTGATCCGGTATCATATACTCAGGATGCAGAGGATACTGAGAAACAGTTCTTTGTAATGAACACACCCGAAGATGATGCATCAATATGCACTTTCTTCTTTTGGGCGTCACGGGAAATCTGGTATTTCCCAATTTCCTGCTCGGTCTTATAACAATTATAAGTTGGAGCGGGACCAACGTTCCCCAGCTCAGTATAACAAGCGGGTTCGGTCAAATATCCGTATTATTATCTTGATTAAGGCGTGATATGGTCGCTACCAGGAGAGAGAGAGAAGAAAACACTCAGCGTATGCTCTTGCAAGAATAGATTGGTTATTATTTTATCTAATCAGGATGGCTCCCACTGCTTTTTATCAAATCTTCCTTCAAACCCTAAAAGGAAAGACTAGCCGGGATTAATTACACACTACAAGTTCGCCAATCTTTCAGCCAGGCCAGTGTCGGTACTTTGAGGGAGGTCCCCCGTGCTTTCGCACGAACCTAATTAATGTAAACCTCGTTTTCCCAGAGGCGTAACCCCGTTGACACCTTTCTAGACACCTACTTGATCGGCTAATTGTAATGTATAAAACTCTCCCAGGAGTAACAATTACTCGCAGCGGGTATCGGGATCCAACTATCTCATAGAAGGTATGCAATCTCATTGCAAATTTCAACACTTGAAATTCCCGATAATATTTTGCCCCTAGCGTGCTATGACCTTGACGAAAGCCAACAAACCATAGCCCGCTAGTCAAGTTCAACCCGTACATTTCTTGATCGAATTAAACCCACCCGCACGACCCTTGACGAAAGCCAACAAAGCCGCACGACTACCCTAATCCAATCGCATCGTATGCTAGCAGATAAGCAGCATATAGCTACCGCACACTGCACCTTGACGAAAGCCAACAAATGCTGCACGAATACTATATACAACTTATCTGAAATGACGGAGGGCTACGACAGGTTTTTCTGAAAACCTATTGCGTAATGAACTTGATATCGTTGTAGAATCAAATGATTTTAAAAATGGAGTGCTTTTGAGGCTTTTCTAGTTTTTCTAAAGGAGTCACTCCCGGTGAAGGGATCGTCGGTCCTTTCCTCGTCGAATGAGGTGCGGGATATATCATATATATCAGTGTGCAAAGCAAAAACACTTAAAAGAAATCAAAAGACAAACCGAGTGTGTAGCATCTGCCAGTTATTGCTAAAGGAGTCACTCCTGGTGAAGGGATCTCGGTCCTTTCCTTATCGAATAAGGTGCAGGATATATCATATATACCGCTGTGCAAAGCAAGAACTGTAGCTACCTGTTTTATTTTTGAAATTCGATTCTACAACATCTTAGGTTTCTTTTATTTCATTAATCACATTAATGAAGTCCCATCATTTAAGTACCTAAACATCACAGATAAATACGACGTACACTTATGCCATCCGCATTCGCCACGATGTCCCCTCGTGCACCGTTAGGTTAGGTAACTAACGGCAGAGCGGGGCAGGGCTAGCGCGGGTGTAAAACATAAGTAACGTCTATAAAATATATCATATATACTATATACTGTATCTATCATAGAACATCACATGATCACATCACAGATATCGCAGCAGAAGAAACATATGAAATATTGGATATACTAGGACGTCCGTGTTTTCAATACGAGCCAGTATAAAACACGGATTCCACGGTCGCGATGCATAGCCAAACCCACACCCCAAGACCCCTACGAGAGCGGCAAGCAACCCTACCAATTCTGGAGTTAGGAGACCCAGACTCGGCTCCTCGAGTTGGTCTCCCACTGGACTCCAGAATCCGGTTACTTGTGCCCTCCTCCTTGGGTCTATCCTAGTGCGGAAAAGTAAATAATATACAAAGGGTGACAACTTCCGCAACCTGAAAGTGCCCCAATAAAAGAATATTACATACAAGTTTTTACATGAATGAAAATGAAAAACACTCATCTCACATAAAAAACCCCCGGCTATTCAAACACGACGATCCAATATAACATATCCAGCAACACATAACATCACATGTCATCAACGTAAGTAAATATGCGCATCCCAATTGTCGTTGACATATAGCAACGAAACCGCGATATCACATATTACACTTACGGTCACAGAAAAGAAGGTGTAAAATTACAACAGTTGGAATCCGCAACCTCTTTAGACATCGCATGCCTAAGCAAATGAATTCTTTAGACATCGCATGCCTAACAATTATAAACCCCGCATTTTAGTCTCATTATCGAAAACACTTTTCAATATCAAGTCGGGCAATTCAACAAGATTCCCGACATCCTGATCGAATGCTCGTCGCAAACTTCAGTAGACGGTCGCACCCCCGATACCGTCGACGAAGTGCACCAAGGCGGAACACTACTACCGGGAGCACCCGAACGGATGCTTTCGGCGACGGGGTTCTCCTGCAGTCACTTGGTCGGGGGTAGGGGGTGTAGCTGTCTATTAAGTTTACCCGGCGAGTATCCGCGTACGCTACGTGATTGCGACGGACTTTGATCACATCAAAATTCCGTGGCAACCGATCAAGTGAGACTAAACTGCTATGTTTATAACATTCATTCAGTTATCTCATAACTTATTGTGAATTCCAATTATTGTATCCTATTACGGATAAATAGAAAATGTCAAACTTTCCGATCGAACAATCGAACACCCAAGTTTTCCCGATACAGATCAACACATGAAACAAGTCTAAAAACATTCAGTTCGTGCCTCAGTACCAACGGTCCAGCCGTAGAAGGGTCAGGCCAACGCCTTACATGTGGCACGCCGTACTGCCCCAAACCCGAAGGTTCAAAGGGCAGTTCAAGACGGTCACATAATCGAGTTAAGGTTTGTTGTCTTCTAGAGGGTCCATCGAGTTACTTGCACTACTTAGAACGTCGTTAAACTACGGAAAAATACAACACTTGGAAATTTCCCGACAGGGGAAAAATTGGGTATTTATATCCGGTCGAACTTTTTTAACATATTCTAAAATTTATCCGGAAAGCCACATAGACAAAATCTGATACACCGATCGAAACACCGAATCCCCAAATCAACCCAGAAAACTCAACTCTTGAGTTCAGATTAAAAATTCCCAGGAAAACCAGAATTACAAAATAGGAGTTACTGTGCAAAGAAAATTGGGCAAAGAGACAATTCAGCCGCGGAACCGCCGCACGAGCCATGCTCGTACCGCGGAACCGCGGCGGTTTGATCGAATTGGTTCATCGAATTTCACAGTAACTCTTAAAAATGCCTGCTGGATTTTCTACATATTTTTAATGTGGAAAAATGCACAGTTTTGAAAAAAAGTACAGAGAGCATGGGAAAAATGGGGTTTCGGGTTCGATCGGGATTCAAACGTCGTCTAGACTTCGCCTAAGGCTCTAGCTAGGCTCTGATACCACTGTAGGGTTCCTAGGCACGCACAAGATGTCTCACAAGGCATCAAACATGCCAATTTCTAATTTTACGGTGCCGAGAAACCCTAGACTACGGATCGTTAACTAGATATTTAGGCGAAATGATGCAAATAAACAACTTTATCTCAAACGAAAGTAGCTACAACCTTTGTAGATCCGGTGCTCCACCTCCATAGCTCCGCAATGATGTCTCTCCGCTGTCCAAAATGAATCCCGAACTCTAGCATCGGCTTCATCGGAGAAATGGGCGGGCAAGGTCATCGGCTTCGTGCCGAAGATGATCTACGTCGAGGCATCACTAGATCAAGCTCCACCTTCACCAAGCCATGAAAACTTGTGAAGGAAACACCCTATACTACTTGGCAAGAGGTAGAGGATGAAGAAATAGGAAGTGGGTTCACTTTAGAATTGGATTTCTCACTCTTTTTCATCAATCACCATTGATGAAGCAAGCTTTCTTCTTGAAGTGAAGAAGAAGAAGATGATAAAAGTTATGATAAGTTATTTTTGTAAAAAGAAATAAATATGAATACTTATCATTAACCAACCATAGTTCAGTGTAGAGAATAAATCATGGTTAGATTGAAGGGTTAGGGTTAAGCATCAAGACAAAATGGTGACTTGGTCAAAGCTTCATGAAGCTTCAAAAACAAACAAAGAAAAGCCACCATTTTTCTTTATGCAAATCATTTTCCAAAAAGAATAAATAGATAAATAAATGAATAAGAAAACAAAATGAAACCCTAACCATTCATATAACCACGGTCAATTCTTTACATATGCCCAAGCTTGCATGTATCATCAAACATGATACAGTATTGTGAACAAAAGTATATCACATATACAATGTGCACAATCCAAGTGAGAAAATCCATTTAAAATGAACCAATACTAGTTAATGCAAAGTAATATATCAAATATATAATTATACATTAAATCATTAAATCAACACTTGATTTAACGATCCGGTCATATCGCATATAACCGACTAGTATCCAATGTATCGGCTTATCGAATCAATCCTTGATTCGATAACTAGGTTATATCGCATACAACCATTCGATACATTCATCGCGAGAATAGAATACTGTATCACATACACGCATTATTCTCGGTCCCGCACATATCTCATATGCGCTCCTATCTCGTTTCGCTTGAGCCAGGAAACCTCTGTGTAGGACTCTGAAGACTCATCAATACGCCGGCAGCAGATGATGATCATATCAAACACCCACAAGCCGCAAGCGGTCTGCTAAACGTAACGGCCACCCGGGTATTGAGCGATCAGAAGATCGACGAGCAAGCCCGCTCACACTCCAGTGAATCCAACCAGTAACACTACCGTACAGTCCGGTCTGTTCGTCTGATATGTCGCATATCTCGCCTAGGGGTGGTAAACGTCAGACCCCAATAGCTCGATTAGTCGTGTCGATATGAGGTCTATAACAGTTCGAGAAACTACTGGTAACACTTACCAGTATATCTCAGCAACCCTGGCCAGGGATTTCCGGTTATAGCCAATCGAACACAGTGCAACATCAACTCCCTATACCGGGAGAGACGAATCCCCTCCTATCGCTCATTGCCTCCATGTGACTCGGGACTGTACCCAAAAACCACCGTTTTGCATGCCCTCTTGGACGTGGTAAGATGGGAATCAAAGAACAGTGGGAACCACACAAGACTCTATGACGATCTCGGGTCAACAGACTACTCTGTACCAGTGTCACCGGAGAACTGCCATCTGACGTAAGGTATAATACCATCTGGGAGTTCTCGGCGAGTCCGTCCAGTGTACCCAGTCTCTACTGAGCACCCGTATATCATCTCTGATGTCAAACACCAATGGATATGGGATCATCCATCGCCCATCTGTATAGGTCGAGAAGGCATACGCTAGTCAACTCTGGTATATCAATGCCCCGTCTCGATACACCCACGACTAGGGACCTTGAAGGATGTACTTATGGACTACCTAGTCCCCACTAATATGATCCGCATCATAGTCCAGGTAGTCAAGTACACATCCTAAGGGCTTTACCAACATGTAACAGAGAGACAATCAGTATACACGTTAAGGTAAAGAGCAACCAGATAGCATACTATCATGTCGAGCAAGAAAGTCCTCCCTATATATGTCCAAGCATCCACTACAATATACATCCTATGTATAGTAATGGCCTCTAGGGCATACATATAACTAACAGAAGGTATTGGTTCTCATTTCCTTAAGCATATTGCTGCCATTTGATACCTTGGACTCTTCTGCGCAGAAATTTTTGGCGGGAACAAATGCCCCCCACTACTTTGCCCACGTAAGTATATACGTGGGTGAAGTAGTGCAAAGTAATGCATAACGTATGACCAGTTTCGGGTTGGTAGATTACTTTCAGAATCTTGATCTGAGAAGATAACGAGCAGACACGAGCGTCGTCATTTATCATTGACTCAAATCTCGACTCTTAAGAGATATAGTTCCAAACCCTTAACTCCATGAGCCGCACCCTTTTATCTTTTTATGTCTTACTCTGGCGTGGAGTAGTTTATATGCCTATGAGTAAGTTCTCCATTTCAGTGGCATGTAGCTTTGGCAAGTGTGGCTCATAGATGGTCCATCTTGACATCTTTGCAGGGCAGTGATGGCTTAGGAGACAGGGTTAGGATCTGCCACCTAAGACTTTTCAACTTTATGAGCCGTGAGGGTCTCATAAAGACTTTTCTCCCTACGGATCGAGAGGATCTCGTAGGTGTATTTTCTCCTTAGGAGTCGTGAGGATTCCTAAGTGTGTTTCTGTTATAAGTCGTAAGGATCTTGTAAGAAAATTTTCCCTCTTACGAGTCGAGAAGACCCGTAAGCGGTCGTTCCCCTCCTTGTCGAAATTCGACTTCGGAGAGTGAGACCCGTGGATAGTATGCAAGAGACCATTTTGGGCCGACTTGCAGGATCCCAGTGCTTAGGAAACAGGTTTTTTAATCCCTACTGCCTAAGGCTTTATCTCACGAGTCGAGACGAATCGAGAAGTTCTCGCAAAGACATCGATTTCCTCACGAGTCAAAACGAATCGAGCAGATCTCGCAAGAATATCCTAACGTCATAGTTAACCTCTGCTCTTTACGACAGAAGTCCGTTAGGGTCTGTGGTACTTAGGGTGTTGGCCGTCGTACCGTCGCATGAGCTGATGTATTCCTTGATAGGCAATCGTGTTGTTCGAGTAGCCCTGCGACTGCCGTGTCTCTGATCCTTTCGGGGGCTGGACAGGACGTCTTCAAGCAATCCTCCTTGGCAGTTTGACCGTCGGAAGAGCAAGCGCTAGGAATTTGACATGCCGCATTTTACTTGAGGTTAGGCTCATTTTGGAGAGCCCCGATGAGTCATAACCACTCCGCGCTGGTGTGAGATGATCTCCGATAGTCTTTCAGGCTTTATATGACTTGCCGTTAAGACCCTGAAGCTAGGAATTTGGCCTTTGCTTCGTTTGCTGGCATTGCGTCCTCTGTATCGAGACGAATGTCGTGGTTGTCTCTAGGTTGCTGATGAACCGTCGAGGTTTGGAACTAGAGATTTTGCCGTGGCTCCTTTTGGTGATGTTGCGTCTGCTGTATCGAGACGAACGTCGAGGTGGTGACCACTCCGTACTGGTGAGAGATAATCTCCGATTGTCTTTCAGGCTTTATATGACTTGCCGTTAAGACGCATGAAGCTAGGAATTTGGCCTTCGCTTCGTTTGCTGGCATCGCGTCCTCTGTATCGAGACGAATGTCATGGTTGTCTCTAGGTTTCTGGTGAACCGTCGAGGTTTGGAACTAGGGATTTTGCCGTGGCTCCTTTTGGTGATGTTGCGTCTGCTGTATCGAGACGAACGTCGAGGTGGTGACCACTCCGCACTGGTGCGAGATGATCTCCAATTGTCTTTCAGGCTTTATATGACTTGCCGTTAAGACCCTGAAGCTAGGAATTTGGCCTTCGCTTCGTTTGCTTTGGCGTGTCCGGATCCTGTTGGAGGAAGGACGCTGTGGTGACATCTCGTCTACTGTATCGAGACGATCGTCGAGGTGGTGACCACTCCGCGCTGGGAGAATCTCCGGTGGTCTTTCAGGCTTTATATGACTTGCCGTTAAGACCTTGAAGCTAGGAATTTAGCCTTCGCTTCGTTTGCTGGCATTGCGTCTGCTGTATCGAGACGAATGTCGCGGTTGTCTTTAGGTTGTTGGTGAACCGTCGAGGCTTGGAACTGGGAATTTTGCCGTGGCTCCGTTTGTTTGAGTGTCGTGTCTGAACCCTGCTGGAGGAAGAACGCTGGGGTGACATCTCGTCTGCTGTATCGAGACGAACGTCGAGGTGGTGACCACTCCATGTGGGATGATCTCCGGTGGTCTTTCAGGCTTTATATGACTTGCCGTCAAGACCCTGAAGCTAGGAATTTGGCCTTTGCTTCATTTGCTTTGGCACGTCCGAATCTTGCTGGAGGAAGGACGCTGTAGTGACATCTCGTCTGCTGTATCGAGACGAACGTCGAAGTGGTGATCACTCTATGTTGGTGTGAGATGATCTCTGATTGTCTTTCCGGTTTTATATGAGTTACCGTCAAGACGTTGAAGTTAGGAACTTGGCATTCGCTTCATTTGCTTCAGTGTGTCAGAATCCTGTTGGAGGAAGGACATCTCGTCTGCTGTATCGAGACGACGTCGAGGTGGTGATCAATCTATGCTGGTGTAAGATGATCTCCGATTGTCTTTCCGGTTTTATATGACTTGCCGTCAAGACCCTGAAGCTAGGAATTTGGCCTTCGCTTCGTTTGCTTTGGCGCGTTCGAATCCTGTGGGGGAAGAACGCTGGGGTGACATTTCATCTGCTGTATCGAGATGATCGTCGAGGTGGTGACCACCCCGCGCTGGTGTGAGATGATCTCCGATTGTCTTTTAGGCTTTATATGACTTGCCGTCAAGACGTATGAAGCTAGGAATTTGGCCTTCGCTTCGTTTGCTTTGGCGCGTCCGAATCCTGCTGGGGGAAGAACGCTGGGGTGACATTTCATCTGCTGTATCGAGACGATCGTCAAGGTGGTGACCACTCCGCGTTGGCGCGAGATGATCTCCGATTGTCTGTCAGGCTTTATATAAGTTGCCGTCAAGACCCTGAAGCTAGGAATTTGGCCTTTGCTTCGTTTGTTTTTGTCGCATCCGAACCCTGCTGGAGGAAGGACGATGCAGTGACATCGCGTCTGCTGTATCGAAACGAACGTCAAGGTGGAGCTGGGATTTTGCCATCATTCCGCTTTGTTTCGACCATGGGGTCTTTTGTTGATGTTGCTTCTGCATCCTGTTGGACTGCGAAGGAATGCCGTTGTTGGCATTGCGTCTGCTGTAACGAGACGAATGCTGAGGTGGAGCTGGGATTTTGCCGTCACTCCGCTTTGTTTCGACCGTGAGGTCATTTGTTGACGTCACGTCTGCATCTGGTTGGAGTGAGGAGAAACGCCGTTGGTGATCTCTAAGTTGTCGATATTGACGTCGAGACCCTGAAGCTAGGGACCTTCCTTTGCTTCGTCTGTTGACATTATATCTGCAATATTGCGACAAATGTCGAGGTTGTCTATGAACCGTCGAGATTTGGCTCAGCTTCTGATGGAGCCTGTTGGGAAGGTATGGTTTCCTCTTTGTTTATGCTCCTGGATTGTTTACAGGGATCGATGTGATCTCACCTGTAGGGCAAAAAGTTTCATTCTTTAATTTTTTTTATTCTTTCCGCGATGCTCTATCATTTCAGCTTTTTATATCGCGAAAATCGCGATTGCCCAATCATTTCGGCTATTTTTCGCGGTGCCCAATCATTTCGGCTATTTTTCTTTTTACTCACTGCTTTTTATTGCGAGTTGCCCAATCATTTCGGCTATTTTGCATGCATACATTTTTACTTGCTGATTTTGTTTGCAAGTTGCCCTATCATTTCGGCTATTTCGTATGCATTTTTTTTTTGGCTCGCTAATTATTTTTTTTTGCGAGTAGGGGGTTTGGGATCTGATACCAATCTTGGCATCAGCATCGCTGCGACTGGAATATTGCCATGAGCGAATCATCATTTGCCGTGAAAGGACTTGGAATTTGATATCGGTTTAGGCATCAGCATCGCTACAACTGGGATATTGCCAGGAGTGAATCATCATTTGCCTTGAAAGGGCTTGGAATCTGATACCGGTTTAGGCATCAGCATCGCTGCAACTGGGATATTGCCAGGAGCGAATCATCATTTGCCTCTGTTGATGTTAAACAAAGGTGGCTTAGTAAACAGGGTTAAGGGTCCTGTCGGCTAAGGCTTTTGACTTCATGAGCCGTAAGGGTCTCACAAAGGTATTTCTCCCTACAAGTCGTGAGGATCTTGTAGGTGTGTTTTCTCCTTGGAAATCGTGAGGATTCCTAAGTTCATGTTCTCTTGTAAGTCGTAAGGATCTTACAAAAGGGTTTTCTCCTTATAAGTCGAGAGGACTTACAAGTGTTGTTTGTTGCACAAGCATATCCCTAGTCACGGATGGGACTTTGTTGGGGAAACATTTATTCATGCCCGTGGATTGTATACAAGGGTCAATATGAGCCGCTTGTAGGGCAATATCGAAGGTTGTGGGGGTTGCTTAAGAACAGGTTAAGGTTTTTGTAACTTAAGACTTTCAAATCTTATGAGCCGTGAGGGTCTTATAAGAGAGTTCTCCTTACGAGTCGTGAGGATCTCGCAAGTGTATTTTCTCCTTAGGAATCGTGAGGATCCCTAAGTGTGTTGCTCCCTTGTGAGTTGTAAGGATCTCACGCGGGTGGTTTCTCCTTACAAGGTCGATAAGACCCTGTAAGTGTCTTTTAATGAGGTTGCGCCCTTTCGGGTTTTCATAAACACTCGCCGGTAGCCCTGCTGTTTTTACTCACGGAGCCCTTTCGGGTTTTCATCCGTGCCCATTTTGCTTATGGACATACCATTTTCCTCTTTTTTTTTATTCTTTTTATTCTTTTTTCTAACGAGGTTGCGCCCTTTCGGGTTTTCACAAACACTCGCCGGTAGCCCTGCTGTTTTTACTCACGGAGCCCTTTCGGGTTTCATCCGTGCCCATTTTGCTTATGGACATACCGTTTTTTTTGTTTTTTTTTTAACCACGCCAGCCTGAGGACGCCGCGGGTTGATAGTAGTTTAACGACGTTTCGGTCATTTGCAAGTTTTAGGACATTGCGGTCCATCGTTAGTTTAGGGACGTTTCGTTCCGTTGTTAGTTTAAGGACGTTTCGGTCCGACGCCAGTTTTAGGACATAGTGGTCCATCGCTAGTTTAACGACGTTTCGGTCTATGGGGCTTTCCCTATGAATGAGCATGATGCCCCCGGCATATCCATCTTTCTCGAGGTATGTGGTTGTGGCGGGCTCACCTTCCAGTTTTCGGACAACGCAAACTTGCCTTGTAGATACTGATCCTCGATCCATCCTTTAAAGACGAAGCAATCCTCGATCGGGTGACTTACCGCTTGGTGGTAAGGGCAGTAATTTGGATCGTTGACATCGCCTGGCTGCAACGGACGTTTCGGACTCGGCAGGTTGATGAGTCTGTTGCGTACTGCCAGCTCGAACAATCTCCTCGTTTTATTCTGAGGAAACGAGTAAGGACGTCCTAGTCTCTCCTCGAGGGATGGGCGTGGACACACGTTGTTTTGGCGAACAACCGGCTTTAAGTTGCTCGGCCGTTGCTGAGTATTGGCAACGAAGGTTGCTTTCCCTTTGCCCTTTTCATTCCAAGGCTCTGTCTTTGAAGAGGAAGGCCTATGGCCCATCTGGTCCATTTGGGCCACCTTGTCAATCAAGGCCTGGAAGGTGGTCGGCTTGAAGAACATCATGAACTGTGAGATGGTCGCTTGCGGATCAAGGGTACCCACAAACATGCCTACTGCAGGAGCCTCTTCTATGCGTTGTTCGCATTTCGACCATAGGTTCCGCCATCGTGTTGCGTATTGGACCCATGTTTCGCTTGGCCTTATCCTGGCATTAATCAGTGCTGTTATCGGGGTGCGTTCACTAGCACTCGCGAATCTTTGTGTAAACAGTAGCTCCATCTCCGCAAATGTTTTGACAGAGTCGTTAGGTAGCTCCGAATACCATTCAAAGGCTGTTTCTGCTAAGCTGCCGACGAATTGGCGAAGCAACAATTTGTCATCGCCTCCAGTATTGCCACATAAGGCCCTGAATTGAGCGACATGCTGATGCGGATTTCCCGTCCCCTTATATACGTGGAACTTAGGGATCGTATATCCCGGCGGGTAACTAATTTGGTCATACCAGCCCGGGTAGGGTCGTCCGGTTCTAGCAATTTGCCCAGCCGCTTCATTTTCCTGGTGAGCTCGTATTTGCTGAGCTATATGGTCATCCAGTGCGGCCTTGGAAGTGGTTTCTTCCTTGGCTGCTGAAAGAGCCGGAGGAGGATTCGATGTCTCTCCTTTGTCATCTTCAAGGACGATCGGAGGATCTTCAGCAGGAGGATCCTGCTGGATCATCATCCCTACCATATCTTGGAAGAGAAGCGCCATTTGTTTTATGTTAGCCGCTTGCTCTGCGGCTTCTTTGTCCTTCTTTTCGAGGACTCTGAGTAGGTAGTCAGCGTCAGTTTCTTGTTCATGACGCTGCTCTGATGATGCCTCCGGGCTATCTTTTGGCCCGGTAAGTGCGGCCATTGCAGTCATCATCTCCTGAAACTTCTGTTGCTGCTTCTGGGCTTTCGTTACGGATCGGGTGAGCGGTCGGTGATCCGTCGAAGCACGGCTTTCCTCCTTTCCGAAAGCCATATAAACAGTGTGCACCACTATGCCCCCAGACTTAGGGTGTTTGTGCTCAGCGTGTTTACGGTTCGCCATGTTCACAGGGGCTTTTTGCGGCCTCTTTTTATTTTGAGCGATTGACGTTGAGGGTGCCGTTGCAGTGGGCACCCAACCAGCTGTTGCTTTTTCTGGCTTGACAGAGTAGCCCTTCTCCTGCCAAACCTTCATCTTTTTCTGTCGGCGGAGATAGTCTTGATCAATCACCGACTCTTGGACCTGTCGCCAGACCTTGTAAATTTTAGAGGACAGCCGTCGAGGGGGCTGCTCCCGCCTCTTCTCTGGAGTATTCTCCACAGGTGAAGGAGTTTTCTTCAGCACTGCAGTAGGAGAGTTTCTGCGCACCTTGTTTAGCAATTCAAAGCTGTTCCCGGTTGGAACAGCAGCATCGATCCCCCCCGTTGGAGCTGGCGGAGTTATCCTAGAGGGGGAGTTGCCCCCAGCCTTCCTCACTCGGCGCCAGTGGCGACGTCGAGCGTGTCGTGCGGATGGAATTGTTTCAGCTATAAGGGTGACTTCGTCGTGCCCCCTCTGGGCAGGGGAAGCAGCTTTGAGGACCTCGCCTGGAGCAGCAACCGAAATGGCCAGCCTTGTAAAAACTGAATTCTTGGAAGGAGGAGCCTTTCCAATGATTTCGTCCGCTTGAGCCGAGATGGCTATCCGCTTTGGGATGGCAGCTTCGGGTAACACGGGCTTGTCGATGTTCTGGCCCAGTCTGTTGGAAACTGAGGTATTGAAGTTGGGCGACCCGTTGAGAGGGGCCGCAGTAGTCGCAAGCCGATCGAATACTGACTTCTTAGCAGCTTCTTGTGATGGTGCAGGGGCGTTGAAGCTCATGGGTGGGAGTATGGTCCCGAAGAATAGTCCAGCGGTGGCTTGAGTTACTTGCTCCACTGGCATCTTGAAAAGGGAGGCCGCTTGGGGCCCATAAGTCACTCCTCCAGCAAGGACCGAGCGAGAGTTGCAGTTGCAGGCAGTGCAGTTCGAAGCCATTGATCTTCTATTTTCTGCACGGAGCAAGACACCAAAACTTAGTACCTCGAATCCACAGGCAACCACAGTAAACCGCGATTCGTTCGCGAACACGACACACGAAGTGTGGAGTGGAAAGTGGAAAAGGTCCCACCGGGCGTGCCAGAATCTGTTCCCCTCCGAATGGCGGCCAAGACATGGGCTGTCTAGCCTGAGATTCGGGGCAGATGCTAATAGGTGTTATCCGTCCACCTCTCCGAAGCTGCCAAGTTGATTTATGGCACCGTGTATCGAAGGTTTAAACGGATGCGACCGATGTAGCAGAGTTCGTCAGATTCCCCCTCGTTTGAGGGTTTTTGATTGTGGGGACGCTCTTCCCTGCAGGCGCAAGCCCCTGCAGTTAATTACGCTACCTCATCGCGGTAACAACTTTCACTTTCTCCAGCTGGTCACTTCATGTCGTGGGTGTTTGTTTTGTTTGTGCTTGCCCGTGGATTGTGTACGGAGACAAATTTATGTTGTCGCCCGTAGGACGTGGATTAATCCAAATCCGTGTTTACTTAGATTTGGGTTTGTGGTTTGGTTTGAGGACACGTTAGCCATATTTGAGGCTAAGATCAACTCAAACGTTTGTTAAGGATACGTTAGTCTGATTTGAGACTAAGATCAACTTAACGGGATCGTTTAGATCCGACAAAAGAGCGTTTGGGCTCTATTGTTCCAGTTTAGGGACATAGTGGTCCATTGCATGTATGGCCGTCGAGACCCATCACCTCTCTGACGACGTTGAAGGATTACAACGACATATATCAGAGGAGTTCAGAGATGTACCCTTGAACCAAAGTCGATTGGGGGACCTGTAGTCCAATTTGGGACAAAAGTCTGTTTGGAGGTTTTGGTTTAAGGATGCGTTAGCCATATTTGAGGCTAAGATCAACTTGAACGTTTGTTAAGGATACGTTAGTCTGATTTGAGACTAAGATCAACTTAACGGGATCGTTTAGATCCGACAAAAGAGCGTTTGGGCTCTATTGTTCCAGTTTAGGGACATAGTGGTCCATTGCCAATTTACGGACATGGTGGTCCATTGCCAGTTTAGGGACATAGTGGTCCATGTTCCAGTTTAGGGACGTGGTGGTCCATAGGTAGTTTAAGGACGCATAAGTCCATGGGTTTAAGGACCCCACAGTCCGTGTTTTAGTTTAAGGACGCATAAGTCCGCGGGTTTAAGGATCCCACAATCCGTATTCTAGTTTAAGGACGCATAAGTCCGTGGGTTTAAGGACCCCACAGTCCGTGTTTTAGTTTAAGGACGCATAAGTCCGCGGGTTTAAGGATCCCACAATCCGTATTCTAGTTTAAGGACGCATAAGTCCGCGGGTTTAAGGATCCCACAATCCTTGTTCTAGTTTAAGGACGCATAAGTCCGTGGGTTTAAGGACCCCACAGTCCGTGTTTTAGTTCAAGGACGCATAAGTCCGCGGGTTTAAGGATCCCACAATCCGTATTCTAGTTTAAGGACGCATAAGTCCGCGGGTTTAAGGATCCCACAATCCTTGTTCTAGTTTAAGGACGCATAAGTCCGCGGGTTTAAGGATCCCACAAAAGTGCGTTTGGGCTCTATTGTTCCAGTTTAGGGACATAGTGGTCCATTGCAAGTTTAGGGACATGGTGGTCCATTTCTAGTTTAGGGACATAGTGGTCCATGTTCCAGTTTAGGGACGTGGTGGTCCATAGGTAGTTTAAGGACGCATAAGTCCATGGGTTTAAGGACCCCACAGTCCGTATTTTAGTTTAAGGATGCATAAGTCCATGGGTTTAAGGACCCCAAAGTCCATATGGGTGTGTTTAAGGACGCATTAGTCCGTTAGTTTAAGGACGCATAAGTCCGCGGGTTTAAGGACCCCACAGTCCGTGTTGATGTGTGGTCTTCCGGACCCATCACCTCTTTGAAGACGTTGAGGAATTACAACGCCAAGTATCAAAGGAGTGAAGAGATGTACCCTTGAACCGGGGTGGATTAAATAGTCTTTGGCCCAATTTGGGATCAAGACCAATTAATTATATTATGAGCCCATTAGCCCAGTTAAATCTGAATTGAGGACTTATGGCCATCTTGGGCTAAGTCCAATCATGTTTGGAATATTGGCTTCCTGTTGGTCCATTAAAGGAGAGGCTTTGCCTCTGGCCATTTAGCCAATTGGGCTAACGTTAATTCAGCAGCGTTGAACACTGGGATCAAGTTAGTGTTTTAACACTAAAAGACAGTTGGTGTTGAACACCAGCAACAGGGCAAATCAGTGCTAAACACTAGAGCAAATCAGTGTCAAACACTAGCAGCAGAGGCTTCAAATTAGTGTTAAACACTAAGAAAATTAATGTTAAACTCTGTCAACAGAGATTTAATTTAGTGTTAACCACTAAGAAATTCAGTGTTAAACACTGCAAGAAAGCTCTTTAATTAGTGTTGAACACTAAGGCAAAACAGTGTTTAACACTGGGCTCAGGGGTTCCAATTTAGTGTTAAACACTGAGGCAAGAGGGGTCACGTGTGGACACGTGAGAGCGCCCTGATTTCCCTTATTTTATTCTGCGGATCAGTGTTTAACTCTTTTCATTCTGACGGCCATCACGTGTGAGCACGTGATGGAGACCCTCGCCCTGGTCTGTTAGAATGCTCATTAGGGGTCACGTGGTGACACGTGAGGGCGCCCTAAGGGGGGACCAGATCCCTTTTATTTTGTTATGCAATTAAGTGTTAAACACTTTTCATTTCCTGGCCATCACGTGTGAACACGTGATAGGCATTTATCCATTGGATATTAAAGGGATTTGTTAGGGGTCACGTGGGGACACGTGAGGGCGCCCTAAATGTGGAGCCAGCTCTCCTTTGTTTTATCCTCAAATTTGCGAATAAGTGTTAAACACTTTTGTTTTTATTTTAGAGCATCATGTGTTGGCACGTGATGGGGATTTATGCATTGATAATTACAGCACTTGCTGAGGGGTCACGTGGGGACACGTGAGAGCGCCCAAAGCTTCTTTTCTTTTGTTTTGCCATTAAGTGTTAAACACTTTCATTTTTATTTTAGAGCATCACGTGTTGGCACGTGATGGGGATCTGTGCGCCAATTGTTAAAGCATTTGCCGAGGGGTCACGTGATAATACGTGAGAGCGCCCAAAGCTTTCATTTCCTTTGCTTTTTCTTTCTGCGTTTTGGGAGTCACGTGGGAGCACGTGAGGTGATGCTTCAAAGTTCTTTGCAGGGGATCTTTTCAAGGGTCACGTGGGGGCACGTGACCCTAGTTTTTTTCATGAACAGAGATCTTTTAAGAATTGAATTCTTTATAGGGTTAAATCCTAATTATGATTTTGGAAGAATTAAATTCCAATCGTGAAAGAATTAAATTCTTATTTAGGATGAAACCTTGATTTCTTTTCAAAGGAATTAAATTCCCAGATATGTGAAAGAATTAAATTCTTGATTAGGGTTAAACCCTAGTTTCATTTTAGGATGAATTAAATTCTTGTGAGTTTGGGAGAATTAAATTCTCAAAACTCAATTCCTCCACTGTGTTTTAGATCTCCATGACAGGATCTCAACCCAATGAGAATTAAATTCTCAATTCATGGGGAGATGTGCACTTTGCAGATCCTCAACCAGAGAAAGAACTAAGTTCTTTTCTTTAGATAAGAGTTAAACTCTTTTGAGAATTAAATTCTCTTTTTAAGCCTCTCTTTTCTTACCTAGGGTTTTTCTTTTGTAGAGAATTAAATTCTCCTCTCTTTGCTTTTTTTTCTCTTGAGAATTAAATTCTCCTCCCTCTGTTTTTCTCTCAAAAAAGTAGATCCCCTTCTCTTCTTTTCTTGGTTCCTATTTATAGGAGAAGGAAAAGAATCAATTTGTTTAGCAAATCTCTCATTAAGAGATTTGATTTGTATGTTGAGAGATTTGATTTGCATTTATCATTAATCTAGGCCTTTAGATTGTTAAGTGAATTTTAGTCACCATTGGATTTTAAATCCAAAGATATCCATTTGTTATCTCGGTCAGATTTAGGGGGGAAATCTTTCCAAGTCCAAGATCTTTCCATAAATTGGTGATATTTAATCACCCTTGGATTTTTAATCCAACGGTCCCCATAATCCTTTTCCATTTGGAAAGATTTAGAGACTTTTAGAATTTAATTCTATTAACTGTAGGGCTTTCGGAACCAGTCACGTGCTGACACGTGACCCTTGGTCACGTGTGAGCACGTGACCCCCAATTGAGTTCTTCAACGACCGCTTATTTATGTTGTTGTTTTAACCATCACGTGTCAACACGTGACCATTGGTCACGTGTGAGCACGTGATACCTCATTGAGGTAACCTCTGATCAGGGAACAGATTTTATAATTTAATTCTATTCATTATTTTAGAGGGCTTAAGAGCCCATCACGTGTCTGCACGTGACCCATGGTCACGTGTGAGCACGTGATGCCCCATTGGGGTCTTTACTGAGTTTTTATTGTATCTTTTAAGTCCTCCAGCGGGTTCTTAAAGGTCCATCACGTGTGGACACGTGATGCCTCATAACTTTTGATCCCGGATGAATTATGAGGCCCATAATATATCAAATCGAAGGGTTTTTCGAGATGCTTCCAATACCATCAGAATTTAATAGTTCCTCCTTCGGGAACTTATCAAAATACAGGCCGGAAGGTATTGGTTCGCATTTCCTTAAGCGTATTGCTGCCATTTGATACCTTGGACTCTTCTGCGCAGAAATTTTTGGCGGGAACAGGACCGAAATGGAGTCCATGTACACAAACAAAGTATGGACGTTGAACATTGCTCCAGACGGGGTAAAACCCGTAGGATGCAAGTGGATCATCAAAAGGAAGATTGGTGTAGATAGACAGGTTGAGACCTATAAAGCTTGACTGGTTGCAAAGGGTTTTCGTCAAAGACCTGGTTTGGACTATGACGAGACCTTTTCTCCAGTAGCTATGCTGAAATCCATTCGGATCCTTCTTGCCATTGCTGCCTTCCACGATTATGAGATTTGGCAGATGGACGTAAAGACCGCTTTTCTAAATGGAAATTTAGAGAAGTGTGTCTATATAGACCAGCCAGAGGGTTTCATTCAGAGTGGGAGCAGCGGAAAGGTGTGCAAGTTGCTTAAGTCCATCTACGGACTAATGCAGGCATCGCGGAGTTGGAACATCTGTTTTGATGAGACGGTCAAGGAATTTGGCTTTATCAAAAATCCAGATGAACCATGCATCTATAGTAGATTTGTAGCGAGAACTGTAGTATTCCTCGTTTTATACGTGGATGACATTCTCTTAATAGGAAATGACATTCCTATGCTACAATCTGTCAAGGGGTTCTTGTCACACAGGTTCTCCATGAAAGACCTGGGTGATGCCTCATACATCCTGGGGATCCGGATCCATCGTGATAGATCCAAGAGGATATTAAGACTTTCACAGTCCAGGTACATCGACACCATACTGAAAAGATTCAGTATGGAAGATTCCAAGCGCGGCAATCTACCGGCTTGTTACGGGATCACCTTCTCCAAAGAGATGTCTCCCAAGACTGATTTGGAAAGGGATCGCATGTCTATTATACCCTACGCTTCTGCGGTAGGCTCTATAATGTATGCGATGTTGTGTACCAGACCGGATGTAGCTTATGCACTGAGTGTGGTAAGCCGGTATCAGTCAAACCCAGGGGAGAAACACTGGATAGCGGTAAAGAACATTCTCAAGTACCTGAGAAGGACTAAGGAGATGTTCTTGGTGTATGGCGGAAAAGACCTCCAGATCGAGGCCTTTGCTGACTCCAGCTTCCAGAGTGACGAGGATGATTCCAAGTCCATGTCGGGTTTTGTCTTTACCCTCAATGGAGGGGCGGTGTGTTGGAAGAGTTCCAAACAGGAAACCGTTGCAGACTCGACGATGGAAGCGGAATACATCGCTGCATCTGATGCCGCAAAAGAAGCTGTCTGGATGAGGAAGTTCTTGAAAGAACTTCAGGTGGTTCCGTCCATTGTTGATCCAATACCTCTGTATTGCGACAACAACGGGGCTATAGCTTTAGCGAAGGAACCCAGGTCCCATCAGAGATCCAGACACATCTTGAGGCGGTATCACCTGATCAGGGAAATCGTGGATCGCCAGGAGATCGAGGTTCGGAGGGTCGCTTCAGAAGATAACACTGCAGATCCATTCACCAAGGCCTTGCCCTAGACTCAGTTCGAGCGGCTGATCGAGATGATAGGTCTTCGATACGCCAGTACATGGCCTTAGTGCAAGTGGGAGATTGTTAATGTATATGCCCTAGAGGCCATTACTGTATCATACTAGTTTGTATATTACTTAATGGAAGCTTGGGATATTCACCTTGTATAAACAATCTTGCTCAATATAGTAGTATGCTACTTGGTTTGCTTCTACTTCAATGTGTACATGTGTTTATTTTAGTATATCACCTATACATATTAGTGGAGCCCTTAGGATCTTTGCTTGATTACCAGCGTTGTGATGGCAGTCACACTAGTGGAGACTGGGTAATCTATAAGCACATCCTTATACAGGTCCCTAGTCGCAGGACTATCGAGACAGGGCATCGATACTCCGGAGTAGACCAGCGTATGCGCTTCTCATCCCAGTGTGGGAGATGGTCTGTCCCACAGCCATCAGTACGTCGTACTGGAGATAGTATACGGGTGCTCGTTAGGTTACGAGTACACTGGACAGGACTCGTCGGGAACTGACCGGTTGGTACTATACCTATCGTCAGTTATCAGTTCCCAGGTGACATGAGTGCAGCTTAGTCCACTGACTTGACACTGTCACTTCGCCTCGAGTGTGTTCCCACTGCACTTTGATTACTACCCAACCACGGCTCAAAGGAGTCGTGCAAACAGGTGGTAGTTGGGTGCAGTCCCGAAGCACTTGGAGGCAGTGACGGTTAGACAGGATTCGTCTCTCCCGGTATTGGGGGTTGACATCGCGCTGTGTCTAGGAGAGCCATTACACGAGTAGTCCCTGGCCAGGGCAATCGAGATATACTGGTAGGCTTCCAGTGTTATCTCAGGGTGTTTTGGGCTTCACTCCGACACGACTTGTACTGCTATTAGGGGACTGACGTTTACCGCCCCCTAGGCCCGCCATGCGATGTATCAGACGAACAGACCGGACTGTACGGAGATTGTCACATTCAGGCTCAGTAGGAGTTCAGATGGGTTTCACCTCGTCAGTCTTCTTGTCGGCTTCTACCTGGGGACCGTTACGCACAGCTAGTGCCGCTTGCGGTCTGTGGTTAAACCCACTGCCAGTGTAGTGTCGAGTCTTTAGAGTCCCACACAGAAAGCTATTCGCCTTTAGGCAAAAGAGTAGAGGTCGCATGGTTTTGCGACAGGTCGCATGGTTTTGCGACAGGTCGCATGGTTTTGCGACAGGGTTCGGTCACATCCGTGCACTTATGCACGTACAGTGTCCAGACAGTTAACACTAGCGGGCTTTGGTTTAAGCCAGATCCTAGTGTACGTTTTGGGATTGGATTTATCCAGTATGTATTCGTGTTCCTCGTAACGCGGATACGGGTGTGTATGCACAGTTGACGGAGAGACAGAAGCGGAGAATTCTCATTAGGGTTGTTGACTGTTGACTGTTGACTATTGACTTTTTTGCTCAACCCTAATGAGAATATGATATATGATTAACAATAATATTAATTAAGTATTATGGTGACATGGTTGTTGAGGGGTTGACTTTGTTGACTTGTTGACTTTGTGGACCGGTTGACTAGGTTTGACTAGTTGACCATCATGATGACAATGGCTATCATTTCATGGCAAAGACTTTTTACTTGCTTGTTTCTCTTGTGAGAAATGAGTGCATGAAATGATATGGCTATTGTAGCTTAAACCATTTACACAATACTTGATTACTATTTTTGTGATGATGGCTTTGGATTATGAGAGCCAAGAGAGAAAAGTCTTTTTCATTCTATCATTTTCATTCTCTCTCTTGTGTTCTTGAGCTCTCATCTCCTTCCTCTTGCTCTCCCTCTCTTTAGTCTATGGTTCACTTGTCTCATGTGTTGAGAACCAAGAACCATAGAGAAAATCCCAACACACTCTCCTCTACTCACTCTAGTTCACAAGGTTTAGCAAACCAAGTGAACTAGTTTCTTCAAAGATCGAAGAAGAAGCCAAAGGTAGAAGCTTTCGAGGTGGATCGATCTTCAGCGCAAGGAGACGACGGGGTGAAGCCGATCCGGACAACCATCGAGGCTTGAAGACGAAGGAGTTCAAGAAAGAAAGGTATAAC
Source organism: Agapanthus africanus (assembly GCA_030015575.1). Taxonomy (NCBI): domain Eukaryota; kingdom Viridiplantae; phylum Streptophyta; class Magnoliopsida; order Asparagales; family Amaryllidaceae; genus Agapanthus; species Agapanthus africanus. Next base: position 345,274,154 of record JASDDO010000012.1, on the reverse strand, counting down.
CCCCTAACCGAGTAGTTAACAACTCCTAGTTAGGTTGTTAGTTAGATGTTTAACAAAGATCCGGTTTTGAGTCCATGTTACCACCTCTAGAAAATTGTTTTTCACCAAATTCCGCATGCCCGAAAGTACCGGGAGAGGTAGCATGGACTTACACTAGTATGATCCGCATCATAGTCCAGGTAGTCAAGTACACATCCTAAGGGCTTTACCAACATGTAACTATAAGACAGTATAAAGAGACAAGTATACATGTTAAGATAAAGAGCAACCAGATAGCATACTATCATATCGAGCAAGAAAGTCATCTCTATATATGTCCAAGCATCCAATATAATATACATCATCTGTACAATACTGGCCTCTAGGGCATACATACAACTAACAACACAGTCTCTTGCTACCATCCTTCTTCTTAACGAACAGGACCAGAGCTCCCCATGGTGATACACTCGGATGAACGAGTTCTCTATCAAGCAACTCTTGCAACTGACTCTTGAGCTCCGTCGGGGCCATCCGATAGGGCGGAATAGAAATAGTCCCTGCACCGGGAATCTAGTCAATATAAAACTCAATATCGCGTTCTGGTGCCAACCCTGGAAACTCAGCAGGAAACACATCAGAAAACTCTTGCACAATCGGAACCTAATCCAACGGGACCTCTGCGGCTCCAATATCCTGAATAAATGCGAAGAACCCATGACACCCTATCCTCAAAAGCCGACTAGCACTAAGTGTAAAAATCAGATTGGCAGGAGCGACGCTGCAATACCTTTGCACAACAAAAATCGGCTCACCGGGAAAACAGAATCTGACCGCTTTTCTCCGGCAATCAATGTATGCATGACAAGCGGCCGGCCAATCCATACTGAGAAGTACGTCGAAATCTAACATATCGAGGAGAATCAAATCGACTAAAGAATCTTTATCACCAATACGTATGGAACATGATCGGAATACGCGTCGGGCTACGAAAGAATCTCCCACCAGAGTAACCACAACTAGCGGTAAATCTAACAACGACGAATCTCTCCCCAGGGAAAGTACGAAGTGTGCAAACATGTATGAGTGTGTAGAGCCGGGATCGAACAAAATATGCGCATCTAGGGAACATACGGGGAGAGTACCTGTAACTACTGCATTGGATGCCTGGGCATCGCGGGGAGTCAAAGAGAAAACCCAAGCCTAGCCCCTACCTGCATCCTGATATCCTCTCCCTTAGTTTCCTCATCCTCTCTGAGTACGTCCAGCAAAACCATGGCCTTTCGGTGCAACTGCATAGCATAGAGTAGCAGCTGGTAGAGGAAGCAATGCCATCAAAGAAGAAGGTGGAGGGAGTAAAGCAGCCTGCGGAACTATAGTCCCTCCCTGGCGTCTACAATCTCTAGCGAAATGCTCTGGATGCCCAGAAATGAAACATGTCGACGGCGGCCTCTGCTCCTCGGGGTACGAGCTATACATTCGGCCCTTAGTCCAACTTTGACTACTACTGCATCCTGGAACGAATCTGCCTCGGCCTCTGCCAAACTGCCCGATAACTGATCTAATAGGTCTGGCTCGCTTTGATTCTGGAACAACCGTCGTCTCATTCAGACGCTCCTTCACTCGAATCGCAGTATCTATGGCCTATGCATATGTATTGAAGTGCTGGGAGCCCATGGCAAGGAACAGCTGCGTATCAAGGCTCCTCACAAATCTCTTCACCCTGAGATCCTCCGTTGGAACTAAATATAGAGCATAACACGACAACTGGGTAAACTGCAAGTCATAATCTGCCACAGTCATAACGGCAGGTTTCCACAATGCCTCAAAACTACTAGCTCTGGCGTCTCTCACGCTCTGCGGAAGGAATCTGGCAAGGAAGACTTCGGAAAACTCTGCCCATGTCATTGGAGGAAGATCTGCTGCTCGACCTCTCTCCATCGACTTACACCATGTCTGGGCAATTCCTTCCAACCGAAAACTGGTTAGCTCCACCGACCTCATATCTGAGCATCTTAAGTACTTACCGATCCTAGCCATCCTGTCGAGAAACGACTGAGGATCCTCTGATGTGTCTGTCCCGGTGAACACCGGAGGTCTCAACCTCATGAACTCTAGGAGTGATACCTCCATAAACCCCGTGACCACTGATACAACTGTCTGAACGAGTTGTATCACGGGCTCTAAAATAGGCGATGCCTGATCCGGCCTCTGAATACGGGTGGCCTCGACCAACTGTCCCATTATCTGCTGTAAGCCCAACATGCCCGCCTCCAGTCTAGTCATCCGATCTGGAAGAGGAGGATCAATATGTCCCTGTGCCGTCGGGATGTCCTACGGGTCAGTCCCCTTCATTGGTGGATATGTCCTAGCTGCATCCCTGGCTGTGGCTCGCCAAGCTCGCGTAGCTATAGCAACTGGAACAAGAAACGAGAGTTGGTAAGGTGTAATAACAAGAACAAACGAATACAGAGAGTCAAAGGAAGAATTAATCAAGACATACATCCTAAGGTTACTTAGGCAGGGTATCGTATCGTAAATATGTCACGGAACATATGTATGGTACGTTACTCTTCCTGAGTTACCTACTCCATCAAACCAATGGTCCATCTAAATAACGAAAGTTCGAGCCTAATAAACCCAAAGTCAAGTCTAGGTTCCGTAAGGCTAAGCCTAGGTCCTAAAATGCATATCCTAGACTCCGCATAGTCAAACCTAAAACTCGACAAAGGTTAAACCTAAAGCTCGGATACCAACTTTTTCACGGCCCAAATTTGGCACGTGACCGGCACTTAGATTGTGTGACGTCTAAAGATGTCAACGCAATACAAGTAAGCCAGAAACCAAGATCTAAACCCTTTGTAATGAATTAAGAAAGAAAAGTTTAAAATAAGTAATTAATATGAAATCTAATTTTTTTGTTTGCAACGATAGTTTAAATTGAAGCACATGTCGAGTGATTTTTGAAAGGGAGTAAAAACTATTTTCGTGCTTAAAAATCTCGACAGCACCACCTTTGTAAATTTTGGGGAAAACAAGTACAAATAAATATTATAACGGCATCCCCTACTTGGGAGCAACCTCAATGCCAATCGGCGGAAACAACCCACGCGATGAATATACGACTCTCAAAAGCAAAGAATCACAAGCATACTAAATAAAAGAAAGCATAACCAACATAACTAGTCGATCCTACTCAAATCGACCCAAAATATACATAAGTCTCCCTTCGTTCTAAGTCAAGTAATATACACGGTCTGATGGAGTGACACTACATACAAAATATAGGAAATACAAAGGGGCGGTAACTAAACATGTAACCTACCTAGCAAAATATGTGACGAAATCCAAGCTATGTGTCTGCAACACCGCTATGCGTCCATGTGATCTGTCCTACAAGGAACTAAGGCACAACGGGGGTGAGTTGACAACTTAGTGAATAAACTAACATCAAACAGTTGAAATTGTATGCATAATCGAAATAGCGACTAAACCTATGCATCAGGTAGTCATGATATGTAATAGCAAGTGAAACATGAATATGTCACTATAGTTCCTATATAGAAGAAAACGGAAATCTCATCAAGTATTACAAAATCATTGTCATATTTATAAACTATCGTCAAATCCAGTGTCAAATATCGACACAAATCTTCAGTTCTAAATAGCATCGTTCCCCGATTGATCCTGACATCCAGCAACATCGATCGGTATCCTTTAGATATGAAAGTGTTTCTTAGCAGCACCATAGGGTTTAAACGGGCATCGATCATGCAATTTTCAAAAATTTGGTGTGCTAAGTAACACTAACCTAGAATCTAACTAGAATATTAAGGTTAAATATGATATCAAAAACTTTTAAGCTAAGAGAATGAGGCTACAACCTTTGTAGACCGTGTCCTTCTTGCCACAAGCTCCGGGTTGTAGTCCACGCGACTCCACTAGGCTCCTCTTGAAGTTTGAACGAGCCTCCTCCGTGATCTTCATACCGAAGACGATCCACCTGAAGTCTACTAATCCAAGCTACCTCTTCACTAAACCTTTTAGTGAAGGAAACATACTACACCAAAGTGCTAGTCTAGTGTAGGATGGTGAAGCAGGGGTTTTGTTTGCTTACTAGGGTTCTCACAAGCTCAATGATTCACATCACATGTGAGGGTTTGAGCTTGGAGGTGAGGTGAGGAAAAATGAAGAAAACAAGAGAACAACTCAAGAAAATGAACTGAGTGTTGTCTAGAATGGCTTGATCCATCTCACTTATTCAAGCATCCATTATTTCTCAAATTGAAAAATAGAGCCATGCTTGAATAGTGAGTCGAGAGGAAATAAACAAATGATAAAAGCCATGCTTTGCAACTTATGCAAAATATCTCATCTTTTCCACCTCATTTTTCTATTTCCATAAATAGAAAATGTTTGCCATGCTTCATATATATATATATATATTATGAAGAATAATTAGTGAGCTAATAATATTAGTTAATATATAATTATATCAAATATAAATATATATCATATTATTAAATCAACACTTGATTTAATAATCTGGTTATATCACATATAACTGACTAATATCATTTACCTGTATATCACATTATCAAATCAACACTTGATTCGATAATCCAGTTATATCACATATAACCTAACCGATAACAAATAACTACCAGATTAGAATACGGTATCACATACTCGCATTTAATCGGGCCCCTCCGCACATATCAGCATATGTTCCTTACTTCGTTTCGCTTGAACTAGGAAACTTCTGTGTGGGACTTTAAAGACACGTCAATACGCCAGCAGTAGGTGATGATCACATCAGTCACCCACAAGCCGTCAGCGGTACTAGCTGGATGTAACGGCTATCCAGGTATTGAGCGATTAGAAGATCAACAAGCAAGCTTGTCCAAACTCCCATGAAACCTATAAGTAACACTTACCGTACAGTCCGGTCTCTTCGTCTGATATGTCGCATATAAAGTCTAGAGGTGGAATCGTCAGACCCCGGTAACTTGATAAGTCATGCCGATGTATGGCTCATAACGGTTCGAGAAACTACTGATAATTCTTACTAATAAATCTCATCAGCAGCCCTGGCCAGGGACTTTACTGTTATAGCCAATCGAGCAAAACGCAACATCAACTCCCAATATCGGGAGAGACGAAACCCCTCCTATCGCTCACTGTCTCCATGTGACTCGGATTGTACCTAAAATCTACCTACTTGCATGACTCCTTTGAGCCGTGGTAGGGAGGAAATCAAAGCACAGTGGGAACCACACAAGACTCTATGATGATCTCGGGTCTACAGACTAACATGTACCAGTGTCACCAGAGAACTGCTATCTGACGATAGGTATAGTACCAACTAGGAGTTCTCGGCGAGTCCTGTTTGGTGTACCCATTCTCTAATATGCACATGTGTATAATCTTTGATGTCAAACACCAATGGCTATGGGATCAACCATCACCCTCTAAGAGTCAAGAAACATACACACTAGTCTACTCTGGAATATCGATGCCCTATCTCGATACTCCCTCGACTAGGAACTGTTAAAGGATGTGCTTGTAGACTACACAAGTCCCAGTAGTATGATATGCATCATAATCTTGGTAGTCAAGCTAACATCCTAAGGGCTTTATCAACATGTATATAAGATATGAAATACTAAGTAAAGCACATCACATGTTAAGATAAAGAGCAACCAGATAGTATACTATCATGTCGAGCAAGAAAGTTCTCTCTATATATGTCCAAGCATCCACTATATCATACAATAATGGCCTCTAGGGCATACATATTACTAACAATCTCCCACTTGCACTAAGGCCAGTTGTTGTAGTATCTCATACCCAACATCCCAAAAAGTCTCTCAAACTGTATCTGGGGGAGGGCCTTCGTGAGTGGATCCACTGTGTTGTCCTTCGTATCTACTCTCCTGACCTCGATCTCCCGGCGATCAACTATCTCCCGGATCAGGTGATACCGCCTAAGAATATGTCTGGACTTCTGATAAGACCTGGGTTCCTTGACTAAAGCCACAGCTCCATTGTTATCGCAATACAAAGGTATTGGATGCTCAATGGACGGAACCACACAAAGTTCAGTGATGAACTTCTTTATCCAGACAGCCTGTTTGGCAGCGATGTATTCAGCCTCCATCGTCGAGTCTGCTACGGTATCTTGCTTGGAACTCTTCCAACATACCGCCCCTCTGTTGAGGGTGAAGACAAAACCCGAGACCGACTTACTGTCGTCCTTATCACTCTGGAAGCTCGAATCGGTAAAGGACTCCACTTGGAGTTCACCGTTACCATACACCAAGAACATTTCTTCAGTCCTTCTCAAGTACTTAAGAATGTTCTTCACAGTTGTCCAGTGTTTCTCCACAGGATCCGATTGATACCTGCTCACTACACCTAGTGAGTAAGCTACATCCGGTCTGGTACATAACATCGCATACATGATTGACCCGACCGCCGAAGCATAGGGTATCCCTTGCATGCGAGCCCTCTCCAAATCAGTCTTGAGAGACATCTCTTTGGAGAGAGTGATTCCTGAATAAGCGGGTAGGTTACCACGCTTAGAATCTTCCATACTAAACCTCTTTAGTATGGTGTCTATGTACCTGGAATGGGACAATCCCAACATCCATTTAGATCTATCTCTATAGATCTTTATCTCCAGTATGTAGGAGGCATCACCAAGATCTTTCATGGAGAACTTGTATGATAAGAAAAATTTGACCGAGTGTAGCATAGGAACATCGTTTCCTATCAAGAGTATGTCATCCATGTACAATAAGAGGAAGAAAACCTTACTCTCTACAACCTTCATCTACATTTTTTATGAAGTCAAACTCATTGATAGCTTCATCTACATTTTTGATGAAGTCAAACTCATTGATAGCTTCATCAAAACAGATGTTCCAGCTCCGCGATGCCTGCTTTAATCCGTAGATGGATTTAAGCAGCTTGCACACGCTTTCGCTGCTTCCACTATCTACAAAGCCCTCTGGCTGTGTCATGTACATGCTCTCTTCTAAATCACCATTTAGAAAAGCTGTATTGATGTCCATCTGCCAGATTTCGTAGTCATGGTATGCAGTAATGGCAAGTAGGATCCTGATGGACTTAAGTATAGCGACAGGAGAAAAGATTTCATCATAATCGACACCAGGTCGTTGACGAAAACCTTTAGCAACAAATCTAGTTTTGAAGGTCTCAACCTTTCCATCTACACCAATTTTCTTCTTAAAGATCCACTTGCTCCCGATGGGTTTTACCCCTTCAGGAGCAACTTCCAAAGTCCATACTTTATTGGTGTACATGGATTCCATCTCAGATCGAATAGCATTCAGCCATTTCACAGAGTCTCCACTTGTGATGGCCTGCTCGAAACTAGTTGGGTCATCATCTTCCATAATGCAATCCTCACTCCCACCGTCTATGAGAAAATCGTAGTATCTCTCAGGTGGATGAGGAACCCTACAAGATCTGCGGAGTGGCTGAGGTTTGTCGGCGACTATCGAATCCTCCGGTTCCTCCAAATTATCAGTTGTAGTTTGTACAGCTGGAACTTCTTCCAGTTCTACCTCATTACCACTAATTTCTTTTACAAGAAATTCATTTTCTAAAAAGGTGGCATATTGAGCAACAAACACCTTTTGTTCCTCACCGTGGTAGAATAGATATCCATATGAATTCTTTGGATACCCTACAAACTTGCAAAGAACTGATCATGCCATGAGTTTGTCCGGATTCTGTTTTTTAACATAGGCCGGACAACCCCATATCTAACTCGTTTAAGATATTGTAGAGTCTTGAAAAGTCGTTTTGGTGTTTTCCTGAAATTCGGTGAAAATTCGGTATTTTTCCGAAAACCGTCTTTCTTGTTATTTTGCAGTTTAGGGCTAATTATACCTTAAATGGGTAGGTAATTACTTGTTTTTAGTGACTAATGAGTTAATTATGAAATTTTGGTCATTTAAAAAATTTTCCCTATTTTTCAATTTTTTTATATTATTTTAAGCCGGTAAGAAAATACATTAATTAAGCGATAAATACAAATTTTTCCGGGCTAATTTTAATCTCTAAAATTATGATAATTATAATCTAGTGATAACATGAATTTTTAGTAATTTATTTTGATTTTTAACCAATTTTTATGAATTGAAACGAATTTATTGAATTTTGGGCTAAAACTTGCAATTTTTGAGTTGTAGGGGGCCTTTTTGCATAAAATTTCTTTTGTAAAACCCCTCTATCTTTTCCCTCAGCCCTAGGACAGCCCAAACCTTGGCCAAGTCCAGAAATTTCTGGCCTCTCTTTCTTGAGTTGTTTCTTGAGTTGAATTTCATGGTTTATGGAATTAATTTAAATATAATGATTAAAGTATGATACATTTGACTTTGGAAACTTGACCATGAGTTTCCCCACTTGCCCACACACTCCCCCATCCCTCCATTCTGGCCGAAACCTGCACCATTTCCCATCTCCATTATTTTCCTTCTCTTTCTCTCTCATTTTCTTCAAAATTTGCAACAAAATTCAATAAAAATCCACAAATCCTTCTCTTTTTCAACACAAAATCCTTGTGCTACCTCTTCTCAAGCCTAATATAGTTGAAATCATGTGGAAAGGAGGCATTTTTGGAGCAAATTTTCTTGCTTGATCCATTGATCAAGAGGTATAATTTCTATCATGTTAAATTCTTTGTTTAAGTGCTTATGTTATATGGTTTAGTGTTAATTTAGTGTAGTTTAATCTAGTTTTCTTAGATTTTGTTTGAAAATTCTAACTAGGGTTTGAAAGCCATGATAATTAATTAAGTTGTTTATTAGTTAATCTAGTTATTAGTGAACTAATCTCTATGGTTACCTTGTTGATGTAGTTTTCAATTATGCTAATTTAGTTAATTTTTGAAGTGTGAAATTGTTGTTTTAGGATTTCAAGAGGAGGTTTTTGTATGGAAATGATATTTGAAACTTGATTAGTGAGCTGATTAAGGTTTAGAAACCATTATTTAGTTAATTAAACCTAATTTGTTATCTAGTATTTTGCTAACCTAAATCTAAGAGGTGAACTTGCTAATTAGGGTTGAAATTAGTGTTAATTAAGTTTTTCAAGTGTGGATTTTGATTTGCAATTGCTATTCATAAAAATCAAGAAAGGGTTTGGTTGTGGAATATAGGTTTTGGAGCATGGTTAATGTGTTGTAATTAGTGTGTGTGGATTTCTTGTAGTGTGCTTGGGTGAGTATGCTAGATTGTTGTCGTTTTGTCGCAAATCGGCGATTTTTGCACCGATTTTGGGGCGCAATGCTTACTAGATTTTTATATAAGTTATGTGATGAATTATTTTGATATCTTGAGGATTGTAATGGCTTGTCCTACGACTTTTAGGATGCGTGAGTGCGGTTTTTGGGTGGTCGGGTTTTAGTTTTGCCGGGCGACCCAAATCGGCGTTTTTCGGCAGTTTTTGCGATTTTCGCGTGTGTCCGCGCACTTTGTGCACGTTGTACCTAGGTAGCGAACTTTAGTAGTTTCGTTAGGGTTTTGCGTCGTTCTTGATATGTAACCTTATATTTGATACTGATGTAAATTCCAGGTTCGGTCGCGGAAACGTCAGACGCGGCGTGAAAGGGAAAGGCGGTGATTGGACACAGCTAGCCAGGGATCCCGGTGAGTAGATTTAACATCTACGGGGGACGATCGTTTGGATGGCGCAAGTCGCCCGATAGATTTAGTAAACTGGAAAATAGTAAATTGGATAATCACTTGTGACATTAGAATAATAATACTGGCATGATAATTGCTGCAATTAGATCAATATGTTATACCCATATATGCAAACTCAATTGTAGGACACATGCACCATTACCAGGTTTTATATGCAGCACGAGCACTATTCATGCTTACACACACACCGTGGTAATTGCCATGCCACCACACTAGATAACTTTTAAATTGAAACCTTTTACTAATTGATACTTAAACTGGTACTATTGCCTTTAATTCCTTAAAAATGAAACCGTAGTATTGCTATTCATGTGCATGTACTTCATCATATTAATTGTTCATGCTTAATACATTAATCACACATCGCAACTTGATTATTGATATCATATGCATTCATTATCATAGATATATGCACTTATGAGGATTTCTTGAGATTTTATGATATTGCTGGGTTTCGGGGGAAAGCCGCAAAATTTCTAAACTTATTATATTTTTAAAATATGTAAATTGCGGTTTTCTAGTGATGTAAGTGTCGTCCACCATGAGTTTGCTGTGGATTTGGAAATCCGTGTCGAGGAGTGGAGGAACCGGCACGGGTACATGGTGGGCCCGGTAAGGTACCCCGGGGCAAGAGGAATGTGGTGATGACGTTGAGCCTGGCAGGGGACGGATTACCTACCGGTGACTGTTTGGGACGGCGGATATCCAGAGGATACCGACCGTGGCCGCTAGATGATGAGATATTGAGATTTGAGATGGGTCAGCCGGACGGCTGAGGCCAGAGATACATTTATGAGATTTGAGACAGCTTTTGGGTGTCGTTGCTGGGCACCGATTTTCGTCGATTCATTGACATTATGCTGGCATTCTAAAAGAGTTTCAAAAACAAAAAGAGATAAAATATTTCTTATATATACCTATTGAGACCTCAGATTTTCATGTTGCATACATATTAGCACACTGATATTGTATACACACCTGCTAGTGCATCCAGTCATACCTGTATTTTAGATGCTAGGATGCTTGTGTGCATGCATACGATAGCCTTGTAGATGTTATTTATTACTCACGAGTTGGCAACTCACCCCCGTTGTGCCACAGTCTTTTGCAGGTCCGCTCCGTCAGTTCAGTAGCGGCGGGCGCACTTGTCTTTTGCCTCTTTTGCCTGAGCTCGAGATTTGCTCATAGGTGGGTTATGTTATTTTTTTTGTACCACCTTGTATATTCTTGTATCTAGTGTACTCCATCTACTGTTCTACCAGATTATTGTATATTGACCTAGAGATGAGACTGTGAGGTTTGTGGATTTTATACTGTATTTGGGGTCGAGCTCACTTGAGCCGACATGCTACTTTTTCATGCTTCCTTATGCTTTATTATGCTTTATTATGCTTGTTGTCATTTACATTGCGTGGGATTTGTGACCGCCGTATGGCGAAGAGCTAGCTCCCGCTTGGGGATGCCCAATTTTGTGGATTCATGTATATATTTTGTTGTACCCATTTTTGGGGGTCAGTATTTACAAAGGAGACTCTGCCGAAATTTTCGGGAAAAATTTGTATTGTTTTTAAAAAGTGTTTACATGACTTATTTGATAACTCGCTTTCAATTGATTGGGTTTTCTTCACTCTTTTGCTTCATTGGTTTTGTTTTCTGGGCTTTGGCTTACTTATTTTACGGACGCCTTTAGACGTTTCGTAAACTTAAGTGCCAGTCACGTTCCGTACCCTGCGGGTCGTGACAAAGTTGGTATCAAAGCGATAGGTTTTACCTTTGTGAGTGTAGGATGACCCTTGGTAGATGGAGTAAGTGACTTAAGCAGGGTAACGTAGCGTGCGTATGTCCGCGGCATACTTACTATACGGTACTCCGCCTAAGTGACTTTAGGATATACTTGCTTGAAAAATTCCTTCTTCAATTCCGTGTATCCTATGATCCTATTGCACTGTCCTTACTATCCGTTTTCCTGTGACAGCCACTATGCCGCCGAAGGCTACGAGGGCACAGAGGGCTGCCGCCAGAGACGAGATTCGAGCTGGCTCGTCCGAGACTAGGACTGAGCAGGGTGGTATGCCTACGCCGCTGGGACAGACCGATCCACCTTCCCCAGGCCGTATGGATAGGCTCGAGACCGGTATGGAGGAGTTGCGACAGATGATGGGAGGCATGCAGGAGCTGCGTCAGATGGTAGGATCCCTAGTTGCAGCCAGTCGTACACCGAGGCCGGATGACGTACCTACTACATCACAGACGACCTTGATACCTGCTCCTACTACTACCACCGTGGCCATTCCGGTTTCACTACAGGATTTCATGAGGCTGAGACCTCCAGTATTCACCGGCACCGAGGCAGCGGAGGACCCACAGATGTTCCTTGACAGTTTAGCCAGGATCTGCCGTTCGCTGAGATGTTCGGATGATCGATGGGTAGAGCTTGCGAGTTTCCGACTAGAGGGTCTCGCGCAGACATGGTGGGAGTCAGTCTTGAGAGGTCGAGCTGCAGATCTGCCGCCTATGACTTGGGCCGAGTTTACAGCGGTCTTTCTAGCCCGTTTCCTTCCAGAGAGCGTTCGTGACGCCAGAGCTCGCAGCTTCGAGGCCTTAGTCAAGACACCTGGGATGACGGTGTCTGAGTATGACATCCAGTTTACACAGTTATCCCGATATGCTCAGTATTTGGTGGATACCGAGGAGAAGATGGTGAAGAGGTTCGTACAGGGACTTGATGCCCAACTATACCTTGCCATTGGCGCCCAGCACTACGACACTTATTCAGCGGCTAGGGATACGGCATTACGGATGGAGGCACGCATATCACAGACTTCGGTCGTTTCTGGGCCGAAGAGGATGCGCACCGATGTACCACCTCAGAGGCAGCGCGCCAGATTCTTTCCGAGAGATAGGCCTGGCAGAGGATTTGGGCGGGGACAGTTATATGGTTCTTATTCCCAGGGGCAGCAGCCGTCGCCAGGATGTTTTGGGTGCGGGAGTTTGCACCATCTTGTCAGAGACTGCCCGGTGAGACGACAGGGAGCAGCGAAAGTTCCGCACGTGACCCTACCACCATCACCACCCCCTCCTCAGAGAGCCCTACTTCCTACCCCAGGCGATGCTCCACGCCAGTTAGGTGCACCGAGAGGCCGTGGACGCGGCGGTCCTGTTCAGAGAGGACGAGGAGGCAGAGGCCGAGGTCGAGGTCAGCCCGCTATCGGTGGAGGACAGGCCCGAGTTTTTGCTTTGACACCGCAGGATGCGTAGGCATCCAATGCCGTCGTGACAGGTACCTTGCCAGTTTGTTCTTTCGACGCACGGGTATTATTCGACCCAGGTTCCACACATTCGTACGTCTCTACACACTTTGCACCGATGTTGGGCCGTGAGTCATCGTCGTTAGACCAGCCGCTTGTTGTTGTTACTCCGGTAGGCGAGTCGTTCGTCGCTCGGTTTGTATTTCGTTTGTGTTCCGTTTGTATCGGGGAGAGGGATTCATCAGTTGATTTGATACTCCTCGATATGTTGGACTTTGATGTGCTTCTGGGCATGGATTGGCTAGCCACTTGTTATGCTTCGGTGGACTGCCGTGAGAAGGCAGTCAGATTTAGCTTTCCGGGAGAGCCAGTCCTTGTTATTCAGGGAGACCGCAGTGTCACCCTTCCCAGCTTAATTTCTTCTCTTCGCGCTGGTCAGCTCTTGCGGAAGGGATGTCAGGGATTCTTAGCGTTTATTTGTGATACTCGTGCTGCAGATGTTCCGTTGGACCGGGTCCCGGTAGTTTGTGAGTTCCCTGATGTTTTCCCTGATGAGCTACCTGGGCTACCGCCTGAGCGCGATGTTGAGTTCTGCATTGATTTGATTCCCGGTTCGGGGCCTATTTCTATACCGCCTTATCGGATGGCCCCGGCAGAGCTTCGAGAGCTGAAGGATCAGTTGCAGGATTTGTTGGACAAGGGGCTTATTCGACCGAGTGTTTCTCCGTGGGGTGCTCCGGTCCTGTTTGTCAAGAAGAAGGATGGAAGTTTGCGCTTATGTATCGACTACCGCCAGCTGAACAAAGTTACCGTTCGGAACAGATATCCGTTGCCGCGCATTGATGATTTGTTCGACCAGCTTCAGGGTGCGGGGTATTTTTCGAGGATCGACTTGCGATCAGGATACCATCAGCTGCGAGTTCGACAGGAGGATATACCGAGGACAGCTTTCCGTACACTCTATGGCCACTACGAGTTTTTGGTGATGTCGTTCGGACTCACCAACGCCCCAGCTGCATTTATGGATTTGATGAACCGTACATTCAGGCCGTATCTTGACTTGTTCATCATCGTGTTTATCGACGATATCTTGGTGTACTCCCGGAGCAGAGAGGAGCACGAGCAGCACTTGCGGATTACGTTACAGACTCTGAGGGAGCATCAGCTGTTCGCGAAGTTCTCTAAGTGTGCTTTCTGGCTGGACAGCGTCGGATTCTTGGGTCACGTGGTTACGAGAGACGACATTTGTGTGGACCCGAAGAAGATTGAGGCTGTTCAGCAGTGGCCCCGACCTACATCGGTTACTGAGATCCGTAGTTTTCTAGGCTTGGCGGGCTACTACAGGCGTTTTGTTCAGGACTTCTCCCGTATAGCTGCACCGTTGACCAGTTTGACCCGGAAGGGAGTTCCTTTCGTTTGGACAGAGGAGTGCGAGCGCAGTTTTCAGCAGCTACGGACTTGTTTGACTACGGCGCCGGTATTATCTTTACCTTCGGGATCAGGCGGATTTGTTGTCTACTGTGATGCTTCGCGAGTGGGATTAGGATGCGTATTGATGCAGCATGGCCGGGTGATCGCTTATGCTTCTCGGCAGTTGAAGAAGCATGAACAGAACTACCCCACTCATGATTTGGAGATGGCTGCAGTGGTCTTTGCACTGAAGATTTGGCGACATTACCTTTACGGCGAGTCATGTCAGATATTCACCGATCACAAGAGCTTAAAGTACATATTTCAGCAGCGAGACCTGAACCTCAGACAGCGTCGTTGGATGGAGTTGGTGAAAGACTACGACTGCGAGATCTTATATCACCCCGGCAAGGCAAATGTGGTGGCAGATGCGTTGAGTAGGAGGCCCGGGGGTAGTCTATCCTTTTTGCGCGCAGTGTAGAGACAGTCGTCTGCAGATTGGCAGATGTTATGCGACAGCCGAGTTGAGTTCGAGTTCACTCAGACAGGGGGACAGCTCGCGCATGTTCGTGCACGCCCACAGTTGCTTGACCGTATATATGAGGCACAGCGCAGTGACGACCGTTGCTCAGAGATCATGGCACAGATGGGACAGGGCAGATTTTCCGAGTTCGTGATTGATGATCAGGGGATTTTACGATATGGATCTAGACTGTGCGTACCAGATACTGATGGATTACGGCGCGACATTCTTGAGGAGGCACACCGATCAGTGTATAGTGTCCACCCCGGTTCCACCAAGATGTACCATGATATGAGAGAGACTTACTGGTGGGACGGAATGAAGAGGGACATTGCGGAGTTCGTTTCGAGATGCCTGACTTGTCAGCAGGTCAAGGCCGAGCACCAGAGGCCCGCAGGAGAGCTACAGCCGTTACCCATTCCAGAGTGGAAATGGGAGCAGATTTCGATGGATTTCGTTGTGGGTCTACCCAGGACCAGTCGAGGGTACGACTCCATCTGGGTGATCGTGGATAGATTGACGAAAGCGGCTCACTTCCTTCCAGTGAAGACGACTTTCAGCTTCGCTCAGTATGCTCAGCTCTATATTGACGAGATCGTGCGACTACATGGCGTACCGACTTGTATCGTGTCAGATCGAGGCACTCAGTTCACCAGCCGACTTTGGCAGAGACTTCAGGAGGCTTTGGGCACTCGTTTGAGCTTCAGCACAGCGTTTCATCCGCAGACGGACGGACAGTCAGAGCGGACCATTCAGACCCTCGAGGACATGCTCAGAGCGTGCGTTTTAGACTTTGGTGGTAGCTGGGATCGTCATTTACCTCTAGTGGAGTTCTCCTACAACAACAGCTTCCAGGATACTATTCAGATGGCACCTTTCGAGGCATTGTATGGGAGGAGATGCAGATCGCCCGTTTGTTGGACAGAGCTCAGCGAGAGCAGTATTTTGGGGCCGCAGCTTGTTGAGGAGACGACATCGAAGATCCAGTTGATCCGAGACCGGATGAGAGCGGCTCAGAGCAGGCAGAAATCGTATGCAGACAGGCGCCGTCGCAGATTAGAGTTCGCAGTTGGCGACCATGTTTTTCTGAGGGTCTCTCCGATGAAGGGCGTGATGCGTTTTGGGCGAAAGGGGAAGCTTAGCCCTAGATTTGTAGGTCCCTTCGAGATCCTCGAGCGTGTTGGCGCTGTTGCATATCGTTTGGCTCTTCCACCCAGCTTTCCCGATGTTCACCCCGTCTTCCATGTTTCGATGCTCCGCAAGTACCTTCACGACCCTTCGCATGCGATTCAGCACCCGACAGTCCAGCTAGAGCGCGACCTTTCCTTTGCAGAGCAGCCGGTGGCCATCCTGGATCGGCAGGTGAAGAAGTTGAGGTCGAAGATTATACCAACCGTCAAGGTCCTTTGGCGTAGCCCGAGCGGCGAGGAGGTTACCTGGGAGACCGAGGGCGAGATGAGGAAGAAATATCCCCATCTCTTTGAAGGTACACGTAGCTATATTTTTAAATTCGGGGACCGAATTTCTTTAAGGGGGGAAGATTGTAGCGTCTTGAAAAGTCGTTTTGGTGTTTTCCTGAAATTCGGTGAAAATTCGGTATTTTTCCGAAAACCGTCTTTCTTGTTATTTTGCAGTTTAGGGCTAATTATACCCTAAATGGGTAGGTAATTACTTGTTTTTAGTGACTAATGAGTTAATTATGAAATTTTGGTCATTTAAAAATTTTTCCCTATTTTTCAATTTTTTTATATTATTTTAAGCCGGTAAGAAAATACATTAATTAAGCGATAAATACAAATTTTTCCGGGCTAATTTTAATCTCTAAAATTATGATAATTATAATCTAGTGATAACATGAATTTTTAGTAATTTATTTTGATTTTTAACCAATTTTTATGAATTGAAACGAATTTATTGAATTTTGGGCTAAAACTTGCAATTTTTGAGTTGTAGGGGGCCTTTTTGCATAAAATTTCTTTTGTAAAACCCCTCTATCTTTTCCCTCAGCCCTAGGACAGCCCAAACCTTGGCCAAGTCCAGAAATTTCTGGCCTCTCTTTCTTGAGTTGTTTCTTGAGTTGAATTTCATGGTTTATGGAATTAATTTAAATATAATGATTAAAGTATGATACATTTGACTTTGGAAACTTGACCATGACTTTCCCCACTTGCCCACACCCTCCCGCATCCCTCCATTCTGGCCGAAACCTGCACCATTTCCCATCTCCATTATTTTCCTTCTCTTTCTCTCTCATTTTCTTCAAAATTTGCAACAAAATTCAATAAAAATCCACAAATCCTTCTCTTTTTCAACACAAAATCCTTGTGCTACCTCTTCTCAAGCCTAATATAGTTGAAATCATGTGGAAAGGAGGCATTTTTGGAGCAAATTTTCTTGCTTGATCCATTGATCAAGAGGTATAATTTCTATCATGTTAAATTCTTTGTTTAAGTGCTTATGTTATATGGTTTAGTGTTAATTTAGTGTAGTTTAATCTAGTTTTCTTAGATTTTGTTTGAAAATTCTAACTAGGGTTTGAAAGCCATGATAATTAATTAAGTTGTTTATTAGTTAATCTAGTTGTTAGTGAACTAATCTCTATGGTTACCTTGTTGATGTAGTTTTCAATTATGCTAATTTAGTTAATTTTAGAAGTGTGAAATTGTTGTTTTAGGATTTCAAGAGGAGGTTTTTGTATGGAAATGATATTTGAAACATGATTAGTGAGTTGATTAAGGTTTAGAAACCATTATTTAGTTAATTAAACCTAATTTGTTATCTAGTATTTTGCTAACCTAAATCTAAGAGGTGAACTTGCTAATTGGGGTTGAAATTAGTGTTAATTAAGTTTTTCAAGTGTGGATTTTGATTTGCAATTGCTATTCATAAAAATCAAGAAAGGGTTTGGTTGTGGAATATAGGTTTTGGAGCATGGTTAATGTGTTGTAATTAGTGTGTGTGGATTGCTTGTAGTGTGCTTGGGTGAGTATGCTAGATTGTTGTCGTTTTGTCGCAAATCGGCGAATTTTGCACCGATTTTGGGGCGCAATGCTTACTAGATTTTTATATAAGTTATGTGATGAATTATTTTGATATCTTGAGGATTGTAATGGCTTGTCCTACGACTTTTAGGATGCGTGAGTGCGGTTTTTGGGTGGTCGGGTTTTAGTTTTGCCGGGCGACCCAAATCGGCGTTTTTCGGCAGTTTTTGCGATTTTCGCGTGTGTCCGCGTACTTTGTGCACGTTGTACCTAGGTAGCGAACTTTAGTAGTTTCGTTAGGGTTTTGCGTCGTTCTTGATATGTAACCTTATATTTGATACTGATGTAAATTCCAGGTTCGGTCGCGGAAACGTCAGACGCGGCGCGAAAGGGAAAGGCGGTGATTGGACACAGCTAGCCAGGGATCCCGGTGAGTAGATTTAACATCTACGGGGGACGATCGTTTGGATGGCGCAAGTCGCCCGATAGATTTAGTAAACTGGAAAATAGTAAATTGGATAATCACTTGTGACATTAGAATAATAATACTGGCATGATAATTGCTGCAATTAGATCAATATGTTATACCCATATATGCAAACTCAATTGTAGGACACATGCACCATTACCAGGTTTTATATGCAGCACGAGCACTATTCATGCTTACACACACACCCTGGTAATTGCCATGCCACCACACTAGATAACTTTTAAATTGAAACCTTTTACTAATTGATACTTAAACTGGTACTATTGCCTTTAATTCCTTAAAAATGAAACCGTAGTATTGCTATTCATGTGCATGTACTTCATCATATTAATTGTTCATGCTTAATACATTAATCACACATCGCAACTTGATTATTGATATCATATGCATTCATTATCATAGATATATGCACTTATGAGGATTTCTTGAGATTTTATGATATTGCTGGGTTTCGGGGGAAAGCCGCAAAATTTCTAAACTTATTATATTTTTAAAATATGTAAATTGCGGTTTTCTAGTGATGTAAGTGTCGTCCACCATGAGTTTGCTGTGGATTTGGAAATCCGTGTCGAGGAGTGGAGGAACCGGCATGGGTACATGGTGGGCCCGGTAAGGTACCCCGGGGCAAGAGGAATGTGGTGATGACGTTAAGCCTGGCAGGGGACGGATTACCTACCGGTGACTGTTTGGGACGGCGGATATCCAGAGGATACCGACCGTGGCCGCTAGATGATGAGATATTGAGATTTGAGATGGGTCAGCCGGACGGCTGAGGCCAGAGATACATTTATGAGATTTGAGACAGCTTTTGGGTGTCGTTGCTGGGCACCGATTTTCGTCGATTCATTGACATTATGCTGGCATTCTAAAAGAGTTTCAAAAACAAAAAGAGATAAAATATTTCTTATATATACCTATTGAGACCTCAGATTTTCATGTTGCATACATATTAGCACACTGATATTGTATACACACCTGCTAGTGCATCCAGTCATACCTGTATTTTAGATGCTAGGATGCTTGTGTGCATGCATACGATAGCCTTGTAGATGTTATTTATTACTCACGAGTTGGCAACTCACCCCCGTTGTGCCACAGTCTTTTGCAGGTCCGCTCCGTCAGTTCAGTAGCGGCGGGCGCACTTGTCTTTTGCCTCTTTTGCCTGAGCTCGAGATTTGCTCATAGGTGGGTTATGTTATTTTTTTTGTACCACCTTGTATATTCTTGTATCTAGTGTACTCCATCTACTGTTCTACCAGATTATTGTATATTGACCTAGAGATGAGACTGTGAGGTTTGTGGATTTTATACTGTATTTGGGGTCGAGCTCACTTGAGCCGACATGCTACTTTTTCATGCTTCCTTATGCTTTATTATGCTTTATTATGCTTGTTGTCATTTACATTGCGTGGGATTTGTGACCGCCGTATGGCGAAGAGCTAGCTCCCGCTTGGGGATGCCCAATTTTGTGGATTCATGTATATATTTTGTTGTACCCATTTTTGGGGGTCAGTATTTACAAAGGAGACTCTGCCGAAATTTTCGGGAAAAATTTGTATTGTTTTTAAAAAGTGTTTACATGACTTATTTGATAACTCGCTTTCAATTGATTGGGTTTTCTTCACTCTTTTGCTTCATTGGTTTTGTTTTCTGGGCTTTGGCTTACTTATTTTACGGACGCCTTTAGACGTTTCGTAAACTTAAGTGCCAGTCACGTTCCGTACCCTGCGGGTCGTGACAGATATGGTCTCTTTCCACTCCATATCTCATAAGGTGTTTTTAGCACAGATTTTGATAGAACTTGATTCAATAAGTATGCAGCTGTCTCAAGCGCATAACCCCAAAAGGAAATTGGTTACTCAGTAGTACTCATCATAGAGCGCACCATATCTAATAGGGTGCGATTCCTCCGCTCCGATACTCCGTTGTGCTGTGGTGTATACAGAGAAGTAAGCTGAGAGAGAATCCCATTCTCTTTTAAGTAGTCTCGGAATTTCGTGCTCAAGTATTCTCCTCCTCGATCAGATCGTAGGATTTTAATACTTTTAGCCGTCTGGTTCTCTACTTCGCACTTGTTTCCTTGAATTCTCAAAAGATTCAGATTTGTGTTTCATCAGGAACACATATCTGTATCTTAAGAGATCATCGGTGAATGTAATGAAGTACGAGGAACCATTCCTGGCATGTGTAGACATAGGACCGCATACATCACTATGTATCAGTCCCAAGAGTTCAGTAGCTCTTTCTCCGTGTCCAATAAAAGGATTTTTGGTCATTTTACCTTTGAGACATGACTCGCAAGTGTCATAAGATGTAAATTCGAACTGATTCAAATATCCATCTTTATGCAACTTAGCTAGCCTTGTTGTATTGATATGACCTAGTCTACAATGCCACGAGAAGGATTCGTTCATTTATGAACTTAACCTCTTGTGTGTGTTCTGTATATTTAGAATTGTATTTTGATTCAGAACGTATATACCGTTGCATAACGTATCAAACCCAATCAACACTTGATTCAGGAAAATGTTCATAACATTATCCTGCAATACAATGTTATATCCTTTTTTATCTAATAAAGAAATTGATATAATATTGCACATCATGTTTGATACGTAATAACAGTCGTTCAGAATCATTGTATTACCATTAGGTAATACTAGGTGATATTCACCAACTGCTTTGGCTGCAACAATTGCACCATTCCCTACCACTAGAGACTTATCACCCTTTCCCAGTTCTCTACTTCTCGTTAACCCATGTAATAAATTACATACGTGGGATCCTGATCCGGTATCCAATACTCAGGACGTAGAGCATACTGAGAAACAGTTCCGGTAACGAACACACCCGAAGAAGATGCATCATAATGCTCATTATTCATTCGGGTTGTGTGGGAATCCTGATATTCCCCTATTCCTAACTCAAACTTATGACAATCATAAGAAAAAGCGGAACAAACGTTCCCCAGTTCAGTATAATAAGCGGGTTCGGTCAATACATCCATATTGTTATCTTGATTAAGGCGTGTCATGGTCGCTACCTGGAGAGAGAGAGAAGAAAACACTTTAGTGTGCGCTCTTGCAAGATTAGATTAGTTATTATCTTATCTAATCAGGATGGCTCCCACTGTTTTTATCAAATCTTCCTTCAAACCATAAAAGGTAAGATTAGCCGGGATTAATTACACCCTACAAGTTCGCCAATCGGTCAGCCAGGCAGGTATTGGTACTTCAAGGGAGTCTCCCCATGCTTTGGCATGGAACTAATTAAATAACCATGTTTCCGCAGGGGCGTAACCCCGTTAACACCTTTCTTAGACACCTACTGGATCGGCTAATTGTAAAGTGGAAAACTCTCCTAGGAGTAACACTTATTCGCAGTGGGTATCGGGATCCAACTATTTCATAGAAGGTATGCAATCTCATTGCAAATTTCAACACTTGAAATTCCCAATTTCTGTTTTACCCCATGCGGTTTATGACCTTGACAAGATCAACAAACTATAAACCGCAAATCAAGTTCAACCCGTACATTTCGTGATTGAATTAAACCTACCCGCACGACCCTTGACAAGGTCAACAACGCCGTACGACTATCCTAATCCAATCGCATCACATGCTGCAGATAAGCATTAATCAGCTACCGCACAGTACGCCTTAACAAGGTCAACAAACGCAGTACGAATACTAAATAGCACTTATCTGAAATGATGGAAGGCTACGCTGGTTTTTAAGAAAACCTTTAGCGTAATGAACTTGATATCGTTGTAGAATTTAGTGATTTGAAAAAGAAGTGTTTTTGTAGCGTTTGCTAGTTTCGCTAAAGAGGTCACTCCCGGTGAAGGGATCTGGGCTCTTTCCTCATCGAATGAGGTGCTGAATATTCATCAAGAAATACCACTATGCAAAGCAAGAACTGGTGAAGCTATCAAAAACAAAACCGTGTGGGTTGTAGCATTTGCTAGTTTCGCTAAAGAGGTCACTCCCAGTGAAGAGATCTTGGCTCTTTTCTAATCGAATGAGGTGCCGGATATTCATAAAGGAATACCACTATGCAAAGCAAGAACTAGAGCTACCTTTTTTTAAATTCTTGATTCTACAACATCTTTAGGTTTCTTTTCTTTTCATTCATCTCATTAATGAAGTACCATCATTTATGTTTCCTTAAACATCACAGAAAATAAACGAAAATAGAACGTACGCTTATGCCATCCGTATTCGCCACGGGTCCCGTCATGCACCGTTAGGTTACGTAACTAACGGCAGAGCGGGGGTGGACTAGAGCGGGTGCAAAACATAAGAAACGTTTATTATATATATCATATATATATAGCATTCGTCTCACGCAGTTATATGATCACATCACAGAACCAAGCAGCAGAAGTAAACATATGAAATATTGGATATACTAGGAGGTCCGTGTTTTAAATTCAGCCAGTAATGAAAAACACGGATTCCACGGTTGTGATGAATAGACAAACCAACATCTCTAGACCCTTACGAGAGCGGCAAGCAACCCTGCCAATTCTAGAGTTAGGAGACCCGGTCTCGACTCTTCGAGATGGTCTCCCACTGGACTCTAGAAACCGGTTATTTGTGCTCCCCGCCTTGGGTCTATCCTAATACGGAAAAGTAAATAATATATATCAATGGTGACATCATCCTCATCTCGAAGGTGTCCCAATAAAAGAATATTATATAAAGTTTTTACATGAATGAAAATAGAAAAACTCTCATCTCACGCAAAAACCCCCGGCTATTCCATCACGACGATCCAATATTACATATCACAGCAACACATAACATCACATGTCATCAACGTAAGTAAATATGCGTATCCCGAATGTCGTTGACATATAGCAACGAGATCGGGGATACCCCACATATTACACTTACGGTCGCAGAAAAGAAATGAAAAACTACAATATTTAGAATCCGCATATCCCTTGGACATCATAAACCAGGAATATCTCATATTTCGAATTTCATGCCTAATCTATAAACCTTGCATTTTAGTCTCATATCGAAAACACTTTTCAATAAATTAGTCGGGTAATTCAACAAGATTCCCGACTACTAGATCGAATACTCGTCGGAAACTTTAGTAGATGGCCGCACCCCCGATATCGTCGATGAAGTGCACTTAGGCGGAACACCGCGGCCGCGAGCACCCGAGTGGATGCTTTTAGCAACGGAGTTCTCCTACAGTCACTTGGTTGGGGCTTTGGGGCTTGGCTGTCTACTAGAGTTATCCGGCGAGTGTTCGCGTACAATACACGATTGCGACGGAGTTTAGATCCGAAACAAAACTTCATGGCAACCGATGAACCGAGACTAAATTGCTAGATTTACAACATACTAACAAGTTTTCACAAAACTAATTAAATGTGGATTCCATATATTGTATCACATATCATCAAGATCTATACGACGCTAAACAGTTCGACCGATTTATCAAACACCCAGAAAACCCAAAGACTTCAACAACTTGAGTCTCATCAAAAACATCCAGAAAGTGCCAAATTTCAACATGGAGCAGCATAAGAAAAATTAACCCAAAACTCCCCAAACATGCGGCGGAACCGCGGCCAAACTGGGGTTAGGGCCGCGGTTCCGCGGCGCTTTGAGGGAGTTAGGGTTTCAAATTTCTTGGGGCTCCATTAAAAACCCTGCACGATTTTCTGCATAATTTTAATCACCAAAATCTCAACTTTTGAAAAATCGACAGAAACTTAGTAAAAACCGGGTTCCAAAAACCGATCGAACACTTTAATATCGTAAAGACCTACCTTAATATTCTAGCTTGGCTCTGATACCATGAAAGTGTTTCTTAGCAATACCATAGGGTTTAAACGGGCATCGATCATGCAATTTTCAAAAATCTGGTGTGTTAAGTAACACTAACCTAGAATCTAACTAGAATATTAGGGTTAAATATGATATCAAAAACTTTTAAGCTAAGAGAATGAGGCTACAACCTTTGTAGACAGTGTCCTTCTCTTCACAAGCTCCGGGTTGTAGTCCACGCGGCTCCACTAGGCTCCTCTTGAAGCTTGAACGAGCCTCCTCCGTGATCTTCGTGCTGAAGACGATCCATCCGAAGTCCACTAATCCAAGCTACCAAACACACTACAACAAAGTGCTAGTCTAGTGTAGGATGGTGAAGTAGGCGTTTTGTTTGCTCACTAAGGTTATCACAAGCTCAATGATTCACATCACATGTGATGGTTTGAGCTTGGAGGTGAGGTAAGGAAAAATGAAGAAGCAAGAGAACAAGAGAGCAACTCAAGAAAATGAACCAAGTGTTGTATAGAATGGCTTGACCCCTCTCACTTATTCAAGCATCCATTATTTCTCAAATTGGAAAATAGAGCCATGCTTGAATAGTGAGTTAAGAGGAAATAACAAATGATAAAAGCCATGCTTTGCAACTTACTCAAAATATCTCATCTTTTCCACCTCATTTTTCTATTTCCATAAATAAAAAATGTATGCCATGCTTCATATAATATATATATATATATTAATATATGTATGATATATATATATATTAATATATATATATATATCATACATATATTAATATATATATATATATATCATATATATATATATATATATATTAATATATATATTATTGAGAATAATTAGTGAGCTAATAATATTAGTTAATATATAATTATATCAAATATAAATATATATATATCATATTATTAAATCAACACTTGATTTAATAATCCGGTTATATCACATATAACCGACTAATATCATTTATCTGTATATCACATTATCAAATCAACACTTGATTAAATAATCTGGTTATATCACATATAACCTAACCGATAACAAATAACTGCCAGATTAGAATACGGTATCACATACTCGCATTCAATCAGGCCCTTCCGCACATATCAGCATATATGCCCTACTTCGTTTCACTTGAACCAGGAAACTTCTGTGTGGGGATCTAAAGACTCGTCAATACACCAGCAGTAGGTGATGATCATATCAGTCACCCACAACCGTCAGCGGTACTAGCTGAATCTAACGGCTATCCAGGTATTGAGCGATTAGAAGATCAACAAGCAAGCTTGTCCAAACTCCCATGAAACCTATAAGTAACATTTACCGTACAGTCCGATCTCTTCGTCTGATATGTCGAATATAAAGTCTAGGGTTGGAATCGTCAGACCCCAGTAAATTGATAAGTCATGCCGAGGTATGGCTCATAACGGTTCGAGAAACTACTGATAACTCTTACCAGTAAATCCCATCAACAGCCCTGGCCAGGGACTTTAATGTTATAGCCAATCGAGCACAGCGCAATATCAACTCTCAATATCGGGAGAGACAAAACCCCTCCTATCGCTCACTATCTCCATGTGACTCGGGATTGTACCTAAAATCCACCTGTTTGCACGACTCCTTTGAGCTGTGGTAAGGAGGAAATCAAAGCACAGTGGGAACCACACAAGACTCTATGACGATCTCGGGTCTACAGACTAACATGTACCAGTGTCACCAGAGAACTGCTTGATACTTGCTAGGTATAGTACCAACTAGGAGTTCTCGGCGAGTCCTGTTTGGTGTACCCATTCTCTAATGTGCACATATGTACAATCTTTGATGTCAAACACCAATGGCTATGGGATCAACCATCACCCTCTAAGAGTCAAGAAACGTACACACTAGTCTACTCTGGAATATCGATGCCCTATCTCGATACTCCCTCGACTAGAAACTGTTAAAGGATGTGCTTGTAGACTACACAAGTCCCAGTAGTATTATCCGCATAATAATCTTGGTAGTCAAGCTAACATCCTAAGGGCTTTATCAATATGTATATAAGATATGAAATACTAAGTAAAACACATCATATGTTAAGATAAAGAGCAACCAGATAGCATACTATCATGTC
This sequence comes from Agapanthus africanus, assembly GCA_030015575.1. NCBI lineage: Eukaryota > Viridiplantae > Streptophyta > Magnoliopsida > Asparagales > Amaryllidaceae > Agapanthus > Agapanthus africanus. Next base: position 345,247,866 of record JASDDO010000012.1, on the reverse strand, counting down.
GAGCAAGAAAGTCCTCTATATATATGTCCAAACATCCATTATATCATACAATAATGGCCTCTAGGGCATACATATTCCTAACAAGATATCCGCTGTGTTTCTCAAATTATCTCCGGTATCGAGTGTCGTTGCTAGGCTTCCCGCCTCAAATGCGGCTTTCTTGCCCCTCGGTCTCGTCCTGGTCCACCATGTATCCGACTGTATACCCCCCCCCACTCAGTCTGGATAGCGTAAAAATCCGTAACCGTATAGCTCTCCCACTTGGTTCGGAATAAAACCAAATCAGAAAAACATCAACTCATGGTGGACATATCATATAAATCATAAGAACCCGTAAAGTTATAAACAATTTAAGTTGTATCAACTATATCATGTAGTGAATTAAAACTCAAAACAACAGAAATCTCATAATTCAATATTTCATGATAAAAGCAATAATAATAACAATGAGAGACGATATATATCAAACAATAGCTAATGATGCATGACAACAGTTATTAATGATACTAGCAGTGCGCAATAGAATATAGATGATATGGCAAGTTCTATGTGTGTACGTGGCATGTTAATTACCGATAGGGTGTCGTGTAGTATGTAGGCATGTGCAAGTGAAACATAAACTCATCAGTAATAGTGAAGTGTCCGAGCAAGTATCAAGCAATAGTGTTTAAAATGTATGAATGCATACGATGTCAATCTAGGTTTAGTTATGCGAACAAAATGAATAAAAAGCAAATAGTGCAAGTTTTTTTGGGTTTCGGGCACTATACGGCATCCATACAATGTCCCCCGGTAGATGTTTAGTCTACTCACCGAGACGAGTCATGGTCTACCCAGATCCAATCACTTCCTTCCCCTTCCTCGCTGATTCCGAAGTCCTCGCGGTCGATCCTAACATCGAAATACAACTTCGTATATAAGCGGTTAATTTCCAATATGACGAATATGCAAAGACTAAGTGAACTAACTTATGTAACGTAATACGTGTGATTATCATGTGCCATACAGACCTAAAGCTACCTAGAGCTACCTCGAATCGTCATATTTTGAGAAAACGCCAAAACGTGATACGCAATATTCGTATCATACGCTAAAATATCACAAAAAGCATAGTAAAAAGCTTCCAGATTTTTATACAAACTATCTTGGAAAATTCAAAGTATACCAGAGACCTTAGATAACATACAGAGAACCCCAGACAAAACCTCAACTCCCAACTCCACCATAAAACCGGCGGTAGTGGGAAAATCCATCATTCCGGTAGTCAAAACATGGGCAATTGGGCCCGGGTTTCAAGAGTGCATTCTATGTTCTAACATCATCATACTGTATTGTTTGATTTATTTTGTAAGTAAAACAATTATAGCAGATTCAATCTGAGGCTAAAACTCTAAACTAAACCAAATTTTCCGATATCGTAAACACTCTTTGTTACATGAACTCTTAAGAAAACCTGAAAAGTTGGGTTTTTACCTATTTTGAAGAATTCAACAGAACTCTCGGCATCAAGATGTGCATATAAGAAGTTGAGAAGGCCTAGCTTGAATGCTTTGAACCAATATCCGTGAAAACTCTAGTTTTTTTCTTGAACTAATGAAGAACTTAGAAAAATATTGTGATGGCTTATGTGAGAAAAGTTTGTTCAGTTTGAAAATGCAGAAATAACTTGAGTGTGGTGTTTTGTTGGAAGGGCGAGGTTCATAAGGGAAGGGTGAGGTGTAAGCTTATGGTGCATCTCAAGGTGTGTATGTGTGTGTGAGGTTTATTTTAACCTTAACACCTACTTACACTCATATTTACACTTAACCCTCATACAACCTAAAACCCTTCTTTGCAAATAAAACTTTTCACTATAATACTCTCTTTAAAATCTAAATGTCACTTATAACTAATTACTATAACACTTAAATACCATACTCTTTTATAAAAGTCTTTTATCAAAAAAAATTTAAAAGAAAAATTAAAATAACATTTAAAATTTAAATAATTTTTAATTTTTTTCCAAAACGCTACAATGAGAGAATTATATTATCAAGAATAGAAAAGAATAGAATGGCTTCACAATTATTTTGCAACCATACAAAATATCATAACATTTTGCAATAAAATAATGAAGCTCATTCCTCTCTACATGTCTTCAACCATGCTCAATGCCACCTCACCCTCTACCTCATTTCATGAATATTCACAAATGAGATGTCCATCTTCTAGAACAAATTCCGTATAAATACGGAATACTACCCGGAATACGTATCGAAATACATATACGCGTATCCATATAAAAATACGAATAGCCAAGAGAGAAAATGAATAGTAAACAATAATACTAGAATACATATATTAAATATATATATTATTAAATCAAAACTTGATTTAATAATCCGGCTTAATCCTGAGCCACTAGTTTATCAACCGTTCGATCAAAGTCCGTGCAGCCTGTACACATATTTAATCGGACACCTGTATGTACCAAAATACGTTATCTACATCATATCACCTGAACCGGAAAAACCCTCTGTATGGGACTTTAAAAACCCGTCAATACGCTGGCAGTGGATTTAACCACAAACACATCAATGGCACTAGATGTATGTAACGACTACCTAGGTATTAAGCGAAAGGAAAGCCGACGAGCAAACTCATCTGTACCCCTACTGAGCCTGTCTATGACAATCTCCATACAGTCTGGTCTGTTCGTCTAAGAGTATTGCATATCGAGTCTAGAGGGGTGGATAAAGTCAGAGCCTAATAACACGATAATTCTTGTCAGTGTGAAGCCCATCATCCACTGAGAAACTACTGATCCAGATCAGTATTTCTCGTCCACCTTGACTAAGGATTTCTGGTGATGGACACCTATACACAGTGCGACATTAAGCCCTAATACCGAGAGAGATGAATCCCCAACGATCCGCTCACAACCTCCATATGGTTCGGGACTGTACCCAACTAAAACCTGTTTGCACGTTTCCTTTGAGCAGTGGTAGGGTAGTAATCAAAGCACAGTGGGAACTCACATGAGACGAATGATTATCTCAGGTCGACAGACTAATCTGTACTCATGTCACCTGAGAATTGCTATATGACAATAGGTATAATACCATCTAGCATGTTCTCGGCGAGTCCGTCCAGTGTAACTCATAACCCAATGAGCACCTGTATACTATCTTTGGTGACTAACTGACACCAATGGCTGTGAGACCGGCCATCTCCCCTTGTCGGGATCAAGAAACGTATACACTATTCTACTCTGGAATATCAATGCACAGTCAAGATATTCCTACAACTAGGGACATTTAAGGATGTGCTTATGGACCACCTAGCTCCGACGTATATGATCGCCACAATAATGCTGGTAGTCAAGAAAGAATCATATGGGCTCTATCAATATGTAATAGTGATCTGTAATACAGCATAATGCATGTACATGATGATAAAGTCAAACCAGATAGCATAATATCATCTCGAGTAAGACTGTTCTACCCGTATAGGTCCTCCCTCAATCATCATAATCGCCTCCCTGCGATTACAATAATTGACTTGAGGGCACTATATGCAACAAGAAGAAGCAAGCATGGCTCATGAACTTCATCCTCTTTTCTTTTCTTTTCTTTTCTTTTCTTTATCTTTTAAAGAAAGTGAGTGGATTTGTGACTCACAAGTGTGAGTCACAAGTCCACACACTTCTTTAAAGATCAAGAAGAGATGGGAGAAAAGGAGAAGCCATGTCATGTGTATTGGATTTGTTTGCCCTGGAGTCTATTATTGTATAGTACAGGATTGTATATTACATGTGGATGCTTGGGATACATATGTACAGGACAGTCTTGCTCTATATGATAGTATTCTATCAGGTTTTGCTTTGCCTCAACATGTGTATATGAACTATTTATATTATGTATCTCGAATACATGTTGGTAAAGCCCGTAGGATCTTCGCTTGACTACTAGAGTTGTGATGGCGATCATACTCGTGGGGTCTAGGTAGTCATAAGCACATCCTTAAATTGTCCCTGGTCTTTGGAGTTTCGAGACAGGGCATCGATACTCCTGAGTAGACTAGCGTATAGGTTTCTTATTACCGTGAGGGATGGTGGCCTGTCCCATAGCCATTGGTGTCCAGCACTAAAGAATGTGTACAGGTGCCCATTAGGTTATGAGTTATAATGGACGGACTCGCCGAGAACTTCTAGATGGTAATAAACCTATAATCAGATTGCAGTTCTCTGGTGACATATGTATAGATTAGTCTTTAAACCTGACATCGTTATTAGTCTCGAGTGTGTTCCCGATATACTTATATTACTACCCTACCACGGCTTTAAAGAGTCATGCAAACAGATTTTAGTTGGGTATAGTCCTGAAGCACTTGGGGGCAGTGAGCAATAGAAAGGATCCGTCTCTCCCAGTATAGGGAGACGATGTCACGCTGTGATTCGATTGGTTATCACCGTAAGACCTTGGCCAAGAAAGATGAGATTTAACGATAGCGAGATCAGTAGTTTCTCGGGATGGTGTTAGGCCACATCGACATGACTTACCAGGTTATTAGGGGTCTGACGTTTTCCACCCCCTAGACTCGATATGTGATACTCTCAGGCGAAGAGACTGGACTGTACGGAGATTGTCACTTTTAGGCTCAGTAGGGATGCATACGAGTTTGTTTGTCGACTTTCCTTTCGTCCAATACCTGGGTAGCCGTTACGTACAACTAGTGCCATTGACGTCCTTGTGGTTAAACCCACTTCCAGTGTATTTTCGAGTCCTTAGAGTCCCACACAGAGGGTTTCCCAGCTCAGGCAAAACGATGTAGTGTACATATTTTTGATACGTACATAGATTCGATTAAATATGTGTTTCTGTACACGTACTTTTAATCGTACATTTTATTAATACTAGACGGTTTGAAAGATAGCAAGATTATCATTTTTGGATAATTGTGAGCTGGTATTATATATCTGTTTTTGGTATCTCTCTTTTCAGTATTTGGATATTGATAGAATACGGTATTTATATGAATACGGGCATTTGTGTAAATAAGTGTATTTCTGTCTTGATATAAATACGTGTATTTGTATCTTAATACTAATACAGATATTCGTATTTTATACAAAAACAGGTGTATGTATTTGTAGCATATACTTGTATTAGAGTGTGTTTGTGTACATATGTGTACAAATGAGGTGGCTCTCTTCTCTTTTCATCTCTTCATGTTCTTGTGAGAATGTTGTGGACTTATGACTCACCATGATGAATCACAATTCCACTCATTCAAACATTTAAAGAAATGAAGAGAAAGAAAATGAGAAGATAAGTTTTGTATAAGCCATGCTTGCCTCTTTCATTACCATCACCATTATCTTCTTCTTCATCTTCTCTAGAGTTTTAGTTAGTTGAGAAAGGATAAAGAAAAAGAGAGAAAAACAAAGAGATAACCACTACTACATCCTTGTGATCAATTCCTACCAAGTCTTGTTAACAAGTTGCTTCACTTTGTTATTTAGTGTGAAGCTAGAGCCTAGGTAAGGGTTCCTTCGGGTGGATCATCTTCAACAAGGACGACTGACTCCTAAGCTCGTTCTCGGTAGACCTAGGAGCTAAAGAAGTGGAATAGAAGACTAGGGGCACGAATAGAAAGGTAGCTAACAACTGACTGAGTAGTTAAACTCCTTCTTGTTTACTAGTTGATTATTTGGAATCGATTCTAGGTCATAGTAGTTCGTGCTCTTGTCTTGAAAATTTTTGTTTTGCATTTCGCCTTGGCCGCTAGTTAGCGGCACGAGCACGAGAATCTACTAACATGGTATCAGAGCCACCTAAACACTTAAACTAGTAGTAGATAATACTTATGTTTCGAAAATGAAAATTTCCGTTTTTTCTAAGCCCTAAATCCTAGTTTTTGTCCCTGTTTCTAAACCTCCTCTAAAAAATTTTAAACTATTGCAGAGGAGTGCTTTTGTTATGTATATATCACAGAATGAAAACGAGGCATTTCTGAGAACAAAAAATGTCAGAAATTGATATTTTCCCGCTTCTAGCGGCCAAACTTGCACTTTATTGCTGGGTCTTCATTCTGTGGTTTTGTGCTTAGGAATTGGAAATTTTGGTTATGTTTGTTTTGCCCCAAATTTCATTTGGTGTTATGTTTGTATTCGGGCAACACGGAAAGTTTTAAAACTTGAAACTTTTGCATTGTTTATATCTTTGTGTTATATATGTATTTGTAAACGTCGTCTAATTGCTATAAGTCGATTAGACGGGGTTGCAAATTCTTGCTTATGCTGATGCATTATATATCTTGTGATGGTTTAGCCGGATAGTCATTGTGGATAGCCCATCATTATAGAATTGATGTATATTTGTTATTCGGGGCGAGCGGCCGGATTGTGGCCGTTGTTACCTCTAGTTGTATATTTTTTTATTGGAACATGACCGGGTTGAGGTCGATGTTACCATTGTATATTCATTCATTCTTGTATTAGGATAACCCATGGAGAAGTGATCGAGTAGCCGAGTTCTAAAGTGTGTTAGGTAGTTGTCTCATGGTGATGTGTTCGAGCCGCCTAGCTCTTGAATTGGCAGGCTATTCGCCGCACTTGTAGGTGTTTAGGATACCCATGATGGAGTGCTCAAGTTACCGAATTCCATGAAGTGCTGGGTGGCCAACTCATGTCATTGAGTGATGGTTTCCTCACTTCTAGAATTGACGGGTAGCTTGCCGCGCTCGTAGAGATCTTTGTTTTAAGTGATGATCGAGCTATCCACAAGACCGGAGAACATTGGTTTTCGTTTGCGGCTCAAACGAAACATGGGGCACCTAGTTTATCCGCTATTCCATTTTGATTATCGCATGCCTGTGATGATGATATATATAATTGTTGTATATGTCTTGCACCCGCGCTAGCCTTGCCCATGCACTGTCATAAGTTAAGTAAACTTACGGTGAAGTCCGCGGACCTCGTGGCAAATGCAGGTGGCATATACGTACATTCTATTTTGGTTGTTTCTGTGTTGCATAGGAACTTAATTGATGGGGCCGCATTAATTCTAATTAATGCAAGAAAATAAACCTAAAAGATGTTGTTGGAATCCAATTTCAAAACCACTTGGTTCTTTTCATAACTACTCGGTTTTTCACAAAACCAAATGTTTTCAAAATTGACCTTGAACCACTCGTTTCGAAATCGCTAGATTTCTTCAACGATATCAAGTTCATTACGTTAAAGGTTTTTCGCTAAAAGCTAGTTGTAGCTCTCCGTCATTTCAGATAGGTAGTGCTTAGTATTCGTGCTGTGTTTATTGACCATCGTCAAGGCATAGTGTTCGGTAGCTAAATATTGATTTTCTGTAGCATAGAGATGAATTAATTTAGGACAGTCGATAGCCTTGTTGACCTTTGTCAAGGACTCGTACGGATGGATCTAAATCAGGACAATGACGGGTAGAACTTGACTTGCGACTTATGATTTGTTGACCTTCGTTAAAGTCATAAGCCGCTTGGGAAAAAAATATATCGGGAGTTTTAAATATAAGGGAAACTTTCAAGGTGAGTGCATATGTTTTGGAGTGTAGTTTCTTGAGTGGCTTCCATCAAGATTATCATGTGATGATAGTATGGTCCCGATTCCCACTGGTGAGTAGGATTACTCCCGGGAGATTTTCACTTTGAAAGTATGTTTTAGCACCTCTACTATGGTTCTATAAGCATCAAGTATGCAATTTTAAAAAATCTAGAGGGCTAAGCATACTAAATAAGAATCGAACTAGAGAATTAGGGTTTCAAAGATGAACAAACAAGTTTCTAAGCTAAGTGAAGAGAGTCTACAACATTTGTAGTCTAGTCCTTCACTTCAAAAGCTCCAAGTAGTAGTCCTAGAACTCTTCTTTGACTCCACTAGAATGTTGGAACGAGCTTGCACGAAGTCTTCATCGTCGAAGATGATCCACCTTGAAGCTTCTCACACTAAAGCTCACACTTCACTAATCAAGGTATTAGTGAAGATAACAACCTATACTAATTGGCTAGAGTAGTGTAGGTTGATGAAGTAGGAATTTTGCTCACTAAAAGCATTTCTTTCTTTTTCTTTTTCTCAACCCTAGAAAAAACTAGTGAGGAGATGAAGAAGATGAACTTGGAAGTGAGAGAATGAACCATGAGGATAAGATGAGATGAAGATTGATTAAGTGCATATGAATAAAACAAGAATGGATGATGAGTCATGGCTTCTCAATGCTTCTCCAGGCACCCAAACCTATGACTCATTCTTCTTTTCTTTATTTATCCATATACATTTATCATTATCTTCTCATCTTTACTTCAAGTGTGATTTTCACACATCTATGTTCCATGTATCATCAACCATGATACAAATTGCATATATATATATATATTTGATATTTGATATTAGCCGGATTATATATGATATAACCGGATTATTGAATCAAGTGTTGATTTAAAATTTTGATATATATTTATATATTTGATATATATATATGTATGTATGTATGTATGTATGTATATAAATATGTATAAAGAAAAGAAAAGAAAATCTTAAGTGAGCTTAATATTAGTTTGTTTATATATATATATATATATATATATATATATATATAAAATATAAATATATATCAAAATTTTAAATCAACACTTGATTCAATAATCCGGTTATATCATATATAATCCGGCTAATATCAAATATATATATATATATATCAAATCATTGAATCAACACTTGATTCAATAATCCGGTTTTATCAACGCTAGATTAGAATATGGTATCATATACTCTTATTTAATCAAGCCCCCGCACATATCTTCATATGTGCCCTACTTCGTTTCGCTTGACCTAGAAACCTCTATGTGGGACTCTAAAGAATTGTCAATACGCCAGCACTAGGTAATGATCACATCAGATACCCACAAGCCGTCAGCGGTACTAGCTGGACGTAACAGCTACCCAGGTATTGAACGAATAGAAAATCAATAAGCAAACTTGTCCAAACTCCCATAGAGCCTATAAGCAAAACTTACCGTACAGTCCGGTCTCTTCGTCTTATAAGTCGCATATCGAGTCTTGGGGTGGAATCCTCAGACCCTAATGACTTAATAAGTCAAGCGGATGTGTGGGCTATAACCTTTCGAGAAACTACTGATAACACTTATCAGTAAATCTCATCAGCCCTGGCCAGGGACTTGCTGTTATAACCAATCGAGCATAGCACAACATCAACTCCCAATACCTGGAGAGACGAAACCCCTTCTATCGCTCACTGCCTCCATGTGACTCAGGACTGTACCAAAAACCACCTGTTTGCACAACTCATTTGAGCCATGGTAGGGAGGAAATCAAAGCACAGTAGGAACTGCACAATACACTATGACGATCTTGGGTCTACAGACTAACTTGTACAAGTGTCACCAGAGAACTACTATCTTACAATAGGTATGGTACCATCTAGGAGTTCTCGGCGAGTCCTGTTTGGTGTACTCATTCTCCAATGAGCACCTATGTACAATCTTTGATGTCAAACACCAATGGTTATGGGATCAACTATCGCCCCATACAGGGTCAAGAAACGTACACACTAGTCTACTCTGGAATATCGATGCCCTGTCTCGATACTCCCTTAACTAGGAACTGTTAAGGATGTTCTTGTGAACTACACAACCCCACTAGTATGTGTAAGTCCACGTTACCTCTCCCGGTTCTTTTGGGCTTGCGGAAATGATGAAAAACGATTTTTCGGGTCATGGCAACATGGACTATAAAACACGGATCTTTGCTAAACTACACACTAGCAACTAACAAGAGCTATTGCTACTCGGTTAGGGGTTATACCTCAACTTGAACTCCTTCTCTTTAACTCTTGATGGTGGTCGGATGGTGCTTTCCTCGTTGCCTTCTCTTGTCGAAGATGGATCCACCTGAGGGTTTCTACCTTGAGCTCCTTTCTCGATCTTGAGAGAACTAAAGTGTCCGGCTCGCTAGACCTTCAACCTTAGGATGAGTAGAGAGTGGCTTCGGGTGTTTAATCTCCAAGGAAAGGTTTCTCAACTCATGAGAATGATTCTCCTTGAACTAGAGGAAGAGCAAAATGGAGGAGAGAAAATGGTTATGATAGAATGAGAATAGTTTTTACAACCATAACAATATATGTGAATTATCAAATTAATAATATTAATCCAAAATGAAAAAGGTGATGGTTGGTTTGATAAGACCATTATCATTTCACATTAAATAATTTTGCAAAGATCAAAGAGCATCTAGAAAAGAAATGATGATGGTCAAAGTTTCAACCATGGTCAACTAGTCAACCTTGGTCAACAAGTCAACAAACCCAACCATGACACAATTTCATTTAAATAACATTATCAATTGATATTACACATAATCATTAAGGTTTTGTAAATGACAACCGTCAACTGTGCATACACACCCGTACCAAAACCCTAATGAGAAACCTCTTCCTCTGCCTCAGTCAACTGTGCATACACACCCGCATTCGTGTTCCGAGGAGCACGAATACTATGAGATAAAACTAACCCCAAAGCATATACTAGGATCTGGCTCAAACCAGAGCCCGCTAGTAAGGTCTGTCCGGACGCCAAACGTGCACAAGTGCGCGGATGTGAACGAACCCTGTCGCAAAAACCATGCGACCTCTACTCTGTTTTTCCCAAAAGCGAATAACCCTCTGTGTGGGACTCTAAAGACTCGACACTACGCTGGCAGTGGGTTTAACCACAGACCGCAAGCGGCACTAGTTGTACGTAACGGTCCCCAGGTAGATGCCGATAAGAAGACGGACGAGGTGAAACCCATCTGAACTCCTACTGAGCCTGAATGTGACAATCTCCTTACAGTCTGGTCTTTTCGTCTGAGAACATCCCATGGCGGGCCTAAGGGGCGGTAAACGTCAGTCCCCTACTAGCGGTACAAGTCGTATCGGAGTGTAGCCCAGAACACCTGAGATAACACTGGAAACCTACCAGTCTATCTCGCTTTCCCTAGCCAGGGACTTTGTGTAATGGCTCTCCTAGACACAGTGCGATATCAACCCCCAATACCGGGAGAGACGAATCCTGTCTAACCGTCACTGCCTCCAAGTGCTTCGGGACTGCACCCAAAAACTACCTGTTTCCACGACTCCTTTGAGCCGTGGTAGGGTAGTAATCAAAGTACAGTGGGAACACACTTGAGGCGAAGTGACAGTGTCAAGTCAACGGACTAAGCTGTACTCATGTCACCTGGGAACTGATAACTGACGATAGGTATAGTACCAACCAACAGTTCCCGACGAGTCCTGTCCAGTGTACTCGTAACCTAACGAGCACCCACATATATCTCAAGTACGGCGTACTGACGGCTGTGGGACAGACCGTCTCCCAAGCTGAGATGAGAAGCGTATACGCTAGTCTACTCCAGAGTATCGATGCCCTGTCTCGATAGTCCTACGACTAGGGACCTGCATAAGGATGTGCTTGTGGATTACCCAGCCCCCACAAGTGTGACTGCCATCACAACGCTGGTAATCAAGCAAAGATCCTAAGGGCTCCACTAATGTGTAAAGGCGATATGCTAAAAGAAACACATGCACACATTAAAGCAAAAACAAACCAAGTAGCATACTACTATATTGAGCAAGATTGTCTATACAAGGTGAATATCCCAAGCTTCCATCAAGTAATATACAGACTAGTATGATACAGTAATGGCCTCTAGGGCATATACACTAACAATCTCCCACTTGCACTAAGGCCGTGTACTGGCGTATCGAAGACCTATCATCTCGATCAGCCGCTCGAACTGAGTCTGGGGTAAGGCCTTTGTGAATGGATCACAGTGTTATCTTCTGTAGCAACTCTCCGAACCTCGATCTCCTGGCGACCCACGATCTCCCTGATCAGGTGATACCGCCTCAAGATGTGCCTGGACTTCTGATGGGACCTGGGTTCCTTCGCTAAAGCTATAGCCCCGTTGTTGTCGCAATACAGAGGTACTGGATCAACAATGAACGGAACCACCTGAAGTTCTATCAAGAACTTCCTCATCCAGACGGCTTCTTTTGCGGCATCAGATGCAGCGATATATTCCGCTTCCATCGTCGAGTCAGCAACGGTTTCCTGTTTGGAACTCTTCCAACACACCGCCCCTCCATTGAGGGTAAAGACATAACCCGACATGGACTTGGAATCATCCTTGTCACTCTGGAAGCCGGAGTCAGCAAAGGCCTCGATCTGGAGGTCTTTTCCTCCATACACCAAGAACATCTCCTTAGTCCTTCTCAGGTACTTGAGAATGTTCTTTACCGCTATCCAGTGTTTCTCCACAGGGTTTGACTGATACCTGCTTACCACACTCAGTGCATATGCTACATCTGGTCTGGTACACAACATCACATACATTATAGAGCCTACCACAGAAGTGTAGGGTATAATAGACATGCGATCCCTTTCCAAATCAGTCTTGGGAGACATCTCTTTGGAGAGGGTGATCCCGTGACAAGCCGGTAGATTACCGCGCTTGGAATCTTCCATACTGAATCTTTTCAGTATGGTGTCGATGTACCTGGACTGTGAAAGTCCTAATATCCTCTTGGATCTGTCACGATAGATCCGGATCCCCAGAATGTAAGAGGCATCACCCAGGTCTTTCATGGAGAACCTGTGTGATAAGAACCCTTTGACAGATTATAGCATAGGAATGTCATTTCCTATCAAGAGAATGTCATCCATGTATAAAACGAGGAATACGACAGTTCGTGCTACAAATCTACTATAGATGCATGGTTCATCTGGATTTTTGATAAAGCCAAAATCTTTGACCGTCTCATCAAAACAGATGTTCCAACTCCGTGATGCCTGCTTTAGTCCATAGATGGACTTAAGCAACTTGCACACATTTCCGCTGCTCCCACTCTGAATGAAACACTCTAGCTGGTCTATATAGACACACTCCTCTAAATTTCCATTTAGAAAAGCGGTCTTTACGTCCATTTGCCAGATCTCATAATCGTGGAAAGCAGCAATGGCAAGAAGGATCCGAATGGATTTCAGCATAGCCACTGGAGAAAAGGTTTCGTCATAGTCCAAGCCAGGTCTTTGATGGAAACCCTTTGCAACAAGTCTAGGTTTATAGGTCTCAACTTGTCCATCTACACCAATCTTCCTTTTGAAGATCCACTTGCATCCTACGGGTTTTACCCCATCCGGAGCAACGTCCAACGTCCATACTTTGTTGGTGTACATGGACTCCATTTCAGTCCGCATTGCATCCAGCCATTTTACCGAGTCAGCGCTCTGAATGGCCTGCTGGAAGCTAGTCGGCTCATCACTATCAATGATGCAATCCTCTCTATCCCCGTCTATGAGAAAACCGTATCTCTCGGGCGGATGAGACTGCCTACTGCTCCTGCGGAGCGGCGTAGGAATGTCCTGATCTTTCGAACCCTCTGGTTCTACTAAGCTTTCAGTAATAGCTCGTGGTTCTGGAATTTCTTCCAGTTCTATTGCGCTCTCACTTATCTGATTTTCCAAAAACTCAGTTTCCAAGAAGTGGGCATGACGAGAAACAAAAACCTTTTGTTCCTCTTCGCAATAGAAGAAATATCCCTTGGAGTTCTTTGGATATCCCACAAACTTGCACTGTACTGAGCGTGCCTCGAGCTTGTCCGCATGCTGCTTTTTGACAAAAGCTGGACATCCCCATGTCTTAATGTGATTAAGATAGGGTCTCTTCCCACACCACATCTGATATGGTGTAGTAGGCACAGTCTTAGTTGAAACTCGGTTCAAAAGGTATGCAGCTGATTCTAGTGCATATCCCCAGAATGATCGCGGTAACTCAGCGTTACTCATCATGGACCGTACTATATCCAATAGGGTCCGGTTCCGTCTCTCCGATACACCGTTATGTTGCGGAGTGTATGGAGGAGTAAGCTGAGAGAGAATTCCATTCTCTTTTAAGTAATCTAGGAACTCGGTACTTAAGTATTCTCCACCTCGATCAGATCTCAGTGTCTTGATACTTTTGCATGTTTGTTTTTCCACTTCATTGTTATATTCCGGAATTTTCCAAAGGCTTCGGATTTATGTTTCATTAAGAATACATATCCGTACTTTGAAAAGTCATCCGTAAAAGTAATGAAGTAAGAATAACCGCTTCGCGCATGTGTAGACATTGGACCGCACACGTCGCTGTATATGAGTCCCAAGAGCGAGCTCGCTCTTACTCCGTGTCCAGTGAACGGAGTCTTTGTCATCTTTCCTTTGAGACAGGATTGACAAGTTGCATATGATTGATATTCGAACGGATCCAAATATCCTTCTGTATGTAACTTCGTCAACCTTCTCTCATTGATGTGACCCAGTCTATAATGCCATAAGAAAGCCTGATTTGTTTCCGGAGACTTTCTTTTGTGTGTATTCTGGACATTGAAAATCTATGGTTGGTTTAATACGTATATTCCATTGTTTAATGTACCTGACCCAATCAGAACTTGATTAAGGTGAATGTTTACAACATTACTTACAAACGCAAATTCATAACCTTCTTTAGAAACTAAAAATACAGAAATGATATTACAAGTTGCATTGGGTACAAAATAACAATTACGCAAAACCAAAACGTGTCCATCTGACAACCCCAGGTGATAGTCCCCCACGGACTCAGCATCCATGCCAGCTCCGTTCGCAACTCTGAGGGTCATATCACCTGCCTTCAAAACCCTACGGTTTCTCAACGCCTGCAAAGAATTACAGATATGAGATCCTGATCCGGTATCCAATACCCAGGAAGTAGAGTTTATTGATAAACAGTTTTCAATAATATACACACCTGAAACTGAAGCCGCAACATGTTTCAGATCCTGTGTTCTGACCTTCCAAGCCCTGCAATCTTTCTTCCAGTGTCCACTCTTGTGACAGTAAAAGCATTCTTCCTTTCCCACAAGTTTTCCCGCTTCCTTTATTGCTTTTTCCTTTCCCTTCGTATCCACCTTACTAACACCGCCCCTTGGTTTGGCGGGGGTTTTCTTCTTCTTTCCCTTGGCTTTCGCCTTGGACCTAGAAGAGGAAGATCCTCCTACAAACAAAGTGGATATTTCCCTACCTTTCTGTAGGGTGCCCTCTGCACTCCTCAGCATGTTGAGGAGTTCTGAAAGTTCAACTTCCTTTTCCTGTAAGTTGAAGTTCAGGATGAACTGGGCGTAAGTGGAAGGAAGGGACTGGAGAATCAAGTCCGTATAGAGCTCATTCTCCAATGTGGTCCCAAGGTCCGCGAGTGTTGGATATAGTGCCCTCAGAGTCAATTATTGGATCACAGGCACATGATTGCAATGATTGAGGGAGGACCAATACCGGTAGGACAGTCTTACTCAAGATGATAGTATGCTATCTGGTTTATCTTTATCATCGTGTACTGCTTTAGGTGACCTTACAGGTCACTATTGCGCGTTGATAGAGCCCATAGGATTCTTGCTTGACGGCCAGCAGTATGATGGCGATCATGTACGTGAGAGCTGGGGTCTATAAGCACATCCTTAAAAGGTCCCCAGTCGTGGGAGTTTTCGAGACAGGGCATCGATACTCCAGAGTAGACTAGTGTATACAGTCGAGACCCCGACGAGGGGCGGTGGCTGGTCTCACAAGCCACTGGTGTCAGTTGGTTCACCTAAGATGTATACATGTGCTCATTGGGTTATGAGTACACCGGACAGGACTCGCCGGGAACTTGCTAGTTGGTATTATACCAGACGTCATATAGCAGTTCCCTGGTGACATGTGTACAGGTTAGTTCATCGACCTGACATCGTCATTTGTCTCGTGTGAGTTCCCACTGTGCTTTGATTACTACCCTACCACGGCTCAAAGGAGTCGTGCAAACAGGTTTTAGTTGGGTACAGTCCTGAGCCACATGGAGGCAGTGAGCGGATCGGCAGGGGTTTCGTCTCTCCCGGTATTGGGGGTGAGGTCGCGCTGTGTCTTGGAGAGCCATTACACAAAGCCCTCGGCCGAGACAGGAGATTTACTGGTAAGTATTCCAGTAGTATCTCAGGGTGTTCTGGGTTACACTCCGACACGACTTGTACCGCTTTTGGGGGTCTAACTTTTACCAACCCCCTAGGCCCGCCATGCGATGCTCATAGACGAACGGACCGGACTGTACAGATATTGTCACTGACAGGCTCAGTAGGGTGTCAGGATGAGTTCGCTCATCGACGTCCCTTTTGGTCAATACCTGGTAGCCCGTTACGTATTGGCTAATACCTCTGACGTGCTAGTGGTTAAATCCACAACCAAAGTATTGACGAGTCTTTAGAGTCCCCCACAGACCAGTTTCTCAAGTTTCGGGCGAAACGCTGTAGAAGCCGTATGGAGATATGGCAGGGTTCGATCAGATACGTGCGGTATTGCACGGATCATGATCGGACGGATAATACTAGCGGGCTTTGGTTTAAGCCGGATCCTAGTATAGTACAGTGTAGATTTTGTCTCTTTGCATTTATATTCAGTGGGAATACAAATGCGGGCATGTATATGCAGTCACGGGGTTTTCCTGTAATTTATTACGGGATCAGTTTTTTGAAGTTGCCAGTTTGCATTTCGTTCCGGCCAGTTTTCCTTTGTTCCTTCGCGGCCGGACTTTTCCGATGGAGGGGCTAATTTGCAATTGTGCAAATTAGTATTTGTGGAGGGGGTCATTTGTATATGAGGCATTATGATTGATAAAGCATCTTTGCTTTTCTTGTTCTCATCATGGTGCATTAAATGAGATTTGAATTGATTTGGTGTTGTTGTGACATATATACCTCATTATCATCTCTTTGTTTGGGGTCACCCCTTAGTTTTCCTACACTCACCTCCCTTGCATTTTTCCCTCTCCATATTGAGGCCGGCCACTTGGTGGGAAAGGAGAGAGTTCCTTTTTTTCATGAGGGGAATTATTCATATCTCATTTGCATGCTTGCTAAATTCTCAACCTCTCTCCAAAGTTCTTTGATTCCTCCATCATGGCAACTTCACTACCCCAAATGAGACAATGTTTTCTACACTACACCTACAGCATCTCTTGGACGCGTCGGCTCGCCAACTTCGCGCCCGAGTTGCCTCGGTCCAGAGGTGGGAGCCCGTAAAAGAACCCGGCAATGTGGTGCCCATTTCGACGAGGAGGCGACGACCGGAGATTCCGCGAGGAGATCGGAGTGGAGACGAAGACCGAAGGACACGGATCGCTTGGTATATCTCTCTACCCACTCTCTTGATAGCTAGGATTAGGTTAATGGTTATGATCCGGGTTTATTGTCCGCGGTAGCGCCGGTTTAAAGTTAAGAAAATTTTTGATTCCGCATTTTGGCCTCGAGTAGACGGCCGGGGCGCTGCCGTGGTCCAACAGCGAGCTCCTCAATGAAGCCAATCATCTTAAGCACGTGTTCCGCTACCGGTGATCCGATGGCCAATCTCGCCGAAAACAGCTTTTTCGAGACTTCGTATCTGGCGATACGGGATTGCTCCCCATACAGTTCTTTTGTATGAAAAAATATGGATTCAAGGTCCATATTCTCGTGCCTCCTCTGGTGTTCATTGTCCATAGAGGCAAGCACGAGGCACTTGGCCTTCGCGCAATCAATCTCCCAAGTCTTACGGATTTCCTTATCCGCGACGCTGGAGGTGGGACCTGGGGCAGGGGGAGCTTTGGTGGTAAGGAGATACCCCAACTTGTCGTAAGTGATTGCCATTTTGACATTCCTGAGCCAATCTTTGTAGTTTGGTCCTGTCAGTATGTTTTTATCTATTAGTAACTTAAGTCCAGTCATGATGTTTGGTCGCTGCAATTAGGAGAGAGAGAAGAAACAATTTAGCATGATGCTCTTGCAAGTTTAGAGTGGTTTTTAATTTGTCTAAACAGGATGGCTCCCACTGTCTCTCGAATCCCTCCTCAAACCAAAAAGGAAGAATTAGTCAGGATCAATCTCACCGTACAATACTTGCTTAACCGTTCAGCCAGGCTAGTGTCGGTACTTCGAGGGAGATTTTCCAACGCTTTCGCGAAGTTCCTTAATTAAATAACCTCTTTTCCCTGGGGGCGCAGTCCCGCTAACACCTTTCTAGACACCTACTAGGTTTATAGCATTGATCATTAAGCGAGAATTTTCCCGAGGAGTAGCATATACTCACAGTAGGATCGGGATCCAAATATCATTGCGTGACAAAATTGAAGGAATCCTACCAGAATCATCACACTCCAAATGGTATGCAGCGCTAGCAAGTTTCAGTTTTTTTGAAACTCCCGATGTGGATTTTTGCCCCATGCTCTTATGACCTTGATTTTGGCCAACAAATCATAAGTCACATGTCAAGTTCTACCCGTCATTCTCCAGGTTAATTTGAACACACCAGTACCTACCCTTGACTTTGGCCAACAAGGCAGTACGACTGTCCCAAACCAACACATCTATCTATGCTGCACATGAATACCCAATAGCTACCAATCACTATGCCTTGACTTTGGCCAACAAACATAGCTTGAATACTATTGACCATCCATGTGAAACGACGGAGGGCTACGAATGGTTTTGGCGAAACCGTGAACGTAGTGAACTTGATATAATCGATGGAACGAGATAGCTTTTAAAAGGAGTGGTTTAAGCTCCGCGTTTAAAAGTTATTTTGAAAAGAAACCGAGTGGTTTTTGAAAGTGTTCCAACGACTTTTACTTTGGTTTATTTTTCTTGCATTAAGTTTAATGCGTCCCATCAATTAATCCTACCATTGCAAAAAACAACGAAAATATGACGTACGCTTATGCCATCCGCATTCGCCACGGGGTCCCGTCATCACCCGTTAGGTTACTTAACTAACGACAGAGCGGGGGCTGGACTAGCGCAGATGCAAAACATAAGCAACGCCTAAATAGATATCATATAGATTTATATAAACATTCGTCACATCCAATGATAGCCATTCCAGATCACAGATGAATACATTGGATATACTAGGAATCCGCAATTCGTACGAGCCTGTAACAAAGAGCGGATTACACGGTCGTGATGAATAGCCAATACCCCACCCTAGACCCCTACGGGTGCGGCAAACTACCCGCCAAGTATTCGAAGTGAAGCAACCTCCCTCAACGACGTGAGTAGGCCACTCAGCACTTCGAGGTACCCGGTAGTTTGTGCACCCCACCTTGGGTCTATCCTAGGAGCAAAAACAATAAAAAGAAATTATACAATGACGGTTACAACCCCGACCCGATTGTGCAGCCATACAAATAATATTACATCAATTTACATATTACAAGAATTGAAAGATAAACAAAACTCTCATCTCACAATCCCCCCCGGCTATTCATCCGCGACAATCCAACGAATTCATATACACAATCCATCAACATTACAGATCACAGATATGTATAACCCCCACTAATCGACGTATAGCGATTAGCAGACGTTCAATACATATATAACATTACAGATACAACCCATTAGCCAAAGTCTAACCACCCCAAAAACAAACTTGTTCTCTGGAAATTCTGGGCAGAAACAAACCATCTCAAAAATCACAAAATACCACCAGAAACAAACAGCGGGAGAAACGATCCACAACCAAGTCAACTCGGCCGCGGAACCGCGGTGAGTCGGTCGGTTCGCTGGATCGTTTTTCTTGCCTGTTCATTAAAAAGCCTGAGCCGATTTTTAAGACATGATTTATTATTTTTGGAGCAGAAATAAAAATCGACTGAAACTAGGATTTTCCGGGGTGTTTAGCGGTTTTTTGTCCGGTCGAAATTCTAGATACTTTGCTAACATGCTAGGGTGTGTTTAGTTAGGCTTTGATACCACTGTAAGTCCACGTTACCTCTCCCGGTTCTTTCGGGCTTGCGAAAATGATGAAAAACGATTTTTCGGGTCATGGCAACATGGACTATAAAACACGGATCTTTGCTAAACTACACACTAGCAACTAACAAGAGCTATTGCTACTCGGTTAGGGGTTATACCTCAACTTGAACTCCTTCTCTTTAACTCTTGATGGTGGTCGGATGGTGCTTTCCTCGTTGCCTTCTCTTGTCGAAGATGGATCCACCAGAGGGTTTCTACCTTGAGCTCCTTTCTCGATCTTGAGAGAACTAAAGTGTCCGGCTCGCTAGACCTTTAACCTTAGGATGAGTAGAGAGTGGCTTTGGGTGTTTAATCTCCAAGGAAAGGTTTCTCAACTCATGAGAATGATTCTCCTTGAACTAGAGGAAGAGCAAAATGGAGGAGAGAAAATGGTTATGATAGAATGAGAATAGTTTTTACAACCATAACAATATATGTGAATTATCAAATTAATAATATTAATCCAAAATGAAAAAGGTGATGTTGGTTTGATAAGACTATTATCATTTCACATTAAATGATTTTCCAAAGATCAAAGAGAGTCTAGAAAAGAAATGATGATGGTCAAAGTTTCAACCATGGTCAACTAGTCAACCTTGGTCAACAAGTCAACAAACCCAACCATGACACAATTTCATTTAAATAACATTATCAATTGATATTACATATAATCATTAGGGTTTGGTAAACGACAACCATCAACTGTGCATACACACCCGTACCAAAACCCTAATGAGAAACCTCTTCATCTGCCTCAGTCAACTGTGCATACACACCCGCATTCGTGTTCCGAGGAGCACGAATACTATGAGATAAAACAATACTATGAGATAAAACTAACCCCAAAGCATATACTAGGATCTGGCTCAAACCAGAGCCCGCTAGTAAGGTCTGTCCGGACGCCAAACGTGCACAAGTGCGCGGATGTGAACGAACCCTGTCGCAAAAACCATGCGACCTCTACTCTGTTTTGCCCAAAAGCATATAACCCTCTGTGTGAGACTCTAAAGACTCGACACTACACTGGCAGTGGGTTTAACCATAGACCGCAAGCAGCACTAGCTGTACATAACGGTCCCCAGGTAGATGCCGATAAGAAGACGGACGAGGTGAAACCCATCTGAACTCCTACTGAGCCTGAATGTGACAATCTCCGTACAGTCCGGTCTTTTCTTCTGAGAACATCGCATGGCGGGCCTAGGGGGCGGTAAACGTCAGTCCCCTACTAGCGGTACAAGTCGTGTCGGAGTGTAGCCCAGAACACCTGAGATATCACTGGAAACCTACCAGTCTATCTCGCTTGCCCTGGCCAGGGACTTTGTGTAATGGCTCTCCTAGACACAGCGCGATATCAACCCCCAATACCGGGAGAGACGAATCCTGTCTAACCGTCACTGCCTCCAAGTGCTTCGGGACTGCACCCAAAAACTACCTGTTTGCACGACTCCTTTGAGCCGTGGTAGGGTAGTAATCAAAGTACAGTGGGAACACACTTGAGGCAAAGTGACAATGTCAAGTCAACGGACTAAGCTGTACTCATGTCACCTGAGAACTGATAACTGACGATAGGTATAGTACCAACCAACAGTTCCCGACGAGTCCTGTCCAGTGTACTCGTAACCTAACGAGCACCCGCATACTATCTCAAGTACGGCGTACTGACGGCTGTGGGACAGACCGTCTCCCAAGCTGGGATGAGAAGCGTATACGCTAGTCTACTTTGGAGTATCGATGCCCTGTCTCGATAGTCCTACGACTAGGGACCTGCATAAGGATGTGCTTGTGGATTACCCGCCCCTACGAGTGTGACTGCCATCACAACGCTGGTAATCAAGCAAAGATCCTAAGGGCTCCACTAATGTGTAAAGGCGATATGCTAAAAGAAACGCATGCACACATTAAAGCAGAAACAAACCAAGTAGCATACTACTATATTGAGCAAGATTGTCTATACAAGGTGAATATCCCAAGCTTCCATCAAGTAATATACAGACTAGTATGATACAGTAATGGCCTCTAGGGCATATACGCTAACAGTATGATCTGCATCATAGTCATGGTAGTCAAGCCAACATCCTAAGGGCTTTATCAACATGTATCAATGAGATAGTAAACTAAAATAAGTGCACATGTTAAGATAAAGAGCAACCAGATAGCATACTATCATGTTGAGCAAGAAAGTCCTCTCTATATATATCCAAGCATCCACTATAATATACAATAATGGCTTCTAGGGTATACATATTCCTAACAATCTCTTACTTGTACTAAGGCCAGTTGTTGTAGTATCCCTTACCCAACATCCCTAAAAGTCTCTTGAACTGTATCTAGGGGAGGGCCTTCGTGAGTGGATCCGCCGTGTTGTCCTTCGTGTCTACTCTCCTGACTTCGATCTCGCGGCGGTCAACTATTTCCTGGATCAGATAATACCGCCTCAGAATATGTCTGGATGGCTGATGGGACTGGGGTTCCTTGGCTAAAGCCATAGATCCATTGTTATCATAATACAAAGGTATTGGATTAACAATGGATGGAACCACACCAAGTTCAATAATGAACTTCTTCATCCAGACAGCCTCTTTGGCAGCATCGTTAGTAGCGATGTATTCAGCCTTCATCATCGAGTCTGCAACGGTATCTTACTTGGAACTCTTCCAACATACCGTCCCTCTATTGAGGGTGAAAACAAAGCCCGACATAGACTTGCTATCATCCTTATCACTCTGGAAGCTCGAATCGGTAAAGGACTCCACTTGGAGTTCTTCGTTACCTTACACCAAGAACATCTCTTTAGTCCTTCGCAAGTACTTAAGAATGTTCTTCACAGCTATCCAGTGCTTCTCCCCTGGATTTTAGTGATACCTACTTACCACACTAAGTGCGTAAGCTACATCCGGTCTGGGAATAACATCGCGTTCATGATAAACCCAACTGCAGAAGTATAGGGTATCATGTTCATGCGAGCCCTTTCCAAATCTGACTTGGGAGACATCTCTTTGGAGAGAGTGATTCCTGAACAAGCGGGTAAATTCCTACATATTGAATCTTCCATACTAAACCTCTGTAGTATGGTGTCATGTACCTGGATTGGGACAATCCTAACATCTTTTTAGATCTATCTCTATCGACCTTTATCTCCGAGATGTAGGAGGCATCACCTAGATCTTTCATGTAGAACTTTTGTGATAGGAAGAGTATGACCGAGTGCGGCATAGGAACATCATTTCCTATCAAGAGCATGTCATCTACGTACAACACGAAGTGGACAACGTTACTCTCTACTATCTTTTTATATATACAGGATTCATTTACATTTTTGATAAAGTCAAACTCTTTGACTGCTGTATCAAAACAGATGTTCCAGCTCCGCGATGCCTGCTTTAAATCGTAGATTGATTTAAGCAGCTTGCTTCCGCTGCTCCCACTGTCTACGAATCCCTCTGGCTATGTCATATCGCTCTCTTCTAAATCACCATTTAGAAAAGTGGTCTTGACGTCCATCTGCCGGATTTCATAGTCATGGTATGCAACAATGGCAAGTAGGATCCTGATGGACTTAAGCATAACTACTGGAGAAAAGGTCTCATCATAGTCGACACCTGGTCGTTGATGAAAACCTTTTGCTGCAAGTCTAGCTTTGATGGTCTCAACCTTTCCATCTACACCAATTTTCTTCTTGATGATCCATTTGCCCAATGGGTTTTAACCCTTCAGGAACAACTTCCAAATCCATACTTTGTTAGTGTACATGAATTCCATCTCAGATCGCATAGCATCCAGTCATTTCACAGAGTCCCCACTTGTGATGGCCTACTCGAAACTAGTTGGGTCATCATCTTCCATGATGCAATCCTCGCTCCCACCGTCTATGAGAAAACCGTAGTATCTCTCAAGTGGGTGAGAAATCCTACTAGATCTGCGGAGTGGCTGAGGTTCGTCGGGGACTATTGAATCCTCCAGTTCTACCAAATCTCCAGTTGTAGTTTATGTTTCTGGAATTTCATCCAGTTCTACTTCATTACCACTAATTTCTTTTATAAGAAATTCCTTTTCTAAAAAGGTGGCGTGTTGAGCAACAAACATCTTTTGTTCCTCTATATGGTAGAATAGATATCTATGTGAATTCTTTGAATATCCTACAAACTTGCAAAGAACTGATCGTGCTTCGAGTTTGTCCGGATTCTGTTTTTTAACATAGGCTGGACAACCTCATATCCTAACTCGTTTAATATATGGTCTCTTTCCACTCCATATCTCATATGATGTTTTAGGCACAGATTTTGATGGAACTTGATTCAATAGGTATGCAGTTGTCTCAAGTGCATCACTCCAAAAGGAAATAGGTAACTCAGCAATACTCATCATAGAGCGCGCCATATCTAATAGGGTATGATTCCTCCGCTCTGATACACCATTGTGTTATGGTGTATATGGAGGAGTAAACTGAGAGAGAATCCCATTCTCTTTTAGATAATCTCGGAATTCCATAGTTATGTATTCTCCTTCTCGATCAGATCGAAGGATTTTAATACTTTTACCCGTCTGGTTCTCTACTTCGCTCTTATATTCCTTGAATTTCTCAAAAGTTTCAGATTTTTGTTTCAACAAGAACACTTGTCCGAATCTTGAAAGATCATCGGTGAATGTAATGAAGTATGAGGAACCATTCTTGGCATGTGTAGACATAGGACTGCATACATCACTATGTTTCAGTCCCAAGAGTTCAGTAGCTCTTGCTCCGTGTCCCGTAGCTCTTGCTCCGTGTCCCGTAAATGGAGTTTTGGTCATCTTACCTTTGAGACATGACTGACAAGTTTCATAGGATGTAAATTCGAACGGTTCCAAATATGCATCATTATGCAGCTTAGCTAGTCTGATCGCACTGATATGACCAAGTCTACAGTGCCACAAGAAGGCTTTGTTCATTTCTGAACTTTTCCTCTTATTTGTGTTCTGTATATTTAGAACTGTATTTTGATTTAGAATGTATAAACCATTATACAATGTACCAAACCCAATCAACACTTGATTTAGGAAAATGTTCATAACATTTTTCTCTAATGGAAAGCTATATCCATCTTTATCTAATAAAGATATGGATATTATATTTCACATCATAGATGGCACGATATAACAGTCATTCAAAATCAATGTATTACCATTTGGCAATACTAGGTGATATTCGCTGACTGCTTGCTCCATTCCCTACTCTGAGTGACATATCACCCTTTTCCAGTTCTCTATTTTTCTTTAACCCTTGTAAGAGATTATAAATGTGGGATCCTGATTCGGTATCTAATACCCAGGACATACAGCAGACTGAGAAACAGTTCTCAATAACTAACACACCCGAAGAAGATGCATCAGAATGGTCCTTCTTCATTAGGGTTGCATGGAAATCGTTGCAATCCCTTATCCCTTACCCAGACTTATGACAGTTGTCACAAGATAGAGCGGATCCAACGTTCCCCAGCCCAGTATAATAAGCGGGTTCGGTCGATACATCCATATTATTATTTTGATCAAGACATGACATGGTCGCTTCCTGGAGAAAGAGAGAAGGAAATATTTTAGCGTGCGCCCTTGCAAGATTAGATTGGTTATTATCTTATCTAATCAGGATGGCTCCCACTGTTTTTATCAAATCTTCCTTCAAACCCTAAAAGATAAGATTAGTCGGGATTAATTACACCGTATAAGTTCGCTAATCGGTCAGCCAGGCTGATATTGGTACTCCGAAGGAGTCTCCCCGTGCTTTCGCATGGAACTAATTAAATAAACTTGTTTCCACAGGGGCATAACCCTGTTAACACATTTCTTAGTCACCTACTAGATTAGCTAATTGTAAAGTGGAAAACTCTCCCAGGAGTAACGCTTACTCGTAGTGGGTATCGAGATCGAACTATCACATAGAAGGTATGCAATCTCATTGCAAATTTCAACACTTGAAATTCCCGATAATTGTTTTTACACCATGCGGTTTATGACCTTGACAAGGTCAACAAACCATAAACTGCAGGTCAAGTTCAACCCGTCATTTCGTGACTGATTTAGACCCACCCGCACAACCCTTGACAAGGTCAACAAAACCGTACGACTGCCCTAACCAATCGCATCATCATGCGATAGAAAAGCACTAATCAGCTACTGAACACTACGCCTCGACAAGGTTGACAAACGCAGCACGAATACTAAACAGTACCTATCTGAAATGACGGAGGGCTACGGCTGGTTTCGAAGAAAACCATTAACGTAATGAACTTGATATCGTTGTAGAATCCAGTGATTTGAAAAGGAGTGGTTTAAGCTCCGCTTTAAAAAATCGAGTAGTTTTCAAAACAAACCGAGTGGTTGTAGCATATGCTAGTTTTTGCTAAAGAGGTCATTCCTGGAGAAGGGATCTAGGATCTTTCCTCATCGAATGAGGTGCTGGATATTTATAATGGAATACCACTATGCAAAGCAAGAACTAGAGCTACCTTTTTGAAAGATTTGATTATATAATATCTTTTAGGTTTCTTTTCTTATCATTAATCTTATTAATGAAGTCCCATCAATTATGTTTCCTAAACATCATAGAAGAAATGAAAATAAAACAAACATATATGCCATCCGCATTCGCCACAGGGGACCGGGTCATCACCGTAAGGTTACTTAACTTACTGCAGGGCAGGGTCAGGACTAGTGTGGATGCAAAATATATACAGTGTCTACTAGTATATCATATATATAGGTAGCATTCATCTCACGCAGTTATGTGATCACATCACATCATAGGACAGCGGAAGTAGATGTATGAAATACATGATATTTTACTAAAATGCCCTCACCGTATATACATACCCGTATTCGTACTCTGAAAAATACGAATACAATAAGACAGGAATAATCAAATAATATAATACTAGGATCCGGCTTAAACCAAAGCCCACTAGTATTATCCGTCCGAACATCATCCGTGTAGCCAGTACACGTATGTGATCGAAACCCTGCCGTAAGACCATACGGCCTCTATATCGTCTCGCCTGAACCAGGGAAACCCTCTGTGTGGGACTCTAAAGACTCGACAGTACGCTGGCAGTAGGTTTAACCACAAGTCCGTCAGCGGCACTAGCTGTACGTAACGGCAACCCAGGTACATGTCGAAAAGAAGGCCGACGAGCGAACTCATCTGAACCGCTACTGAGCCTGTCCGTGACAATCTCCATGCAGTCAGGTTTGTTCATCTGAGAGTATCGCATGTAAGGTCTAGGAGGGTGGAAAACGTCAGACCTTTAATAGCCAGATAAGTCGTGTCGGTGTGGCTTAAGACCATCCGAGAATCTATTGGTCCTATCACCAGTAATTCTCAATCCGCCCTGGCCAGGGACTTATGGTGTTGACCAACCGATCTCTGCGTGACATCGACTTCCTATACCGGGAGAGACGAATCCCCAACAGTCGCTCACAGCCTCCATGTGGCTCGGGACTATACCAAATTAAAACCTGTTTGCGCGACTCCTTTGAGCCGTGGTAAGGTAGTAATCAAAGCATAGTAGGAACTCACACGAGAAAAATGACGACCTCAGGTCGACAGACTATCTGCATTCATGTCACCAGAGAACTGCTATTTGATGCTAGGTATAATACCATCTAGTCAGTTCTCGGCGAGTCCTGTCCGGTGTACTCACATCCAGTGACATCTGTATACAATCTTAGGTGCATCTCACCAATGGCTGCGGGACCAATCCATCGCCCCTCGTCAGGGTCTAGATATGTATACACTAGTCTACTCTGGAGTATCGATGCCAGTCTCTGTAGGCTATTGCGCCCTCAAGTCAATTATTAAATCGCAAGCACGCGATTGCGATGATTGAGGGAGGACCTATACCGGTAGAACAGTCTTACTCGAGATGATAGTATGCTATCTGGTTTGTCTTTATCATCATGTACAGCATTAGGTAGCATTACAGATCACTATTGCATATTGATAGAGCCTATAGGATTCGTGCTTGACTACCAGTATTATGATGGCGATCATATACGTGAGAGATGGATGGTCTATAAGCTCCTCCTTAAATGTCCCTAGTCGTGGGAGTATCGAGATTGGGCATCGATACTCCGGAGTAGACTAGTGTATACTTATCGAGACCCCGACGAGGGGCGGTGACCGGTCTCACAAGCCATT
The DNA here is from genome assembly GCA_030015575.1 of Agapanthus africanus. Lineage (NCBI taxonomy): Eukaryota > Viridiplantae > Streptophyta > Magnoliopsida > Asparagales > Amaryllidaceae > Agapanthus > Agapanthus africanus. The sequence goes on along the minus strand of JASDDO010000012.1, from coordinate 345,219,819 downwards.
GGTGTTAGTTGTTCACATAAGATAGTATACAGGTGCTCATTGGGTTATGGGTACACTAGACGGACTCGCCGGGAACCTGCTAGTTGGTATTATACCTATTGTCAGATAGCAGTTCCCAGATGACATGAGTACAGCTTAGTCTGTCGACCTGAGATCGTCATTTGTCTCGTTTGAGTTCTCACAGTGCTTTGATTACTACCCTACCACGGCTCAAAGGAGTCGTGCAAACAGGTTTTAGTTGGGTACAGTCCCGAGCCACATGAAGGCAGTGAGCGGATCGTCGGGGATTCGTCTCTCCCGGTATTGGGGGTTGATGTCACGCAGTGCACGGGTGGCCATCACCAGAAATCCCTGGCCAGGGTAGTCGAGAATTACTGATTTGGATCAGTAGTTTCTCAGTTGGTGATGGGCTTCATACCGACATGACTTATAGCATTATTAGGGGTCTGACTTTATCCACCCCCTAGACTCGATATGCGATACTCTTAGACGAACAGACCGGACTGTATGGAGATTGTCACTGTCAGGCTCAGTAGAGGTACGGATGAGTTTGCTCGTCGGCCTTCCTTTCGCTCAATTACTTGGGTAGCCATTACATATATCTAGTGCCGCTGGCGTGCTTGTGGTTAAACCCACTGCCAGAGTATTGACGAGTCTTTAGAGTCCCACACAGAGGGTTTTCACGGTTCAGGCGATATGGTGTAGATGACGTATGTTGGTACATACAGGTGTCTGATTAAATATGTGTACAGGCTACACAGACTTTTATCGGACGGTTGATAATACTAGCGGCTTAGGATTAAGCCGGATTATTAAATCAGGTTTTGATTTAATAATTTATATATGTATTTATATATATGTATTCTAGTATTATTGTTCACTATTCATTTTCTTTATTGGCTATTCGTATTTTCATACGAATACGCGTATATGTATTTCGATACATGTACCGGAAAGTATTCCGTATTTATACGGAATAGCTTCTAGAAGCGGACACCTCATTTGTATGATTTTCCTTTTTTGGAAATTCATTTGTTTCACAAATGAGGTGGAAGGGGTGACATGTCATGAGTATGGCTTGAGGCATGTAGAGTAGTATGGGCATGGTTTTGTTTATTTGAAAAAGGAAAAGAGATATTTTGTGAGAGAGTGAGAGGGAGGGGGCAGCCACTTGATATGGTGGTGCTTTGCTCATTTGTTTGTGACACTTGCTTCATTCCTCACTCTTCTCACTTGGAGACTTAGCATTTCTTTAGTTGCTCATGCCATTGTCTTTGCTCACCTCTTCATTCTTCTTCTTGAGTTGCTCTTTGGAGTATCACACATGAGAGAAAATTATGGTGAGATTATCCTACACCTCCACTCTCCATTGCTAGCAACCTTGGAGGGTCGGTTGGTTCGTTAGGCGAACCTAAAGCTTGCGCCGTTTCCCTTGGGTGGATCATCACTGATGGAGGAAGACCGACAACCAAACTCAATCCGCAACACCTCAAGGATCTTGGAAATGGTTGAAGACCCGAAGGACTTGGTTCATTCGGTATAACCATTCCTATCTCTTTTGTTAGCCTGCTAGTTTTAGGGTTAATGGTAGATCTTGGGCGTCGGGTAATGGTAGCGCCGGTTTAGAAAATTTTTGTTCCGCATTTGGCCACGGTTTGATGGCCGGGGCGCTGCCGTAACCCAACATGGTATCAGAGCCATCCCATTAAACCCTACTAGCTTGTTTTGACGTGCTTAAAAGATCGATCGATGAAAGTTTCCGAAATTACAATTCCATTTTCAAAGTTTCTGTCGATTTTGAAAAGTGATCAAAAACTATTTTCTGGCACCTTAAAAATATGTGTAGGCTTTTTTAGAGATACTGTAAAAATTTAGGCTCTTGATTCCTCTAAAGAGCCGCGGAACCGCCGCGTATGACCCCTATTGGCGGCGGTTCCGCGGTCGTTTATTGGCAACGGGCGATAATTTTTTTACTGTAGCTCAGGTACTTGGAATTGTGATTTTTGACATATACTATTTTAGCCCAGTTTTCTGTTTGAATGCTGGATTTGCACTTGGGGCCAATTAGAGAAATTTAGTCGATCGATATTTTAAGTGTGTAATTATCAGTACTTAGTTTAGCATCTGCGACCGTGAATGTCATTTGATCGGTAAACCCGTCTAACTGCTATATGTTCTATTAGACGAGTTTGCAAACGTGACATTCACGTTGATGTTCTGTGATTGTGCTGATATTGTGGATCGATCGTCGTGGTGGATAGCTTGGGTGCAATGCTAGTACAGTTTAGATTTATTTGCACTTTTGATATTGCGGGGCGAGCGTCCGACATATGGACTGCCGTCACTGCCAGTTTGTATATTATTTGTTTAGGGCACGACCGGGTTGAGGTCGATGTCACCGTTGTACATATTATTTTCTTTTCTGTACTAGGATTACCCCGCGGTGGAGTGCACGAATAGCCGGGTTCTAGAGGGAAACAGGCCCGCATCTCATAGCGTTGAGACGGAGGGGGCCTCACTCTAGAATTGGCGGGCTATTCGCCGCACTCGTAGAGGATACAGGTTGACCCAAGGAGGGATGCTCAAGTTACCAGATTCCGTGAAGTGCCGGGTGACCCATTCATTTTGCTGAAGGTGGTTACCTCACTTATGGTTTTGGCGGGTAACTTTCCGCGCTCGTAGGGGTCTAGGTTTTCATTGCACAAGCTATCCACACGACCAGGCGAATGTCAGGTTTCGCTTGCGGCTCAGAGGAAACCCGAGGCTCCCAGATTATCCGTTTGTTCTGTGATACTTATCGCTATTCTGTGATGTTACTTATATCATGCCTGGGACGAATGCTATATATATCTATATATATACTAGTATATGTTGTATATGTTTTGCACCCGCCTAGTCCAGTCCCCGCTCTGTCGTTAGTTAAGTAACCTAATGAGTGATGATGGGACCCAGTGGCGAATGCGGATGGCATATACGTACATTTTATTTTCGTTCTCTTCTGGTGTGATTAATTGATGGAACTGCGTTGATTCTGATCAATGCAAGGATAAAATAAACCTATTTGATGTTGTTGGAACCAAGTTTTTAAAAACTGATATTACAGAAGTTTTCTTTTGCTTTGCACAGTGGTGTTCGGTTATGAATATCCAACACCTCATTCGACGAGGCAAGGGCCGAGATCCCTTCATCGGGAGTGATCTCTTGGGCAAAAGTTTGCGTCAGCGTAATAACTTCACTATAGTCGATTTTTTTGCTTTGCATCATGGTATTCAGTTTGGAATATCCTGCACCTCATTCTACGAGGAAAGAGCCGAGATCCCTTCACCGGGAGTGACCTCTTTAGTAAAAGTTTTCGCCACTATATATTTGTAAAACCACTTGGATTCCTTCAACGATATCAAGTTCATTACGTTAAAGGTTTTTCGCCAAAAACCAGCCGTAGCCCTCCGTCATTTCAGATTTGTATTGCTTAGTATTCGTGCTGCGTTTGTTGTACTTGTCAAGGCGTGGTGTGCGGCAGCTCTGTAATACTTTTCTGTTGCATGGATATGTGCATTGATTAGGACAGTCGTTCGACCTTGTTGACCTTGTCAAGGGTCTGTGCAGGTGGGTCTAATGCAATCTGGATAATGACGGGTTGAACTTGACTAGGACCCTTTGACTTGTTGACCTTGTTAAGGTCACTTGGATCTTAGGGGTAAAAACTTACATCGGGAGTTTCAAACATACAGGAAACTTGCCAGGCATGCGCATACCTTCTACAGTATGGTGACTTGAGTGGCTTCCATCAAGTTATCATGCGATGATAGTTGGATCCCGATTCCCACTGGTGAGTAGTATTACTCCTCGGGTGATTTTAAATGATCCCGACTAATTCTCCTTTTAGGGTTTGAAGGAGAATTCGAGGAAACAGTGGGAGCCATACTGATTAGATAAATAATTAACCATTCTGATCTAGGTTAGAGTGCACGCTGAGTGTTTCTTTTCTCTCTCTCTCTTTGGCTGCGACCATGACCCGACCCTAAACTAAAACTCATGAACCAAGTTAACCGAACCTTCTTAAAACACTTCGGCTTTTGATTGTCTGTTAGTCGCATATATCATTGCCACTCCTTCTTTCCCTTTTGGATTTCTCCAGAACACCCCGTATCACTACGAAGATCCGTATTTATTGGATAATTCCATCGTATAGTTACATACGAACTCGAAGGAACTTGTTCCGGTTCGATGATGGATTTTGGTTCTGGATTATTCGGTTGTCTTTTCTCTTTACCTTCTCTCAGGTTGTGAGGGCTCCTAGTGTTAGGAGAGTATACCTATTACGCTTATTGGATAGTCTTCTTCCAAACCATAGGCTGGTGCCGAAAGGTAAGGAAGGAAGAAAACCATTTAGCCTAAGGGTGGTGTACAGAAGGTAATGAGTAAAGACAAATAAAGGGATTGGAGAGATGGCAAGGAAAATATACGGTTACAGTCATGAATCTGGATAATGGAAGAGACATTACTAGGAATACCCGAATAACCCTTCAAAACATTCTTCATGTTTCAGTTTCACTGTGCGTTATTAATTAAAAATTGTTTTCCCAATTTGGTTCTAACTCCAGGGTATGTATTTACCAGATTTGTTTCTCACATCTGTATGGTGTTACAGATGCTGGGTGGGAGTAAGATATTGGGAATTAGGTGATCATATCCTCATTATATCGGAATTCGTTGTAATTGGTGATATTTGAGAAAATCTCCTGGGTTTTGCCTGACGGCAAATATTTGGTTTTGAATATCCGTCGTTATGCACCAATTTCTAACTGATATATCTGTACGTTTATAAAGTGAGATATAACTTTTTGAAATTATGTCTATGACATTTACCTATATCAGTTGATGGTTAGGTAAGGTGCATTCAACAACGGTGTAATTCTTCTTAACCATAGTACAGTTTTCAACTTACGATGCACATGATTTGAGTTGTTGAACTCAGAGGACAAAGCGATTGGTACTCGTACTATTTCTATTTACTTATGACTTCTCTAGTTTTTAGACAAGTATTTCGATGAAATACAGGGTCCAAATATTGAGAAGTTGTCGGTATAAGAATAAAGTAGAGAACTGTATGCTGCAAGTATCAGGATTCTTCAAGGTGATTGAAGATGTAAATACTTGTGTGTTGTCCAATGTCTATTAAGACAAAGGGGTTGGTACTTATACTATATTCTGACTCATGACTTCTCTAGTTTTAGACAGGTATTTCGTTGAAATACAAGGTCCGGATTTTGAGAAGTTATAGGTATAAGAATAAAGTAGAGAACAATTTGTTGCAAGTATCAGGATTCTTCAAGGTGATCGAAGATGTAAATACTTGTATTTGGTATTCAGTTTTAAGAACTTGCTTCTCTTTCAGGTTACTCATATATGGATGCACTCCTGGATGAGTAATGATGTTTGGCCTCCTTCCATTTTGTTGATATGCACTGGAGACAGCTGCATGATTTTTTGAATCTGGTTCCAATTAAATTAGCGCCTTTGTTTCTATATGGTACATAGAATGGATTCATATCTTAACGATGTTAAGGTATATGGAGTTGTCCGGCTGTTGCTTAAAACCAGAATCTAGACGAACTCAAAGCACGTTTCAGTAATGGCAGTTTGTGGGTTTTCCCGGGCTTTGACGAGAGTTAACTTTCTACCATCTGGAAGATCAATAGTGATATTGTTCTTGACTCGCCACAGTTTTAGTAAAATGGATTCTTTTCATAAAACATAAGTGGGAGAATGGTAGAACTGGAAGTGATTCCAGAACCACAAACGATTATTGAAAATTTAATAAAACCCCAGGATTCAATTGGTTTCGACGATCCACTAGCCACTCCGTGGATTTGGTGGGTAACCTCAGGCACCCGAGAGGTACTTCGGTTTCCTCAAAGACGGTGACAGGGAGGTTCTTGTTTACCCAAACTTGACACTGCTGTTGTTCCAGACTATGAGACCTGGCAGGAGGATGAGTATAACGTCGTTCTAAACTAGCTTTAGAAGTGCACGTGTATATGACTCTTGTTAGATATATATATGCCCTAGATGCCATTATATGATTGTGGATGTATTTTTACATGTATATATATTCAGGAGACTTTCTTGCTCGACATGATAGTATGCTATCTGGTTACTCTTTATCTGACATGTTCACTTGATCATGCTTTTATTCATTTGTACATGTTGATAAAGCCCTGAGGATATTTACTTGACTACTGTGCTTATGATGCAGATCATACTAGTGGGACATGTGTAGTTATAAGCATATCCTGAAATGTCCCTAGTCATGGGTGTATCGAGATGAGGTATCGATATTCCAGAGTAGACTAGCGTATATGATACTAGACCCATATGATGGGCGATGGATGTTCCCATATCCATTGATGTTTGACATCAAGATCATATGCGAGTGCTCAGTGGAGACTGGGTACACTGGACGGACTCGCCGAGATCTCCTATATGGTATTATATCTATCGTCGGATAGCAGTTCTCAGGTGACACTGGTACAGATTAGTCTGTAGACCCGAGATCGTCATAGAGTCTCACGTGTTCTCCCACCGTGCTTTGATTTCCACCCTACCATAGCTCTACTGAGTCGTGCAAACAGGTGGCTTTTGGGTACAGTCCCGAGACATGTGGAGGCAATGAGCGATAGGAGGGGTTTCGTCTCTCCCGGTATTGGGGGTTGATGTTGCGCTGTGCTCGATTGGCTATATCAGTAAGTTCCTGGCCAGGGCTGTTGAGATTTACTGATAAGTGTTATCAGTAGTTTCTCGGTTTGATTATAGACCATACATCGGCATGACTTATTAAGTTATAGAGTCGACGATGCCATCCCTAGATTTGATATGCAGCATATCTGATGAAGAGACCGGACTGTACGGTAGTGTTATCAGTTGGCTCGACGGGAGTTTTGACAGGTTTGCTTGTTTTCTTCTGATCGCTTAATACCCGGGTGGCCGTTACGTTTAGCTGACCTCTTGCGGCTTGGGGGTGCTTGATATGATCATCACCTACTGCCGGCGTATTGATGAATCTTAGAGTCCCACAAAGGAGTTTCCTAGCCCAGGCGAAACGATGTGGTGTGCATATGTGATATGCGCGGGGACCCGATTAAATGCGCGTATGTGATACCGTATATTAATCGGGCGATTTACTATTAGTTAGGTCGTATGTGATATGGCCGGTTTGTTAAATCAAGTGTTGATTAAACATTGACTTTATTGCTCACTTTGTTTAAACCCTTTTCTTTATTGTATGCATGCATGTATGCATATGTTTATGTTGATGCACATGTTGATGTGCATGCACACATACATGAATACACTTGTGTGTATCATGGTTGTTGATACACTAATGGTGGCAATGCAAGACTCACATAGAAGTATTTATCTAAATATTTATTATTTGAGTTAATGTAAATAGAATTAATTCATGGTTGATATTTATCCTCATTCTCTACACTTAACCTTGCATTAACCATGAGTTAACATTCTATGGCTCTTATTGCTCAATGATAAATATCTAGATATTTATTAATCTATGATTACAAGTGAGAGTGGAAATTACATATAATTTCTATTCTCATTTTTATTATTAAGATTATCACAAACTTGAGCTCTTGAGTTGCCATCATCTTCTTCTTCCTCTCTCTTCCTCTCTTGACTTTGTTAGTGAGTGAGATAGTGATAAAGATAGGGTTTTGAAGTGAGAAAAGAAACCACATCATCATTATACACTAGTCTAGCCAATTAGTTTAGAGTGTTAGCTTCATCTTCATCTTTTGATCAAGTGGAGCTTGGACAAAGAGGACTCCGGGTGGATCATCGTGGACTCGGAAGATCACTAGCAAGCCCGTTCAAACTCTCAAGTAGCCAAGGAGTCAAGCAAAGAGAACTACAAAGGTTGTATTCTCTTTACTTAGTGTTATATTTCTTGTAGTATGTGATACTACTTCATATGTTACTTTAAATTGCTAGTTTGTTCCTAGGTTAGTTTGCTTAGCACCCTAAAAAATTAAATTATAACATGTTTGATGCATTACAAACCCTTGTGAGGTGCTAGGTAAACCCAACAACTCTGCCAGAGGGTTGTTGTAGTCAGTGGGAGCAGCGGAAGAGTAGTGGGCAAGTACCTTATGTCTATTTATAGACTAAAGCAGATATGGCGGATATAGATCATCTAGTTTTGATGTAACAGTCATAAAGTTTGACTTCATCATAACAAAAGATGGATCTGGATTTGAGAAGGTAGTAGAGAGAGATGTCCCGGTATTTGGATGACATGCTCTAGATAGGAAGTGATATTCCTATCCTACGATCGGTTATACTGTGGTTGTCACAAGCTGTTTCTCCATATAGGATATGGATAAAATATCAGGGATTCTGGTGACTAGATCTATGGTTTTAGATCTAGATTTGGGAAGTGTCCTAATTCGGGTACTTGACACTATTCTAAAGTGTTTTAGAATGGACGACTCCTGGCGAGGTGGTGTACCCACAGGTGATGGAGTCACCCTCTCTACAAAGACGTCTTCTAGACTGATGAGGAGAGGGATTCACATGATTGGCATATCTCTTGTTTAGGCAATTGAGTCAATCATGACATGTCAAGTACAACACCAGATATTGTTTTTGCATTAGCTGCAAGAAACATATATTAGTAAAATCCTGGAGAAACATTGGGAAGCAGTTATGAACATAAATGGATGTTCTCTGTATATGATAACGACAGCCCCCTTCAGGAGGCGGTTATCATTTTGGGCTTCCAAGGTGACCTGGATGACAGAGTGACTATCAGAGTTATAGTTTTCCTTCTGTTGAGGGGCAGCATGTTGGACAGGTGGTCCAAGCGGATACTGTGGAAGGCATGGCACAGGATACTGATTAAATTCAATGGATGTTACAGTCTAAGAAGTTTGTTGGATTTGGAGGTCATTTATGAACTAGGTCCTATCATATATCCAGACAAATTCTAAGACGGGTATTGCTCATTTAGGAAGATAGTCTTTCTCTACGAAGTTGAGATATAGAGAGATAAAGATAGAAGCACTGGAGCAGATCCATTCACTGAGGCTATTTCTCGAACGCAATAGTTTCGCAAATGGGCTTTGCGAGACTGATTACTAGAGAAGTTGGGTGTTCGGTATCACACGGGCTGTGAGTATGCGACATCGCAATAATTAGCCTTAAGTGCAAGTGGGAGATTGTTGGCTATAGTGCCCTCAAGTCAATTATTAAATCACAGGCACGCGATTGTGATGATTGAGGGAGGACCTATACCGGTAGAACAGTCTTACTCGAGATGATAGTATGCTATCTGGTTTGTCTTTATCATCATGTACAATATTAGGTGGCATTACAGATCACTATTACATGTTGATAGAGCCCATAGGATTCGTGTTTGACTACCAGCATTATGATGGCGATCATATACGTGGGAGCTGGATGGTCTATAAGCACCTCCTTAAATGTCCCTAGTCGTGGGAGTATCGAGACTGGGCATCGATACTCCGGAGTAGACTAGTGTATACTTATCGAGGCCCCGACGATGGGCGGTGGCCGATCTCACAAGCCATTGGTGATAGTTGTTCACATAAGATGGTATATATGTGCTCATTAGGTTATGGGTACACTGGACAGACTCGCCGGGAACCTGCTAGTTGGTATTATACCTATTGTCAGATAGCAGTTCCCAGGTGACATGAGAACAGCTTAGTCTGTCGACTTGAGATCGTCATTTGTCTCGTTTGAGTTCCCACAGTGCTTTGATTACTACCCTACCACGGCTCAAAGGAGTCGTGCAAACAGGTTTTAGTTGGGTACAGTCCCGAGTCACATGGAGGCAGTGAGCAGATCGTCTGGGATTCGTCTCTCCCGGTATTGGGGGTTGATGTCGTGCAGTGCACGGGTGGCCATCACCAGAAATCCCTGGCCAGGGTAGTCAAGAATTACTGATTTGGATCAGTAGTTTCTCAGTTAGTGATGGGCTTCATACCGACACGAATTATCGCGTTATTAGGGGTCTGACTTTATCCACCCCCTAGACTCGATATGCGATACTCTTAGACGAACAGACCGGACTGTATGGAGATTGTCACTGTCAGGCTCAGTAGGGGTACGGATGAGTTTGCTCATCGGCCTTCCTTTCGCTCAATACTTGGGTAGCCGTTACATATATCTAGTGCCGCTGGCGTGCTTGTGGTTAAACCCACTGCCAGAGTATTGACGAGTCTTTAGAGTCCCACACAGAGGGTTTTCACGGTTCAGGCGATATGGTGTAGATGACGTATGTTGGTACATACAGGTGTCTGATTTAATATGTGTACAGGCTACACAGACTTTTATTGGACGGTTGATAATACTAGCGGCTTAGGATTAAGCCGGATTATTAAATCAGGTTTTGATTTAATAATTTATATATGTATTTATATATATGTATTCTAGTATTATTGTTCACTATTCATTTTCTCTCTTGGCTATTCGTATTTTCGTACGAATACGCATATATGTATTTCGATACATGTACCGGGAAGTATTCCGTATTTATATGGAATAGCTTCTAGAAGCGGACACCTCATTTATATGATTTTCCTTTTTTGGAAATTCATTTGTTTAACAAATGAGGTGGAAGGGGTGACATGGCATGAGTATGGCTTGAGGCATGTAGAGTGGTATGGGCATGGTTTTGTTTATTTGAAAAAGGAAAAGAGATATTTTGTGAGAGAGTGAGAGGGAGGGGGCGGCCACTTGATATGGTGGGGCTTTGCTCATTTGTTTTTGACACTTGCTTCATTCCTCACTCTTCTCACTTGGAGACTTAGCATTTCTTTAGTTGCTCATGCCATTGTCTTTGCTCACCTCTTCATTCTTCTTCTTGAGTTGCTCTTTGGAGCATCACACATGAGAGAAAATTATGGTGAGATTATCTTACACCTCCACTCTCCATTGCTAGCAACCTTGGAGGGTCGGTTGGTCCTCTAGGCGAACCTGAAGCTTGCGTCGTTTTCCTCGGGTGGATCACCACTGATGGAGGAAGACCGACAACCAAACTCGATCCATAACACCTCAAGGAGCTTGGTGTTAGTTATGTATATGCCCTAGAGGCTATTGTTGTACATATGATGTATATTATGATGGATGCTTAGATATATACAGAGAGGACTTTCTTGCTCGTCATGATAGTATGCTATTTGGTTTCACTTTATCTTAACATGTTGACTTGTATTGGTTTACTGTTTTTCTCTCACATGTTGATAAAGCCCTTAAGATCTGTACTCGACTACTGGGACTATGATGAGATCATACTAGTGGGGCCACGGTAGTCGATGAGTACATCCTATAACTGTTCCTAGTCGAGGGTATATCGAGACAGGGCATCGATACACCAGAGTAGACTAGCGTATACGCATCTTGACCCATATGATGGGCGATGGATGATCCCATATCCATCGGTGTTTGACATCAGAGATGGTGTACGGGTGCTCCGTGGAGACTGGGTACACTGGACGGACTCGCCGAGAACTCCCAGATGGTGATATACCACACGTCAGATGGCAGTTCTCCGGTGACACTGGTGCAGGGTAGTCTGTAGACCCGAGATCGTCATAGAGTCTTGTGTGATTCCCACTGTGCTTTGATTTCCACCTTACCACGTCCAAGAGGGCGTGCAAAACGGTGGCTTTTGGGTACAGTCCCGAATCACATGGAGGCAATGAGCGATAGGAGGGGATTCGTCTCTCCCGGTATAGGGAGTTGATGTTGTGCTGTGTTCGATTGGCTATAACTGGAAGTCCCTGGCCAGGGCTGATATATAGATTTACTGGTAAGTGTTACTAGTAGTTTCTCGACTCGTTATGAGCCACACATCGACACGACTTATCGGTTACTGGGGTCTGACGTATACCACCCCTAGACTTGATATGCGACATATCAGACGAACAGACCGGACTGTGCGGGAGTGTTACTGATTGGATTCACAGGAGAACGCACAGGCTAGCTTGTTGATCTTCTGATCGCTCAATACCTGGGTGGCTGTTACGTTTAGCTGACCGCTTGCAGCTTGTGGGTGTTTGATATGATCATCACCTGCTACCGGCGTATTGACGATTCTTTAGAGTCCTACACAGAGGTTTCTTGGCTCAGGCGAAACGGAGTAGAGGCACATATGTGATATGTACAGGACCGAGAATAATGCGATATGAGATACCGTATTATATTCTCGCGATATTTAGATATGAACCGGGTCATCGGATCAAGTGTTGATTCGATGAATCGGTACATGATATATTAGTCGGTAATATTCGATATAGCCGGATCGTCGGATCAAGTGTTGATTCGATGATTTAATGTATAATAATATATATGATATATTATTACATTATCTAATATTGGCTTGCTTTATTATTTCATTTTCTTACTGGATGATACATTGATTTATATGCGATATATGTTAATTGTATTATTTTCTTTTGTTGCAAATATATAATATATATTATTGTGACATGATATGATTTATTGTTAAACATGTTTAAGGATGATTAAATGAGGTTAGGGTTTGATTAGGGTTAGTTGCTTCATGCACCTTCTAGAAGCATTTTCTTTTGTCATGGTTAAGATATTTTTTGATGACACATTGCTAACCAAACCAAACCCTAACTCTAGTTGTTTCTCTACACATTATTAGCCACTCATCCTTGACCATGGTTGATATATCAATCATATAGCTTTGTTTTCTATTCATCACAAAAGGATTATTATGATCATTATCATTTTCCATTATCATCTTCTTCTCTCTTGAAAAGCTCACTAGAAATTCTTTATGTGATGAATAAATATGAGAAAATGATTTAAAAAGAAAGCATAAATACTACTCTCTCATCCTCATCTCATCTAGCCCATGAGATTAGTGTATTCATCTCTTTAGAGTGAGAAAGCTTGAGTCTTTGCAACTTCGACGTAGATCATCGGAGATTTGGAACACTTCAAGCTAGCATGGATCGTTCGAGTCGTGGAGCCTCTCATGAGTCCGGGAGATCGTGGATCGCGGCAAAGGGACTTCTACTCGGAGCTTGTGAAGCGAAGGAGCGGACTACAAAGGTTGTAATCCCTCACACTTAGATAAAAGTTATCATCTTGTATGTTTAACCCTAATAATCTAGCAAAGATCCCGGCTTTGGGTTGTTCGGCACGTCTAAATTTTTATCCGGGCATGTTTGATGCCTTATGAACCTTCACAAGAGTGCCTAGGAACCCTACAGTGGTATCAGAGCTACTAGGCATTGGATGTCAACCTATAGGGGGTTCTCACTGTGTGACAGTGTGGCGAAGCATAGGCTCTTACCCCCAGGGTGTCCCTAGACCGGAAGGTGTTCCGGCGGGTTGTAGTCCTCGCGAGGGGGCATGCTTTAAAAGTAGCGGCTGAGGGACCCGTTGGTGCCACGGCGTTCCCATTGGATGGGTTGGCTGCCTGACCTACAGTGGTATCAGAGCCTAGCTAGAGCATTAGGCGACGTATTTACGAAGTTAAAACTCCGATCGAACCCGAACCGACGAATTTAACCCCCTCTCTGGAAATTTTTCAAAAACTGGGATTTTTCTGAATTAAAAATACGTAAAAAAATCAGCAGGGAATTCTAAGAATTACCATGAAACACGGGCCCACAATTCCTCTAAACGGCGGCGGAACCGCGGCGAAAACATGCTTTTCGCGGCGGTTCCGCGGCAGAATTATGGATTGGTGACACGTGTTTTTCATGGTAATATCCGTAGGTGCTTGTTGATGCTTCTGGGTATTTTTAATCTGTTTCAAGTGTTGAATATTCAGGGGTTTGTTTTGTAATAGTAGATTCGATCGGAATATTTAAATTCGTATTTCTTTCCGGATATTTAGAAACTGTTAAACTATTTGAACGGATATCATTAACTCACTGTTTCCCGGCACGGCAAACTTTCAAGTGTTGAATTTTTATCGGGTTTAAATCTTTCGGAAAAATTGTACAAGTTAAGCGGTGGACCCTCTAGAAGACAACAAACCTTAACTCGATTATGTGACCGTCTTGAACTGCCTTTTGAACCTTCGGGTTTGGGGTAGTACGGCGTGCCACATGTGAGGCGTTGGCTTGACCCTTCTACGGCTGGATCACCGATACTGTGACATATTCTGGGATTATTTGAACTCCGCTCAAGTGTTGAGCAATTTAGGAAATTTTGGGTATTTGATTATCTGTTCGGAAAGTTTAATACTGTCTATTTATCTGGAATGTGATACAATATGTGGAATTCATAGAGTTAGGCATGAAATGCGAAGTATGTGATATTTCGGATTTACGATGTCTAAAGTGATTGTGGATTCCAAATGTTGTAGTTTTACACTTTCTTTTCTGTGACCGTAAGTGTAATATGTGATATCGCCGGTTTCGTTGCTATATGTCAACGACAATCGGGATGCGCATATTTACTTACGTTGATGATATGTGATATTATGTGTTGCTGTGATATGTTATATTGGATCGTCGCGTTCTGAATAGCCGGGGGTTTTATGTGAGATGAGGGTTTTTATTTTCATTCATGTAAAATTCATTTGTAATGTAATATTCTTTTATTTGGGGCACTTCCAGGTTGAGGTTGATGTCACCCTTGTATATTATTTACTTTTCCGCATTAGGTAGACCCAAGGTGGGGAGCATAAGTAACCGGGTTCTAGGGTCCAGTGGGAGGCCATCTCGAGGAGTCGAGACCGGGTCTCCTAACCCTAGAATTGGCAGTGTTACTTGCCGCTCTCGTAGGGGTCTTGGGATATGGGTTTGGCTATTCGTCGCGACCGTGGAATCCGTGTTTTATACAGGCTCGTATTGAAAACACGGACGTCCTAGTATATCCAATATTTCATATATGTTCTTCTGCTGCAATGTTCTGTGATGAGATCATATTACTGCCTGAGACGAATGCTTATACTATATATATATGCTGATATATAAATATATTACTGCTTTCGTTTCTTCTGTGATGCTTAGGAAGCATAAGCTGATGGGATTTTATTAATAAGATTAATAAAAAGAAAAGAAACCTAAAGATGTTGTAAAATCAAAACTTTATAAAAAGGGTAGCTACAGTTTTGCTTTGCACAGTGATATATATGATATATCCTGCACCTTATTCGATGGGGAAAGAGCCGACGATCCCTTCACCGGGAGTGACCTCTTTAGCGAAACTGGCAGATGCTATAAAACTCGGTTTGTCTTTTGATTGCTTTTAAAGTTTTGCTTTGCACAGCGGTATATATGATATATCCTGCAACTTATTCGATGAGGAAAGGGCCGACGATCCCTTCACCGGGAGTGACCCCTTTAGCGAAACTAAGAAAAGCCTCAAAAACACTCCTTTTCAAAACTTCACTCGATTCTACGACGATATCAAGTTCTTTACGCTCAGGGTTTTCTGAAAAACCTGCGTAGCCCTCCGTCATTTCAGATAAGTACTTCTTAGTATTCGTGCTGCGTTTGTTGACCATGTTAAGGCGTAGTGTGCGGTAGATAATTAATACTTATCTGTTAAAACATATGATGTGATTGGATTAGGGTAGTCGTACGACTTTGTTGACCATGTTAAGGGTCGTACGAGTGGGTTTAATTCAATCGGGAAATGACGGGTTGAACTTGGCTAGCGCTTATGAGTTGTTGACCATGTTAAGGTCATGAGTTGCTAGGGGCAAAAGTATTATTGGGAATTTCAAGTGTTGAAATTTGCAATGAGATTGCATACCTTCTATGAGATAGTTGGATCCCTATACCCACTGCGAGTATGAGTTACTCCTGGGAGAGTTTTACACAGGACAATTAGTCATTCAAGTAGGTATCTAGAAAAGTGTTAACGGGGTTACGCCTCTGGAAAAACGAGGTTTACTTTAATTAGGTCCGTGCGAAAGCACGGGGAACCTCCCTCAAAGTACCGACACTGATCTGGCTGAAAGATTGACGAAATTGTAGGGTGTAATTAATCCCGGCTAATCTTACCTTTTTGGGTTTGAAGGTAGATTTGATAAAAACAGTGGGAGACATCCTGATTAGATAAGATAATAACCAATCTAATCTTGCAAGAGCATACGCTAAAGTGTTTTCTTCTCTCTCTCTCCAGGTAGCGACCATCTCAGGCCATAATCAAGATAATAATATGGATGTATTGACTGAACCCGCTTATTATACTGAGCAAGGGAACGTTGGACCCGTTCTTTCTTATAAGAGTTATAAGACTGAACAGGAAACAGGAGAATATCTGGATTCTCAAGCCGCCCAAATGAACATGCATGTTGATGCATCTTCTTCGGGTGTGTTAGTTATTGAGAACTGTTTCTCAGTTCACCCTACGTCCTGGGTATTAGATACCGGATCAGGATCCCACATATGTAAATTGTTACATGGGCTACGAAAAGGTAGAGAACTAGGAAAAGGTGATCATTCCGTTCAAGTAGGGAACGGTGCAAGTATTGTAGCCAAAGCAGTTGGCGAATATCACCTGGTATTACCAAGTCGTAATACACTGATTCTAAATGAGTGCTATTATATACCGAACATGATGTGCAACATTATATCAGTTTCTTTATTAAGTAAAGAATGATATAATTTTGTAGTACAGGATAACGTTATGAATATATTCCTAGATCAAAAGTTGATTGCATCAGGCTCGTTACATAATGGCATATTCATTCTAAATCAGAATACAGTCCTGAATATACAAAACACACACAAGAGGAAAAGTTCAGATGTGAACGAATCCTACTTGTGGCATTGTAGACTTGGTCATATCAATGCGACACGACTGGCTAAGTTACATAAGGATGGTTATTTGAATCCGTTCGAATTATCATCTTATGATACTTGCCATTCATGTCTCAAAGGAAAACTGACCAAAGCTCCGTTTAGTAGACACGGAGAAAGAGTTATTGAACTCTTAGGACTAATACATAGTGATGTATGTGGTCCCATGTCTACGCATGCCAGGAAAGGTTCTTCCTACTTCATTACGTTCACTGACGATCTCTCTAGATACGGACATGTGTTTCTGATGAAACACAAGTCTGAAGCTTTTGAGAAATTCAGAGAATATAAGCACGAAGTAGAGAATCAAAGGGGCAAAAATATTAAGATTTTTCGATCTGATCGAGGAGGTGAATACTTAAGCAATGAGTTCCTAGATTATCTAAAAGAGAATGGGATTCTCTCTCAGCTTACTCCTCCTTATACACCACAGCACAACGGTGTATCTGAGCGGAGGAATCGCACCCTATTAGATATGGTGCGCTCTATGATGAGTACAGCTGAGTTACCTATTTCCTTTTGGGGGTATGCACTTGAGACAGCAGCATACCTATTGAATCAAGTTCTGTCTAAATCAGTGCCTACAACCCCATATGAGATATGGAGGGGAATGAGACCATATTTTAAACGGTTTAAGATATGGGGTTGTCCGGCCTATGTAAAAAGACAAAATCCGGACAAACTCGAGGCACGATCAGTTCTTTGTAAGTTTGTAGGATATCCAAAGAATTCTCAAGGATATATTTTCTATCACGCTGAGGAACAAAAAATGTTTGTTTCTCAATATGCCACCTTTTTAGAAAAGGAATTTCTTGCAAAAGAAATTAGTAGCAAAGAGGTAGAGCTGGAAGAAGTTCCAGCACCACAGACTACAACTGATGATTTATTGGAACCAGAGGATTCAGTAGTACCCGACGAACCCCAGCCTCTCCGCCGATCTAATAGGGTTTCTCTCGTCCACCTGAGAGATACTATGGTTTTCTCATTGATGGTGGAAGCGAGGATTGCATCATGGATGATGATGACCCGACTAGTTTCGAGCAGGCCATCACGAGTGGTGACTCTGTGAAATGGTTGGATGCAATGCGATCTGAGATGGAATCCATGTACACCAATAAAGTATGGATTTTGGAAAATGCTCCTGAAGGGGTAAAACCCATTGGGAGCAAGTGGATTTTTAAAAGGAAATTTGGTGTAGATGGAAAAGTTGAGACTTTCAAAGCTAGACTTGTAGCAAAGGGTTTTCGTCAACGACCAGGTGTGGATTATGACGAAACCTTTTCTCCAGTGGCTATGCTTAAGTCCATCCGGATCTTACTTGCCATTGCTGCATACCATGACTACGAAATCTGGTAAATGGATGTTAAGACCGCCTTTCTAAACGGTGATTTAGAAGAGAGCGTGTACATGACTCAGCCAGAGGGCTTTGTAGATAGTGGGAGCAGCGGAAAGGTGTGCAAGCTGCTTAAATCCATTTATGGGTTAAAGCAAGCATCACGGAGTTGGAACATCTGTTTTGATGTTGTAGTCAAAGAGTTTGACTTCATCAAAAATATAGATGAACCTTGTATCTATAAGAAGGTAGCAGAGAGTAAGGTTGTCTTCCTCGTATTGTACGTGGATGACATACTCTTGATAGGAAATGATATTCCTATGCTGCAATCAGTCAAGCTCTTCTTATCACAGAGATTCTCAATGAAAGATCTAGGTGATGCCTCCTGCATATTGGGAATCATGATCTATAGAGATAGATCTAAACGGATACTGGGATTATCCCAATCCAGGTACATTGACACCATACTAAAGAGGTTTAGTATGGAAGAATCCAAGCGTGGGAACCAACCCACGATCTCTGGACTCACTCTCTCCAAAGAGATGTCTCCCAAGACTGATTTGGAGAGAGCTCGCATGCAAGGGATACCCTATGCTTCGGCAGTAGGCTCTATCATGTATGCGATGCTATGTACCAGACCCGATGTAGCATACTCACTAAGTTTAGTGAGTCGGTATCAAGCAGATCCTGGAGAGAGTCACTGGACAGCTGTGAAGAACATTCTCAAGTACTTACGAAGGACTAAGGAGATGTTCTTGGTGTATGGTAACGGAGAACTCCAGGTGGAGTCCTTTACCGATTCCAGCTTCCAAAGTGATAAGGACGACTCTAAGTCGCACTCGGGATTTGTCTTTACCCTCAATGGAGGGGCGGTATGTTGGAAGAGTTCCAAACAGGATACCGTTGCAGACTCGACGATGGAGGCTGAATACATCGCTGCCAACGATGCTGCCAAGGAGGCTGTCTGGATAAAGAAGTTCATTAGTGAACTTGGTGTGGTTCCATCCATTGAGCGTCCAATACCTCTGTATTGCGATAACAATGGAGCTGTGGCTTTGGACAAGGAACCCAGATCCCATCAAAAGTCCAGACATATTCTGAGGCGGTATCACCTGATCAGGGAGATAGTTGATCGGCGGGAGATCGAGGTCAGGAGAGTAGATACGAAGGACAACACTGCGGATCCATTCACGAAGGCTATTCCCCAGATACAGTTTGAGAGATTATTCGGGATGCTAGGTATGAGATACTACAGCAGCTGGCCTTAGTGCAAGTGGGAGATTGTTAGTTATGTATATGCCCTAGAGGCCATTGTTGTACATATGATGTATATTATGATGGATGCTTAGATATATACAGAGAGGACTTTCTTGCTCGTCATGATAGTATGCTATTTGGTTTCACTTTATCTTAACATGTTGACTTGTATTGGCTTACTGTTTTTCTCTCACATGTTGATAAAGCCCTTAGGATCTGTACTCGACTACTGGGACTAAGATGAGATCATACTAGTGGGGCCACGGTAGTCGATGAGTACATCCTATAACTGTTCCTAGTCGAGGGTATATCGAGACAGGGCATCGATACACCAGAGTAGACTAGCGTATACGCATCTTGACCCATATGATGGGCGATGGATGATCCCATATCCATCGGTGTTTGACATCAGAGATGGTGTACGGGTGCTCAGTAGAGACTGGGTTCACTGGACGGACTCGCCGAGAACTCCCAGATGGTGATATACCACACGTCAGATGGCAGTTCTCCGGTGACACTGGTGCAGGGTAGTCTGTAGACCCGAGATCGTCATAGAGTCTTGTGTGATTCCCACTGTGCTTTGATTTCCACCTTACCACGTCCAAGAGGGCGTGCAAAACGGTGGCTTTTGGGTACAGTCCCGAATCACATGGAGGCAATGAGCGATAGGAGGGGATTCGTCTCTCCCGGTATAGGGAGTTGATGTTGTGCTGTGTTCGATTGGCTATAACTGGAAGTCCCTGGCCAGGGCTGATATAGAGATTTACTGGTAAGTGTTACTAGTAGTTTCTCGACTCGTTATGAGCCACACATCGACACGACTTATCGGTTACTGGGGTCTGACGTATACCATCCCTAGACTTGATATGCGACATATCAGACGAACAGACCGGACTGTGCGGGAGTGTTACTGATTGGATTCACAGGAGAACGCACAGGCTAGCTTGTTGATCTTCTGATCGCTCAATACCTGGGTGGTTGTTAAGTTTAGCTGACCGCTTGCAGCTTGTGGGTGTTTGATATGATCATCACCTGCTACCGGCGTATTGACGATTCTTTAGAGTCCTACACAGAGGTTTCTTGGCTCAGGCGAAACGGAGTAGAGGCACATATGTGATATGTACAGGACCGAGAATAATGCGATATGAGATACCGTATTATATTCTCGCGATATTTAGATATGAACCGGGTCATCGGATCAAGTGTTGATTCGATGAATCGGTACATGATATATTAGTCGGTAATATTCGATATAGCCGGATCGTCGGATCAAGTGTTGATTCGATGATTTAATGTATAATAATATATATGATATATTATTACATTATCTAATATTGGCTTGCTTTATTATTTCATTTTCTCACTGGATGATACATTGATATATATGCGATATATGTTAATTATATTATTTTCTTTTGTTGCAAATATATAATATATATGTGATATATATTATTGTGACATGATATGATTTATTGTTAAACATGTTTAAGGATGATTAAATGAGGTTAGGGTTTGATTAGGGTTAGTTGCTTCATGCACCTTCTAGAAGCATTTTCTTTTATCATGGTTAAGATATTTTTTGATGACACATTGCTAACCAAACCAAACCCTAACTCTAGTTGTTTCTCTACACATTATTAGCCACTCATCCTTGACCATGGTTGATATATCAATCATATAGCTTTGTTTTCTATTCATCACAAAAGGATTATTATGATCATTATCATTTTCCATTATCATCTTCTTCTCTCTTGAAAAGCTAACTAGAAATTCTTTATGTGATGAATAAATATGAGAAAATGATTTAAAAAGAAAGCATAAATACTACTCTCTCATCCTCATCTCATCTAGCCTATGAGATTAGTGTGTTCATCTCTTTAGAGTGAGAAAGCTTGAGTCTTTGCAACTTCGACGTAGATCATCAGAGATTTGGAACACTTCAAGCTAGCATGGATCGTTCGAGTCGTGGAGCCTCTCATGAGTCCGGGAGATCGTGGATCGCGGCAAAGGGACTTCTACTCGGAGCTTGTGAAGCGAAGGAGCGGACTACAAAGGTTGTAATCCCTCACACTTAGATAAAAGTTATCATCTTGCATGTTTAACCCTAATAATCTAGCAAAAATCCCGGCTTTGGGTTGTTCGGCACGTCTAAATTTTTATCCGGGCATGTTTGATGCCTTATGAACCTTCACAAGAGTGCCTAGGAACCCTACACTTGGAAATGGTTGAAGACCCGAAGGACTTGGTTCTTTCGGTATAACTATTCCTATCTCTTTTGTTAGCTTGCTAGTTTTAGGGTTAATGGTAGATCTTGGGCGTTGGGTAATGGTAGCGCCGGTTTAGAAAAATTTTGTTTCACATTTGGCTACGGTTTGATGGCCGGGGTGCTGCCGTAACCCAACAGTCTCGATACTCCTACGACTAGGGACACTTTTAATGTGCCTATCGACTACCCAGCTCCCACAAGTATGATTGTCATCACAACGCTGGTAGTCAAGCAAAGATCTTATGGGCTTTATCAAAATGTATACAAGATATGAAATTCAAGGTAAAACACACCACATGTTAAGATAATGACAAACCAAACAGCATACTATCATATCGGGCAAGATTGTCATTTCCATAAATATCCCTAGCATCCTGTACAATGAAGGCCTCTAGGGCATACATATCCAACAATCTCCCACTTGCACTAAGGCCTATAATTGGCGCAATAAGTACCTATTGTCTGTACTAGACCCAGTTGCTGGCGTACTGCATACCCAACATCTCGAACTGTCACGCCCTGCTTCCTAAAATACGGAATACGAGGTATGACTAGGCCAGCCATGCTCCTACGGTCAAGGGATTATCCCGCCGCAGTCACACTTCGGCTTCTAGCACTACATGGTAATCAGTAAATAAAGCACGGTATTAAAGGAATCACATCACTAATTTATTACATTAAAGTTCCAGTGTTCACAAAATTACAGATAATAAGAACAATAACTAACCAAGTTAAATCTCACGATCACTCTATGGAAAGCAGTAAAGATAGGGAGTACACCAGACTATATCTCTGTAAACTCGAAGGGTAGATCCGTCTCCTGTGCTGGTCCTCCCGCAGAATCTGAGCATGCATACTCAGGTCGTCAGAGCGACACAATAACAATATTATTATAATAAGGTGAAACAGGTAATACTGGAGTATGAACAATGTAAGTAATCACCATGTCACTATATGATGCAGAATATGTTGTGTGTCCCTATCGGTCTCTAGGTCATGTTTGAAATCATATAGTGGAAGGAGGATCATGTTTAACAGGAGTCTCGTACATACCCGAGACCACGGCCCACATGCCCGGGACATAACCCTGTCAGCCGGATCGCTAGATCCTATCCTACACGTATCAGTATCACGGTTCGAATGATCATCCTCTAAACACGGTCTCGCTAAATACGATACTCTTTCCACTTTGATTTCCCCTTTTTCCCCAGGTTTACACTATTTATGATCTTGATCTAGTTGTGTACAAGTATACCAATGGCACGGTTTTATCACTGTTCACTGTATCAATCACCGTCATGAATATTCACTTTCCATTGGTGTACCTGTCACTCCTAAACCAACATCTATCACGCACGATAATGCAATGTCCACACGCACTAACACTGAATATATGGCAAGGGTATGATATATGTAATGAATGCTACCAATAAACTATGTATGTTATGAACCAACATGCATGTCTTTGACTAAAATAAATTGCATAAATTAATATATTAAGAATTCAGCAAAATGATACCAGTAGGATAAATAGAACACTTAGTCAGCAATTCATCAAAATTTGTTTCAGTTCAATCGGGATTCCGGTTTTCAAGATATAGCTGTTTCATTTTAAGTGCTCGCGGCTGGAAATTCAGTTTCAGAACTGAACGTCCGTTTCGCGACACGAATTACACCCAGTTGGGCTCAGAATTTAGCGATGTCACAGTTAAATGAAATTTAGGGTTTTCGATAAAGTATTCAACGCGATAGACGGATCCTCAATCACATCTATACGTTGAAAGTTATACACAGTTTAACCTCAGGGTGTCATTTCAGAATCTGTTCTGGACAGTTATACGTTCTGCCCTTTTAAATACAGTTTAAAATAGTAAATGGCGATGAAACGAAATGGAACCACCTGTTTTATTTAGATAACAGAATTATCTTTAATCTTCTGTAGAGTTCCGTAACATACGACTTCAGGAAACACAGTGATACAGGTCTTGGGACAGAACACAATAATCAGAAACGCTCTGGACTGCAGTCCAGGGTCGCATTCCGATCCAAATATCATCACGGTTTCAAAACAGAAATCATTGAAATTCTACATAGGGTTAAAGTTCGTCGAGTCGGCTTCGATTTAAGCCCTCGAACGCAGCATTCAAGTTTGAGTATAATTTATGGTGATTTTATTCGTTTTCAGGTACGAGAAAATTCTAGTTTTAACGGCATATTTGGGGGTATCAATTTTTGTCACTAACAATCGCATTTTCCAGCGAGATTCACACACGATATTCATCATTATAAGGGCCAACAGAAAGTATCAGTTTCCGTCAAATTGAACAATTATTTCCATTGGGATCTAGCATCGAACACTTAGGTCATTATATATATCGGTAATCGTAAATTTAATAACTAGGTGATTTAGGTTTGTAACACAACTAAATTAGCATGAAGCAAGTAAATACTTGCCTGGAAAACGCCTCGGGGTCGTACGGCAGCAACGATGTCGCGAACGCGCGTTGTACGCCGCGGAACAAGTTCGCGCGAGCTTGGCTCGAGACACGGGTTTGACGTCGGAGTTTACCGGAGTCGTCCTGTGCGCGCTGGAAGCTTAGGGGGTTCTCTGTGGTTTGCCTGAGAAGTGTTGGGGTTGCCGACGGTCGACGGCGTCGCTCCGGCGATGGGCCGCAGTGCAATTCACAGTGAGGGAAAAATGTTTGCAAATGGGTTTTGGAAAGAGAGGGGGAGCAGTGGGGTCGGGTTTGGAGTGGTGAGGATGGTGCTGAGGATGTAGAGGATCGCGGGGTGGTTCAGGTCAGAGGGGCTCGCCGGCGTTGAGTGCCAGGGGTGGCCGTGGTTGGGTGCAAATTGGGTTTGGGTGTGCAGGGAATATTTGGCTGGGGCTCGGGTTGATGAAGGGTGAAGTCATGGAGGGAGAAGGTTGGTGGAGGAGTGATCGAGGGTTGCCGAGGGGTGGTCGTCGGAGTCGAGGGGAGTTAAGAGGTGTAGTGGTTACTCGAGTTTGGGGGGGCTCGGTGAATGTAGAGAGAGATGAGGAGTGAGTTGGAGACGAGGGGTTGAGGAAGGGAACGAGGTTGAAATCGTGGGCGTAACGGCGCGTCAACGGAGGCGTGGGTGTGGGCGTGAAACGCGGCGGAGATATGGGATCGCACGCGTGAACAGTGCACATTACCGTTGGGGATTTAAAGGAGGAGATGAACAGTGGCGTAGCGGGTCGGGTCGGGTACGAGGAGGCGGGCTGGAGGGAGTGGGCCGGGCTGGGTTTTTAAAAGAATTCCTTTATTTTAAATCTTGTGGGCTGAGGATGAACCGGGCCGGGGTTTCAATTAAATTCCCAAAAATAATTTGATGGGCTGAGGGAATTCAAAGGGGACGGGCCGGGGATTTATAAGGGATTTATAAAAATAATGTGTGGGCTGAGGGACTTTGATAAAGGGTTTGGGGGAATTTATTGGTTAAAAGAAAATTTGGGTTAAATTAAATTGGTTTTATTTGCTTTAGTTTTAAATCTTGGGTTTTAACTTTTAGGATTTGGAAAAATATAAATATTGGGCTTAAACAACCAATTCAGAATATGAAGGAAAAGAAAGGAAACCACTGGAAATCAGAGAATAGGAAACTTTTATTAGAATGGAAACATGGATTTACACGAACAGTCTCTCGAACTGGACTTGAGGGATGGCCTTGGTGAATGGATCTACTGTGTTGTCTTTTGTGTCCACTCTCCGCACCTCGATCTCCTGGCGATCCACGATCTCCCTGATCTGGTGATACCGCCTTAAGATATGTCTGGATTTCTGATGGGACCGTGGTTCCTTTGCCAAATCCATGGCTCCGTTGTTATCGCAATACAAAGGTATTGGATTAGCAATGGATGGAACCACCTGAAGTTCAGAAACGAACTTCCTGATCCGGACTGCCTTTTTTGCGGCATCGCTCGCAGCGATATACTCCGCCTCCATCATCGAGTCTGCTACAGTATCCTGTTTGGAACTCTTCCAACAGACCGCCCCTCCGTTGAGGCTAAACACATAACCCGAGACAGATTTAGAGTCATCCTTGTCACTTTGGAAGCCAGAGTCGGTAAAACCCTCGATCTGGAGGTCCCCATTACCGTACACCAAGAACATCTTTTTAGTCCTTCTGAGGTACTTAAGAATGTTCCTTACTGCTATCCATTTTTCTCACCTGGGTTAGACTGATACCTGCTTACCACGCTAAGTGCGTAAGCTACATCTGGTCTGATACATAATATCGCATACATTATCGACCCTACAGCCGAAGCGTAGGGTACTATGCTCATGCGAGCCCTCTTCTCATCAGTCTTAGGAGACATGTCTTTGGAGAGGGTGATTCCGTGACAAGCGGGCAAATTGCCGCGCTTAGAATCTTCCATACTAAACCACTTTAGTACGGTGTCAATGTACCTCGACTGTGAAAGTTCCCAACATTCTTTTAGATCTGTCACGATAGATCTTAATCCCCAGATGTACGAGATATCACCCAGGTCTTTCATAGAGAACTTTTGTGACAAGAACAGTTTAGCCGATAGTAGCATAGGAAGTCATTTCCTATTAGGAGAATGTTATCAACGTATAAAACGAGGAATACCACAGTTCTCCCTACAATCTTCTTATAAATACAAGATTCATCTATATTTTTGATAAAGTCAAATTCTCTGACCGTCCCATCAAAGCAGATGTTCCAACTCCGCGATACCTAATTTAATCCATAAATGAATTTAAGCAACTTGCACACTTTTCCACTGCTCCCACTGTCTATGAAGCCCTCTGGTTGATCCATGAAAACACACTCTTCTAAACTTCCATTTAGAAATGCGGTTTTAACATCCATTTGCCAGATCTCATAGTCATGGAAGGCAGCAATGGCAAGTAGGATCTGAATGGATTTAAGAATAGCCACTGGTGAAAAAGTTTCATCTTAGTCCAATCCTGGTCTTTGACGAAAACCTTTACCAACAAGTCTATTTTTGTAGGTTTCTATCTGACCATCTACACCAATCTTCTTTTTGAAGATCCATTTGCATCCTACGGGTTTTACCCCAGTAGAAGCAAAATCCAAAGTCCAAACTTTGTTTATGTACATGGATTCCAACTCGGATCGCATAGCATCCAGCCACTTCACCGAGTCTTTACTCGTGATGGCTTGCTGAAAACTAGTCGGCTCATCATCATCGATGATGCAATCATCTTGATCCCCGTCTACGAGAAAACCGTAATATCTCTCGGGCGGATGAGACTACCTACTAGATCTGTGGAGTGGCATGGGTACGTCCTGTTCCTTGAAGTCTCAAGTTCTACTAAGTTTCCAATAATAGTTTGTGGTTCTGGAATTTCTTCCAGCTCTATCGCGCTCCCACTTATCTCTTTTTCGAGAAATTGAGTTTCTATGAAGCGGGCATGATGAGAAACAAAGACCTTTTGTTCCTCAGCATGATAAAAATAATACCCCATAGAATTCCTAAGGTATCCCACAAACTTACACAATACTGGACGTGCCTCGAGTTTGTCCGGATGAACCTTTTTGACAAAGGCAGGACATCCCCATATCTTCAAATACTTAAGACAGGGTTTCTTCCCACTCCACATTTCATATGGAGTGGTAAGCACAGACTTAGTTGGAACTTTGTTCAATAGGTATGCAGCAGATTTCAGTGCATTACCCCAGAAAGAGGGCGGCAACTTAGCATTACTCATCATGGAACGCACCATATCAAGTAAGGTGCGATTCCGTTTTTCTGATACACCGTTGTGTTGTGGTGTATATAGAGGAGTAAGCTAAGAGAGAATTCCATTCTCTTTTAGGTATTCCAGGAATTCGGCACTTAAGTATTCACCGCCCTTATCGGATCGGAGCATCTTGATACTTTTGTCGATTTGCTTTTCCGCTTCATTCTTATACTCTTGGAATTTCTCAAAAGCCTCGGATTTATGTTTCATTAAGAATACATGTCCATACCTTGAGAAATCATCTGTGAAAGTAATGAAGTGGGAATAGCCACTTCTTGCATGCGTAGACATTGGCCCATACACGTCGCTATGTATGAGTCCCAGGAGCTCAGTGGCTCTTTCTCCGTGTCCAGTGAACAGAGTTTTTGTCATCTTTCCTATGATACATGATTGACAACTTGGATATGATTGATACTCAAACGGATCTAAGTATCCTTCTTTATGTAACTTAGTCAATCGTGTTTCATTTATATAACCAAGTCTACAATGCCATAAGAAAGCTTGGTTTGATTCTGGAGCTTTTCTTTTTAGTGTGTTTTTGACGTTGAAAACTTGATGTTGATTGAGAATGTATATTCCGTTACTAAGTGTACCCGACCCAACCATTTCATGATTCAGGTGAATGTTGATAACATGCTTACAAGTGCAAAATTATATCCTTCATTTGATAATAAAGATGCTGTTATAATATTACACACCATACTAGGTACACCAAAGCAGTTATGCAATAACAAAATATGTCCACTCGCCAATCCCAGGTGATATTCTCCTACTGCAACAGCATCCACACTGGCTTCGTTGCCAACCCTGAGGGTCATATCACCTTTCCTCAAAACCCTACGGCTTCTCAGCGCCTGCAATGATTTACAGATGTGAGATCCTGATCCGGTATCCAATACCCAGGAAGTAGAGTTAATAGAGAAACAGTTTTCAATCACGAACACACCTGAAGCCAAAGCCACAACTTGCTTCGTGTCCTGATTCTTGGCCTTTAAGGCTTTGTAGTCCTTCTTCCAATGTCCCTTCTTCCGACAATAGAAGCACTCTTCCTTTGTGGCTACCCCTCCAATCTTTTCCTTTCCCTTTCCCTGCACCTTCTGCACTCCTCCCTCGGATTGGTAGGGGCCTTCTTCTTCCTCTTGGCCTTAGCCTTGGATCTAGCAGAAGAAGATCCTCCAAGAAACAGAGCGGGTGTTTCCTTGATTTTCTTCAAGGTGCCCTCAGCTATCCTCAACATGTTAAGGAGCTCCGGAAGTGTAACTTCCATACTTCTCATATTGAAATTCAATATGAACTGGGCATAGGTGGAGGGAAGGGACTGTAGAATCAAGTCGATATACAACTCGTTCTCCAACGTAGTTCCAAGGTCCACGAGCTCTTCTATGAGAGAAATCATCTTTAGGATGTGGTCCCCAACAGATATTCCGATAGCCAACCTCGCTTGAAATAGTTTCTTCGAGGTCTCGTATCTTACGATACGAGATTGCTCTCCATATAAGTCTTTAGTATGGAGGAAGATGGAAGCAAGGTCCATTTTCTCATGCCGCCTCTGATGTTCATTGTCCATGGAGGCCAGCACGAGGCACTTGGTTTTCGCACAATCAAGATCCCAGGTCTTACGGACCTCAATCTCCGCGACCGAGGATTCTGGACCGGGAACAGGGGGAGCTTTCGCCGTAAGGACGTATGCGACCTTATCATATGTAAGGGCCATTTGGACATTCATCAGCCATTCTTTATAGTTTGGCCTAGCAAGTTTATTTTTATCTAATATAAGCTTAAGCCCCTTCATGGTCGCTGCAATTAGGAGAGAGAGAAAAGAAACACTCAGTATATGCTCTTGAAAGTTTATATTGGTTATTAGTTTATCTAAACAGGATGGCTTCCACTGTTTTCTCAAATTCTTCTTCAAACCTTAAAAGAAGAATTAGTCAGGATTAATCGCACGTCACAATACTTGCTTAACCTTTCGGCTAGGCTAGTGTAGGTACTTCGAGGGAGGTTTTCCAACGCTTTCGCTAAGTTTTTTAATTATATAACCTCTTTTCCCTGGAGGCGTAGCCCCGCTAACACCGTTCTAGGCACCTACTTGGTTTATAGCATTGATTGTTTAAGTGAAATTGTTTTCCGAAGAGTAGCGGATACTCACAATAGGATGAGGACCCAACTACCATTGTATGATGAATTTGAAGGAAGCCTATCAAAAACACCACACTCCAGAAGGTATGCAACACTAGCAAGTTTCCTTTATGTTTGAAACTCCCGATGTGATTTTTGCCCCAAGTGCTTATAACCTTGACGAAGGTCAAACCATCATAAGTTGCAAGTCAAGTTCAACCCGTCATTATCCAGATTAATCTAGACCCATTCATATAAGCCCTTGACGAAGGCCAAAACAGCTGTATGCATGTCCTAGACTAATGCATCTATCTATGCTACAGATAAACACCCACTAGCTACCAAACACTATGCCTTGGCGAAGGTCAAAACACATAGCATGAATACTAATAGATACCTATCTGAAATGACGGAGGGCTACGACTGGTTTTTGGAGAAAACCGTTAACGTAATGAAATTGATATAGTCGAAGGAACCAGATAGCTTTTGAAAAGGAGTGGTTTAAGCTCCGCTTTTTAAAAAAATGCTTTTTGAAGAAAACCGAGTTGTTTTGTAATTGTTCCAACGACATCAGATTTTAGGTTTATTTCCTTGCATTAATTAGAATTAATGCGGTCCCATCAATTAACCTTATCATTGTAGGAAAAGAAACGAAAATAGAACGTACACTTATGCTACGCATTTGCCACGGGCCCCCGTCATACACCGTTAGGTTACTTAACTACGGGCAGAGCGGGGCCTGGACTAGCGCGGATGCAAAACATAAGCAACGTTTATTATATATAATATATATATTCATTCGTCTCACTCAATAATAAGCATTCCAGATCACAGAATCACAGATGAATATATTGGATATACTACGATTTTCGTGTTTCGTTTAAGCCTGTAACGAAACACGGATTCCACGGTCGTGATGAATAGACAAAACCCCACCCTAGACCCCCTATGGGTGCGGCAAACTACCCGCCAAATTCCCGAAGTGAAGCAACCTCTCTTAATAAAATGAGCAGGACACTCGGCACTTCGAGAACCGGGTAGTTTGTGCACCCTACCTTGGGTCTATCCTAGGAGCAAAAAACGGTAAAAGAAATAATACAACGGTGGCTACAACCTCAACCCGGATGTGCCCCGCAAAAATAATATTACATCGATTTACAAATTTTACATGAATGAAAGAAAAGAAAAACACTCTTCTCGCATCCTCCCGGCTATTCATTCACGACGATCCAACAATCCATATACACAAGCCAACACACATCACAGATCACAGATATGTGCAACCCCCACTGATCGGCGTATAGCGATTAGTAGATGGTTAACAACACATATATACAAACACAGAAAACCCGATTAGCTAAATAACTTAGAATTTCGATCGAATAACAAATGCGTGTCTACTCCATGAACATCCAGTACACAAAC
Organism: Agapanthus africanus; assembly: GCA_030015575.1. Taxonomy (NCBI): domain Eukaryota; kingdom Viridiplantae; phylum Streptophyta; class Magnoliopsida; order Asparagales; family Amaryllidaceae; genus Agapanthus; species Agapanthus africanus. The sequence continues at coordinate 345,188,823 of JASDDO010000012.1, read as the reverse complement.
AATTCTGGGTAGAAACAAAATATTCCAGAAATCATATTTCATAACATAAGACCCACAGAAGAAAGACGAGTCAACTCGTCCTCGACTCGGCCGTGGAACCGCGGTGAAACGCACTGTTTCGCCACGCTTCCGCGGCGGTCTTGGCGAGTTACGATCTCGTTTTTCTTGAGTGTTCTTACAAAAACCTGCTTATAATTTTAAGACCTCTGAAAATATTTTTTGAACGGTTTAAAAATTTGACAGCAGGCATGGTCCAGAAATTGATTTCGGGGAAAAATTCTTTCGATCGAAGTTCTAACTATTTGCTAACAAGCTAGTTTAGGTTTAAGTGGCTCTGATACCAGTGTAAATCTATGTTGCACATCCCGCGAGTTGGCGGGGAGGCGGAATACATCAAAAACGATTCTTTTCTTTGTCAAAAGATCAAGTTTGCTTTACAACATAGACTTTATCAACTTAGGATCTTGATTAAACCTTAACTTGCTAAGATATCCTACAAGAAGGTTCTAACTACTCGATTAGAGCGTTATACCTTCGGGTCAAGTCCTTCGGATCTTCTCTTGGTTCTTGGCTCCTTGGATCAAGCTTCAACCTTCTTCTCCTTTCTTTAGCTCTTAGGTAGCTAGAATCGAACTCGGTTGCCGGTCTCCTTTATCTCGAAGAAGATTCACCCGAGGGCCTATGGTCAAACTTCAACCTCAAGTGAGGTAACTTGGTGGCCTAATTTGCTAAAAGAGACTACTAAGTCGATGTAGAGAATGATCAATGGACTAATATGTCTCAAGAGCTCTATGAATCACAACACTTGTGAAGGGTTAGAGCTTAAGGGAGGAGGAGAGGAAAATAGGAGAGAGACCGAGGAAGTGAAAAATGAGCTAAGGATAATGGATAATGGTTGAGAGAATGGCTAAGTCTCTACACAATAATTCAAGCATGGATTATTCAACTCACAAAATAATCACCCATACTTGAATAGTAACCACAAATGAAATAAACAAATACCAAGCCATGCTTTCAACCATTCCTCAAGTGTCTCCCCAAATTCCACCTCATTAATCCTTTTCTAAAAAAAATCAAGTAATGAGGTGTCTCCTTCTTGTGAAATTACAAGAATGCCCACACCGTATATACATACCCGTATTCGTACTCTGGAAAATACGAATACAATGAGACAGGAATAATCCAATAATATAATACTAGGATCCGGCTTAAACCAAAGCCCACTAGTATTATCCGACCGAACATCATCCGTGTAGCCAGTACACGTATGTGATCGAAACCCTGCCGTAAGACCATACAGACTCTATATCATCTCGCCTGAACCAGGGAAAGCCTCTGTGTGGGACTCTAAACACTCTACAGTACGCTGGCAGTGGGTTTAACCACAAGTCCGTCAGCGGCACTAGCTGTACGTAACGACAACCCAAGTACATATCGAAAAGAAGGCCGACGAGCGAACTCATCTGAACCGCTATTGAGCCTGTCCGTGACAATCTCCATGCAGTCCGGTCTGTTCATCTGAGAGTATCGCATGTAAGGTCTAGGAGGGAGGAAAACGTCAGACCCTTAATATCCAGATAAGTCGTGTCGGTGTGGCTCAAGACCATCCGAGAATCTACTGGTCCTACCACCAGTAATTCTCAATCCGTCCTGGCCAGAGACTTATGGTGTTGACCAACCGATCTCTGCTCAACATCGACTCCCTATACCCGGAGAGACGAATCCCTAACAGTCGCTCACTGCCTCCATGTGGCTCGGGACTGTACCTAACTAAAACCTGTTTGCACGACTCCTTTAAGCCGTGGTAGGGTAGTAATCAAAGCATAGTGGGAACTCACATGAGACAAATGACGACCTCGGGTCGAAAAACTATCTGCACTCATGTCACCAGAGAACTGCTATCTGACGTTAGGTATAATACCATCTAGTCAGTTCTCGATGAGTCATGTCCGGTGTACTCACACGCAGTGAGCATCTGTATAAAATCTTAGGTGCACCTCACCAATGGCCGCGGGACCAATCCATCGCCCCTTGTCTGGGTGTAGATATGTATACACTAGTCTACTCTGGAGTATCAATGCCCAGTCTCGATACTCCTGCGACTAGGGACACTTTTAAGGATGTGCCTATCGACTACCCAGCTCCCACAAGTATGATTGCCATCACAACACTGGTAGTCAGGCAAAGATCCTATGGGCATTATCAACATGTATACAAAATATGAAATACAAAGTAAAACACATCACATGTTAAGATAAAGACAAACCAAATAGCATACTATCATATCGAGCAAGATTGTCATTTCCATATATATCCCTAGCATCCTGTACAATGAAGGCTTCTAGGGCATACATATCCAACAATTCTAGGAGGTCCGTGTTTTAGATTAAACCAGTAACGAAAAACACGGATTCCACGGTCGTGATGAATAGCCAAGCTCACATCCCTAAACCCCTACGAGAGCGGCAAGCAACCCAGCCAATTCTAGAGTTAGGCGACCAGTCTTGACTCCTCGAGATGGCCTCCCACTGGAATTTAGAACCCGGTTACTTCTGTTCTCTGCCTTGGGTCTATCCTAATACGGAAAAGTATATAATATACATCAAATGGAGACAACAACCTCAACCCGGAAGTGTCCCAATAAAAGAATATTACATACAATTATTTACATGAATGAAAATTGAAAAACTCTCATCTCACATAAAACCCCCGACTATTCAATCACAACGGTCCAATATAACATATCGATAGCAACACAATAACATCACATGTCATCAATGTATGTAAATATGCGTATCCCTAATATCGTTGTTGTATAGCAACGTGATCGGGGATACTACCACATATTACACTTACGGTCGTAGAAAAGAAATGAAAACTACAATAATTAGAATCCGCATCTATTGACATCATAAACTCGGATTATCTCATATTCCAAATTTCATGCCTAATGTTATAAACCTTATATTTAAGTCTCGAATTGAAACCCTTTCCAAAGATTAAGCCGGGCAATTCAACAAGATTCCCGATTGATGATTCGGAGGCTCGTCGGGAACTTTAGTGGATGGCCGCACCCCCGAGACCGTCAACGAAGTGGACTTGGGCGGAACATCGTGGCCGTGAGCACCCGAGTGGAAGCTCTTAGCCATGAGGTTCTCTTATAGTCACTTGGTCGGGGCAAATGGGTGTGGCTCTCTACTTGGATTCTATGAGCATCAAGTATGCAATTTGGCGTGGCTCTTTACTAGGGTTCTATGAGCATCAAGTATGTCTTTGCACCTCTACTAGGGTTCTATGAGCATTAAACATGCAATTTTAAAAAATCTAGAGGGCTAAGTATACTAAACAATCAAACTAGAGAATTAGGGAGATGAACAAACAAGTTTCTCAGCTAAGTGAAGAGAGTCTATAAGCTTTGTAGTCTAGTCCTTCACTTCAAAAGCTCCAAGTAGTAGTCCTAGAACTCTTCTTTGACTCCACTTGAAGGTTGGAACTAGCATGCTCGAAGTCTTCGTCATCGAAGATGATCCATCTTGAAGCTTCTCACACTCAAGCTCACACTTCACTAATTAAGGTATTAGTGAAGATAACAACCTATACTAATTGGCTAGAGTAGTGTAGGTTGATTAAGTAGGAATTTTGCTCACTAAAAATATTTCTTTCTTTTTCTTTTTCTCAACCCTAGAAAAAACTAGTGAGGAGATGAAGAAGATGAAGATGAACTTGGAAGTGAGAGAGTGAACCATGAGGAAAAGATGAGATGAAGATTGATTAAGTGCATATGAATAATACAAGAATGGATGATTAGTCATGGCTTCTCAATTCTTCTCCAAGCACCCAAAGCTATGACCCATTCTTCTTTTCTTTGTTTATTCATACACATTTATCATTATCTTCTCATCTTTACTTCAAGTGTGATTCTCACACATCCATATTCCATGTATCATCAACCATGATACAAATTGCATATATGTATGTAACATTTTGGAAAATTATAAATATTAATTTATAATTTTAAATATGAATATAATGAGTTTACAAAAATAATATCACATATGAATTTTGATATCGGATTGATATCCGCAAAAATATAATTATTTTGGGGAGAAGTGAAGAAAATGTGTGATATCATAAAAATAATATTTAAATTGTTTTAATATGACATGAGATTTTATTATAATGTTGTGGTATTTAAGTGTGATGATAAGTGTTTTATTACTTTTAAAAACATGAATTTTGATTTAGTGTAACATGATGGTAATTTTTTAAAAAGGTTTGTTTTTAGTTTGCTTGAGGGTTGGGTAAATGTTAGGGTTCAATTAAACCTTCACAACCTCCACACCACACACACCCTCACCTTCCTCCACATCATGCTTCAACCCTTACACCACCACCTTACAGCCCTCCACCTCATTTCTTTCTCTACACATATTCATTCTTTCTTTTTCAAACTGAACAAACACTTCCTTCAAGCTCCAACACTAAAGTTTCAAGTGCTCATCAAACCAAAAGAAGAAAACCATGAATCCCTTCATCAAATTTGTGCATACCATCAAGCTTGAGCCACTATAACTTCAAGAAAGCTCAAGCAACCAATTCAGGAGCTGGAATTCCTTATGCATCATCTCTATAGATACATCTCCTTTCTTCTTACAAGTTACATTCTGTTATATATCTGTTTTTAGAGTGCAAATATCAGAAAATGGAATTTTTGTGATATTTGTGTAGGTAAACTTGAATCTGGAACTATTAGGTTACTCTATTAGAAAAACTAGCAATACTAGGATATGGTGAGACAAATTGGAGATAACCTCTAAAGCCCAAGCCCTTAATTCCCTAGTCCAACCGTCTATTCTTCCCAAATTCCCGTCGCCGCCTGTCTTCCTGTGAGCAATTATTTTGGGTTTTGGTCAGTATCTTTAATTGGTGATAATATAAGCTACTGTATTGTTTGATTTGTCCTAGATTTCATATAGAGAAATTTAGGAGTGTTCTAGTATTGTTTTATCAATGTTTTCAACATATATGATACGGTTTTTCGTATTTCTATACCTCGACAGAAATATTGACGTTCGTACGTTAATGTCAGGGGTATTTGTTCGTATTTGGAGTAATTGAGCTATAGATTCTAACCTATGTGCGCTTATCTCGTTGAATTTCTTTTTGATATGATTTTTACACCGATATGTGTAACTACGATTGTAGGTACGATCGCGAAGATTTCCAAGACGGCAAGGACGAACAAAGCAAGCGTGGATTTCGACTAACTTGATAAGTTGGTGAGTAGATTTATATCTACAAGGGAAGTCAGGTGGATGGCGTATAGCACCCCCGCAACCATTTAACTAGGATAGTTATGCTATCTAGCTAGATTTTTATGATATGTTAGATAAATTAGCTAATTGTATTGATGTTATTTCACATCTAGTAGGTTATACATGTGATTATATTTGATATATGGTGACATACGTACGTGACGATAGATCCGTACAATATGGATATGATATTGGAGAGACATTGTACAAGGGATCATGCCGTACTTATGATATTGTGGATAGTGTGCCGAATACGGCCAAGTGTCATTTGGACTCGTGGAGTCATGAATTATCCCGATTTGGGACGTTACAATTGATTGAGCTATGCTCTTTTAAAATCTGGCGATTCGTTTTCCCTTTTAAATGATAAATGACAAGGATGCGATGCTATTTTCCAAAACGAATATCTATTTTAACTTAATGCAGCTTCCATATTTCAAAATAACGTTTCGTTCCATTTTCAAGGATAATGGTATAGCTCATAGCAATTAGTTATGTTAATAATTGCGCGATACACTTGGATTTCCTTTATATGCTCACAATACGCTTATCGATTATATATGTTCTCTGTTATACGAATACACTGATAGAACACTGCACAACTATCAATGAGTACTATGTTGCACGAGAACAGACGCATATGTTACACTACACCTTATTGGTACAGCCATGACACTGTAGGACCGCTATACCACGCGATAGGTATGTAAATGCAGATACGAGGCGTTATGAATTCCCTATATCTGGGAAATAGGTTTGTAATTATATTCTACGGATATGGGTAGAATTACTTTCCGCTTTAAACACTTATAGAACACTTGCACAAAAACTAATGATTGCCATGCTGCACGAGCACAAATACGTATGCTATACTACACATCATTAGTATTGCCATGACACAGTAGAACTGTTGCAATTATCTGCATGACTGATGATATTTACGTACGATGTCTTTATTACCTGCTGAGTAATTGCGAATACCAGTACCATGGGTATTCGTATTTGATTGTTATGATGTTTTTACCTTCTATATATGTATCAGTGGTATGGGACGTTGATACATATACGTGTTGATTGATTATATAATCAAAAAGATATATACAAATTATTATTCTTCTTTACTTGATATTTCTGGATACGATGAGTTGGCGTCCACCATGAGCTTGATATTTTCTTATTTGGTTTTATTCCGAACCGAATGGGGGAGCTATACGGTTATGTACGTATTACATATCTGGACTGAGTGGGGGAGTATAAAGTCGGATACATGGTGGACCCGGTCGAGAGAGAGGGGAAGGAAAGCCGCGATTGAGGCAGGGAGCCTAGTGAGGACATTCGATAATGGAGATAGATGTGAGCATGGCGGATATCCAGGGGATACTGACCGGGGTTAAGGATATCGTGGGGTGACGGATCTGATGAGACGGTGTCGACGATATCTGGATTTGCGTGTCGGTGATGGAACGAGAGACTTGATGAGTTTTGCGTGTCGGTGATGGACATGAGAGATATGATGATTTAGGGTGTCGATGTTGGACACCCATATATTGATATTTTGCGATTATTCGAGATATCCGTTATAGTTATTGCGATATAGTAGCCGATCAGGACTGATCCGGGAGGGACAGTACCTGAATATCATTTTACCTTTTGATATATATGTATAAGGGTTTATAAACGAGCTATAGTCTTATTATTTTGACATGTCTAGAATGACACATAAATCTTTAAAACTGTAAACTTCTTAAAGCTCTTTACTAAACAGCAAGACGTTTATCTTAAATAAAATACATAAAATACTTCATACCATTACGTCTGCTTTTATGCCGTAACATGCGTATCCCGCGGCTATTTTAAAAAGGAGGTTTTACATACATATTTCGGCTACCTTATAGATTTATACCTGGATATCGGTTATACACATATAAGATGATATACTTGTGTTACGTGATGGATAGTATTGTTTTTATTATACTTATGCAGTATTTATATATTAGTACAGGATATGATAGTACTATACTTTATGACCCAGGTATATCGTTGTGAATTTCGATTTCTACCTTGTGATATACTTTTATTCACTGAGTTGGCAACTCACCCCATTTTGCCCCAGTTTCTTGCAGGATATACCGCTCGGATAATCAACAGCTTGCGGCACACCATTCTTTTCGGTGATTGCTTTGGTAGGTGGGCTACCGTTGTATCATACACAGAACTTGTATATTGTGCACTTAGAAACGAGACTTAGAGTTTTTGTGTTTTTAGGCGTCACACTCGTTAGAGTCGACTCTTTTATACTTGTTGTTTGTGTTTCGCTTTTCTTTCCTTCGCCTTTGGACGTCGTATATTATCTGCATGGTTGCTCCGCCGTTTGGGCGTGGATTCTAGCTCCCGTTGGAATGCTTTATATATTATTGTGCTTGAATCTGGTTTTATTCAAAATTTACAAAGGAGGTGCTGCTGATTTTCAAAATGCCATAGATGCTTTTCAAACACACTTATTTAGACTTTAAAGGATTATTTTAAACTGATTCTATCTAATGGCTATTTTTAAACTTCACCTCCAATATTTTCGTAAAAGTTTTAGATCCGGATTTTTGGCTGACTTGGATCGCGTCGACGTCTTTAGATGTCACATGATTTAAGTGTCGGTCATGTGCCACTTCCGGGTTGTGGCAATATATATCATATATATAAATATATATAAAGAAAAGAAAATCTTAAGTGAGCTTAATATTAGTTAATATATATATATATATCAAATTATTAAATCAACACTTGATTCAATAATCCGATTATATCATATATAATCCGGCTAATATCAAATATACAAATATATATATCGAATCATTGAATCAACACTTGATTCAATAATCCGGTTTTATCCAAAAACGCTAGATTAGAATACGGTATCATATACTCGTATCAAGCACCCACACGTATCTCCATACGTGCCCTATTTCGTTTTGCTTGAGCTAGGAAACCTCTATGTAGGACTCTAAAGACTCCTCAATATGCCAGCAGCAGGTAATGATAACATCAGATACCCACAAATCGTCAGCGGTACTAGCTGGACGTAACGGCTACCCAGGTATTGAACGAATAGAAGATCAATAAGCAAACTTGTCCAAACACTCGTAGAGCCTATAAGCAACACTTACCGTACAGTCCGGTCTCTTCATCCGATATGTCGCATATCGAGTCTACGGGGTGGAATCGTCAGACCCCAATGACTTGATAAGTCATGTCGATATATGGCCTATAACCTATCGAGAAACTACTGATAACACTTATCAGTAAATCTCATAAGCCTTAGCCAGGAACTTACTGTTATAGCCAATCGAGCATAGCGCAAGATCCATTTCCAATACCGGGAGAGAAGAAACCCTTCCTATCGCTCACTACCTCCATGTGACTCGGGACTGTACCCAAAAACCTGTCACGACCCGAAAGTGGCACGTGACCGGCACTTAAATCACGTGACATCTAAAGACGTCGACACGATCCAAGTAAGCCGAAAATCCGGAATCTAAACCTTTTACGAAAATATTGGAGGTGAAGTTTACAAATAGTCATTAGATGGAATCAGTTTAAAATAATCATTTAAAGTCTAAATAAGTGTGTTTGAAAAGCATCTATAACGTTTTGAAAATCAGCAGCACCTCCTTTGTAAATTTTGAATAAAACCTGATACAAGCACAATATTATATAAAGCATCCGAACGGGAGCTAGCTTCCATGCCTAAACGGCGGAGCAACCATGCAGATAATATAGGACACCCAAAGGCGAAAGAAAGAAAAGAGAAACACAATCAACAAGTATAAAAGAGTCGACTCCAACTAGTGCGACATCCAAAAACACATAAACTCTAAGTCTAGTTTCTAAGTCCACAATATACAAGTTTTGGGTTGATGGAGTTTTAACTAGATAAAAAAAGAATATCAATATACAAGTGTGGGTACGATACAACAGTAGCCCGCCTACCAAAGCAATCACCGAAAAGAAGGGTGTGTCGTAAGCTGCTGATGATCCGAGCGGTAAATCCTGCAAAAAACTGGGGCACAACGGGGGTGAGTTGCCAACTCAATGAATAAATGTATATCACAAGGTATAAATCGAAATGCACAACGATATACCTAGGTCATAAAGTATAGTACTATCATATCCTGTACTAATATATATTTAATGCATAAGTACAATAAACGCAATACTATCCATCACGTAAACCCAAGTATATCCTCTCATATGTGCATAACCGTTATCCAGGTATAAACCTATAAGGTAGCCGAAATATGTATGTAAAACCTCCTTTTTAAAATAGCCGCGGGATACGTATGTCACGGCATAAAAGCAAACGTAATGGTATGAAGTATTATATCTATTTTATTTAAGATAAACGTCTTGCTGTTTAATAAGATCTTTAAGAGGTTTACAGTTTTAAAGATCCATGTATCATTCTAGACATGTCAAAACAATGAGACTATAGCTCGTTTAAACACTTTTATATATATCAACAGGTAAAATGATATTCAGGTACTCCCCCCCCTTCGGATCAGTCCTGGTCGGCTACTATATCGTAATAACTATAACGGGTATCTTGAATAATCGCAAAACACCAATATATGGTGTTCAACATCGACACCCTAAATCATTAAATCTCTCGTGTCCATCACCGACACGCAAAACTCATCAAGTCTTTCGTGTCCATCACCGACACGTAAATCCAGATATTTTCGACACCGTCTAATCAGATCGGTCGCCCCTCGATAACCCTAGCCCCGGTCAATATACCCTTGACATCCGCCGTGCTCATATCTATCTCCGGTATCGAGTGTCCTCGCTAGGCTCCCCGCCTCAAATGCGGCTTTCCTGCCCCTCTATCTCGACCGGGTCCACCATGTATTCGACTGTATACTCCCTCACTCAGTCCGGATATGTAGCACGTCCGTAACCGTATAGCTCCCCCACTCGGTTCGGAATAACATCAAATTAGAAAAACATCAAGCTCATGGTGGACGTCAACTCATCGTATCAAGAAATATCAAGTAAAGAAAAAGAATAATTGCATATATCGCCCTTATGATATATTATATATATACATATATAGCAGCGTCGCATACCACTGATATATATCATCGAAAGTAAAAACATCATAAAAACTCATAAGAATTAAATACGAATACTCGTGGTAATTGTATTCGCAATTAAACAACAGGTAATAAGGGCATCGTACGTTAATATCGTCAGTCATGCAGATAATTGCAACAGTTCTACTGTGTCATGGCAATACTATTGATGTGTAGTGTAGCATACGCATTTGTGCTCGTGCAGCATGGCAATCATTAGTATTTGTGCAAGTGTTCTATAAGTGTTTAAAGCGGAAAGTAATTCTACCCATATCCGTAGCATATAATTACATTCTAATTTCCCGGAGATAGGGAATTCATAACCTATCGTATCGGAATTTACATAAACATCAAGTTGTATGGCGGTCTTACAGTGTCATGGAAGTACCAATGAGGTGTAGTGTAACATATGCGTTTGTGCTTGTGCAACATAGTACTCATTGGTAGTTGTGCTGTGTTCTATCAGTGTGTTCGTATAACAGAGAACGTATAAAATCGATAAGCGTATCATGTAATTATTAACGTAACTAATTGCTATGAGCTATACCATTATCTTTGAAAATGGAACGAAACGTTATTTTGAAATAAGAAAGCTGCATTAAGTTAAAATAGATATTCGTTTTTGGAAAATAGCATCGCATCCTTGTCATTTATCATTTAAAATGGAAAACGAATCGTTGGTTTTATAAAAGAGTATAGCTCACTCAAACGTAACGTCCCAAGTCGGGATAACTCATGACTCCATGAGTCCAAATAAAACTTGGCCCCATTCGGCACACTATCCTTATTATGACAAGTACGGCATGATCCCTCATACAATGTCCATCTAACATCATATCCATATCATACGGATCTATCGTCATGTACATATGTCACCATAACCATATATCAAATATAACCACATATATAATCTACTAGATGCGAAATAACATCAATACAATTAACTAAGTTATCTAACATATCATAAAAATCTAGCTAGATAGCATAACTATCCTAGTTAAATGGTTGCGGGGGTGCTATACGACATCCACCCGATTTCCCCCGTAGATATAAATCTACTCACAACTTGTCGAGCTAGTCGAAATCCACGATTGCTTTGTCCGTCCTTGCCGTCTCGGAAATCTCCGCGATCGTACCTACAATCGTAGTTACACATATCAGCGTAAAAATCATATCAAAAATAAATTCAACGAGCTAAGCGCACATAGGTTAGAACCTATAGCTCACTTACTCCAATTATGACCAAATACCCCCGACATTAACGTACGAACGTCAATATTTCAGTCGAGATATAGAAATACGAAAAACCGTATCATAAATATCGGAAACATTGATAAAACAATACTAGAACACTCCCAAATTTCTTTATATAAAATCTGGGACAAATCAAACAATACAGTAGCTTATATTATAACCAATTAAAGCTATTGAACAAAATCCAAAAGACCAATCAACAGAAAAACCGGCGGCGCAGGTCATTTGAGGAAAACCGACGATTGAACAGGGGAATTAGGGGCTCGGCTTTAGAGGTTATCTCCTATTGGTTTCACCATATCCTAGTGTTGTTAGTTTTTCTAATAAACTAACCTAGTAGTTCCAGATTCAAGTTTACCCACACACATATCATAAAAATTCCATTTTCTTATAATTGCATACTAAAAACAGATATTTAACTGAATAGAACTTGTAAGAAGAAAGGTGATGCACCTATAGAGATGGTGCACAAGGAATTCCAGCTCATGAATTAGTTGCTTAAGGTTTCTTGAAGTTATAGTGGCTCAAGCTTGATGGTATGCACAATTTTGATGAAGGAATTCATGGTTTTCTTCTTTTGGTTAGATGAACACTTGTAAACTTTAGTGTTGGAGCTTTAAGGAAGTGTTGGTTCAGTTTGAAAAAGAAAGAATAAATATGTGTAATTAGATGAAGGAGGTAGGTAGAGAAAGAAATGAGGTAAAGGGTTGGAAGGTGTTGGTCTAAGTGTTGAAGCTTGAGGTGGAGGAAGGTGAGTATGTGTGTGTGGTGTGGAGGTTGTGAGGGTTTAATCTAACCCTAACATTTACCCAACTCTCATACAAAATAAAAAAAACATTTTTAAATAAGCACCCTCATGTTACACTAAATCAAAATTCATGTTTTTAAAAGAAATAAAACACTTATCATAATACTTAAATACCATAACCTTTTAATAAAATCTCATATCATATTAAAATAATTAAAATATCATTTTTATGATATCACACCTTTTTCTTCATTTTTACCAAAATAATTACATTTTTGCGGATATAAATCTGATACCAAAATTCATATGCGAAATTATTTTTGAAAACTCATTATATTCATATTTAAAATAATAAATCAATATTTATAATTTTCCAAGATGTTACAATATCCCCTCCGTAAAGAAATTCGGTTCCCGAATTTAAATTTAACGCCCATCTTAAAACGTTTTTCCCAATCAAATCAAGTCAATTTAAATCAAATTGCAGGGGTCTAAATTTTAAAACATATTGTCCGCGCAAATTAACTGAACTCCGAAGTCCCACATGAGCTAAGACGTAAAGTAACGCAACCGTGCGCGTGAAAACTCAAAAAGATATAAAACTCACATAACTGTAACTCAAGCGGTTGCTATGAGAGTTACACCAGTTATGATGTAAAATTCCAACTACGAAAACCATGGTGTATATAAAGTACACGATCATTACCATAGTCGTAGTGCAATATCCCTAGCACAAGACCAAGCAAAAATATAAAAATCAAATTTATAATATACTTCATCAAGCGCAATGCACGAAAACGAAATCAACCCTAACGGGTTTGCACAAAATCCCAAATTACATGCCACAGGTGTGCATGAAAACAAAAAAAACAGCGCCAAGTGGAATAGGTGTGCACGACAACAATATCCACTTCCTCGAATGTGCATGGAACCAATATCGAGTGCATCTAGAGAGCACGAAATCAACATCGGGTGCATCGGGGTGTACAAAATCAACATCAAGTGCATCGGGGTGCACAAAATCAACATCAAGTGCATCGGGGTGCACAAAATCAACATCACGTGCAACCGGTGTGCACAAAATCATATCACATACGTCTAGAGCGTAGAAAAATCTCAATCAAGTGCAACTGGTGTGCACAAAATGCTAATCAAGTGCAGTTTACTGTGCACGGAAATCTTGAAAAAGTGCACCTGGTGTACACAAATCATAGGTGTGACCCTCAAATCCGCAAAATACATAAGTCAAAATAATGGACGTTGAGTTATATTTTCTTCAACGTCGCAAACGCGATATTCGGATCATCAAACGCAAATATAAAAAAAATGACATCGAAGTACACCTCCTTCAATGTCGAAAAGTGTCTATACACCCGGAATTGGCAGAGCAAGGATTACCACTTGCCTTTTGCCCACAGTCTACCGTTCTATGTCTTTGGATTCCTGTTCTCTTTGTGGATCACTAAAACTACGGCCTCTTTATACGATCGTCTGGTGAGGAGCAGCGATGCAAACAGTCCTATGCTGATACTTCTTAAAACACTCCCTTGCTAAGTAGTCCAGTCTCTCGTAATGTAACATGTAGGCGACAACGATCTCTAACCTCTGCGTGCATGTCATGCAACTGACCCCGGGTCCAATCTTAATAATTATAGAATCCTGGAAAGAACCCTTCATGGCTCCTGCCGATCTCATCTCCAAACTGCCCGAAACTAGCACTCTTTAATGAATCCACTTCTGTTCCGGAACAACTGCAATCTCATCAAGACTTTCCTCTGAAAGTGGGGTCGTACATAACGCCTCTGTATACAAATCGAATCTTCAGTACCGACAGATAAGAACAACTACGCATTAAGACTTCGCACCAATCTCTTATTCCATTACTCTTCAGTATCTCTCGAATAAGGAGCGTATCGCGATAGTTACGCGAATTGCAAGTCATACTTGGTTATGATCAAGCCCAGAGTCTTACACAAAAACTCAAAAATACGAATCCGGCCTCTCTGATACTCTGTGGAAGAATCTGGCTAAGCCCACCTTAGCGAACCCGTCCCAATTCATCGGAGGAAAACTCACTACACGGTCTCTCTCGAGCGACTCACAATAGGTCTGAGCAAGATCCAACAAAAAGAAGCTAGTCATCTTCACCGATCTCGTATCGGAGCGCCACAACGAATTAAATATCCTAGCCATCATACCCATGAATGACTAAGAATCCTCTGGCCCATCTATACTCGTAAATACCGGCGACTTTAGCTTCATGAACTCTTGAAGCGACGCCTCGATAATCTCATCAACGACTGGTACAACTATCTGAACAGTAGGCAACACAAAATCTCTGGAATAGGCTGAATAACATCAGGCCTCCAAGTCCGACTGGTCTCAAGCGATGACCCGACCCTCTGGTGTGGATCCCAAGGAAAACTCGCTTCAAAATTAGAAATCCGATCTTATAAGGATAAACAACATGTTCCTATGTCACCGGCATATCACTCTGGTCAGTCCTCATCCCAGACAAGCCTTTCCTGACCGTGTCTATAACTGCAGCCCTCTCGGCTTGCGTAGACATGGTGAACGGAACAACCTACATGTATCGATGAAGATAGATCAACTGAACGAATAGAAGAAAAGATCTCAAGATGTATATCCTAAGGTTACTTAGGCGGAGTATCATATCGTAAATATACCGCGGAACATATGTACGGTACGTCACACTACTTAGTACCTACTCCATCAACCAAGATCAACCTACGTAACGAAAGTTCGGGTATAAGACCCTCAAAGTCAAGTCTAAGCTCCGTAAGGTCAAGCCTAGATAACGAAAGTGCATGCCTAGACTCCACATAGTCAAACCAAGACTCGAACAAAGCTTAAACCAAACAAACTGATACCAACTTTGTCACGACCCGAATGTTGCACGTGACTAGCACTTAAATCACGCGACATCTAAAGACGTCGACGCGATCCAAGTAAGCCGAAAACCCGGAATCTAAACCTTTTACGAAAATATTGGAGGTGAAGTTTACAAATAGTCATTAGATGGAATCAGTATAAAATAATCATTTAATGTCTAAATAAGTGTGTTTGAAAAGCATTTATAACGTTTTGAAATTCGGTAGCACTTCCTTTGTAAATTTTGAATAAAACCCGATACAAGCACAATAATATATAAAGCATCCCAACGGGAGCTAGCTTCCACGCCTAAACAGCGGAACAACCACGCAGATAATATATGACGCCTAAAGGCGAAGAAAAGAAAAGCGAAACACAATCAACAAGTATAAAAGAGTCGACTCCAACGAGTGCGACGCCAAAAAACACATAAACTCTAAGTCTCGTTTCTAAGTCCACAATATACAAGTTCTGGGTTGATGGAGTTTTTACTAGATACAAAAGAATATCAATATACAAGTGTGGGTACGATACAACAGTAGCCCACCTACCAAAGCAATCACCGAAAAGAAGGATGTGCCGTAAGCCGTTGATGATCCGAGTGGTAAATCCTATAAGAAACTGGGGCACAATGGAGGTGAGTTGCCAACTCAGTGAATAAAAGTATATCACAAGGTAGAAATCGAAATGCACAACGATATACCTAGTCATAAAGTATAGTACTATCATATCCTGTACTAATATTTATTTAATGCATAAGTACAATAAATGCAATACTATACATCACGTAAACCCAAGTAGATCCTCTCATATGTGTATAACTGGTATCCAGGTATAAACCTATAAGGTAGCCGAAATATGTATGTAAAACCTCCTTTTCAAAATAGCCGCGGGATACGTATGCCACGGCATAAAAGCAGACGTAATGGTATGAAGTATTATATGTATTTTATTTAAGATAAACGTCTTGCTGTTTAGTAAAGAGCTTTAAGAGATTTACAGTTTTAAAGATCCATGTGTCATTCTAGACATGTCAAAATAATGAGACTATAGCTCATTTATAAACCCTTTTATATATATCAACAGGTAAAATGATATTGACGTACAGTCCTCCACCGGATCAGTCCTGATCGGCTACTATATCGCAATAACTATAACGGGTATCTTGAATAATTGCAAAACATCAATAAATGGTGTCCAGCATCGACACCCTAAATCATTATATCTCTCGTGTCCATCACTGACACGGAAAACTCATCAAGTCTCTCATGTCCATCACCGACACGTAAATTTAGATATCGTCGACACCGTCTCATCAGATCGGTCGCCCCTCGAAATCCCTAGCCCCTGTCAGTATCCCCTGGATATCCACCATGCCCACATCTATCTCCGGTATCGAGTGTCCTCGCTAGGCTCCCCGCCTCAAATGCGGCTTTCCTGCCTCTCGATCTCAACCGGGTCCACCATGTATCCGACTGTATACTCCCCCACTCAGTCCGGATATGCAGCACGTCTGTAACTGTATAGCTCCCCACACTCGGTTCGGAATAATATCAAATCAGAAAAACATCAAGCTCATGGTGGATGTCAACTCATCGTATCCAGAAATATCAAGTAAAGAAAAAGAATAATTGCATATATCGCTCTGATGATATTATATATATATATATATATATAGCAGCGTCCCATACCACTGATATATATCATCGAAAGTAAAAACATCATAAAAACTCATAAGAATTGAATATGAATACTCATGGTAATTGTATTCACAATTAAACAACAGGTAATAAGGGCATCGTACGTGAATATCGTCAGTCATGCAGATAATTGCAATAGTTCTACTGTGTCATGGCAATACTATTGATGTGTAGTGTAGCATACGCATTTGTGCTCGTGCAGCATGGCAATCATTAGTATTTGTCCAAGTGTTCTATAAGTGTTTAAAGCAGAAAGTAATTCTACCCATATCCGTAGCATATAATTACATTCCAATTTCCCGGATATAGGGAATTCATAACCTATCGTATCGGCATTTACATAAACATCAAGTTGTATGGCGATCTTACAGTGTCATGGAAGTACCAATGAGGTGTAGTGTAACATATGCGTCTGTGCTTGCGCAACATAGTACTCATTGGTAGTTGTGCTGTGTTCTATCAATGTGTTCGTATAACAGAGAACGTATAAAATCGATAAGCGTATCATGTAATTATTAACGTAACTAATTGCTATGAGCTATACCATTATCTTTGAAAATGGAACGAAACGTTATTTTGAAATAAGAAAGCTACATTAAGTTAAAATAGATATTCGTTTTTGGAAAATAGCATCGCATCCTTGTCATTTATCATTTAAAATGGAAAACGAATCGTTGGTTTTATAAAAGAGTATAGCTCACTCAAACGTAACGTCCCAAGTCGGGATAACTCATGACTCCATGAGTCCAAATGAAACTTGGCCCCATTCGGCACACTATCCTTATTATGACAAGTACGACATGATCCCTCGTACAATATCCCTCCAACATCATATCCATATCGTACGGATCTATCGTCATGTACGTATGTCACCATAACCATATATCAAATATAACCACATGTATAATCTACTAGATGCAAAATAACATCAATACAATTAGCAAAGTTATCTAACATATCATAAAAATCTAGCTAGATAGCATAACTATCCTAGTTAAATGGTTGCGGGGGTGCTATACTTCATTCACCCGATTTCCCTCATAGATATAAATCTACTCACCAACTTGTCGAGCTAGTCGAAATCCACCATTTATACTTCATTCACCCGATTTCCCTCATAGATATAAATCTACTCACCAACTTGTCGAGCTAGTCGAAATCCACTATTGCTTTGTCCGTCCTTTCCGTCTCGGAAATCTCTGCGATCGTACCTACAATTGTAGTTACACATATCAGCGTAAAAATCATATCAAAAACCAATTCAACGAGCTAAGCGCACATAGGTTAGAACCTATAGCTCACTTACTCCAAATATGACCAAATACCCCCGACATTAACGTACGAACGTCAATATTTCAGTCGAGGTATAGAAATACAAAAAACCGTATCATAAATATCGGAAACATTGATAAAACAATACTGGAACACTCCCAGATTGCTATAAATGAAATCTGGGACAAATCAAACAATACAGTAGCTTATATTATCACCAATTAAAGCTATCGAACAAAACCCAAAAGACCAATCAACAGAAAAACTGGCGGCGCCGGTCATTTATACCGACGGTTGAACAGGGGAATTAGAGGCTCGGGCTTTAGAGGTTATCTCCTATTGGTTTCACCATATCCTAGTGTTGTTAGTTTTTCTAATAGACTAACCTAGTAGTTCCAGATTCAAGTTTACCCACACAAATAACACAAAAATTCCATTTTTTGATATTTGCACACTAAAAACAGCTATTTAACCGAAAGAACTTGTAAGAAGAAAGGTGATGTACCTATAGAGATGGTGCACATGAAATTCCAGCTCATGAATTGGTTGCTTGAGGTTTCTTGAAGTTATAGTGGCTCAAGCTTGATGTTATGCACAATTTTGTTGAAGGGGTTCATGGTTTTCTTCTTTTGGTTTGATGAACACTTGAAAACTTTAGTGTTTGTGCTTTAAGAAAGTGTTGGTTCAGTTTGAAAAAGAAAGAATGAATATGTGTAATTAGATGGAGGTAGGTAGAGAAAGAAATGAGGTGAAGGGTTGTAAGGTGTTGGTGTAAGTGTTGAAGCATAAGGTGGAGGAAGGTGAGTGTATGTGTGTGGTGTGGAGGTTGTGAGGGTTTAATCTAACCCTAAAATTTACCCAACCCTCATACAAAATAAAAACAAACCTTTATAAATAAGTACCCTCATGTTACACTAAATCAAAATACATGCTTTTAAAAGAAATAAAACACTTATCATAATACTTAAATACCATAACCTTTTAATAAAATCTCATATCATATTAAAATAATTTAAATATCATTTTTATGATATCATACATTTTTCTTCATTTTTACCAAAATAATTACATTTTTGTGGATATAAATCCGATACCAAAATTCATATGCGATATTATTTTTGTAAACTCATTATATTCATATTTAAAATTATAAATCAATATTTATATTTTTCCAAGATGTTACAAAACCACTTGTTTGTACGACTCATTTGAGCCGTGGTAGGTAGGAAATCAAAGCACAGTGAGAACCACACAAGACATTATGACAATCTCGGGTCTACAGACCAACCTGTATAAGTGTCACCAGAGAACTGCTATCTCACGATAGGTATGGTATCATCTAGGAGTTCTCGGCGAGTCCTGTTCGGTGTATTCATTCTCCAATGAGCACATGTGTACAATCTTTGATGTCAAACACCAATGGTTATGGTATCAACCATCGCCCGATACAAGGTCTAGAAACGTACACTCTAGTCTACTATGGAATATCGATGCCCTGTCTTGATACTCCCACGACTAGGAACTGTTAAGGATGTGCTTGTAGACTACATAAGCCACACTAGTATGATCTGTATCATAGTCCTGGTAGTCAAGCCATCATCCTAAAGGCTTTATCAACATGTATCAATGAGATAGTAAACTAAAATAAGTGCACATGTTAAGATAAAGAGCAACCAGATAGGATACTATCATATTGAGCAAGAAAGTTCTCTATATATATGTCCAAGCATCCACTATAATATACCATATTGGCCTCTACGGCATACATATTCCTAACACACTTCACAACTAGCTAACACATTAGTTGTCTAGAAAGGTGTTAACGGAATTATGCCTCAACGGAAACGGGGTTATTTAATTAGATCCATGCGAAAGCACGGAGAGTCTCCCTCATAGTACTTACACTTTCCTGGCTGAACGGTTAGCGAATTTGTGGAGCATACATGATCCCGACTAGTTCTTCTTTTATTGTTTGACGGAGAATTTAAGAAAACAGTGGGAGCCATCATGTTTAGATAAATTAATAACTAATCTAAACTTGCAAGAGAATATGCTAAGTGTTTCTTTTCTCTCTCCTATTTGCAGCTACCATGTTTGCAGCTACCATGTCATACTTTTATCAAGATAACAAAATGTATGACTTGACCAATCCGGATTCTTATTCAGGACTGGAGAACGTCGGTTCGACTCTAACTTGTGACGACTGTCATGAGTATGTGCAAGAGAAAAAGGATTGCAAGGACTTCCACAAGACCGTAATGAAGGAGAAGCATTCTAATGTATCTCCTCCGGGTGTGTTGGTTATTGAGAAATGTTTCTCGATTTGTTCTACTTCTTGGGTACTAAATACTAGTTCATGATCCCACATCTGTAATTAATTACAGGGATTAAGAAGAAATAGACCATTGGAAATAGGTGATATGTTCCTCAGGGTAGGGAGAGGAGTACAAGTTGATGATGTTGCCGTCGGCAAATATCACTTGGTATTTCCAAGATGCAATACATTGATTTTGAGCAACTGTTACCATGTATTCTCTATGCTTTTGCAATATTATATGAGTTTCTTTAGTAAATAAAGATGGATATAATTTTGTTCTAGATAGAAATATCATGAACATTTACTTCAATCAGGTATTGGTTGCAGAAGGTACATTGTGTAATGGCATATATGTTCTCATTCAAAACATAGTTTTCATTGTACATAACACACACAAGAGAAAGAGTTCAGATACGAACAAAATCTACTTGTGCCATTGTAGACTTGGTCATATCAATGAGAAAAGACTAGCTAAGTTGCATAAAGATGGATATTTAGATCCGTTCGAATTTACATATTATAATACTT
Source organism: Agapanthus africanus (assembly GCA_030015575.1). NCBI lineage: Eukaryota > Viridiplantae > Streptophyta > Magnoliopsida > Asparagales > Amaryllidaceae > Agapanthus > Agapanthus africanus. The sequence continues at coordinate 345,167,671 of JASDDO010000012.1, read as the reverse complement.
GCTAATCTTGACTCAAAGAAAAGATGACCAAACCACCGTTCACAGGACACGGAGAAAGAGCTATATAGCTCTTGGGACTAATACACAGTGATGTGTGTGGTCCAATGTCCATATATGCAAAGGTAGGGTTCTCGTATTTCATTACATTCATCTATGATTTCTTAAGATATATGCTTGTGTTCCTGTTGAAACAAAAATCCACAGCTTTTGAGAAATTCAAGGAATGAAGTAGAGAACCAAAAGGGAAAAAGTATCAAAATCCTTCGATATGATCGAGGAGGTAAATACTTGAGCACAAAATTCTTTGAATTCTTAAAAAAGAATGGAATTCTCTCTCAGCTTACTCCTCTGTATACATTACAACAAAACGGTGTATCGGAGAGGATGAACCGTACCCTATTGGATATGGTTGGCTCCATGATGAGTAGTGCTGAATTGCCTCTTTCCTTCTGGGGATATGCGCTTGATACAGTAGAATACCTATTGAATAGAGTTCCGACCAATTTCGCGCCTACCATTCCATATAATATATGGAGTGGAAATGAAACATGTCTTAAGTTTATTAAGATATGGGGTTGTTCGTTTTATGTAAAGAAACATAATCCGGACAAACTAAAGGCACATTCTATATTATGCAAGTTTGTGGGATAACCTGAGAATTCACGGGAATATCTTGTCTACCACACCGAGGAACATAAGGTGTTTGTCGCTCAACATGTTGTCTTTTTAGAAAAGGAATTTCTTGCAAAAGAAATTGGTGGGAGCGCGGTAGAATTGGAAGAAATTCCAGAAGCACAAACTACTACTGAAGACTTGGTTGAACCTCATGATTCAATAGTCCCGGACGAACATCGGCCACTCCATAGATCTAGTAGGATTTCTCATCCGCCTAAGAGATACTACGGTTTTCTCATAAACGGAGATCGAGAGGATTGCATGTTGAAATAAGATGATCCTACTAGTTTCAAACAAGACATTACTAGTAGGGACTCTGTGAAATGGATGGATGCTATACGATCCGAAATTGAGTCCATGTACATCAAAAAAGTTTGGACTTTTTTACATTGCACCAACCGGGGTAAAACCCGTTAGCTGCAAATGGATTTTCAAGAGGAAGATTGGTGTAGATGGTCAGTTTGAAGCATATAAGGCTAGACTTGTGGTAAAAGGTTTCTCGTCAAAGACCAAGTGTGGACTATGACGAAACCTTTTCTCTAGTGGGTATTCTAAAATCCATTCGGATCCGACCTGCCATTACTACCTTCCATGAATACGAGATATGGCAGATGGACGTAAAGACCGGTTTTCTAAACGGTGCTTTAGAAGAGTGTGTCTATATGGATCAGCCAGAGGGCTTCACAGACAGTGGGAACAGCGGGAAGGTGTGCAAGTTGCTTAAATTTATTTATGGATTAAAGCAGGCATCGTGGAGCTGGAATATCAATTTTGATGAGACAGTCAAGAAATTTGACTTCATCAAAAACATAGATGAGCCTTGTATTTACAAGAAAATTATAGAGAGAACTGTAGTATCCCTCGTATTGTACATAGATGGCATTCTCCTAATAGGAAATGACATTCCTATGTTACAGTCGGTCAACCTGTTCTTGTCTAAGAAGTTCTCCATGAAGGACCTGGATGATGCCTCCTATATTCTAGGGATCAAGATCTATTGTGATAGATCTTAAGATGATGTTGGGACTTTCATAGTCTAGGTACATTGACACCATACTAAAGAGGTATAGTATGGAAGATTCTAAGCACGGTAATTTACCGGCTTGTCACGGAATCATCGTCTCTAAAAAGATGTCTCCTAAGACTGATGAAGAGAAGGCTCGCATGAGCATTATACTCTACGCTTCGGCGGTAGATCTATAATGCATGCGATGTTATGTACCAGATCAGATGTAGCTTACGCACTTAGCATGGTAAGCAGGTATCAGTCAAACCCAGTAGAGAAATATTGGACAGCTGTAAAGAATATTCTGAAGTACCTAAGAAGGACTAAGGATATGTTCTTAATGTACGGTAATGGAGACCTCCAGATAGAGACCTTTACCGATTCAAGCTTTCAAAGTGACAAGGATGACAACAAGTCTGTCTCGGGTTATGTGTTTACCCTCAATGGAGGGGTGGTCTGTTGGAAAAGTTCCAAACAGGACATCGTAGCAGACTTGACGATGGAGGCTGAATACATTGCTGCCAGCGATGCCGCAAAAGAGGCTGTCTGGATGAGGAAGTTCATTTATAAACTTGAGGTGGTCCCGTTTACTGTTGATCCAATACCTTTGTATTATGAAAACAATAGGGCTATAGCGTTAGCAAGGAACCACGGTCCAATCAGAAATCCAGACACTTCTTGAGGCGGTATAAAAGACAACACGACAGACCCACACATAAAGGAACTTCCCCAGACTCAGCTTGAGCGGCTATTGGTGATGATTGGTCTTTAATATGCCAATACATGGCCTTAGTGCAGAGGAGATTGGTGGATATGTATGCCCTAAAGGCCATTATTGTATAGTACATGATTGTATATTACATGTGGATGCTTGGGATATATATCTACAGGACAGTCTTGCTCAATATGATAATATGCTATCGGGTTTGTCTTTGCCTCAACATGTGTATATGTTCTATTTATATTACGTATCTCGAATACATGTTGGTAAAGCCCATAGGATCTTTGCTTGACTACTATAGTTGTGATGTCGATCATACTCGTGGGGTCTAGGTAGTCTATAAGCACATCCTTAAATTGTCCCTGGTCGTTGGAGTTTCGAGATAGGGCATCGACACTCCAGAATTGCTGGATATGTATGCCCTAGAGGCCTTCATTGTATAGGATGGCAGGGATATATATGGAAAGGACAATCTTGCTCGATATGATAGTATGCTATTTGGTTTGTCTTTATCTTAACATGTGTGTGTTTTACCTTGTATTTCATATCTTGTATACATGTTGATAAAGCCCGTAGGATCTTTGCCTGACTACCAGCGTTGTGATGGAAATCATACTTGTGGGAGCTGGGTAATCGATAGGCACATCCTTAAATGTGTCCATAGTCGCAGGAGTATCGAGACTGGGCATCGATACTCTAGAGTAGACTAGTGTATACATATCTAGACCCTGACGAGAGGCGATGGATTGGTCCCGCAGCCATTGGTGAGGTGCACCTAAGATTGTATACAGATGCTCACTAGGTGTGAGTACACCGGACAGGACTCGCCGAGAACTGACTAGATGGTATTATACCTAGCGTCAGATAGCAGTTCTCTGGTGACATGAGTGCAGATAGTCTGTCGACCTGAGGCCGTCATTTGTCTCGTGTGAGTTCCCACTGTGCTTTGATTACTACCCTATCACGGCTCAAAGAAGTCATGCAAACAGGTTTTAGTTGGGTACAGTCCCGAGCCACATGGAGGCAGTGAGCGACTGTTGGGGATTCGTCTCTCCCGGTATAGGGAGTCGATGTCGCGCAGAGATCGGTTGGTCAACATCATAAGTCCCTGGCCAGGGCGGATTGAGAATTACTGGTGGTAGGACCAGTAGATTCTCGGATAGTCTTGAGCCACACCGACACCACTTGTCTGGTTATTAGGGGTCTGACGTTTTCCACCCCCTAGACCTTACATGCGATACTCTCAGACGAACAGACCGGACTGCACGGAGATTGTCACGGACAGGCTCAGTAAGGGTTTAGATGAGTTTACTCGTCGGCCTTCTTTTCGAATGTACCTGGGTTGCCGTTACGTAGAGCTAGTGCCGCTGACGGACTTGTGGTTAAACCCACTGCCAGCGTACTATTGAGTCTTTAGAGTCCCACACAGAGGGTTTCCCTGGTTCAGACGAGACGATGTAGAGGCCGTATGGTCTTACGGCAGGGTTTCGATCGCATACGTGTACTGGCTACACGGATGATGTTCAGACAGATAATACTAGTGGGCTTTGGTTTAAGCCGGATCCTAGTATTATATTGTTGGATTATTCTTGTCTCATTGTATACGTATTTTTCGGAGTACAAATACGGGTATGTATATACAGTGAGGATATTCTTGTAATTTCACAAGAATGAGATTCTAGAAGGAGACACCTCATTACTTGATTTATCTTTTTTTCATTTTGGAAAAGGATTAATGAGGTGGAATTTGGGTAGACGCTTGAGGAATGGTTGAAAGCATGGCTTGATATTTGTTTATTTCATTTGTGGTTACTATTCAAGTATGGGTGATTATTTTGTGAGTTGAATAATCCATGCTTGAATTATTGTATAGAGACTTACCCATTCTCTCAACCATTATCCATTATCCTTAGCTCATTTTTCACTTCCTCGTTCTCTCTCCTATTTTCCTCTCCTCCTCCCTAAGGATCTAATCCTTCACTTGTGTTGTGATTCATAGAGCTCTTGAGACATATTAGTCCATTGATCATTCTCTACATCTACTTAGTAGTCTCTTTTAGCAAATTAGGCCACTAGGTTACCTCACTTGAGGTTGAAGCTTGACCATAAGCTCTCGGGTGGATCTTCTTCGACATAAAGGAGACCGACAACTGAGTTCGATTCTAGCTACCTAGGAGCCAAAGAAAGGAGAAGAAGGTTGAAGCTTGATCCAAGGAGTCAAGAACCAAAAGAAGACCCGGCGGACTTGACACAAAGGTATAACGCTCTAACCGAGTAGTTAGAACCATCTTGTAGGATATCTTAGCTAGTTAAGGTTTAATCAAGATCCTAAGTTGATAAAATCTATGTTGCAAAGCAAACTTGATCTTTTGACAAAGAAAAGAACCGTTTTTGATGTATTCCGCCTCCCCGCCAACACGCGGGGTGTGAGACATAGACATACACTGGTATCAGAGCCACTTAAACCTAAACTAGCTTATTAGCAAATAGTTAGAACTTCGATCGAAAGAATTTTTCACCGAAATCAATTTCTGGACCATGCTTGCTGTCGAATTTTTAAACTGTTCAAAAAATATTTTCAGAGGTCTTAAAATTATAAGCAGGTTTTTGTAAGAACACTCAAGAAAAACGAGATCGTAACTCGCCAAGACCGCCGCGAAAGCGCAGCGAAACAGTGCGTTTCGCCGCGGTTCCGCGGCCGAGTCGAGGCCGAGTTGACTCGTCTTTCTTCTGTGGGTTTTATGTTATGAAATATGATTTCTGGAATATTTTGTTTCTACCCAGAATTGTTTGTGTACTGGATGTTCATGGGATAAACACGAATTTGTTATTCGATCGAAATTCTAAGTTATTTGGCTAATCGGTTTTTCTGTGTTTGTATATATGTGTTGTTAAACGTCTACTAATCGTTATACGTCGATCAGTGGGGGTTGCACATATCTGTGATCGGTGATGTGTGTTGGTTTGTGTATATGGATTGTTGGATCGTCGTGAATGAATAGCCGGGGGGATGCGAGAAGAGTGTTTTTCTTTTCTTTCATTCATGTAAAATTTGTAATTTGATGTAATATTATTTTTGCAGGGCACATCCGGGTTGAGATTGTAGCCACCGTTGTATTATTTCTTTTACTGTTTTTTGGTCCTAGGATAGACCCAAGGTGAGGTGCACAAACTACCGGGTTCTCGAAGTGCCGAGTGGCCTAGTCATTTTATTGAGAGAGGCTGCTTCACTTCGGGAATTTAGCGGGTAGTTTGTCGCGCCCGTAAGGGTCTAGGGTGGGGTTTTGGCTATTCATCACGACCGTGGAATCCGTGTTTCGTTACAGGCTTAAACGAAACATGGAAATCCTAGTATATCTAATATATTCATCTGTGATTCTGTGATCTGGAATGCTTATTATTGTGTGAGACGAATGGCTATATATATATTATATATAACAAGCGTTACTTATGTTTTGCACCCGTGCTAGTCTAGCCCCCGCTCTGCCGGTAGTTAAGTAACCTAACGGTGTATGACGGGGCCCCGTGGCAAATGCGGATGGCATAAGCGTACGTTCTATTTTCGTTACTTTTGCTGCAATGATAAGGTTAATTGATGGGACCACATTAATTCTAATTTAATGAAGGAAATAAACCTAAAATCTGATGTCGTTGGAACAATTACAAAACCACTCGGTTTTTTTCAAAACGTATTTTTTTAAAAACTGGAGCTTAAACCACTCCTTTTCAAAAGCTATCCGGTTTCTTCAACCATATTAAGTTCATTACGTTAACGGTTTTCGCCCAAAAAAAAAAAGCTGTAGCCCTCCATCATTTCAGATAGGTATCTACTAGTATTCATGCTATGTGTTTTGACCTTCGCCAATGCATAGTGTTTGGTAGCTAGTGGGTGCTTATCTGTGGCATAGATAGATGCATTAGTCTAGGACAGGCGTACAGCTGTTTTGGCCTTCGTCAAGGGCTTGTACGAATGGATCTAGATTAATTTGGATAATGACGGGTTGAACTTGACTTGCGACTTATGATGTTTTGACCATCGTCAAGGTTATAAGCGCTCAGGGCAAAAATCACATCGGGAGTTTCAAACATAAAGAAAACTTGCTGGTGTTGCATACCTTCTGGAGTGTGGTGTTTTTGGTAGGCTTCCTTCAAATTCATCACACAATGATAGTTGGGTCCTGATCCTATTGTGAGTATCTGCTACTCTTCGGGAAACAATTTCACATAAACAATCAATGCTATAAACCAAGTAGGTACCTAGAATGGTGTTAGCGGGCCTACGCCTCCAGGGAAAAGAGGTTATATAATTAAGGAACTTCGCGATAGCGTTGGAAAACCTCCCTCGAAGTACCAACACTATCCTGGCCGAAAGGTTAAGCAAGTATTGTGACGTGCGATTAATCCTGACTAATTCTTCTTTTTGGGTTTGAAGAAGAATTCGAGGAAACAATGGGAGCCATCCTTTTTAGATAAACTAATAACCAATCTAAACTTGCAAGAGCATATGCTGAGTGTTTCTTTTCTCTCCTAATTGTAGCGACCATGACAGGACTTAAGCTTATATTAGATAAAAATAAACTCACTGGGCCAAACTATAAAGACTGGCTGAGAAATGTCCAAATGGCCCTTACATATGATAAGGTCGCATACGTCCTTACGGCGAAAGCTCCCCCTGTTCCCGGTCCAGAATCCTCGGTCGTGGACATTGAGGTCCGTAAGACCTGGGATCTTGATTGCGCAAAAACCAAGTGCCTCGTGCTGGCTTCCATGGACAATGAACATCAGAGGCAGTACGAGAAAATGGACCTTGCTGCCATCTTCCTCCATACCAAAGACTTATATGGAGAGCAATCTCGTATCGCAAGATACGAGACCTCGAAGAAACTATTTCAAGCGATCTTGGTTATCGGATCATCTGTTGGGGACCACGTCCTAAAGATTATTTCTCTCATAGAAGAGCTCGCGGACCTTGGAACTACGTTGGAGAACGAGTTGTACGTCGACTTGATTCTACAGTCCCTTCTCTCCACCTATGCCAAGTTCATATTGAATTTCAATATGAGCAGTATGGAAGTTACACTTCCGGAGCTCCTCAACATGTTGAGGATGGCTGAGGGCACCTTGAAGAAAAGCAAGGAAACACCTTCTCTATTTGTTGGAGGATCTACTTCTGCTAGATCCAAGTCTAAGGCCAAGGGGAAGAAAAAGAATGCCCCTACCAAGCCGAGGGAGGAGTGTAGAAGGTACAGGGAAAGGGAAAGGGAAAGGAAAAGATTGGGAGGCAGCCACAAAGGAAGAGTGCTTCTATTGTCGGAAGAAGGGATATTGGAAGAAGAACTGCAAGGCCTTAAAGGCCAAGAATCAGGACATGAAGCAAGTTATGGCTTTGGCTTCAGGTGTGTTCGTGGTTGAAAAATGTTTCTCTATTAACTCTACTTCCTGGGTATTAGATACCGGATCAGGATCTCATATCTGTAATTCATCGCAGGCGCTGAGAAGCCGTAGGGTTTTGAGAAAAGGCGATATGACCCTCAAGGTTGGCAATGGAGCCAGTGTGGATGCTATTGCAGAAGGAGAATATCACCTGGGATTGGCGAGTAGACATATTTTGTTATTGCATAACTGCTTTTGTGTACCCAATATGGTATGTAATATTATATCAGTATCTTTATTATCAAATGAAGGATATAATTTTGCACTTGTAAGTAATGTTATCAACATTCACCTTAATTGTGAAATGGTTGGGTCGGGAACATTTAGTAACGGAATATACATTCTCAATCAATATCAAGTTTTCAACGTCCTAAACACACTAAAAAGAAAAGCTCCAGAATCAAACCAAGCTTTCTTATGGCATTGTAGACTTGGTCATATAAATGAAACACAACTGACTAAGTTACATAAAGAAGGATACTTAGATCCGTTTGAGTATCAATCATATCCAACTTGTCAATCATGTATCATAGGAAAGATGACAAAAACTTCGTTCACTGGACATAGAGAAAGAGCCACTGAGCTCCTGAGACTCATACACAGCGACGTGTATGGGCCAATGTCTACGCATGCAAGAAGTGGTTATTCCTACTTCATTACTTTCACAGATGATTTCTCAAGGCATGGACATGTATTCTTAATGAAACATAAATTCGAGGCTTTTAAGAAATTCCAAGAGTTAAGAATGAAGCGGAAAAGCAAACCGGCAAAAGTATCAAGATGCTCCGATCCGATCGGGGGGATGAATACTTAAGTGCCAAATTCCTGGAATACCTAAAAGAGAATGGAATTCTCTCTCAGCTTACTCTTCCATACATATCACAACACAACGGTGTATCAGAAAGACGGAATCGCACCTTACTTGATATTGTGCATTCCATAATGAGTAATGCTGAGTTGCCGCCCTCTTTCTGGGGTATGCACTGGAATTGTAACGCCCCACGCCCCAGTACAGATGGTATTGTCTGCTCTGGCCGAAACCGCACGGTTTTTCCCTTTAGAGCGAACCAGACCCAACCAGGGGCCACTTCCCAGGAGGTCACCCATCCCAAGACTTCCCTGGCCTGAGCACGCTTAACTACGGAGTTCTCAAGCTCCTGTAGTTCCGGTTTACTTAAAAGGCGCCTCTGTAATTGAGGGTGGTATCATTATATTTATAATGCAGTTCGGTCCTCTTTCGGAATGTGCTTTAAGGACCCGATCCCATTGTTCTGAAATGGCTCCCTCACTCAGATCACCAAGATGTCCGCAACAGACCGCACTGAGCGTGGACAGAGCAGATCACCATGATGTCTTAAGACCGCACTGCTCTGGGGTATTACAGGAATCTGCTGCATACCTATTGAAAAAAGTTCCAACTAAGTATGTGCCTACCACTCCATATGAAATGTAGAGTGGGAAGAAACCATGTCTTAAGTATTTGAAGATATGGGGTTGTTCTGCATTTGTCAAAAAGGTTCATCCGGACAAACTCGAGGCACGTTTAGTATTGTGTAAGTTTATGGGATACCGTAGGAATTCTAAGGGGTATTATTTCTATCACGCTGAGGAACAAAAGGTCTTTGTTTCTCATCATGCCCGCTTCATAGAAACTCAATTTCTCGAAAAAGAGATAAGTGGGAGCGCGATAGAGCTGGAAAAAATTCCAGAACCACAAACTATTACTGAAAACTTAGTAGAACCTGAGACTTTAATGGAACAGGACGTACCCATGCCACTCCGCAGATCTAGTAGGCAGTATCATCCGTCCGAGTGATACTACGGTTTTCTCGTAGACGGGCATCGAGAGGATTGCATCATCGACGATGATGAGCCGACTAGTTTTCAGCAAGCCATCACGAGTAAAGACTCGGTGAAGTGGCTGGATGCTATGCGATCCGAGATGGAATTCATGTACACAAACAAAGTTTGGACTTTGGATTTTGCTCCTACCGGGGTAAAACCCGTAGGATGCAAATGGATCTTCAAAAAGAAAATTGGTGTAGATGGTCAGGTAGAAACCTACAAAGCTAGACTTGTTTCTAAAGGTTCTCGTCAAAGACCAGGATTAGACTAAGACGAAACTTTTGTAGTGGATGCCCTAGAGGCCATTACTGTACATATGATGTATATTGTAGTGGATGCTTGAACATATATAGGGAGGACTTTCTTGCTCGACATGATAGTATGCTATCGGGTTGCTCTTTATCTTAACATGTACTCTGATTGTCTCTATGTTACATGTTGATAAAGCCCTTAGGATATGTACTCGACTACTGGGACTATGATGAGATCATACTAGTGGGGCCACGGTAGTCGACGAGTACATCCTATAATTATTCCTAGTCGAGGGTGTATCGAGACAGGGCATCGATACACCAGAGTAGACTAGCGTATACGCATCTTGACCCATATGATGGGCGATGGATGATCTCATATCCATCGGTGTTTGACATCAAGGATGGTGTACGGGTGCTCAGTAGAGACTGGGTACACTGGACGGACTCGCCGAGAACTCCCAGAAGGTATTATACCTCACGTCAGATGGCAGTTCTCTGGTGACACTAGTACAGGTTAGTCTGTAGACCCGAGATCGTCATAGAGTCTTGTGTGATTCCCACTATGCTTTGATTTCCATCATACCACGTCCAAGAGGGCGTGCAAAAATGTGGCTTTTGGGTACAGTCCCGAATCACATGGAGGCAATGAGCGATAGGAGGGGATTCGTCTCTCCCGGTATAGAGAGTTGATGTTGCGCTGTGTTCGATTGGATATAACTGGAAATCCCAGGCCAGGATTGCTGAGATTTACTGGTAAGTGTTATCGGTAGTTTCTCGAACTGTTATAGACCTCATATCGACACGACTTATCAAGCTACTGGGGTCTGACGTTTACCACCCCTAGGCGAGATATGCGACATATCAGACGAAGAGACCGGACTGTACGGGAGTGTTACTGATTGGATTCGCAGGAGAATATACAGGCTTGCTTGTTGATCTTCTGATCGCTCAATACCTGGATGGCTGTTATGTTTAGCTGACCGCTTGCAGCTTGTGGGTGTTTGATATGATCATCACCTACTGCCGGCGTATTGACGATTCTTTAAAGTCCTACACAGAGGTTTCTTGGCTCAGCAAAAAACGTAGTAAGAGCACATATATGATATGTACGGGACCGAGAACAATACGTGTATGTGATACCGTATTAGATTCTCGCGATATGAGATATCGGCCGGGTATATGTGATATAGCCGGGTCATCGGATCAAGTGTTGATTCGATGAACTGATACAGATTATATTAGTCGGTTATTTGTGAAATAGCTGGATTTTCGGATCAAGTGTTGATTCAATAATTTAATGTATAATTATATATTTGATATATTAAATTACATTAACTAATATAAGCTCACTAAAAGATTCTTTTTCTCACTCGGGTAATACATTGATATATATGTGATATATGTTAATTGTATTATTTTATTTTGTTGCAAAATATATTATATATATGATATATAATATTGTAACAAGTTAAGGTTACAAATGCAACATGTTTTGTGGAGATTAAACCTGGTTAGGGTTTGGATTAGGGTTAATCTTTCTAGTAGCTTCTAGAAGCTTTGCTTTTGTTTTAAGCAAAGATATTTTGTGAGATATTCTTTAACCCAACCCAAACCCTTAACCCTAGTAAACTCTCTACACTGGTTAAGTCTTCTCACTTGAACCATGGTTTCATTTCTAACCTCACTTTACTTTCATTATTCATCACAAAAGAAATTGATCTTCTTCTTCCTTCTTTTTCTTTGCATGAAAAGCTTTCTAGCTTTTTATGAAGTGATGAAAATGAGTGAGATTATGAAAATAAATGAGAGCTAAATTCCTACTTCATCATCCTAATCTATTCTTGCCAATTAGATTAGGGTGTTCACTTCATTAGTAAGTGAGAGCATGTGTTAAAGAAACTTCAAGGTAGATCATCTTAGTTATCGAAGATCGGAAGCAAGCTTGCATCTTTCTCTTCGTGGAACCTCTCTAGAGTCCGGATACTCGATGATCGCAACGAAGAGACCTCAACACGGAGCTTTATGAAGTGAAGGACCGGACTACAAAGGTTGTAATCCCAAACTCTTAGAAGTAAAGTTGTTTACTTGCTTTGTTTCGCCTAATCTCTAGTCTAAGATCTTAGTTAGGGTTGTTCGGCACGTCTAAAATTTAAATCGGGCATGGTTGATACCTTGTAGAACCTTGTGAGAATGCCTTGTAACCCTACAGTGGTATCAGAGCCAAGCTAGAGCTTTAGACGTCGTGTAGACGAAGTTAAAAGTCCGATCGAACCCCGGAACATCGGTTTTTACCCATTCTCTGGAAATTTTTCAAAATGTTGAATTTTTCATATTAAAAATACTCAGAAAATTAAGCAGGGTATTATAGGAATTACTGTGAAAAACGAGCCCATCATTCCATTAAAGCGCCGCGGAACCGCGGCAATGACATACCTTGCGCGGCAGTTCCGCGGCCAAAAAGTGGGATTAGGGTTTGAATTTTGCACAGTAACATCCGTATGTATTTCCTGATACTTCTGGGAATTTTTAATTGTACTCAAGTGTTGAGTTCTCTGGAGATCTTTTGTATTCGTTGATTCGATCGGAAAGTTTAACTTCATTTAAGTTTTTCCGGGTAATTTTAGAACGTGTTAAAAAGTTCGAACGGATATCAATAACTCACTTTTTCCCCTGCCGGAAAATTTCCAAGTGTTGGATTTTTCCGTAGTTTAAGAACGTTCTTAGTCGTGCAAGTAACGCGGTGGACCCTCTAGAAGAACACAAACCTTAACTCGATTATGTTACCATCTGAACTGCCTTTAAACCTTAGGGTTTGGGGCAGTACGACGTTGCCACATGTGAGGCGTTGGTTTGACTCTTCTACGGCTGGACCATTGGTACTGCGGCATGTGATGGATGTTTTTTTAAACTAATTTCAAGTGTTGAGAACTATTTGGGAAATCTTGGGTATTTGTTTATTCGATTGAAAAGTTTAACATTGTCTATTTATCTAGATTGTGATACAATATTTGGAATCCACAAGTAGTTATGAGATAACTAATTTGAATGTTATAAATCTAGCAGTTCAGTCTCAGATGATCGGTTGCCACGGGATTTTGATGTGATCAAAAGTCCGTCGCAATCACGTAGCGTACGCGGATACTCGCCGGGTAAACTTAATAGATAGCCACACCCCATAGCCCCGACCAAGTGACTGTAGGAGAACCCAGTCGCCAAAAGCATCCGTTCGGGTGCTCGCGGCAGCGGTGTTCCGCCTTAGTGCACTTCGTCGACGGCATCCGGGGGTGCGGCCGTCTACTAAAGTTTGCGACGAGCATTCGATAAGGATGTCAGGAATCTTGTTGAATTACCCGACTAGATATTGAAAAGTGTTTTCGATAATGAGACTAAAATGCGGGGTTTATAATTGTTAGGCATGAAATGTCTAAGGAATTCATTTGGTTAGGCATGCGATGTCTAAGAAGGTTGCGGATTCCAACTGTTGTAGTTTTACACTTTCTTTTCTGTGACCGTAAGTGTAGTATGTAGTTGTATCGCCGGTTTTCGTTGCTATACATCAACGACAATCGGTGTATGCATACTTACTTACGTTGATGATATGAGATATTATGTGTTGCTATGATATGTTATATTGGATCGTCGTGTTTTGAATAGCCGGGGGTTTTATATGAGATGAGAGTTTTTCATTTTCATTCATGTAAAATTCATTTGTATGTAATATTCTTTTATTGGGGCACTTCCGGGCTGAGGTTGATGTCACCATTGTATATTATTTACTTTTCCACATTAGGTAGACCCAAGGCGGGGAGCACAAGTAACCGGGTTCTGGGGTCCAGAGGGAGACCATCTCGAGGAGTCGAGACCGGGTCTCCTAACTCTAGAACTGGCAGGATTACTTGCCGCTCTCGTAGGGGTCTAGGGATGTGGGTTTGGCTATTCATCGCGACCGTGGAATCCGTGTTTTATACAGGCTCGTATTAAAACACGGACGTCCTTGTATATCCAATATTTCATATATGTTCTTCTGCTGCAATGTTCTGTGATGAGATCATATTACTGCCTGAGACGAATGTTTATATTGTATATATGAGATATATATTATATATTGTTGATTTCGTTTCAAATGTAATGCTTGTGAAGCATATTAAAATGGGACTTCATTAATAAGATTAATGAAATAAAAGAAACCTAAAGATGTTGTAGAAACTTGTTTAAAAACTGGTAGCTCTAGTTCTTGCTTTGCATAGCGGTGTTCCTTGTAGAACATCCAACACCTTATTCGATAAGGAAAGAGCCGAGATCCCTTCACCGGGAGTGACCTCTTTAGCGAAACTAGCAGATGCTGCATACTCGGTTTGTCTTTTGATTACTTCTATAGTTTTTTCTTTGCATAGTGATATTTGTGAAATATCCTGCACCTTATTCGATGAGGAAAGAGCCGACGATCCCTTCACCGGGAGTGACCTCTTTAGCAAAACTAGAAAAGGCCTCAAAAACATTCCATTTAAAATCACTCGATTCTACAACGATATCAAGTTCATTACGCAAAGGGTTTTCTTAAAAAACTGTCGTAGCCCTCCGTCATTTCAGATAAGTACTTCATAGTATTCGTGCTACGTTTGTTGACCTTGTCAAGGCGTAGTGAGCGGTAGCTATTTATGCTTATCTGCAAAAGCATATGATGCGATTGAGTTAGGGTAGTCGTGTGACTTTGTTGACCTTGTCAAGGGTCATGCGGGTGGGTTTAATTCAATCAAGAAATGTACGGGTTGAACTTGGCTAGCGGACTATGGTTTGTTGACCTTGTTAAGGTCATAGATCGCTCGGGGCAAAATATTATTTGGAATTTCAAGTGTTGGAATTTGCAATGAGGTTGCATACCTTCTATAAGATAGTTGGATCCCGATACCCGCTGCGAGTAAGAGTTACTCCTGGGAGAGTTTTACACATTACAATTAGCCGATCAAGTAGGTGTCTAGAAAGGTGTTAACGGGGTTACGCCCCTAGGAAAATGAGGTTTACTTTAATTAGGTCCGTGCGAAAGCACGGGGAACCTCCCTCAAAGTACCGGCACTAGCCTGGCTGAAAGATTGACGAAATTGTAGGGTGTAATTAATCACGGCTAGTCTTTCCTTTTAGGGTTTGATGGAAGATTTGACAAAAACAGTGGGAGACATCCTGATTAGGTATATTAATAACCAATCTAATCTTGCAAGAGCATACGCTGAGTGTTTTCTTCTCTCTCTCTCCAGGTAGCGATCATATCACGCCTTAATCAAGATAATAATACGGATGTATTGACCGAACCCGCTTGTTATACTGAGCTGGGGAACGTTGGTCCCGCTCCAACTTGTAATTGTTATAAGACAGAGCAGGAAATAGGGGATTACCAGAATTCCCGTGCCGCCCAAACGAAGAAAGTGCTTGCTAATGCATCTTCTTCGGGTGTGTTCATTACCGAGAACTGTTTCTCAAATATCCTTTACATCCTGGGTAAGTGATACCAGATCAGGATCCCGCAAATGTAATCTGTTACATGGGCTACAGAAAGGTAGAGGACCGAGAACGGGTGATAAGTTTCATGAGATAGAAACGGTGCAAGTGTTGCAACCAAGTCTATTGGTAGTTATCATCCTGTATTACCAGAATACATTGATTCTGAACGAATGTTATTAGATACCGAACCTGATATACAACATCATATCAGTCTCTTTATTAGTAAAGAAGGATATAATTTTGTATTGTTGGATAATGTTTTGAACATTTCCTATATCAAGAGTTGATCGGTTCAGGCAAGTTATCTAAAAGCATAGTCGTTCTAAATCAAACCACAGTTCTTAGTGTACAGAACACACACAAGAGGGAGAGTTCAGAAATGAACGAATCCTTCTTGAGGCATTGTAGACTAGGTCATATCAATGCGACCCGACTAGCTAAAGTTATATTTAGATGCATATTTAAATTAGTTTGAATTTACATCTTGTGAAACTTGCCGGTCATGTCACAAAGATAAAGATGACCACAGATCTATTTATTGCAAACAGAGAAAGAGTTAGTGAACTCTTGGGATTGATACATGATGATGTATGGAAGGTCCCTTGTCTACACATGCCAGGACAGGTTCTTTTTACTTCATTACATTCACTGATTATCTCTCAAGGTTCGGACATATGTTCCTGTTGAAACACAAGTCTGAACCTTTTGAGAAATTCAATGAATATGAGTTAGAAGTAGAGAACCAAAACGGGTATAAGTATTATGTCCTTTGATGTGATCAAGAAGGAGAATACTTGAGCACGGAATTCCTGGACTATTCTAAAAGAGAATGAGATTCTCTCTCAGCATTACTCCTCCGTATACACCACAGCACGTCGGTGTATCGGGGCGGAGCAATCACACCCTATTTGATATGGTGCGCTCTATGATGAGTACTACTGAGTTTCCTATTTCCTTTTGGGAGTTATGCACTTGAGAAGCTGCAAACCTATTGAATAGGGTTCTAATCAAATCAGTTGCCTACCAATTCATATGTGATATGGAATGGGAAGAGCCCATATCTTAAGTATGTTAAGATTTGGGGTTGTCCAGCCTATGTCTAAAAGCATAATCCGGACAAGCTCGAGGCAAAGTCAGTTCTGTAGAAATTTGTTGGATATCCCAAGCATTCGCAAGGGAATATCTTCTACCAAACTGAGGAACAAAAGATGTTTTGTTTCTCAGCATGCCACCTTTGTAAAAGGGAATTTCTTGTAAAAAAATTAGTGGTCATGAGGTAGAACTGGAAAGAGTTCCAGCTATACAAAACTGCAGCTGATGATTTGGTAGAACCAAAGGATTCAGTAGTTTCCAACGAACCTCAGCCTCTCTGCCGATCTAGTAAGATTCCTCACCCACCTGAGAGATACTTCGGTTTCTCTATGACAGTGGGAGCGAGGATTGCATCATGAGATGATGACCTAACTAGTTTCGAGCAGGCCATCAGGAGTGGGACTCTGTAAGAATGGCTGGATGCTTAGCGATCTGAGATGGAATCCTTATACACCAACAATGTATGGACTTTGGTTGTTTTATCTGAAAGGTTAAATCCCCATCAGGAGAAAATATATCTTGAGAAGATTACTTGGTGTACATGGAAAAGTTGAGACTTTCAAAGCTATGCTTAAGTCCATCCAGATCCTACTTGCCACTGCTACATACCATGACTACGATATCTGGCGGTTGGGTGTCATGACTGCTTTTCTAAATGATGTTTTGGGAAAGAACGTCTATAAGTACACAGCCAGAGAGCTTCGTAGATAGTGGGAGCAGCAGAAACGTGTGCAAGATGTTTTATGCGATAAAACAGGCATCGCGGAGTTGGAACGTCTGTTTTGATGTGGTAGTCAAAACGTTTGACTTCATCAAAATGGTAGATGAACCTTGTATATACAAAAAGGTAGTAGAGAGTATGGTGGTGATCCTCGTAGAGTACGTGGATAACATACTCTTGATAGGGAAGGAGTTTCCTATGCTACGCTCGGTCGATATCCGCTTATCACAAGGATTCTCCATATAGGATCAAGATGATACCTCTTAAATCCTGGGTTTTATATCTATGAGATAGATCTAATTGGATGTTAGGATTCTCACTAAGTGTAGTGATATGGTATCAATCGATCCTGGGGAGAATCACTGGAAAAGGTTCCAAGGTGATAAGGACGACTGAATGTCAGTCACAGGCATTGTCTTTACCCTCAGTGGAGGGACGGTATGTTGGAAGAGTTCCAAGCTTGATACCGTGACATACTAGACGATTAAAGGCAAGATACATCGTTACCAAAGATGCTACCAAAGAAGCAGTCTGGATATATTTTAGTTCATAAGATGAACTTCGTTCCAACCATTGTGTGACAATGGAGTTATGGCTTTGGCCTAGGAACCCCCCGTCCCATCAGAAATCCAGATATAATTCTTAGGCAGTATCACCTGATCATGGAGATGGTTGATCTCCAGAGAGATCGAGGTTAGGAGAGTAGACGCAGAGAATAACAGCGCGGATCCACTCATAAAGGCATTTTTCCCAGTATAGACTTTTATGGGACGGTTGAGTATGAGATACTTCAACCACAGCTAATTGTTGGGTATGTGATACCACAACAAATGGCCCTAGTGCAAGTGGGAGATTGTTAGTTATATGTATGCCCTAGAGGCCATTACTGTACATATGATGTATATTGTAGTGGATGCTTGGACATATATAGGGAGGACTTTCTTGCTCGACATGATAGTATGCTATCTGGTTGCTCTTTATCTTAACATGTACTCTGATTGTCTCTATGTTACATGTTGATAAAGCCCTTAGGATATGTACTCGACTACTATGATGAGATCATACTAGTGGGGCCACGGTAGTCGACGAGTACATCCTATAACTGTTCCTAGTCGAGGGTGTATCGAGACAGGGCATCGATACACCAGAGTAGACTAGCGTATACGCATCTTGACCCATATGATGGGCGTTGGATAATCCCATATTCATCGGTGTTTGACATCAAGGATGGTGTACGGTGTTCCCCTCCGAAAGACGGCGCAGACATGGGCGTCTCTTCTGGGATTCAGGGCAGATGCTATTTGGTTTTATCCGTCCACCTCTCCGAAGATGCCAAGTTGATTTATGGCACCGTGTATCGGAGGTTTAGACGGATGCGACCGATGTAGCAGACTTCGTCAGATTCCCCCTCGCTTGAGGGGTTTTTGATTGTGGGGACACTCTTCCTTGCAGGCGCAAGCCCCTGCAGTTAATTACGCTACCGCATCGCGGTAACAACTTTCTCCTTCTCCAGAATTTCACTTCGTGTCGTGGGTGTTTGTTTTGTTTGTGGTTGCCCGTGGATTCTATACGGAGACTAATTTATGCCGTCGCCCGTAGGACGTAGATTAGTCCAAATCCGTATTTTCTTAGATTTGGGTTTGGGGTTTTGGTTTGAGGATACTTTAGCCGTATTTGAGGCAAGATCAACTCAAATGTTTGTTAAGGATACGTTAGTCCAGTTTGAGACTAAGATCAACTTAACGGGATCGTTTAGATCTGACAAAATAGCGTTTGGGCTCTATTGTTCCAGTTTAGGGACATAGTGGTCCATTGATCGTATGGCCGTCGGGACCCGTCACCTCTCTGACGACGTTGAAGGATTACAATGACAGATATCAGAGGAGTTCAGAGATGTACCCTTGAACCAAAGTTGGTTGGGAGATCTATAGTCCAATTTGGGACTAAAGTCTGTTTGAAGATTTTGGTTTAAGGATACGTTAGCCATATTTGAGGCTAAGATCAACTTAAATGGGATCGTTTAGATCCGACAAAAGCTCATTTGAGGGGATCTATTGTTCCAGTTTAGGGACATAGTGGTCCGTGTTCCAGTTTAGGGACATGGGGGTCCATTGGTTTAAGGACGCTTAAGTCCGTGAGTTTAAGGACGCTTAAGTCCATGAGTTGGTTTAAGGACTCTTAAGCCCATTGGTTGGTTTAAGGACGCTTAAGTCCATGAGTTGGTTTAAGGACGCTTAAGTCCATGAGTTTAAGGACGCTTAAGTCCATGAGTTGGTTTAAGGACGCTTAAGTCCATATTGATATGTGGTTGTCGGGACCCGTCACCTCTCTGACAACGTTGAAGGATTACAACGACAAATGTCAGAGGAGTTCGGAGATGTACCCTTGAACCGGGTGTAAATTGATTTAAGAGATCAGTCGTGCTCGGTCAATTTAATTTGAGGACTTACGGTCATGATTGGGTTAAGTCCAGTTGAGAATGTTCAACATTTTTATTTGTGGTTGGCCAGTTAGGCCTTGGCTTGGGCTTTGCCCTTTGTTTAATAATGCATAGCATTAATCTTGGTCTCTGTTGGACCTTTATTTAGGCTCTGCCTCTTTTAAATGATGCACAGCATCTGTTTTGGTCTGACAGACCTTTGTTTGGGCTCTGCCCTTTTTTAAAATAATGCATGGCATTTTATTATGCATGTTGGGCCTTTTTTAATTGGGCTCGGCCCTTCTTTTCAATAATGCAGTGCATTAATTATCTGACAGTGGCCATGTGGCCTGTCAGGCGCTTTGCGCCAATTAATGAGCGCAAGCGCATGTGGAGGTGACACGTGTCACGCTCTGGTGAGCGCAAGCGCAGTGCGCTGCGCTGTTGCGCTGCTGACACGTGGCGCGCTCTGGTGAGGTGCGCCAATTTAAGAGAGCAGTGCTCTATTTTAAAAGCGCATAGCACAAGTTGTTCTGGAGCTGACACGTGGCGCTCTCTGGTGGCTTGCGCCAACCCAAGAGTGCAACAGTGCAGATTTACAAGTGCAAGGCACTGTTTTAAAGTCTTGATCCAATTTTGGATTCAAGAAAAGAATCTTTTAAGATTCCAGAACCAGTGGTTCATCAAAAGGCAATGCCTTTGTTATTATTATATATTTTTTATTGAAGATCTTTGATCTTGTTCTTAAATCAATGATCTTTTTAGAAGAAACTCTTCTTTTATTCATAGGTTTTTACCTTTTTCTTTTCTGAGCTCTTCTCAAATTTTCTTTTAGAGGAGTTCTGTGTTTTTCTCTCTGTTCATCTGTGTTTTAGATTTGGAGTCTAGGGGCCTTTTTATAGTGCCATTTGATTTGTTAAATTAGTTAAAGAGATCTTTCTCTGAGTGATTTGGGGATTTTTCCCCACGGTTGGATCTTTGATCCAAGGGCTTCTGTTTTACAGAAAGCAATCTTCTTGTTTTTAACAAGATTGAGAAAGATCTTTCCAGAATTTTTCTGTTTTGGTGCTGGCATTGGCGCAAATGTATCTGCGCTTGACACGTGTCGCGCAGCGTAGAGCGCAGCGCAACTGCGTTGCCATGTGTCATGCAGCGCAACTGCGCTAGCGCAACTGCGCTAGCGCAACTGCGTTGCCACGTGTCGCGCAGCGCAGTGCGCAGGTCAGCAGAAGCGTTGCTTCTTTAAATTTTGAATTTTATTATCTTTTTAAAACAGAGCCTTGCTCTGATTGGGGGAAACAGAAGCGTTGCTTCATTTCCCGCCTTGGGATTTGAACAGAGCTTTGCTCTGAAAGGGAGATTTTCTCCTTTATTATTATTATTATTTATTTATTTATTTTTACTGTTATTATTTTATAAGGAGCGGATTTTGAGCCAAAATTTTGGCTAGAACAAATGCCCCCACTACTTTTCCCACGTAAGTATGTACGTGGGTGAAGTAGTGCAAAGTTATGAGTAGCCATGGAACCGAGGGCTTAGGAGACAAGTTTAGGGTCCTTGTAGCCTAAGACTTTTCAACTTTATGAGCCGTGAGGGTCTCACAAAGACTTTTCTCCCTACGGATCGAGAGGATCTCGTAGGTGTATTTTCTCCTTAGGGGTCGTGAGGACTCCTAAGTGTGTTTTCTCTTATAAGTCGTAAGGATCTTTATAAGAGAATTTTCCCTCTTACGAGTCGAGAGAACCCGTAAGCGGTTGTTTCCCTCCTTGTCGAGATTCGACTTTGGAGAGTGTGACCCGTGGATAGTATGCAAGAGACCGTTTTGGATCGACTTGCAGGGCCCCAGTGCTTAGGAAACAGGTTTTTTAATCCCTACTGCCTAAGGCTTTTCCTCACGAATCGAGACGAATCGAGCATTTCTCGCAAAGACATTAATTTCCTCACGAGTCGAGACGAATCGAGCATTTCTCGCAAGAATATCCTAACGTCACAGTTAACCTCTGCTCTTTACGACAAAGGTCCGTTAGGGTCTGTGGTACTTAGGGTTTTGGCCGTCGTACCGTCGCGTTGGCTGATATATTCCTCGATATGCAATCTTGCTGTTCGAGTAGCCTTACGATTGTCCTGTCTCTGATCCCTTCGGGGGCTGGACAAGACGTCTTCAAGTAATCTTCCAGGTAGTATTACCGTCGAAAGAGCAAGCGTAGGGATATTCCATGTCACTTTTTACTTGAGCTTAGGCTCATTTTGGAGAGCCCCGATGAGTCACAACCACTCCACGCTGGTGTGGGATGTTCTCCGATAGTCTTTCAGGCTTTATATGACTTGCCGTTAAGACCTTGAAGCTAGGAATTTGTCCTTTGCTTCGTTTGCTGGCATTACGTCCTCTATATCGAGACGAATGTCGCGGTTGTCTCTAGGTTGTTGGTGAACCGTCGAGGTTTGGAACTAGGGACTTTTTCGTGGCTCCGCTGTTTGATGATGTTGCGTCTGCTGTGTTGAGACGAACGTCGAGGTGGTGACCATTCCGCACTGGTGTGAGATGATCTCCGATTGTCTTTCAGGCTTTATATGACTTTCCGTTAAGACCTTGAAGCTAGGAACTTGGCCTTCGCTTCGTTTGCTGACATTGCCCTCTATATCGGGACGAATGTCACGGTTGTCTCTAGGTTGTTGGTGAACCGTCGAGGTTTGGAACTAGGGACTTTTCCGTGGCTCCGCTGTTTGATTGTCGCGTCTGAATCCTGTTGGAGGAAGAACGCTGGGGTGACATCTCGTCGGCTGTATCGAGATGAATGTCGAGGTGGTGACCACTCCGCGCTGGTGCGAGATGATCTCCGATGGTCTTTCCGGTTTTATATGAGTTACCGTCAAGACCCTGAAGCTAGGAATTTGGCCTTTGCTTCATTTGCTTTGTCGTGTCCGAATCCTGTTGGATGAAGGAACGCTGGGGTAACATCTCGTCTGCTGTATCGAGACGAACGTCGAGGTGGTGATCACTCCATGTGGGATGATCTCCGATTGTCTTTTAGGCTTTATATGAGTTACCATCAAGACCCTGAAGCTAGGAATTTGTCCTTTGCTTCATTTTCTTTTGGCGTTGCATCTGCTGTATCTAGAAAAACGCTGGGGTGGAGCTGGGATTTTGCTGTCACTCCGCTTTGTTGACCATGGGGTCTTTTGTTGACGTTGCATTTACATCCTGCTGGACTGCGAAGGAATGCCTTTGTTGACATCTCGTCTGCTGTATCGAGATGAATGCTGAGGTGAAGCTGGGATTTTGCCATGGCTTCATTTGATAGTGTGACATCTGTGTCCTGCTGGAATGAGGAGGCACACCGTTGTTGGTTTCCGGGCCGTAGATGTGGCCATTGAGATTTGGAACTAGGGACTTTGCCATAGCTCCGTTTCATTGCGACTCTGAGGTCGGTTGTTGACGTCACGTCTGCACTGGTTGGAATGAGGAGAAACGCCATTGGTGATCTCTAAGTTGTCGATATTGACGTCGAGACCTTGAAGCCAGGGATCTTCCTTTGCTTCGTTTGTTGATACTGTGTCTGCAATATTGCAACAAAGGTCGAGGTTGTCTCTAGGTTGTCCATGAACCGTCGAGATTTGGCTTCGCTTTCTGGTGGAGCCTGTTGGGAAGGTATGGTTCCCTCTTTGTTTGTGCCCCTGGATTGTATACAGGGATCGATGTGATCTCACCTGTAGGACATTGGTTTCATTCATTTTTTTATACTATTATTTTATTTCCGCGATGCTCTAACATTTCAGCTTTTATATCGCGAAGGTCGCGATTGCC
The DNA here is from genome assembly GCA_030015575.1 of Agapanthus africanus. Classification (NCBI taxonomy): domain Eukaryota; kingdom Viridiplantae; phylum Streptophyta; class Magnoliopsida; order Asparagales; family Amaryllidaceae; genus Agapanthus; species Agapanthus africanus. The sequence continues at coordinate 345,144,204 of JASDDO010000012.1, read as the reverse complement.
CAATCATTTCGGCTATTTTTCGCAGTGTCCAATCATTTCGGCTATTTATTTTATTTTTACTCGCTGCTTTTTATTGCGAGTTGCCCAATCATTTCGGCTATTTTGCATGCATACATTTTTACTTGCTGATTTTTATTGCAAGCTGCCCTATTATTTCGGCTATTTCGTATGCATGTATGGCTCGCTGATTTTTTTTATCGCGAGTGTGGAAATTGGAATCTGACGCCAATCTCAGCATCAGCATCGCTACAACTGGAATATTGCCAGGAGCGAATCATCATTTGCCATGAAAGGGCTTGGAATTTGATACCGGTTTAGGCATCGGCATCGCTACAACTGGGATATTGCCAGGAGCGAATCATCATTTGCCTCTGTCGATGTCGAACAAAGGTGGCTTAGTAAACAGGGTTAGGATCCTGTCGACTAAGGCTTTTGACTTCATGAGCCGTAAGGGTCTCACAAAGGTATTTCTCCCTACGAGTCGTGAGGATCTCGTAGGTGTGTTTTCTCTTTAGGAATCGTGGGGATTCCTAAGTGTATGTTCCCCTGTAAGTCGTAAGGATCTTACAAAAGGGTTTTCTCCTTATAAGTCGAGAGGACTTATAAGGGTTGTTCACCATATGGACATATCCCTAGTCACGGGTGGGACTTGGTTAGGGAAATGTTTATTCGCGCCCGTGGATTGTATACAAGGGTCAGTATGAGCCGCTTGTAGGGCAATATCGAAGGTTGTGGGAGTTGCTTAAGAACGGGTTAAGGTTTCTGTAACTTAAGACTTTCAAATCTTATGAGCCGTGAGGGTCCCATAAGAGAGTTCTCCTTACCAGTCGTGAGGATCTCACAAGTGTAATTTCTCCTTAGGAATCGAGAGGATTCCTAAGTGTGTCGCTCCCTTGTGAGTCGTAAGGATGTCACGTGGGTGGTTTCTCCTTACAAGGTCGAGAGGACCCTGTAAGTGTCTTTTAACGAGGTTGCGCCCTTTCGGGTTTTCACAAACACTCGCTGGTAGCCCTGCTGTTTTTACTCACGGAGCCCTTTTGGGTTTTCATCCGTGCCCATTTTGCTTATGGACATACCGTCTCTTTTTATTCTTTTTTTTATCCTCTCTTTTTTTAACGAGGTTGCGCCCTTTCGGGTTTTCACAAACACTCGCCGGTAGCCCTGCTGTTATTACTCACGGAGCCCTTTCGGGTTTTCATCCGTGCCCATTTTGCTTATGGACATACCGTCTTTATTTATTATTTATATTTTTTTTATTCCATGTCAGCTTGAGGATGCCGCGGGCTGGTAGTAGTTTAACGACGTTTCGGTCATTTGCAAGTTTTAGGACATCGCGGTCCGTCGTCGCCGCATTTGAGGCAAATATCTAGTTTACTGACTTTTCAATTTATGGGGCTTTCCTTATGAATGAGCATGATGCCCCCGGCATATCCATCTTTCTCGGAGCATGTGGTTGTGGTGGGTTCACCTTCCAGTTTTCGGACAACGCGAACTTCCCCTGCTGGTATTGGTCTTCAACCCAGTTTTTGAAAACATAGCAATTTTCGATCGGATGGCCCAGTACTTGGTGGTAAGGGCAGTAATTGGGATTGTTGACATCATTCAGTTGTGGCTGGTGTTTCGGCTTCGGTAGAGTGATAAGCCTGTTGCGCACTGCCACTTCGAACAGCCTCCTTGTTTCATTCTGGGGAAATGAGTAAGGACGTTTCAACCTCTCATAGAGGGGTTTCCGCATGTTGTTTTGGCGAATAATCGGTCTAAGGCCACTCGATTGCTGTTGAGTGTTGGCGACAAAGGCCATTTTTTCCTTTTCCTTTATCCTTTTTGTTCGCTTTGTTGTTTGTGGGTCCGAGATTCTCTTCGGATATCGTGCAATTGGGCGGCTGAACGTTCTCGCAACTCCTCAATCCTTCAAAGATGGACTCCTTGAAAAGATGGTCGAGGGCTACTTTTTCGTCGGAATTGCTCCCGAAGGTGAGAACTCGTGATCTCCCGGGATCATCCCTATGACAATTGCCGGCAACTCTTTTATGCTCATCTGTCGTATTTTTTCGCTGTCTATGAGCTTCCCGCTTTGTTCTGTTGACGTATTGCCTGTGAGCGACATATCCTTGCCACCAACACTTAAAAGAGTCGCAGTCTTCAGTGGGATGTGCGATCTTCTGATGATAGAAGCAGTAATTAGGATGCATCTCTACTCAACCGAGACTGTTTTCTTCAGAGGGTGGTAGTTTCATTCCCATTGATATGGCTTTAGCAAACTTTTTCCTCGTCTTGAATTTGTTTTTATCCGCAGCGGATGTCTTTTGATTTGACGGGAGTGCCTCGACTCTTTCATCTAGTCGCCGGCGTTTGGCTCCTTCCAATATGGCCATCTCACGCTCCTGATTAGCTTTACTTTTCAGACGAATCTCATTCAGGAAGGCATCGATCATCTCGTTTGACGGCCACAGAAGTTCTGGTTCAGGACCTGCCCCCCCCCCCCCGTTTCTCGATGCAAGGAGCTTCTTTATCATCTATCGACGAGTGAGAGATTACACGACAACTTGCTACGTAGTCTTCAGATTCATCTGATGAGTCTTTTCCATCATCTCCGTCTTCAAGGACGTGGCCGAGGAACTCCTGGAGCGTGATGGGAGTCCGCGCTTTCTGGTTATACTCTTCCAACGCGTCGATTTGTTTCTGCAGGTCCGTGCGCTTGTCGCCAGGTTTCACGGGCTTTTTGGATATTTTCTTCTTCTTCTTTGAAGATTTCGACAGCTGGGTGTGAGTGCTTGGGCCATCACCACCGGTCTTTGGAGTTGGGCGCGGCTTCAGCATCCCTTCAATGATCTGGGATTCTAACGGGTTCTCCCACTTGATCGCCGGGCATGTCTGGAGATCGTTCAGCATCCTCTTGGTTTTGGTTGATAGGACAATCTCCCACGGAGCTTCTTCAACAAGGGAGCACGTTGCCCCCGGCATGCTCACCTTTATCGGGGTATGAGGTTGCGGCGGGTTCACCTTCCATCTTTCGGACAACGCGAACTTGCCCTGTTGGTATTGGTCTTCAATCCAGTTTTTGAAGACGTAGCAATCCTCGATCGGATGACCCAACACTCGGTGGTAGGGACAGTAATTGGGATCATTGACGTCGTTTGGCTGCAACGGGCGTCTTGGATCTGGTAGATTGATGAGCCGGTTGCGCAATGCCAGCTCGAACAATCTTCTCGTTTTATCTTGAGGAAACGAGTAAGGACGTCCTAGCCTCTCCTCGAGGGGTATGCGTGGACGCATATTGTTTTGACGGACAACCGGCTTCAAGTTGCTCGGATGTTGTTGAGCATTGGCGACGACGATCGCTTTTCCTTTCCCCTTCTCGTTTCGAGAGTCCGGCTTTGGAGAGGACGGTCTATAGCCCATCTGATCCATTTGAGCTAATTTGTCGATCAAGTCCTGGAAGGTGGTCGGTTTAAAGAACATCATGAACTGTGAGATAGTCGCATGAGGATCTAGGGTACCCACGAACATGCCCACCGCTGGCGCTTCTTCAATGCGTTGTTCGCATTTTGACCACAGTTCCGCCACTGTATCGCGTATTGGACCCACGTCTCGCCTGGTTTCACCCTGGCATTGATCAACGCCGTTATTGGAGTACGTTCGCTGGCGCTCACGAAACGCTGGGTAAACAACAACTCCATCTCCGCAAATGTTTTGACGGAGTCGTTAGGTAGCTCCGAATACCATTCAAAGGTCGTCTCCGCTAAGCTACCGACGAACTGGCGAAGCAGCAGTTTACCATCGCCTCCAGTGTTGCCGCATAAGGCCCTGAATTGAGCGACATGCTGATGTGGATTCCCTGTCCCTTTATATACGTGGAATTTAGGGATCGTATATCCCGGCGGGTAACTAATCTGGTCATACCAGCCCGGATAGGGTCGTCCAGTTTTGACAATTTGGCCAGCCGCTTCATTCGCCTGATGAACTCGTATTTGCTGAGCTATATAGTCATCCAGTGCGGCCTTGGAAATGGTTTTTGTTAGTGTATGTGCCCTAGGGGCCATTATTGTATCATACTTGTATGTATTGTAAGTCCATGCTACCTCTCCCGGTACTTTCGGGCATGCGGAATTTGGTGAAAAACAATTTTCTAGAGGCGGTAACATGGACTCAAAACCGGATCTTTGTTAAACTATCTACCTAACAACCTAACTAGGAGTTGTTAACTACTCGGTTAGGGGGTTATACCTTTCTTTCTTGAACTCTTTCGTCTTTGACTCTCGATGGTGTACGGATTGGCTTCATTCCGTCGTCTCCTTGCGCCGAAGATCGATCCACCCGAAAGCTTCTACCTTTGGCTTCTTCTTCGAGCTTTGAAGAAACTAGTTCACTCGGTTTGCTAAACCTTGTGAACTAGAGTGAGTAGAGAAGAGTGTGTTGGGATTATACTCTATGGTTCTTGCTTCTCAACACATGAGACAAGTGAACCATAGACTAAAGAGAGGGAGAGCAAGAGGAAGAGGATGAGAGCTCAAGAACACAAGAGAGAAAAAGGAAATGAAAGAATGAGCAAGACTTTTCTCTCTTGGCTCTCATAATCCAAAACCATCATAACCAATAATAGCAATCAAGTATTAGTGATGGTTTAAGCTACAATAGCCATATCATTTCATGCACTCATTTTGTGTAAGTCTACGCTAGCGCCCCGGCAGTCTACAGACGCCAAATGCGGAACAAAAACTTTTTAACTGGAGCTATCGTATACTTTAACCCGGATCTGCCATTATTGCTAAACTAACAAACTGTAAAGAGTGTAGAAAGATTGTACCGAACGATCCGAGTCCTTCGTTCTTCAACCATCATCCCACGCTCCGTTGCGGCTGCTCCGATCTCGTCGATCTCCGATATCCTCGTCGAGGTGGCACCACATCACTGATTCTTTAAACGGGCTCCCGCCTCTGACTCGAGGCAACTCGATCGTCAAGTTTGCTAAAAGAGACGACCAAGAATGATGTAGAGAATGAGTAGATGACTTTGTCTCACTTCGTCCAAGTTCGTGGACGATCGGTTAATGAAGTTGCCAATTTTATCGGGTGATGGAATGAAAGAGGCAATGAAATTTCCATGCACCCTAAACCTTAGTCTTTTTTCACAAGAATGAAATTAATCTCTCACTAGTCCAGTGAGGAGGAGAGGGGGCCGGCCACTTTTATTCAAGGAGGGAGGTGAGGGTAGGAGCAATCAAGGGGAGGTGACAATAAACAAGAAGCATATCATTATCATAAATGAATAACAATGACTCATTAAGAAACATTGAATCTAAACCCTTAGTCACCATTGCATTAATGACACCATTAATGCACTAATGACTCACTGGCCTCATCATCACTTCTAGAAGCTTCTAGAATGATGACTCACCCTTATCCAAGAAAAGATAAATCCGTCTTTAACCGAATGTTAAAAGACGGCTGATAGAAAACTGGAAACTGGCAACTTCCAAAAGTGATCCTGAAACGACTTTCAGGATAACCCCGTATCTGTATAAATATACCCGCATTTGTATTACGACCGAATACAAATGCAACTGAGACAAATATATTATACCTACTCAATATAATACTTGTATCCGGCTTAAACTAAAGCCGACCAGTATCATCTGCCCGAAAAATAACACGTGCGTAAACGCACGTGCATTTTCCGAACCCTGCCATAAAACCATACGGCCTCTACAACGTTTCACCCAAACTTGGGAAACTGTCTGTGGGGGACTCTAATGACTCGTCAGTACCCTGGCAGTGGGTTTAACCACAAACCGTCAGCGGCACTAGCAATGCGTAACGGCTGCCCATGGACTGACCTCAAGGGATGCCGATGAGCGCACTCATCCGGAAAACCCTACTGAGCTTAACAGTGACAATGTATATACAGTCCGGTCCGTTCGTCTATGAGTATCGCATATCTGCGTAGGGGGCTAGTAACGTCAGACCCCCAATAGCAGTATAAGTCGTGTCGGAGTGAAGCCCAATAACACCCTGAGATACTACTGGAGTACCTACCAGTAAATCTCCTGCCATGGCCATGGACTTTGTGTAATGGCTCTCCTAGACACAGCACGACCTCGCCCCCAATACCGGGAGAGACGAATCCCCTGCCGATCCGCTCACGTGCCTCCATATGGCTCGGGACTGTACCCAAAAGCTACCTGTTTGCACGACTCCTTTGAGCCGTGGTAGGGTAGAAATCAAAGCACAGTGGGAACTCACACGAGACAAATGACGACCTCAGGTCGATGAACTAACCTGTACACATGTCACCAGGGAACTGCTATCTGACGGTAGATATAATACTAACTACCAGATTCCCGGCGAGTCCTGTCCGGTGTACTCATAACCCAATGAGCACCTGTATACATTTTAGGTGATCCAACTGACACCAGTGCTTGTGAGACCGGCCACCGCCCCTCGTCAGGGTCTCGACTGTACACACTAGTCTACTCCGGAGTATCGATGCCCAGTCTCGAAACTCCCACGACTAGGGACCACAATTAAGGATATGCGTATAAACCACCCAACTCTCACGTATATGATCGCCATCATACTGTTGGTGGTAAAGCAAGATCCTAAGGGCTCTATCAAAGTGTAACATGTAATCAGTCACCTGATCATTTACACGACTGATAAAGGCAAACCAGATAGCATACTATCATCTTGAGTAAGACTGTCTTACCGGTATAGGTCCTCCGCAATCATTGCAATCACGTACCTGTGATCCAATAATTGACTATGAGGGCACTATCTCCAACAATCTCCCACTTGCACTCAAGGCTAATTATTGCGATGTCGACTACTCACAGCCCGTGTGAAACCGAACATCCAACTCCTCTACTAATCAGTATCACAAAGCCCGTTTGTAAAACTATTGTGTTCGAGAAATAGCCTTAGTGAGTGGATCCGCCTAGAAGTTTCTTTCTATATCTCTCTTAATCTCAAGTTCGCGGAGAAAGCCATCTCCCGAATTGAGTAATACCTGTCTTAGAATATGTCTGGATATCTGATGGGACTTAGTTCATAAATGAACTCCAAATCCAAACTTCTTAGACTGTATCGATCACTGAACCTAATCAGTATCCGGCACCATGCCACCCACAGTATCCTCTTGAACCACCTGTCCATAATACCGTCCCTCTTCGTCAGAGGGAAAACTATAACTCTGACAATCACTCTGTCAACCATGTCACCTTTGAAGCCTGGAATGATAATCGTCTCCCGAAGGAGGCTGCCGTCATCAAATCCGTAGAACATGTACTCATGTTCTATAACTGCTTCCTTATGTTTCTCCAGGATTGGATTAATACAAACTTATTGCATCTAGTGCAAAAACAACATTTGGTGTGGTACTTGACATCTCATGATTGACTCAATTGCCGAAGCAAGTGATCTGCCAATCTTGCCCTTCCCTCTCCCCTTTAGTCTGTAAGACACCTTTAGAGAGGGTGACTCCATCACCTGCAGGTATACCACCATGCTAGGAGTCAACTATTCCAAAAACCATTAGAATATCTGTCAAAGTACCTACATTGGGAAACTACCCAAATCCAGATCTAAAACCATAGATCTAGAAACCAGAATGTCAAATATTATATCCATATCCTGTCTGGAGAAACAACTGTGTGACCACCACAGTTCAACCGATCGTAGTATAGGAATTTTACTTCCTACTCTGTGTATGTCATGCAGATACCATGACATCACACCCTACTACCTTCTTAACAGATCCATCCCCTATTCTGATTGAAGTCAAACCCATGACTGTCATATCAAAATTAGATGATCTATCTCCGCTATAACTGCTCAAGTCTATAAATAGATATAAGCTACTTGCCCACTATGCTTCCGATGCTCCCACTGACTACGACAACCCTACTACCGGGTCTCATAGCCTGGAACAACAGTAGTGTCAAGTCTTGGTAGATAAGAACATCCTTGTTACCGTCCTTGAGGCTACCGAAGTACCTCTCGGGTGTCTGTGGTTACCCACCATATCTGCGGAGTGGCTATTGGAATGTCAAACCTGATTGAATATATAGGTCCTGTTAAATTTTCCGTAATCGTTTGCTGTTCTGGAATCACTTCCAGTTCTACCATACTCCCACTACTGTTTTCTGAAAAAGATCCATTTTACTAAAACTGTGGCGAGTCAAGAACAATATCACTATTGATCTTCCAAATGGTAGAATATCAACCCTCGTCATAGCCAGGGTCAACCCACAAACAGCCATTACAGAAACGTGCCCTGAGTTATCCAGAGTCTGGTTTTAAGCATAAGCTGGACAACTCCCCGTACCTTAATATCTTTTAAGGTACGATCCATTCTATATCCAATACAGAAACTTTGGCACTTATTTAATTGGAACCAGATTCAAATCATGCAGCTGTCTCCAGTGCATATCATCTTAATGGAAAGAGGCTAATCAGCATTACTCAACTTAGGAATCCATCCATTTATGAGCAACCTGAAAGAGAAACACGTTTCTCAAAACCATCACTATCATCTGAATACCAATCACAAGAATCTACATCTTCGATCTCTTTGAAGAATCCTGATACTTGTGATACCTGGTTCTCTACTTTATTCTTATACCCACAACTTCTCAAAACTTAGACCTTGTATTTCTACGAAACACTCGTCTAAATACTAGAGAAATTATAAGTAAATAGAACATAGTACGAGGACCTACCCCTTTGTCCCGAAGGACACTTGGACAACATACAATACTCTGTATAAGTCCGCTGAGTTAAACAACTCAAAACCTGTGCGTCGTAGGTTGAAAACTGTACCCTGGCTATTTCCTCAAATATCACCAATTACAACGAATTCCGATATAATGAGGATGATCACCTAATTCCCAATAACTTACTCCCACTCATCATCTGTAAAACCATACAAATATGAGAATGAAACCTGGTAAATACATACCCTTGGAGTAAGTGTCTAATCGGGAAAACAGTTTTTCTTTTAACAATGCACTGAAACATGAAAATGTTTCGTAGGGGTATCCTGGTATTCATAGCAATGCCTCTTCCATAATCCAATTCATGACTTCAACCGTATATTTTATTGCCATCTCTCCAAATCCCTTTATTTGTCTTTAGTCGTTACCTTCTGTACACCATCGTTAGGCTAAATGGTTTTCTTCCTTCCCTACCGTTCGGCACCAGCCTATGGTTTGGAAGAAGACTATCCAGTAAGCATAATAGGTGTACCCTCCTAAACCAAGGAGTACTCGCAACTGAGAGAAGGTGATGATAAAAGACAACTGAATAATACCTTATTCTTTTAAAGGTGAAATAGGAGCGGCGATGAAGTACGCGGTTTTGGTCGTGAATGATATCAGTCGCAATTTACTTTGCCCTCTTTCTAATCCCTTTATTTTGTCTTTACATATTACCTTCTGCACACCCTACTTAGGCTAATTGGTTTTCTTCATTCCCTACCTTTCGGCACCTGCCTATGGCTTGGAAGAAGACTATCCAATAAGCGTAATAGGTGTACTCTCCTAAACTAAGGAGCTCTCGCAACCTGAGAGAAGGTGATAATAAAAGACAACTGAATAAACCAATTCTATTTCTCCTGAACCTGGATCCATCCTCGAAGAAGTCCCTTCGAGTTCGTATATAACCATACGATGGATTTATCCAATGGAAGTGGATATCCGTAGTAATACGGGTGTTCTGAGAAATGTAAAGGGTAAAAGAAGGAGTGGCAATGACTTATGCAACTTAGACAATCCAAAAGCCAGTATTTTAAGAAGGTTCGGTCAACCTGGTCACTGAGTCATAGTCTAGGGTCGGTCAAAGGTCGCTGCCAAAGAGAGAGAGAAAAGAAACACTCTGCGTGCACTCTAACCTAGATCAGAATGGTTATCACTTTATCTAATCCGGAAACCTCCCACTGTCCTGTCAAATTCTCCTCCAAACCTAAAGAAGAATCAATCGGGATCACCCGAAGAGTAAACCAACTCATCAGTGGGAATCGGGATCCAACTCTCATCGCATGATAACGTGATGGAATGCATCCACGTTACTCATACTCCAGAAGGTATGCGCATACTTGGCAAGTTTCAGTTTCTTTAGAAACTCCCGATATAGTTTTTGCCCCATGCTCTTATGATCGTGACTAAGGGCCAGCCCATCATAAGTCACATGTCAAATTCTTCCCATCATTATCTTGTTAATTTGAACTCACCCGTACTCGCCCTTGACTAAGGGCCAACAAGGCTGTACGACTGTCCCAAACCAACGCATCTATCTATGCAACATGTGAACACCCCAGCAGCTACCAATCACTATGTCCTAGCTAAGGGCTAGACCAACATAGCTTGAATACTACTGACCATTCATATGAAATGACGGAGGGCTACGGCTGGTTTTTGGCGAAAAACCTTTAACGTAGTGAACTTGATATCGCTGAAGGAACCTGATAGCTTTTTAAAATATAGTGGCGAAAACCTTTTGCTAAAGAGGTCACTCCCAGTAAAGGGATCTCGGCTCTTTCCTCGTGGAATGAGGTGCAGGATATTCCACTGAATACCGCTATGCAAAGCAACTTGTAATCGACTATAGTGAAGTTATTACTCTGACGCAAACTTCTGCCCAAGGGGTCAGTCCCGGTGAAGGGATATCGGCCCTTGCCCCGTCGAATGAGGTGCAGGATATTCCACTGAATACCGCTATGCATAACAAAAGGAAACGTCTTTGTAACAACACTTTTTAAATTTGTTCCAACAACTGTAAACAGGTTTGTTTAACTTTGCGTTGATCAGAATCAACACAGTCCCATCATTTAATCACACCAGAAAAGAACGAAAATAAAATGTACGTATATGCCATCCGCATTCGTCACTGGGTCCCGTCATCACTCGTTAGGTTACTTAACTAACGACAGAGCGGGGACTGGACTAGCGCGGGTGTAAAACATATACAACATCTAATTGTATATAAACCAATATACAATAATCGCTCCAGGCGTGATAATATGCAACATTACAGAAAAGTAATAAGCATCACAGAACAATACAGATAATCTGGGATCCCCGGGTTTCACAGAGCCGCTCCTGAAACCCGACGTTCCCCTGTCGTGTGGATAGCCTGTGCAATGAAACCTAGACCCCTACGGGTGCGGCAAGTTACCCGCCAAAACCTGAAGCGAGGCAGCCCCCTACAGCATAGTGAATGGACCACCCAGCACTCCACGGAATCCGGTAATCTTGGGCACCCCTCCTTGGGTCAACCTGTACCCCCTACGAGTGCGGCGAATAGTCTGCCAGTTCTAGAGTGGGACCCCTCTGCCTCTCAAAGCCATGAGATGCGGACCCGTTGCCCCCCAGAACCCGGCTATCCGTGCACTCTGTCGCAGGGCAAAACCTAGTACAGTAATGAAAAATAGTACAATAGGTACATCGACCGCAACCTGGTCGTGCCCCAAAAGAATATTATACAACAGGCAATGACGGCAGTCCACAAGTTGGACGCTCGCCCCGCAATATCAAATGTACAAATAAACACAAACTGTACTACCATTGCACACTGCTATCCACCACGACAAAACCGCAACATCACAGCACAACACAGAACATCAACGCGAATGTCACGTTCGCAAACCCGTCTAAAAGAACTATAGCAATCAGACGCGGTTTACCGATCAAATGACATTCCCGGTCGGAGATATAATGTAAGCACTGTAAACTAACGTGTTTAAATTTCGATCGACCAAATATCAAAAAGTGGGCCCCACGACTTACTGGTGAACAGTAACAAAACCTGGGCCAAAACGATATTTACCAAAAACCCCAAAATCCATCAGAGAACCCACTGTACAAATTTGGGAGCACGAGCTCACCACGTGGCCGCGGATGCGCGGCCAATCCATGGGTTTGGCCGCGTTTCCGCGGCGCTTTGGTGGAGACACGTGCCCAAATTTGGTCGTGGTTCTTAGAAAAGCCTGCACAGATTTTTAAGACATGCAGAAAAATTTTAGGAGGCCATTTAAAATCAACAGAAACTGTCAAGCTTGGATTTTGCAATTTTCGATTTCCGGTCGGATCGATGTTTTAAACGCGTTAGCACAAGTTAGTATAGCAAAATGGTTAGGCTCTGATACCATTGTAAGTCTACGCTAGCGCCCCGGCAGTCTACAGACGCCAAATGCGGAACAAAAACTTTTTAACTGGCGCTATCGTATACTTTAACCCGGATCTGCCATTATTGCTAAACTAACAAACTGTAAAGAGTGTAGAAAGATTGTACCGAACGATCCGAGTCCTTCGTTCTTCAACCATCATCCCACGCTCCGTTGCGGCTGCTCCGATCTCGTCGATCTCCGATATCCTCGTCGAGGTGGCACCACATCACTGATTCTTTAAACGGGCTCCCGCCTCTGACTCGAGGCAACTCGATCGTCAAGTTTGCTAAAAGAGACGACCAAGAATGATGTAGAGAATGAGTAGATGACTTTGTCTCACTTCGTCCAAGTCCGTGGACGATCGGTTAATGAAGTTGCCAATTTTATCGGGTGATGGAATGAAAGAGGCAATGAAATTTCCATGCACCCTAAACCTTAGTCTTTTTTCACAAGAATGAAATTAATCTCTCACTAGTCAAGTGAGGAGGAGAGGGGGGCCGGCCACTTTTATTCAAGGAGGGAGGTGAGGGTAGGAGCAATCAAGGGGGGTGACAATAAACAAGAAGCATATCATTATCATAAATGAATAACAATGACTCATTAAGAAACATTGAATCTAAACCCTTAGTCACCATTGCATTAATGACACCATTAATCCACTAATGACTCACTAGCCTCATCATCACTTCTAGAAGCTTCTAGAATGATGACTCACCCTTATCCAAGAAAAGATAAATCCGTCTTTAACCGAATGTTAAAAGACGGCTGATAGAAAACTGGAAACTGGCAACTTCCAAAAGTGATCCTGAAACGACTTTCAGGATAACCCCGTATCTGTATAAATATACCCGCATTTGTATTACGACCGAATACAAATGCAACTGAGACAAAGATATTATACCTACTCAATATAATACTTGGATCCGGCTTAAACCAAAGCCGACCAGTATCATCTGCCCGAAAAATAACACGTGCGTAAACGCACGTGCATTTTCCGAACCCTGCCATAAAACCATACGGCCTCTACAACGTTTCGCCCGAACTTGGAAAACTGTCTGTGGGGGACTCTAGTGACTCGTCAGTACCCTGGCAGTGGGCTTAACCACAAACCGTCAGCGGCACTAGCAATGCGTAACGGCTGCCCATGGACTGACCTCAAGGGATGCCGATGAGCGCACTCATCCGGAAAACCCTACTGAGCCTAACAGTGACAATGTATATACAGTCCGGTCCGTTCGTCTATGAGTATCACATATCTGCCTACGGGGCTAGTAACGTCAGACCCCCAATAGCAGTATAAGTCGTGTCGGAGTGAAGCCCAATAACACCCTGAGATACTACTGGAGTACCTACCAGTAAATCTCCTGCCATGGCCATGGACTTTGTGTAATGGCTCTCCTAGACACAGCACGACCTCGCCCCCAATACCGGGAAAGACGAATCCCCTGCCGATCCGCTCACGTGCCTCCATATGTCTCGGGACTGTACCCAAAAGCTACCTGTTTGCACGACTCCTTTGAGCCGTGGTAGGGTAGAAATCAAAGCACAGTGGGAACTCACACGAGACAAATGACGACCTCAGGTCGATGAACTAACCTGTACACATGTCACCAGGGAACTGCTATCTGACGGTAGATATAATACTAACTAGCAGATTCCCGGCGAGTCCTGTCTGGTGTACTCATAACCCAATGAGCACCTGTATACATCTTAGGTGATCCAACTGACACCAGTGGCTTGTGAGACCGGCCACCGCCCCTCGTCGGGGTCTCGACTGTACACACTAGTCTACTCCGGAGTATCGATGCCCTGTCTCGAAACTCCCACGACTAGGGACCACAATTAAGGATATGCGTATAAACCACCCAACTCTCACGTATATGATCGCCATCATACTGTTGGTGGTAAAGCAAGATCCTAAGGGCTCTATCAAAGTGTAACATGTAATCAGTCACCTGATCATTTACACGACTGATAAAGGCAAACCAGATAGCATACTATCATCTTGAGTAAGACTGTCTTACCGGTATAGGTCCTCCGCAATCATTGCAATCGCGTACCTGTGATCCAATAATTGACTATGAGGGCACTATCTCCAACATTTTGCACAAGAGAACAAGCAAGCAAAAGTCGTTGCCATGAAATGATAGCCATTGTCATCATGATGGTCAACTAGTCCAACCTAGTCAACCGGTCAACAAAGTCAACAAGTCAACAAAGTCAACCCCTCAACAACCATGTCACTATAATACTTAATTAATATTATTGTTAATTACATATCATATTCTCATTAGGGTTGAGCAAAAAGTCAATGGTCAACAGTCAACAGTCAACAACCCTAATGAGAATCCTCTGCCTCTGTCTCTCTGTCAACAGTGCATACACACCCGCATCCGCGTTCCGAGGAACACGAATACATACTGGATAAAACCAATCCCAAAACGTACACTAGGATCTGGCTTAAACCAAAGCCCGCTAGTGTTAACTGTCCAGACACTGTACGTGCTCAAGTGCACGGATGTGACCGAACCCTGTCGCAAAACCATGCGACCTGTCGCAAAACCATGCGACCTCTACTCTTTTGCCTAAAGGAGAATAGCTTTCTGTGTGGGACTCTAAAGACTCGACACTACGCTGGCAGTGGGTTTAACCACAGACCGCAAGCGGCACTAGCTGTGCGTAACGGTCCCTAGGTAGATGCCGACAAGAAGACTGACGAGGTGAAACCTATCTGAACTCCTACTGAGTCTGACTGTGACAGTCTCCGTACAGTCCGGTCTGTTCGTATGATACATCGCATGGCGGGCCTAGGGGGCGGTAAACGTCAGTCCCTTAATAGCTGTACAAGTCGTGTCGGAGTGAAGCCCAAAACACTCTGAGATAACACTGGAAGCCTACCAGTATATCTCGATTGCCCTGGCCAGGGACTACTCGTGTAATGGCTCTCCTAGACACAGCGCGATGTCAACCCCCAATACCGGGAGAGACGAATCCTGTCTAACCGTCACTGCCTCCAAGTGCTTCGGGACTGTACCCAACTACTACCTGTTTGCACGACTCCTTTGAGCCGTGGTAGGGTAGTAATCAAAGTACAGTGGGAACACACTCGAGGCGAAGTGACAGTGTCAAGTCAGCGGACGAAGCTGTACTCATGTCACCTGGGAACTGATAACCGACGATAGGTATAATACCAACCGGTCAGTTCCCGACGAGTCATGTCCAGTGTACTCGTAACCTAACGACCACCCGTATACTATCTCCAGTACGACGTACTGATGGCTATGGGACAGACCATCTCCCACACTGGGATGAGAAGCGCATACGCTAGTCTACTCCGGAGTATCGATGCCCTGTCTCGATAATCCTACGACTAGGGACCTGTATAAGGATGTGCTTATAGATTACCCAGCCCCCACTAGTGTGACTGCCATCACAACGCTGGTAATCAAGCAAAGATCCTAAGGGCTCCACTAATATGTATAGGTGATATACTAAAATAAACATATGTACACATTGAAGTAGAAACAAACCAAGTAGCATACTACTATATTAAGCAAGATTGTTTATACAACTGTGAATATCCCAAGCTTCCATTAAGTAATATACAAACTAGTATGATACAGTAATAGCCTCTAGGGCATATACACTAACAATCTCCCACTTGCACTAAGGCCATGTACTGGCGTATCGAAGACCTATCATCTCGATCAGCCGCTCGAACTGAGTCTGGGGCAAGGCCTTGGTGAATGGATCTGCAGTGTTATCTTCTGAAGCAACCCTCCGGACCTCGATCTCCTGGCGATCCACGATCTCCCTGATCAGGTGATACCGCCTCAAGATGTGTCTGGATCTCTGATGGGACCTGGGTTCCTTCGCTAAAGCTATAGCCCCGTTGTTGTCGCAATACAGAGGTATTGGATCAACAATGGACGGAACCACCTGAAGTTCTTTCAAGAAATTCCTCATCCAAACAGCTTCTTTTGTGGCATCAGATGCAGCGATGTATTCCGCTTCCATCGTCGAGTCTGCAACGGTTTCCTGTTTGGAACTCTTCCAACACACCGCCCCTCCATTGAGGGTAAAGACAAAACCCGACATGGACTTAGAATCATCCTTGTCACTCTGGAAGCTGGAGTCAGCAAAGGCCTCGATCTGGAGGTCTTTTCCGCCATACACCAAGAACATCTCCTTAGTCCTTCTCAGGTACTTGAGAATGTTCTTTACCGCTATCCAGTGTTTCTCCCCAGGGTTTGACTGATACCGGCTTACCACACTCAGTGCATAAGCTACATCCGGTCCGGTACACAACATCGCATACATTATAGAACCTACCGCAGAAGCGTAGGGTATAATAGACATGCGATCCCTCTCCAAATCAGTCTTGGGAGACATCTCTTTAGAGAGGGTGATCCCGTGACAAGCCGGTAGATTACCGCGCTTGGAATCTTCCATACTGAATCTTTTCAGTATGGTGTCGATGTACCTGGACTGTGAAAGTCCTAATATCCTCTTGGATCTATCACGATGGATCCGGATCCCCAGGATGTATGAGGCATCACCCAGGTCTTTCATGGAGAACCTGTGTGACAAGAACCCCTTGACAGATTGTAGCATAGGAATGTCATTTCCTATTAAGAGAATGTCATCCACGTATAAAACGAGGAATACTACAGTTCCCGCTACAAATCTACTATAGATGAATGGTTCATCTGGATTTTTGATAAAGCCAAATTCCTTGACCGTCTCATCAAAACAGATGTTCCAACTCTGCGATGCCTGCTTTAGTCCGTAAATGGACTTAAGCAACTTGCACACCTTTCCGCTGCTCCCACTCTGAATGAAACCCTCTGGCTGGTCCATATAGACACACTCCTCTAAATTTCCATTTAGAAAAGCGGTCTTTACGTCTATCTGCCAAATCTCATAATCGTGGAAGGCAGCAATGGCAAGAAGGATCCGAATGGATTTCAGCATAGCTACTGGAGAAAAGGTCTCGTCATAGTCCAAACCAGGTCTTTGACGAAAACCCTTTGCAACCAATCTAGCTTTATAGGTCTCAACCTGTCCATCTACACCAATCTTCCTTTTGAAGATCCACTTGCATCCTACGGGTTTTACCCCGTCTGGAGCAACGTCCAACGTCCATACTTTGTTGGTGTACATGGACTCCATTTCGGTCCGCATTGCATCCAGCCATTTTACCGAGTCGACGCTCTGAACGGCCTGCTGGAAGCTACTAGGCTCATCATAATCTATGATGCAATCATCTCTATCCCCGTCTTTGAGAAAACAGTAGTATCTCTCGGGCGGATGAGACTGCCTACTACTCCTGCGGAGCGGCGTAAGAATGTCCTGTTCTTTTGAACCCTCTGGTTCCACTAAGCTTTCAGTAATAGCTCGTGGTTCTGGAATTTCTTCCAGTTCTACCGCGCTCCCACTAATTTCCTTTTCTAAGAACTGGTGTTCTAGAAAGTGGGCATGACGAGAAACAAAAACCTTTTGTTCCTCTTCACAGTAGAAGAAATATCCCTTGGAATTCTTTGGATATCCCACGAACTTGCACTGTACTGAGCGTGCCTCGAGCTTGTCCGCATGCTGCTTTTTGACAAAAGCTGGACTTCCCCGTGTCTTAATGTGATTAAGATAGGGTTTCTTCCCACACCATATCTCATATGGTGTAGTAGGCACAGTCTTAGTGGGAACTCGGTTCAAAAGGTATGCAGCTGATTCTAGCGCATACCCCCAGAATGATCGCGGTAACTCAGCGTTACTCATCATGGACCTTACCATATCCAATAGTGTTCGGTTCCGTCTCTCCGATACACCGTTATGTTGCGGAGTGTATGGAGGAGTAAGCTAAGAGAGAATTCCGTTCTCTTTTAAATAGTCCAGGAACTCGGCACTCAAGTATTCACTACCTCGATCCGATCTTAGAATCTTGATACTTTTGCCGGTTTGTTTTTCTACTTCATTCTTATATTCCTGGAATTTTCCAAAGGCTTCGGACTTATGTTTCATTAAGAAGACATAACCGTACCTTGAAAAGTCATCCGTAAAAGTAATGAAGTAAGAATAACCGCTTCGTGCATGCGTAGACATTGGACCGCACACGTCGCTGTGTACGAGTCCCAAGAGCTCGCTCGCTCTTACTCCGTGTCCAGTGAACGGAGTCTTTGTCATCTTTCCTTTGAGACAGGATTGACAAGTGGCATACGATTGATATTCGAACGGATTCAAATATCCTTCTGTATGTAACTTCGTCAACCTTCTCTCATTGATGTGACCTAGTCTACAATGCCATAAGAAAGTCTGATTTACTTCCGGAGACTTTCTTTTGTGTGTATTCTGGACATTGAAAATCTGTGGTTGGTTTGATACGTATATACCATTGCTTAATTTACCTGACCCAATCAGAACTTGATTAAGGTGAATGTTTACAACATTACTTACAAACGCAAATTCATAACCTTCTTTAGAAGTCAAAGATACAGAAATGATATTACAAGTTGCGTTGGGTATAAAAAAGCAATTACGCAAAACCAAAACATGTCCATCTGACATTCCCAGGTGATAGTCCCCCACGGCCTTAGCATCCATGCTATCTCCGTTTGCAACATTGAGGGTCATGTCACCTGCCTTCAAAAACCTACGGTTTCTTAACGCCTGCAAAGAATTACAGATATGAGATCCTGATCCGGTATCCAATACCCAGGAAGTAGAGTTTATTGAAAGACAGTTATCAATAACATACACACCTGAAGCTGAAGCCGCAACCTGCTTCAGTTCCTGTGTTCTGGCCTTCCAAGCCCTGCAATCATTCTTCCAGTGTCCCTTCTTATGACAATAGAAGCATTCTTCTTTATCCACAAGCTGCCCCGCTTTCTTTGTTGCTTTTGCCTTTCCCTTCGTATCCACTTTACTAACACCGCCCCTTGGTTTGGCGGGGGCTTTCTTCTTCTTTCCCTTGGCTTTCGCCTTGGACCTAGAAGAGGAAGATCCTCCTACAAACAAAGTGGATGTTTCCCTATCTTTCTATAAGGTGCCCTCTGTGCTCCTCAGCATGTTGAGGAGTTCTGAAAGTTCAACTTCCTTTTCTTGTAAGTTGAAGTTCAGGATAAACTGGGCGTAAGTGGAAGGAAGGGACTGGAGAATCAAGTCCGTATAGAGCTCATTCTCCAACGTAGTCCCAAGGTCCGCGAGCTCTTCTATATAGCCAATCATCTTAAGCATGTGTTCCGCTACCGATGATCCGACGGCCAACCTTGCCGAAAATAACTTCTTCGACACTTCGTATCTTGCGATACGAGACTGCTCTCCATACAGTTCTTTTGTATGGAGAAATATGGATTCGAGGTCTATATTCTCGTGCCTCCTCTGATGTTCGTTGTCCATAGAGGCAAGCACGAGGCACCTGGCCTTCGCGCAATCAATCCCCCAAGTCTTACGGATTTCCTTATCCGCGACGCTGGAGGTGGGACCTGGGACGGGGGGAGCTTTGGTGGTAAGAAGATACCCCAGCTTATCGTAAGTGATTGCCATTTTGATATTCCTGAGCCAATCTTTGTAGTTTGGCCCTGTCAATATGTTTTTATCTAGAAGTAACTTAAGTCCAGTCATGTCGATTGGTCGCTGCAATTAGGAGAGAGAGAAGAAACACTCAGCATGATGCTCTTGCAAGTTTAGAATGGTTTTTAGTTTGTCTAAACAGGATGGCTCCCACTGTTTCTCGAATCTCTCCTCAAACCAAAAAGGAAGAATTAGTCAGGATCAATCTTACCGTACGATACTTGCTTAACCGTTCAGCCAGGCTAGTGTCGGTACTTCGAGGGAGGTTTTCCAACGCTTTCGCGAAGTTCCTTAATTTAAGAACCTCTTTTCCCTGGGGGCGTAGCCCCGCTAACACCTTTCTAGACACCTACTAGGTTTATAGCATTGATCGATAAGTGAGAAATTTCCCGAGGAGTAGCATATACTCACAGTAGGATCGGGATCCAAATATCATCGCGTGACGAAACTGAAGGAATCCTACCAGAATCATCACACTCCAAATGGTATGCAACACTAGCAAGTTTCAGTTCTTTTGAAACTCCTGATGTGGATTTTTGCCCCATGCTCTTATGACCTTGACTTTGGCCAAAACATCATAAGTCACATGTCAAGTTCTACCCGTCATTCTCCAGGTTAATTTGGATCCACCCGCACCTACCCTTGACTTTGGCCAAAATGGCAGTACGACTGTCCCAAACCAACGCATCTATCTATGCTACACATGAATACCCAATAGCTACCAATCACTATGCCTTGACTTTGGCCAACATACATAGCTTGAATACTATTGACTTATTCATGTGAAACGACGGAGGGCTACGAATGGTTTTGGCAAAACCGTGAACGTAGTGAACTTGATATAATCGATGGAACGAGATAGCTTTTAAAAGGAGTGGCTCAAGCTCCGCATTTAAAAGTTGGTTTTGAAAAGAACCGAGTGGTTTTTCGAAAGTGTTCCAACGACTTTTACTTGGTTTATTTTCTTGCATTAGTTCTTTTAATGCGTGATATTCTTGCATTAGTTCTTTTAATGCGTCCCATCATTTAATCCTACCATTGCAGAAAACAACCAAAATATGACGTACGCGTATGACATTCGCATTCGCCACGGGGCCCCGTCATTACCCGTTAGGTTACTTAACTAACGACAGAGCGGGGGCTGGGCTAGCGCGGCTGTAAAACATAAGCAACGCCTAAATAATATCATATATAGATATACATTGCAATGATAGCCATTTCAGATCACAGATGAACACATTGGATATACTAGGAACCCGCAATTCGTACGAGCATGTAACGAAAAGCAGATTACACGGTCGCGGTGAATAGCCAATACCCCACCCAAGACCCCTACGGGTGCGGCAAACTACCCGCCAAGTACCCGAAGCGAAGCAACCTCCCTCAACTCCATGAGTAGGCCACTCGGCACTTCGGGATACCCGGTAGTTTGTGCACCCCCTCCATGGTTCTATCCCAGGAGCAAAAACAGTAAAAAGAAATTATACAATGACGGCTACAACCCCGACCCGGTTGTGCGGCCATACAAATAATTATTACATCAATTTACAAATTTACATGAATTGAAAGAAAAGAAAACTCTCGTCTCACAAGCCCCGGCTATTCACCCACGACAATCCAATGATTCATATACACATTCCAATGACATTACAGATCACAGATTTGTATAACCCCTACTAATCGACATATAGCGATTAGCAGACGTTCAATACAAATATCACATCACAGATAAAAACCCGTCAGCTTAAGTCTTTAGAAGTTCGATCAAAAATACAGATTTTTAGGCCCCAAACACAAAATTTTCGTTCTGGAAAATCTGGGCTGAAAAGACATATTCCAAAAATCCCAAAACAACCCCAGAAATACACTGCACTAAATTTGGACCTCGGCCGAGTCAACTCGTCCGCGGAACCGCGGCGCTTTGATCGGTTCGTGGGACCAAATTTTGTGGTTATTTAATAAAAAGCCTGAGCCGATTTTTAAGATGAAATTTATCAATTTTTGAACAGAAAAAAAAATCGGCAGAAACTTGACATATCGGGTTCGTTTCGTGACTTTTTCTTTGATCGATCTTCTAGTTACTTTGCTAACATGTTAGGTAGTGTTTAACCTGGCTCTGATACCACTGTAAGTCCATGCTACCTCTCCCGGTACTTTCGGGCATGCGGAATTTGGTGAAAAACAATTTTCTAGAGGCGGTAACATGGACTCAAAACCGGATCTTTGTTAAACTATCTACCTAACAACCTAACTAGGAGTTGTTAACTACTCGGTTAGGGGGTTATACCTTTCTTTCTTGAACTCCTTCGTCTTTGACTCTCGATGGTGTACGGATTGGCTTCACTCCGTCATCTCCTTGCGCCGAAGATCGATCCACCCGAAAGCTTCTACCTTTGGCTTCTTCTTCGAGCTTTGAAGAAACTAGTTCACTCGGTTTGCTAAACCTTGTGAACTAGAGTGAGTAGAGAAGAGTGTGTTGGGATTATACTCTATGGTTCTTGCTTCTCAACACATGAGACAAGTGAACCATAGACTAAAGAGAAGGAGAGCAAGAGGAAGAGGATGAGAGCTCAAGAACATAAGAGAGAGAAAGGAAATGAAAGAATGAGCAAGACTTTTCTCTCTTGGCTCTCATAATCTAAAACCATCATAACCAATAATAGCAATCAAGTATTAGTGATGGTTTAAGCTACAATAGCCATATCATTTCATGCACTCATTTTGCACAAGAGAACAAGCAAGCAAAAGTCTTTGCCATGAAATGATAGCCATTGTCATCATGATGGTCAACTAGTCCAACCTAGTCAACCGGTCAACAAAGTCAACAAGTCAACAAAGTCAACCCCTCAACAACCATGTCACTATAATACTTAATTAATATTATTGTTAATTACATATCATATTCTCATTAGGGTTGAGCAAAAAGTCAATGGTCAACAGTCAACAGTCAACAACCCTAATGAGAATCCTCTGCCTCTGTCTCTCTGTCAACTGTGCATACACACCCGCATCCGCTTTCCGAGGAACACGAATACATACTGGATAAAACCAATCCCAAAACGTACACTAGGATCTGGCTTAAACCAAAGCCCGCTAGTGTTAACTTTCCGGACACTGTACGTGCACAAGTGCACGGATGTGACCGAACCCTGTCGCAAAACCATGCGACCTCTACTCTTTTGCCTAAAGGCGAATAGCTTTCTGTGTGGGACTCTAAAGACTCGACACTACGCTGGCAGTGGGTTTAACCACAGACCGCAAGCGATACTAGCTGTGCGTAACGGTCCCCAGGTAGATGCCGACAAGAAGACTGACGAGATGAAACCCATCTGAACTCCTACTAAGTCTGACTGTGACAGTCTCTGTACAGTCCGGTCTGTTCGTCTGATACATCGCATGGCAGGCCTAGGGGGGCGGTAAACGTCAGTCCCCTAATAGCGGTACAAGTCTTGTCAGAGTGAAGCCCAAAACACCCTGAGATAACACTGGAAGCCTACCAGTATATCTCGATTGCCCTGGCCAGGGACTACTCGTGTAATGGCTCTCCTAGACACAGCGCGATATCAACCCCCTATACCGGGAGAGACGAATCCTGTCTAACCGTCACTGCCTCCAAGTGCTTCGGGACTGTACCCAACTACTACCAGTTTGCACGACTCCTTTGAGCCGTGGTAGGGTAGTAATCAAAGTACAGTGGGAACACAATCGAGGCGAAGTGACAGTGTCAAGTCAGCGGACTAAGCTGTACTCATGTCACCTGGGAACTGATAACTGACGATAGGTATAATACCAACCGGTCAGTTCCCGACGAGTCCTGTCCAATGTACTCGTAACCTAACGAGCACCCGTATACTATCTCCAGTACGACGTACTCATGGCTGTGAGACAGACCATCTCCCACACTGGGATGAGAAGCGCATACGATAGTCTACTCCGGAGTATCGATGCCCTGTCTCGATAGTCCTACGACTAGGGACCTGTATAAGGATGTGCTTATAGATTACCCAGCCCCCACTAGTGTGACTGCCATCACAACGCTGGTAATCAAGCAAAGATCCTAAGGGCTCCACTAATGTGTATAGGTGATATACTAAAATAAACACATGTACACATTGAAGTAGAAACAAACCAAGTAGCATACTACTTTATTGAGCAAGATTGTTTATACAACTGTGAATATCCCAAGCTTCCATTAAGTAATATTCAAACTAGTATGATACAGTAATGGCCTCTAGGGCATATACACTAACATGTATATTACTTAATGGAAGCTTGGGATATTCACAGTTGTATATATAGTCTTGCTAAAAATGGTAGTATGCTACTTGGTTTGTGTCTACTTTAATATGTGCATTTGTTTCTTGTAACGTATCACTTATACATATTAGTAGAGACCATAGGATCTTTGCTTGATTACCAGCGTTGTGATGGCAGTCACACTAGTGGGGGCTGGGTAGTCTATAAGCAACATCCTATACTTTTCCCTAGTCGTAGGATTATCGAGACTGGGCATCGATACTCCAGAGTAGACTAGTGTGTACGCTTCTTATCCCAGTTGGGGAGATGGTCTGTCCCACAGCCATCAGTACGTCGTACTGGAGATAGTATACAGGTGCTCGTTAGGTTACGGGTACACTGGACAGGACTCGCAGGGGAACTATTGGATGGTATTATACCCATCATCAGTTAACAGTTCCCAGGTGACATGAGTACAGCATAGTCCGCAGACTTGACACTGCTACTTCACCTCGAGTGTGTCCCACTGTTCTTAGATTGCTACCCTACCACGGCTCAAAGGAGTCGTGCAAACAGGTAGCAGTTGGGTGCAGTCCCGAGCACTTGGAGGCAGTGGCGATTAGAAAGGATTCGTCTCTCCCGATATTTTGAGTTGATATCGCGCTGTGTCAGAGAGCCATTACGCAAAGTCCCTGGCCAGGGCAAGCAAGATTTACTGGTAGGTTCCAGTAGTTTCTCAGGGTGTAATGGGCTACGCTCCGACACGACTTATACCTCTATTAGGGGACTGACGCTTGCCGCCCCCTAGGCTCGATATGCGATAGTCTTAGACGAACAGACCGGACTATATGGAGATTGTCACATCAGGCTCAGTAGGAGTTCGGATGGGTTTCCTCATCGGCCTTCTTATCGACATCTACCTGGGGACCGTTACGTACAGCTAGTACCGCTTGCGGTCTGTGGTTAAACCCACTGCCAGCGTAGTGTCGAGTCTTTAGAGTCCTACACAGAGAGTTTCCCTGCTCCAGGAGAAACGATATAGAGGTCGTATGGTTTTACGACAAGGGTTTGGACGCATACGTGTTTAAACGCACGTACGACGTTCGGACATTTTTTACTAGCCGGCTTTGGTTTAAGCCAGATTCTAGTATCAGGTTATTGGATTCATACAGTCTAAAGTTTTTCCGTGTTTTCACGGATTGGAGGGGCGTTCTCGTAATTTTCCGGGAAGCTTCTAGAAGCATGGTGACTTGGGGGTTAAGGAGGCATATGCATTAATTGGATTAATGAGTCATGTAGTGATTCATACATTGAGTTAATGATTCATTTAATGTTTTATATGACTCATGTGATGAATCACTTATGTATTAATGAAACATGGTGATAATTCATTATTTGTTATTTACTTAATATTATCATATGTTTCATATATACACAAATGATTCATTCATCCAAAAAGGATTCTTACCATCACCTTCTCTCTCCTCAAGCTCTCTCATTCTTGAAACCCTAACCCTAACCTCTCATGTGTTGAGATCAAGGGTTAGCTAGACTAATACATCCATAACCTCACTCTATATCCCCTAGGTAGCTTAGATTAGCACTTTGAGCAACCTAGTTATCTCAAGTTAGAGATCAAGCTTGGCGTAGGAGCTCTCAGGTGGATCGTCTTTGACTCGAGGAGGTGTCACGACCCGAAAGAGCACGTGACTGGCACTTGAACCATATGAAGCCTATAGGACTCCATCTGATCCAAGTAAGCCAAAAGCCCAGAAATCTAAAACCATTTTGAAGAATAAATAAAGAAAACTGGTTCAAAGAAGTGAAGAAATACAGGTTTGAAATCAAGGTTTTTAAATAACTAAGCCGAAAGTACGTTTTGGAAACAATAAGTCTTTTCTAAAAATTTCGGCAGAGTTTCTCTTGTAAAACTGGCCCCGAATGGGGTACAACATGAATAACAATATATAAAATGATAAAGGCATCCCCAAGCGGGAGCTAGCTCTTCGTCAATCGACGGTCACAACCACGCAATGATATGATAATATACAACGCCAAGTGGCGAGGATCAAAACCAAAAGAAAACTCAAAAGTAGCAAGAAAACCGCAATACTACTAAGCGCGACTCTAAGGTCGAATAATACAACACTGTCTCTGAGTCTGAAAGAATATACAAGTTTTTGGTTGATGGACAATTTCTAGATACAATGAAATAAATAAATACAAAGGTGATTCCTGATACGAAAGAATCCACCTACCAAAGCAAATCACCCGCAAGAAGGAAATGTGCCAGAAATGCCGTAATAGAACCTGTACGGCATAACCTGCAAGAGCTGTGGCACAACGGGGGTGAGTTGCCAACTCGTGAATAGAAACATCTACAAGGATAAATCGAATGCAAGACATAATCCTAAGTCAACGATCAATAATATAATCCACAAGAGTACATCTGAGTGTAATAAGGTGGCAAGGTAACATCTAATCATGTATATAGTGCCAGGTACTCAGGTAACAACATGTCCTCAGTGTAAGGTATGTCTGCATGAAGTATCAATGAAGAAATATCAATAATATCAATACACATATATTAGCGTCCCATACCACTAATATTGGTGTAAGATAAGTGTAAATCCAGTCTGTATATGAACCAAGTCTGTATATATGTGGAACCCGTCCACCTGTCACCCACTGACAGTAAGCATCATGTATGCAATGTGAGGATATAACCAAAATCATGGAAAACTCATCATGAAACCCGTGCCAAACACCGACACGTAAATCCTCATCCGTATGGGGCTCCGTCTGCGGATATCGGCCCTCGGCCCCGGCAGTATGAGTCAACCCATGTCCATCTCTGGGCTCCGTCTGCGGATATCGGCCCGTCGGCCCCGGCAGTATGCCCATCTCTCGGCTCCAGGCGGTATCCCCCGGATATCCGCCGAGCTCAGGTAAAATCACCGGTAGGTACTCGCCCGCCTCCAGGCTCAATCGGCATAACCCATCGATCATCTCGCCGAGGGGAACCATACCAGGCCCACCACGAACCCGCAAACGGTACATCACCTCCTCGAATCGGGTTTCAAGCACACGTCTCAGCACCGAGAAAACACGGGGCGACGCCCCAAATATCATATCAAGGGAACCGGGTTTTTAAATGGTTACTTATTCAAAAAGGCTACGGTTCCCAAATCCAGAAATCACATGAAAATCCAACATCCAGCAGTAAATCCAATGCGATGTACTATGCAATCAATCCATGATATATGCGACATGTAAAGAGAGTAATCATATCGGAAATCATGCAACATGGAATAGGAATGCGCATATGTCAAAGGAAGCATCATATCACGAATGTAATAGTACTACTGTGTAGTGACATGGCAATTATCGATGATGAAGTGTGTGAGCCGGCAAATAGTGTACGTGAAACATACGCATCGTCGATAATGGTGCTGGTGTCCTAACAGCATGATAATAACATGGTAATGAACATATGCCAGCAATGCGAATAGTATGAATATGCGGAAATCTAGTAATCAACAGCACAGTGAAGTATCTACTATGCAACTACATCTAAGTATCCTGTCAATCAGGAGGGGTAGGTGTGGAAACCACCTAAAACTGAGTCTAAGTATATATGTAGATATATAGTCGGTGATCCCACCTCAATGTCATATCGTAAGATATCCTCTAGCTATGAGTGCGGATCTATCATCAATATCAGCTCGTACGGTAAACCGTCGTACGGCATTCCCAAAAGCTGGGTACAGGTCAACATCTCACTGTCTCATCACATAACAAATATCACCATCATCAGATCATATAGTCTGGGTGTACTACTCTATATCTAGTACAAACGGTAACATCGGTAAAGTATGCATGCGGGGGTAAACACCATCCCAAGCCCGCAAGAATCACAAGTCATACCCCACATATGAATCGTATCAAATCACCGATCCCAGGGCACCAAGCCCACAATATCGACTCATCTCCAAAGTCGTCACATATCACCAACCACAGTGTAAGTACATGTGAAAAGCAAGGGTATATGTATAGGTGTAATTCTATCCTAGGGTTCGCGACTATGAACTACACTAGTCACTTTTAACCCTACATAACCAAAATACACCTAATATCACCATACTATAATAAGCTATCTACGGACTGCGGGGGTGCTATACGCCATCCACCCGACTTTCCCCCGTAGATATAATCTACTCACCTCGCATCACCAATTGCGGACATCACCATGCATTTGCTTGTCGTCCGAAGTCTTCATGGGTACCTACACATCAAAATATCGTATATGCGCATTAAAACCAAATCCAATCTAAAACGGCGCATAAACTCCAAAACGATACGATAAGGGGGCCTATAGGTGAGAACCTATGGCACGCCTTCAAAACCATCCATAATCCTCTATATCGTCGTATAAACGACAATAGTCGAGGCAAAACACATTCCACCATTTCAGAATCCAAAAATACGGAATACGGAAACACGAATCCAAAACGACAACATAGGATATATGTCCCAGATTTCACCCTAGACAGAATCTGTCAAAACTAGAAGTACCCAGGGCCAAGAATTGATGAAATGGGGCCAGGCACGCAAAACGAGGAGATTCCTCTCTGGTCTGGCCGCAAATTGCGGCCAGAAAGGAGGTTTTGGCGGCCGGGAAGGAGAGGCAGGGGCTAGGGTTTGGGGTGTTGGTTCAATGGTGCCTGCACATGTCACTGTAAATCCAATTTTATTTTAGGGCATCTCGGGTGATAGCAGATTCTAAATAACAGTGGCAGATTCCAGTTTTTCCCCCGATATTGGTTTCTAAAATCCGTATTATGGGTTCAAGCTTCAGGTTAGGGTCTCAATTCAAACACTAGGGTGTTGGTATAATCTTAACTGAGCTCAATTTCATAATGCAACATCAATTCCACTCAAACCCTAACTAGGTTTTCCTCAATTCCATAATATCACACAATATCGATAAAATCTTGACATGGGGTTATAGGAAAGGCTATAATTAAGCAAATGGTTCAGAAATTACCTTCATTAGCAACTCAAGAAAATTCTTGAGTTGCCCTCTAGTGGCCAAATCCATGCTTCTTTAGCTCCATTTGTAGATCTAGGGATTTTGGACATTTTTAGTGAAAGGAGTTTGGGGTTTTGGGGTGTTTTATGAGATGAAGTGGGGAGTTGAAGGTGGAGGAAGGGGGAGGAAGAGGCAGCAGCAGCAAGGCAAAGGGGGAGGGAGAGAAATGATGAAAATGGCTAAGGGTTTGGTCAATGGTTCAACCCTCTCTCTCACCTACCCTCATCATTACACTTTCTTTTCTCTTTTCTTTTCCTTTTTCTCTAATTCAAATCCCTAAACATTCTCACAAGAATAGTAACCCCAAAAGAAATCCATGACTAGAAAAATGTACAAGTGTAGAAAATGTGATATGTGCAAGTTTTGCACAAAATTACCAAAAAACCCAATTAGCGATTTTAATCGCGATTAGCACTAAATTAGTGTCAAACTAATCACAAAAACTTAAAAATGTCATAATTCACTAATTTACCCTATTTTAGAATTTTCCATAATTTTTCATAATTTTTCTAACATTTTTCCTATTTATATGCATTTAATATTAAAATAATCAATAAAATAATATTAAATTATAAAAATTCCCAAAATTAATATTTTATATTTTTGAAAATGTTACAATCTACCCCCCTTAAAGAAATTCGGTCCCCGAATTTAAATTTAAACCCCCACTACTAAAACAATCTCAGTAATAAACCAAAGTCGTCGGGGCTCCGAAATCATCAACACAAAGAACGTCACAGCGCAATGCATGCGCAAGGGTACTGAGCAGATAACTCAAAAACAAAACTCCGTCAAGCATCCCGCAATCATCGGAGTCGATGTAAAAACACAATGTCAAATCCAATACAAAACCGATATGATATGGATCGAAACTACACATGTAGACATCCAATCTATACACGTAAAAAGCTGATGTAAAACATGCAAAAGTATATCCAGGTATCGTCTACTGACTAGTCCTGCTCAGCATGAAAGCAAAAATCCAACATCATAAAAGGTACTGCTCCAAAAGGGAATAAATCTCAAAAATGTACGTAACACAATCCTGTGCGTCTGGTGCGCACGGAAATCAAAAATCCAATATGTGCTAAACAGGTGCACAAAACAACATCTAGGTGCAACGGGTGTGCACGAAACCTCTGTCATGGGCAACGTATGTGCCTGACAGCAAAGGTCCGGTGCATCTAACATGCACGAAGAAATCTCGATTTAGTGCATCGGGTGCGCACCAAAATCGTATCTAAAAAAAACATGCGCCCAACACGCGCGAAAATCCAAATCTGTGCATCCATCGTGCACGAATGAAAATCTAAACCCTGCGCACTCAACATGCACGGAATCACGAAATCCACTAGCAAACACCGAACAGGCATAAAGCATATCACCAGCACGGAGTGAAAAAATCCACCATCAAAATCCGGGTCAAAATCAACGATATAATGCGGCTCAAACCAAAATCAGGTGTACCGCAAAGGAGAATCTCACAACCGTGTGCATCAGCGTGCACGAATCAAAGCATAACACTAAAATGCATGAAAACTCTGCGTAAAATATATAAATGTCCAGTGGGTGCATGAAACCAATATCATGAAACTCAGTCACCAAAACTAAATCATGCAAACAGAACACCCAAAATACCGAAATCCAAAATGACGGATACGTGATAATCGAATCACAAAATCACAAATCGCAAATCACAAATACCTTCTTCGGTAGTTCCTCTTTCGAGGTCGAGAAGGAGTCGGTGCAATCCACAGCTAGCAGCGCAGGATATCTACCTGCCTCTCGCTCACGGTCTAGCGTCTTCTGACTCTCTGGATCCTTATCTTCTCTGCGGATTACCTATCACGCGGTCAATCGGCTCATCGGCCCTGTCAGGTGTGCTAACGGGGACGATTCCGTTCTGGCACTTCTCTGGTCACCTCTCGGTCAAACCTCACAACCACTCGTAAGGCAGCATATCACTGGCGTCGGCCTCTGGCTCTCTGAATGTACGTCACACATCTGATCCTGGGTGCAACATCATTGCAGCAACGTCCTGGAAGGAATCCTGCTCAAGGTCTCTTCCAATCATGCCTATGCCGATCTGTACAGAGGCTGGCTTTCCTGCACAACCTCTTCTCGCTCAAAAGACACCTGTGTCCTCAGAACAACATTTCTCAGAAACTGGTCACATCCCAACGTCTCTGTAAGCAAATCAGGTCTCTAGTCTCGACGGGAAGCAATGACAGCTCGTCAGTATCTCACACGAACCTCTTGTTCCAACTGTCTCCCTCGTCGTCCACTATGACGTCATGCCAAGCTACTATGCACTGCACTGTTCTCGGCCACGGTCAATCTGAAGTCTCTCA
Organism: Agapanthus africanus; assembly: GCA_030015575.1. NCBI lineage: Eukaryota > Viridiplantae > Streptophyta > Magnoliopsida > Asparagales > Amaryllidaceae > Agapanthus > Agapanthus africanus. The sequence continues at coordinate 345,112,800 of JASDDO010000012.1, read as the reverse complement.
CACGGACTCGAAATCTCGTACTCTGGGGTCTCCCAAGCAGTATCCCATCACGATATCCGAAAGATGTCGAACCATCCGATCGACTCGTCAGAACCTCATAATCCCCCAAGAGCTCACATCCCGGGTACAATTTAATAGTATCGAGTACATGCCACAGCGTCGGTGGTCCAGCCGTAGAAGGGCAAACCCAAACCTCACTAATGGCGCCACGGAACCGCCGTAAACCCTATGGTTCAAAGGCTGTCACACGGTCATTAAGTCGAGTTAGGGTTTCATTCTTCTAGAGGGTCCATAGAATCACCTGCATGTCTTTCCGTATACTTTAAACTTGGAAAATAGGCTCCTGACATTCGATCGTCTCTATCGACTCTCACGAACCTGCGTGAAGTCGTCTCTAGCTGGAATCAATCCGCCTGATGACCCGCATCGGGGTAAGCAAACTCACCACACGTCCTAGTCATTCGTCCTCGGTGACTAGCGACTCGCTATCATCTCCCTAAGTACATGCTCATGCTGCAGTAGCTCCAATCATCTGGGCGATATCTCATCATTTGCAGCAGCAACTGGCTCATACGCCTGTACGCCGAACAACGCCTCAATCCTCCAGGAAAGGCAACACAATGGCGGTCGTCTCTGAATCAGCCTGCTCTAGATCTGAGTAAGACTCTCCACACTGGAAATCTTCAACTCATCTGGGCCCGCTCTGGCGCAAAATCGGACGAATCACCTTCGTCTCTCAAATCAGGTAGACTAGCTATCATCTGTCGCATATCTGCCTGAAAGCTCCGGCAATCTCAGCTCGTAAGCTTCGGAAGCAACATCCTGTCAATCTCAGCAACAGCTGGTCCATCTGTCTGCACGGTAGGCGACATCACAATCCCTGAGGTATACTGTACATCAACAGTCCTCTCTCAACTGGCAGCTCTAACAAAGGCACGATCATCCGGTGCAAACCAAGCACTCGCCTCCACTAGAGGTCACAAACACCAACACTAACTCGAGACGTTCCCATGTCACTAGAAAACACAAAGGTCGGCCCTCGCACCAAACGAGCTCACACCGGCCGTAACCCTAGCAGCAGCCCAAACTGCGCTCAAACATGGTGACAGGGATCTCAATCGAGTATCAAAAGAGAGCACATCAAAGGCAAGAACGGAAACAACAGATCCAAAGGGGATACATGATCATAGGAAGGAACAGCATCAATGAAGATATGATCATGAAACTAATAGAATCGGGGATCTCAAATGGATGTATATTCCTGGATAGGAAGAGAATCACTGATCTCTAAACAAATGTCCATCCTAAGGTTCCTTAAGCGGAGTGGCGTGTCGTAAGTATGCCGCGGAACATACCAACGGTACGTCACTCTACTTTAGTCACCTAATCCATCAACCAAGGGTCATCCTAAAACGACGAAAGTTCGGGTTTACACCCCCTCGACCAATCCTAAGTTCCATAAGGTCAAGCCTAAGTTCCGTAAATAAACAACTCCTTAGGCTCCACATAGTCAAACTTAAACTCGAACCAAGGTCAACCTAGCGCTCTGATACCAACTTTGTCACGACCCGAAAGAGCACGTGACTGGCACTTGAACCATATGAAGCCTATAGGACTCCATCTGATCCAAGTAAGCCAAAAGCCCAGAAATCTAAAACCATTTTGAAGAATAAATAAAGAAAACTGGTTCAAAGAAGTGAAGAAATACAGGTTTGAAATCAAGGTTTTTAAATAACTAAGCCGAAAGTACGTTTTGGAAACAATAAGTCTTTTCTAAAAATTTCGGCAGAGTTTCTCTTGTAAAACTGGCCCCGAATGGGGTACAACATGAATAACAATATATAAAATGATAAAGGCATCCCCAAGCGGGAGCTAGCTCTTCTTCAATCGACGGTCACAACCACGCAATGATATGATAATATACAACGCCAAGTGGCGAGGATCAAAACCAAAAGAAAACTCAAAAGTAGAAAGAAAACCGCAATACTACTAAGCGCGACTCTAAGGTCGAATAATACAACACTGTCTCTGAGTCTGAAAGAATATACAAGTTTTTGGTTGATGGACAATTTCTAGATACAATGAAATAAATAAATACAAAGGTGATTCCTGATACGAAAGAATCCACCTACCAAAGCAAATCACCCGCAAGAAGGAAATGTGCCAGAAATGCCGCAATAGAACCTGTACGGCATAACCTGCAAGAGCTGTGGCACAACGGGGGTGAGTTGCCAACTCGTGAATAGAAACATCTACAAGGATAAATCGAATGCAAGACATAATCCTAAGTCAACGATCAATAATATAATCCACAAGAGTACATCTGAGTGTAATAAGGTGGCAAGGTAACATCTAATCATGTATATAATGCCAGGTACTCAGGTAACAACATGTCCTCAGTGTAAGGTATGTCTGCATGAAGTATCAATGAAGAAATATCAATAATATCAATACACATATATTAGCGTCCCATACCACTAATATTGGTGTAAGATAAGTGTAAATCCAGTCTGTATATGAACCAAGTCTGTATATATGTGGAACCCGTCCACCTGTCACCCACTGAAAGTAAGCATCATGTATGCAATGTGAGGATATAACCAAAATCATGGAAAACTCATCATGAAACCCGTGCCAAACACCGTCACGTAAATCCTCATCCGTATGGGGCTCCGTCTGCGGATATCGGCCCTCGGCCCCGGCAGTATGAGTCAACCCATGTCCATCTCTGGGCTCCGTCTGCGGATATCGGCCCGTCGGCCCCGGCAGTATGCCCATCTCTCGGCTCCAGGCGGTATCCCCCGGATATCCGCCGAGCTCAGGTAAAATCACCGGTAGGTACTCGCCCGCCTCCAGGCTCAATCAGCATAACCCATCGATCATCTCGCCGAGGGGAACCATACCGGGCCCACCACGAACCCGCAAACGGTACATCACCTCCTCGAATCGGGTTTCAAGCACACGTCTCAGCACCGAGAAAACACGGGGCGACGCCCCAAATATCATATCAAGGGAACCGGGTTTTTAAATGGTTACTTATTCAAAAAGGCTACGGTTCCCAAATCCAGAAATCACATGAAAATCCAACATCCAGCAGTAAATCCAATGCGATGTACTATGCAATCAATCCATGATATATGCGACATGTAAAGAGAGTAATCATATCGGAAATCATGCAACATGGAATAGGAATGCGCATATGTCAAAGGAAGCATCATATCACGAATGTAATAGTACTACTGTGTAGTGACATGGCAATTATCGATGATGAAGTGTGTGAGCCGGCAAATAGTGTACGTGAAACATACGCATCATCGATAATGGTGCTGGTGTCCTAACAGCATGATAATAACATGGTAATGAACATATGCCAGCAATGCGAATAGTATGAATATGCGGAAATCTAGTAATCAACAGCACAGTGAAGTATCTACTATGCAACTACATCTAAGTATCCTGTCAATCAGGAGGGGTAGGTGTGGAAACCACCTAAAACTGAGTCTAAGTATATATGTAGATATATAGTCGGTGATCCCACCTCAATGTCATATCGTAAGATATCCTCTAGCTATGAGTGCGGATCTATCATCAATATCAGCTCGTACGGTAAACCGTCGTACGGCATTCCCAAAAGCTGGGTACAGGTCAACATCTCACTGTCTCATCACATAACAAATATCACCATCATCAGATCATATAGTCTGGGTGTACTACTCTATATCTAGTACAAACGGTAACATCGGTAAAGTATGCATGCGGGGGTAAACACCATCCCAAGCCCGCAAGAATCACAAGTCATACCCCACATATGAATCGTATCAAATCACCGATCCCAGGGCACCAAGCCCACAATATCGACTCATCTCCAAAGTCGTCACATATCACCAACCACAGTGTAAGTACATGTGAAAAGCAAGGGTATATGTATAGGTGTAATTCTATCCTAGGGTTCGCGACTATGAACTACACTAGTCACTTTTAACCCTACATAACCAAAATACACCTAATATCACCATACTATAATAAGCTATCTACGGACTGCGGGGGTGCTATACGCCATCCACCCGACTTTCCCCCGTAGATATAATCTGCTCACCTCGCATCACCAATTGCGGACATCACCATGCATTTGCTTGTCGTCCGAAGTCTTCATGGGTACCTACACATCAAAATATCGTATATGCGCATTAAAACCAAATCCAATCTAAAACGGCGCATAAACTCTAAAACGATACGATAAGGGGGCCTATAGGTGAGAACCTATGGCACGCCTTCAAAACCATCCATAATCCTCTATATCGTCGTATAAACGACAATAGTCGAGGCAAAACACATTCCACCATTTCAGAATCCAAAAATACGGAATACGGAAACACGAATCCAAAACGACAACATAGGATATATGTCCCAGATTTCACCCTAGACAGAATCTGTCAAAACTAGAAGTACCCAGGGCCAAGAATTGATGAAATGGGGCCAGGCACGCAAAACGAGGAGATTCCTCTCTGGTCTGGCCGCAAATTGCGGCCAGAAAGGAGGTTTTGGCGGCCGGGAAGGAGAGGCAGGGGCTAGGGTTTGGGGTGTTGGTTCAATGGTGCCTGCACATGTCACTGTAAATCCAATTTTATTTTAGGGCATCTCGGGTGATAGCAGATTCTAAATAACAGTGGCAGATTCCAGTTTTTCCCCCGATATTGGTTTCTAAAATCCGTATTATGGGTTCAAGCTTCAGGTTAGGGTCTCAATTCAAACACTAGGGTGTTGGTATAATCTTAACTGAGCTCAATTTCATAATGCAACATCAATTCCACTCAAACCCTAACTAGGTTTTCCTCAATTCCATAATATCACACAATATCGATAAAATCTTGACATGGGGTTATAGGAAAGGCTATAATTAAGCAAATGGTTCAGAAATTACCTTCATTAGCAACTCAAGAAAATTCTTGAGTTGCCCTCTAGTGGCCAAATCCATGCTTCTTTAGCTCCATGTGTAGATCTAGGGATTTTGGACATTTTTAGTGAAAGGAGTTTGGGGTTTTGGGGTGTTTTATGAGATGAAGTGGGGAGTTGAAGGTGGAGGAAGGGGGAGGAAGAGGCAGCAGCAGCAAGGCAAAGGGGGAGGGAGAGAAATGATGAAAATGGCTAAGGGTTTGGTCAATGGTTCAACCCTCTCTCTCACCTACCCTCATCATTACACTTTCTTTTCTCTTTTCTTTTCCTTTTTCTCTAATTCAAATCCTTAAACATTCTCACAAGAATAGTAACCCCAAAAGAAATCCATGACTAGAAAAATGTACAAGTGTAGAAAATGTGATATGTGCAAGTTTTGCACAAAATTACCAAAAAACCCAATTAGCGATTTTAATCGCGATTAGCACTAAATTAGTGTCAAACTAATCACAAAAACTTAAAAATGTCATAATTCACTAATTTACCCTATTTTAGAATTTTCCATAATTTTTCATAATTTTTCTAACATTTTTCCTATTTATATGCATTTAATATTAAAATAATCAATAAAATAATATTAAATTATAAAAATTCCCAAAATTAATATTTTATATTTTTGAAAATGTTACAGGAGGCCGTTGAGGTGCCGATGTTCCAAGGAGCTAACGAGGAGTGGAGGACAGCGATGAAGACCCGAAGGACAAGTAACGTGAGGTAACTTCGAATCCGAGTAGTTAAACCTCTCGTAGTTTGCTAGTAACGGTTTAGACACGATTCATGCGCTCAAGTCCGTGTTACGAAGCTTTGATAATCGTTTTTCATATATTCCGCCTCCCCGCAAGTTTGTGGGGTGCGTGACATGGACTTACAATGGTATCAGAGCCAACTAAACCATTACTAGCTTGTTAGTAACTAATTAGAAGTTCGATCGACGGAAAAATGCGAAAAACGAAAAACCTTACCCTAACAGTTCTGTTAATTTTAAACATGTCTAAAAAATTATTTGATATGCCTTAAAATTCACAGCAGGGAAATATAAGAATTCTGAGAAAATACGAGACCCTAACTCAGCAAGATGGCCGCGGATCCGTGGCAAGATTGTGCTTTCGGCTGCGGATCCGCCGCCGAGTCAACTCCGAGTTGACTCGGATTTCCTCTGTAATTCATATTTTATGGTTTTCTGTTTTCCAGAATGTTCTGTTTCTACCCAGGTTACTTCAGTGCTGCTTTTCTTTTGGGGTAGACACGGAAAAAGGAAGTCGATCGATGTTCTAAGTTATTTGCTAATTGGGTTTTTATCTGTAATGTTTAATGTGTTCGTAAACCTCCCCTAACTGCTAGTATGTCGATTGGCAGGGGGTTGCACATTTCTGAAATGTTTACTGTTTGTGTATATGGACTTGATTGGAGTGTTGTGATGATTAGCCGGGGTTTGAGATGGGTTTTATATTCATTCATTCGATGTAAATGTAATATGATGTAATATTCTTTTGCGGGGCGCATCCAGGTTGCGGTTGTAGCCACCGTTGTATTATTTCTTTTTACTATTTTTGCTCCTAGGATAGACCCAAGGAGGGGTACACAAACTACCGGGTACGTTGAAGTGTTTAGTGGCCTACTCACGTAGTTGAGGGAGACCGCTTCACTTCAGGTACTTGGCGGGTAGTTTGCCGTACCCGTAGGGATCTAGGGTTGGGGTAATGGCTATTCATCACAACTGTGTAATCCGTCTTTTATTGCAGGCTCAAAGAAAATGTGGATTGCTAGTAAATCCAATAAAGTTCATCAGTGATTTGGAATGCTTATTATTGTGTCTGACGAATGTATAATATCTATATATGATAGCTATTAGACGTCACTTATGTTTTACACCCGCGCTAGCCCAGCCCCCGCTCTGTCGTTAGTTAAGTAACCTAACGGGTGATGATGGGACCCCATGGCGAATGCGGATGGCATAAGAGGACGTGGTATTTTCGTTGTTTTCTGCAATGATAGGATAAATGATAGGACACATTATTATAATGCAAAGAAAATAAACCAAAGTTCAATCGTTGGAATAAATTTAAAAGAAACCACTCGGTTATTTTAAAAAAAGGATCAGAATTTTTAATTGCGGAGCTTTAACCACTCCTTTTAGAATGTATCAGGTTCCTTCGATTATATCAAGTTCACTACGTTCACGGGTTTGCCAAAACCAGTTGTAGCCCTCCGTCATTTCTTATGGATTGTCAGTAGTATTCAAGCTATGTTTGTTGGCTTTCGTCAAGGCATAGTGCTTGGTAGCTGCTGGGGTATTCATTTGTTGCATAGATATATAGGTTGTTTTGGGACAGTCGTACTACCATGTTGGCTTTCGTCAAGGGTATGTACGGGTGGGTTCAAATTAACAAAGAAAATGATGGGCAGAACTTGACATGTGACTTATGATTTGTTGGCTTTCGTCAAGGTCATAAGAGCATGGGGCAAAAATCCACATCGGGAGTTTCTAAAGAAACTGAAATTTGCTAGTGTTGCATACCATTTGGAGTTTGATGAATGTTGGTAGGATTCCTTCAACATTATCATACAATGATATTTGGATCCCGATCCTACTGTGAGTACATGCTACTTATCAGGAGATTCGTCACTTAACGATCAATGCTATAAACCAAGTAGGTGCCTAAAAAGGTGTCAGCGGGGCTACGCCCCCAGAGAAAAGAGATTATTTAATTAAGGAACTTCGCGAAAGCGTTGGAAAACCTCCCTCGAAGTATCGACACTGACCTGGCTGAACGGTTAAGCAAGAATTGTACGGTGAGAATAGTCCTGGCTAATTCTTCTTTTATGGTTTGAGGAGGGATTCGAGAAATAGTGGGAGCCATCCTGTTTAGATAAATTAAAAACCAATCTAAACTTGCAAGAGCATCATGCTAAAGTGTTTTCTTCTCTTTTTCTCATTGCAGCGACCTTGTGACCACACATAGGTTACATCTAGATAACAAATTGACTGAATCTGACTTATATGACTGGCAAAGGTCTGTTCAGATGTCCATTGCCTATAACAAGCTGGACCACCCTATTACTACTCAAGATCCCGCCGTCCTAGGTCCAGTCTCCACTGTCGCGGATATGGATATCCGTCAGACAAGGGAAAAAGATAAAACGAAAACCAAGTACCTCGCGTTGGCTTCAGTTGATGGTGTATACCAGAAGCAGCACGAGAAGATGGACTCAGTTTCCATCTTTCTCCATAACAAAGATTTATATGGAGAGCAATCTCATATCACAAGATATGAGACCTCGACCGAATTAATTCAAGCGAGGTTGGCCGTCGGGTCATCTGTAGGGGACAATGTCCTTACAATGACTAGCTGTATTGATCAGCTCAAGGACCTGAAGACCACGTTGGAGAACGAGTCAGATACTGACTTGATTCTACAGTCTCTACCTTCTACCCTGAAGGAAACCAGGGAAGTAGAAGGAAAGAGAAGGGCAAAAGTTTCGGGACTGGATATAGTAAAAGAGGGACGTTCCTATTGTTATGGGATTGGGCATAGGCAGAAAGATTGCAGGGCTTTAGAAGCCAGTAGCCAGGATACGAAGCATGTTGTGGCTTCAGCCTCAAGTGTGTTAATAATTGAGAACTGTTTGTCAATTAACTCTACTTCCTGGGTACTTGATACCGGAGCAGGATCTCATATCTGTAATTCATTACATGCTTTGAGAAACCGTAGAGTTATAAAGGTAGGTGATTGGTCTCTCAGAGTTGCAAACGGAATGAGCGTGGACGCTGAATCCGTGGGAGAATATCGCCTAGGTTTGACAAGTGGGTAGATATTGATTCTACGTAACTGTCTGTATGTACCTAGTATGACTTGTAATATCATATCAGTGTCCTCACTTTCGAGAGAGGGATATGATTTTACATTCGTAAGCGATGTAGTTAACATCCACCAAAATCAAGTTCTGATTGGGTCAGATACATTAGATAACGGTATATACGTATTAAGTCAAGCTCAGGTTTTCAATGTCCAGAATACACTTAAAAGAAAGTCTTCGGAATTAAATCAGGCTTTCTTATGGTATTGTAGACTATGTCACATCAATGAGAGAAGGTTGACTAAGTTACATAGAGAACGATATTTGAATCCGTTCGAATATCAATCTTATGCTACTTGTGATCTTGTCTCATAGGAAAGATGAAAAAGACTCCGTTTACTGGACACGGAGTAAGAGCAAGCGAGCTCTTAGGACTCGTACACAGTGACGTATGCGGTCCAATGTCTACACATGCGAGAGGAGGTTATTCCTACTTCATTACTTTTACGGATGATTTCTCTAGGTATGGACATGTCTTCTTAATGAAGCAGAAATCTGAGGCCTTTGAGAAATTCCAAGAATACAAGAATGAAGTAGAAAACCAAACAGGAAAGAGTATAAAGACACTGAGATCTGATCGAGGTGGTGAATACTTAAGTGCCGAGTTCCTGGGTTACTTAAAAGAGAATGGAATTCTCTCTCAGCTTACTCCTCCATACACACCACAACACAACGGTGTATCAGAAAGGAGGAATCGAACCCTATTGGATATGGTTCGTTCCATGATGAGTAAGGCTGAGTTACCGCGATCTTTCTGGGGTTATGCGCTAGAATCAGCTGCATATCTTTTGAACAAGGTTCCAACCAAAACAGTGCCTACCACACCATATCAGATGTGGAGTGGGAAGAAACCCTGTCTTCAGTACCTGAAGGCATGGGGATGTCCATCTTTTGTAAAAAGGCAGCATGCGGACAAGCTCGAGGCACGCTCAGTACAATGTAAGTTTGTGGGATATCCAAAGAACTCCATGGGATATTGTTTCTATTACGCAGAGGAACAAAAGGTTTTTGTTTCTCGTCATGCCCACTTCTTAGAAGCTGAATTTTTAGAAAATCAGAAGAGTGGAAGCGCAGTAGAACTGGAAGAAATTCCAGAACCACAAGCTGTTACTGAAAGTATGGTAGAACCAGAAGGTTCAGGAGAACAGGACATCCCGACGCCACTCCGCAGGAGTAGTAGGCAATCTCATCCGCCCGAGAGATACTACGGTTTTCTCATAAACGGGGATAGAGAGGATTGCACTATTGACTAAGATGAGCCTACTAGCTTCCAGCAAGCCATTCAGAGCGGTGACTCAGTAAAATGGCTGGATGCAATGCGGACCGAAATGGAGTCCTTGTACACTAACAAAGTATGGACTTTCGACATTGCTCCAGATGGGGTAAAACCCGTAGGATGCAAATGGATCTTTAAAAAGAAGATTGGTGTAGATAGACAGGTTGAAACCTATAAGGCTAGACTTGTTGCAAAGGGTTTCCGTCAAAGACCTGGTTTGGACTATGACGAAACCTTTTCTCCAGTGGCTATGCTTAAATCCATTCGGGTCCTTCTTGCTATTGCTGCCTTCCACGATTATGAAATCTGGAAGATGGACGTAATGACGGCCTTTCTAAATGGTAATTTAGAACAGAGCGTCTATATGGATCAGCCAGAGGGATTCATTCAGAGTGGGAGCAGCGGTAAAGTATGCAAGTTGCTTAAGTCCATTTATGGACTAAAGCAGGCATCGCGGAGCTGGAACATCTGTTTTGATGATGCTGTCAAAGAATTCGACTTTATCAAAAATCCAGATGAACCATGCATATACAGTAAGATTGTAGGGAGAGCTGTAGTATTCCTGTCTTGTACGTGGATGATATTCTCCTAATAGGAAATGATATTCCTATGTTACAGTCAGTCAAAAGATTCTTATTACAGAAATTCTCCATGAATGACCTGGGTGATGCCACCTACATTCTGGGGATCCGGATCTATCGTGATAGATCAAAGAGGATGTTGGGACTTTCGCAGTCCAGGTACATAGACACCATAGTAAAGAGATTCAGTATGGATGATTCTAAGCGCGGTAACCTACCGGCTTGTCACGGAATCACCCTCTCCAAAGAGATGTCTCCCAAGACTGATTTGGAAAGGGATCGCATGTCGATTATACCCTACGCTTCTGCGGTAGGCTCTATAATGTATGCGATGTTATGTACCAGACCAGATGTAGCATACGCATTGAGCGTTGTAAGCCGGTATCAGGCAAACCCAGGGGAGAAGCACTGGATAGCAGTAAAGAACATTCTCAAGTACCTGAGGAGGACTAAGGAGATGTTCTTGGTGTATGGAGGAAAAGACCTCCAGATGGAGGCCTTTGCCGACTCCGGCTTCCAGAGTGACAAGGATGACTCCAAATCCATGTCGGGTTATGTCTTTACCCTCAATGGAGGGGCGGTCTGTTGGAAGAGTTCCAAGCAGGAGACCGTTGCTGACTCAACAATGGAAGCGGAGTACATAGCTGCTTGCGATGCCGCAAAAGAAGCTGTCTGGATGAAGAAGTTCCTCACAGAACTTCAGGTGGTTCCTACCAGTGTTGATCCAATACCTCTGTATTATGACAACAACGGCGCTATAGCTTTAGCGAACGAACCCAGGTCCCATCAGAAGTCCAGACACATCTTAAGGCGGTATCACCTGATCAGGGAGATCGTAGATCGCCGGGAGATCGAGGTGAAAAGAGTAGAGACGGAGAATAACATTGCTGATCCATTCACAAAGGCCATTCCTCAGACGCAGTTCGAGAGGCTATTCGAGATGATAGGTCTACGATATGCCAGCTCATGGCCCTAGTGCAAGTGGGAGATTGTTAGTGTATATGCCCTAGGGGCCATTATTGTATCATACTTGTATGTATATTACTTAATGGAAGCTTGGGATATTCACAGTTGTATATACAGTCTTGCTAAAAATGGTAGTATGCTACTTGGTTTGTGTCTACTTTAATATGTGCATATGTTTCTTGTAACGTATCACTTATACATATTAGTAGAGCCCATAGGATCTTTGCTTGATTACCAGCGTTGTGATGGCAGTCACACTAGTGGGGGCTGGGTAGTCTATAAGAAACATCCTATACTTGTCCCTAGTCGTAGGATTATCGAGACTGGGCATCGATACTCCAGAGTAGACTAGTGTGTACGCTTCTCATCCCAGTTGGGGAGATGGTCTGTCTGTAACATTCCAAAATAATAAAATATTATTTTTAGGAATTTTTATAATTTAATATTATTTTATTGATTATTTTAATATTAAATTAATATTTAAATGCAAATAAATGGAGAAAAAATTATGAAAAATTATGGAAAATTCTAAAATGGGTTATTTATTGGAATTATGCCATTTTTAAGTGTTTGTGATCATTTATATGCTAATTTAGCGCTAATCGCGATTAAAAATCGCTAATCGGCTTTTTTGGCTTTTTGTGCAAAATTGTGCACATATCATTTTTGGACTTGTGTTACATTTTCTACCATGTTATTTTGGGATCACTATTCTTGTGAGAAGGGTTTTGGAATTAAAGAAAAGGGAAAGAAAAGAAAAAGAAAAGAATAAAGAAAGGGAGTTGGTGAGAAAGGGGTATGGGGTTCACCTTGACCAACACTTAGCCATTTTTCCCTCAATTTCCCTCCCTCTTCACTCTCCTCCTGCTGCTCCTCCTGCACCATTTCCCCTCCACTCTTCAAGCCTCACTTCATCTCACAAACTAGCTCAAAACCACATGTCCGTTTCACAAAACTTGCACACAAGCCCAAGATCTATGCTATGGACCAAGAAAGGAGGTGTTTTGGTGCTGTTGAGGATTCATGAGTCTCTTGTGAGGTAATTTCTTCGCCATTAGAGTGTTAATTGTTGTATTTAAGGTTTAATTCAAGTTTCATATCGATATCGTGTGATTTTGTGCACTTTGGACCAAACTAGAGAGGATAAGGGGAAAGTTGAGTTGTGACTTTGCAATTGAGCTTAGAAGGTGACCTTAGACCCTATATTGATTAGAAAACCAGACCAATCCCACTGGAAAACTAAAAATACGGAATTACGGGACTTCCATGTCGGTTTTTGTGAACCTGGAACTTGCAGGGAAATCTGGAGCACACTGAGACCTTTTTAGGAAAAATCAGCAACACCAGGGACCCAATTGAGACAATAGGAGGCTACCCTGACCAGACGAGCCCCCAATTCCTTACCTGGGCCGGCCTGGCCGGCCAAACAGTGTATGTGGCCGGCCAAGTTGTGGTGGATTGCCTCGGGGTCGATCCAGTATCTCAAATATACCCTGCATAGCACCCTAGAGTTGTTGATTTGACCTGTTTTGACCTGAGACGAAATCTGGGAGCATTTTCTTGGGTTGCTGCTTTGAAATGTGAATTGGTTTTGTGTATTTTGATTTGGTGATTTTGGTATTTGTGTGTTATCTCGATCGTGTGACGTTTGTACGTCTATATCGAGTGAGTCCGGGTTGTTTTGCGAAGGCTAGCCGTAGGTTCTAACCTATAGGCCTTTTCGCGTATCGTATTGGTTTTAGCGTATCGTTTCAAGTGTTGATTTGGTTTTGATGCGATGCGATACGTGTGATATGTGTAGGTACACCGCGACGATCCGAGGCGATGCGAAAGATGACGGTGATATCGATACCGACACGCAGGATGCAGGTGAGTAGATTTATATCTACGGGGAGAAGTCGGGTGGATGGCGTATAGCACCCCCGCAGTCCGTGGTGTTGTATACGAATACGTATACACACGTATATTATTATGTGTGGTTAGGATTATTGATATTGATATTGGTAGCTTTGATGCTCAGATTGTATTGGTGTAGTACAGTGCGAACCCTAGGGTAGCGATTGCACTTATACCTACACTTACACATATACCTATACACATTCTTGCATTCATTCTTTCATATGATGGTGTGTATATCTACACGTGGGTATGGGACCATGTGTTTATATACGGGATTGAGGATGATACGTGGATTTGTGATGACACTTGATGTGAGGCCGTGAGATCGGCGATGTGACATAGTTGCCCTTGAGGTGCGATATGATAGTTTAGCGGGCCTTTGGACATGTGCTTTACCCGCATTCATACTTGAGGATATCTTGTGATATGGTATTGAGGCGAGATCACCGACTATCATAGCTATACTTATATATATATTGACTCAGATTAGGTGGTTTCATACCCCTCATGTCTAGATTTCTCAGTAGACATTGGACTAGACCGAGTCATACCCTTTTTCAAAACTAACGAATCGGGAATATTTTAAAGATAAGAAAAAGGGTAATACGGATATTTTCAAATGATGCATCTTTTCTTAAAACACCGTAGCCCTTACTTTACCAAAAGCCCTGATTCGTCTTATTTCAAAAGGCAAGGTTACATGACATACCTATTGGGACAGGTTCTGTGATGTAGCGTTGATCATTGTTTCCGCATTATTCCTGCTATCCGCATTGCATCGCTTGTATTGTTGTGATATTCAGTCATGCTGCTAGGACACCAGCACCATTATCGATGATGCATATGTTCCACGTACACTTGTTGCCGGCTCACACACTCATCATCGATAATTGCCATGTCACTACACTGTAGTACTATTGCATTCAGTATATGATCCTTGCATGACATGATGATGTACATACCTTCCTTTACATGTGGCATACTTCATGCTTGATTATACGCATTGAGATATGTGGTTTCTATGATTATTTCTGGATTTGGGAACCGAGGATGTTTTAAAAAGAGAATATATCATTACTTTAAAACCCGGTTCCCTTGATATGATATTTCAGTGCGTCCACCATGTGTTTTCTCGGTGCTGAGAGCGACATGTGACACCCGAATCGAGGCGCGGATGAGCCGATTGCGGGTACATGGTGGACCCGGTATGGTTCCCCTCGGCGAGATGATCGATGGGTTATGCCGATTGAGCCTGGAGGCGGGCGAGTACCTACCGGTGATTGTATTTGAGCTCGGCGGATATCCGGGGGATACCGCCTGGAGCCGAGAGATGGGCGTACTGCCGGGGGCCGCGGGCCGATCCGGACTGACGGAGCCCGATATATGAGGATTTACGTGCCGATGCTGGGCACGGTTTTCATGATGTTTTCGGGTGTCGATGCTGGGCACCCTGGTTCCATGATTTGATGTGTCGCGAGGGACACGGGTGGTTATATCCTCATATTATATTTCCATGCAGGCTTGTGATATTTTACTTGCATGATGTTTATCGTCAGTGGGTGACGAGTGGACGGGATCCACGTATGTGCAGATGTGATTACAGTGGTTATACCTCATATTCATGACATGCTATTACCTGAGGCACTAGCACGAGCACTTGGCATTACACTCATGTATAGAGATTACATTGCCAGTTAGCATGTTTCAGCTTTATTCATATTGAGGTTTATTTATATCTGATCGTTTTGGCCTAGGATGGGTCATGCATTCGATTCCTGCTTGTAGATATCTTTCTATTCACGAGTTGGCAACTCACCCCCGTTGTGCCCCAGTTCTTGCAGGTTTTTGTCGTACAGATTCCATAGCGGCATTTCTGGCACACTGCTTCATTTGGGTGACTGCTTGGTTAGGTAAGTTCTTTGTATCAGAACCGCCGTTGTTCATGTATTATTGTTGTATCTAGAATTGTCCATCAACCAAAACTTGTATATTGTTTCAGACTTAGACAGTGTTGTATTATTTCGACCTTAGAGTCGCGCTAGTAGTATTCGTGGTTTTCTTATTGCTTTTGAGCTTTCTTTTGGATTTGATCCTCGCCACTTGGCGTTGTATATTAGCATATCATTGTGTGGTTGTGACCGTCGTTTGACGAAGAGCTAGCTCCCGCTTGGGGATGCCTTTATCATTGCATATATATATTGTTATCCTTGTTGTACCCCATTCGGGGCCAGTTTTACAAAAGAAACTCTGCCGAAATTTTTAGAAAAGACTTACTGTTTTTAAAACGCACCTTCGGCTTAGTTATTTAAAAACCTTGATTTCAAACATGTTTTTCTTCACTTCTTAAACCAGTTTCTTTACTTATTCTTAAAAATGGTTTTAGATTTCTGGGCTTTTGGCTTACTTGGATCAGATGGGGTCCTATAGACTTCATATGGTTCAAGTGCCAGTCACGTGCTCTTTCGGGTCGTGACACTGTCCCACAGCCATCAGTACGTCGTACTGGAGATAGTATACAGGTGCTCGTTAGGTTACGGGTACACCGGATAGGACTCGCAGGGGAACTGTTGGATGGTATTATACCCATTGTCAGTTAACAGTTCCCAGGTGACATGAGTACAGCATAGTCCACAGACTTGACACTGCTACTTCGCCTCGAGTGTGTCCCACTGTTCTTAGATTGCTACCCTACCACGGCTCAAAGGAGTCATGCAAACAGGTAGCAGTTGGGTGCAGTCCCGAGCACTTGGAGGCAGTGGCGGTTAGAAAGGATTCGTCTCTCCCGGTATTGGGAGTTGATATCGCACTGTGTCAAAGAGCCATTACGCAAAGTCCCTGGCCAAGGCAAGCGAGATTTACTGGTAGGTTCCAGTAGTTTCTCAGGGTGTAATGGGCTACGCTCTGACACGACTTATACCGCTATTAAAGGACTGACGCTTGCCGCCCCTTAGGTTCGATATGCGATAGTCTTAGACGAACAGACCGGACTGTACGGAGATTATCACATTAGGCTCAGTAGGAGATCGGATGGGTTTCCTCATCGGCCTTCTTATCGACATCTACCTGGGGACCGTTACGTACAGCTAGTGCCGCTTGCAGTCTATGGTTAAACCCACTGCCAGCGTAGTGTCGAGCCTTTAGAGTCCTACACAGAGAGTTTCCCTGCTCCAGGAGAAACGATATAGAGGTCGTATGGTTTTACGACAAGGGTTTGGACGCATACGTGTTAAACGCACGTATGACGTTCGGACATTTTTTACTAGCCGGCTTTGGTTTAAACCAGATTCTAGTATCCGGTTATTGGATTTATACAGTCTAAAGTTTTTCCGTGTTTTCACGGATTGGAGGGGCGTTCTCATAATTTTCCGGGAAGCTTCTAGAAGCATGGTGACTTGGGGGTTAAGGTGGCATATGCATTAATTGGATTAATGAGTCATGTAGTGATTCATACATTGAGTTAATGATTCATTTAATGTTTTATATGACTCATGTGATGAATCACTTAGTGTATTAATGAAACATGGTGATAATTCATTATTTGTTATTTACTTAATATTATCATATGTTTCATATATACACAAATGATTTCATTCATCCAAAAAGGATTCTTATCATCACCTTCTCTCTCCTCAAGCTCTCTCATTCTTGAAACCCTAACCCTAACCTCTCATGTGTTGAGATCAAGAGTTAGCTAGACTAATACATCCATAACCTCACTCTATATCCCCTAGGTAGCTTAGATTAGCACTTTGAGCAACCTAGTTATCTCAAGTTAGAGATCAAGCTTGGCGTAGGAGCTCTCGGGTGGATCGTCTTTGACTCGAGGAGGTCGTTGAGGTGCCGATGTTCCAAGGAGCCTACAAGGAGTGGAGGACAGCGATGATGACCCGAAGGACAAGTAACATGGGGTATAACTTCGAATCCGAGTAGTTAAACCTCTCGTAGTTTGCTAGTAACGGTTTAGACACGATTCATGCGCTCAAGTCCGTGTTACGAAGCTTTGATAATCTTTTTTCATATATTCAGCCTCCCCGCAAGTTCATGGGGTGCGTGACATGGACTTACAGTTTCTTCCTTGGCTGCTGAAAGAGCCGGAGGAGGATTAGATGTCTCCCCTCTACCGTCTCCAACAATGATTGGAGGGTCATCAGCTGGAGGGTCCGGCTGTAACATCATCCCGACCATGTCTTGGAAGAGAAGTGCCATTCGCTTTATGTTAGCCGCTTGCTCTGCGGCTTCTTTGTCCTTCTTTTCAAGGACTCTGCGTAAGAAGTCAGCATCAGTTTCTTGTTCGTGACGCTACCCTGATGATGCCTCCGGGCTTCTTTTGGCCCGGTGAATGCAGCCATTTGCGTCAGCATTTCCTGAAGCTTCTGTTGCTGCTCCTGGGATTTTGTCACGGATCGGGTGAGCGGTCGGTGACCCATCGAAGCGCGGCTATCCTCCTTCCCGGATGCTATATGAACAGTATGCACCACTATGCCCCCAGACTTGGGGCATTTGGTCTCAGCGTCTTTACGCTCTGCCGTATTCATAAGGGCTTTCTCTGGCCTCCTTCTCTTTTGAGTGGTTGACGTTGAGGGGGCCGTTGCAGCGGGCGCCTAGGTGGTTGTCGTCCTTTGTGGCTTGCTAGGACGGTTCTCTTCCTGCTGAATCTTCAGCTTCTTCTGTCGGCGGAGATAGTCTTGATCGATCACTGACTCCTGGACCCGTCGCTAGACTTTGTAAACTTTGGAGGACAGCCGCTGAGGGGGCTGTTCCAGTTTTGCTTCTGTAATATTCTCCACCGGTGGAGGAGATCTTTTTAATATGGCGGTAGGAGAGTTCCTGCGCACCTTGTTCAGCAATTCGAAGCTGTTCCCGGTTGGAATAGCAGCATCGATCTCCGCCGTTGGAGCTGGTGGAGTAAATCTAGACGGAGAGTTGCCTCCGGCCTTCCTCACTCGGCGTCAGTGGCGACGTCGAGCGTGTCGCGCAGATGGTGTTGGTTCGGCTATGAGGATGGCCTTGTCATGCCCCCTGTTTTGAGGAGAAGCTGTTATTGACGCTAGCCGGTCGAAGACTGACGTTCGTTGAGAGGGGATAGTCAGTCTTGCGAAGGCCGACTTTCGAACATGGGAAATAGCCTTCATGACTTTGCATGGAGTAGGAGCTAAAACAGACAGTCTTGTGAAGACCGACCCTCCAGCAGGGGAAGCTGCCTTGACGACTTTAGGAGCAGGAATGGCTATCCGTTTCGGGATGGCCGCTTCAGGTATCGCGGGCTTCTTCATGGGCCCACTTGAGCTTTGGCCCAGTTTGCTGAAAACTGAGGCATTGGACTTGGGCGACACGTTGAGAGGGGTCGCGGTAGTTGTAAGCCGATCAAAGACCGACTTCTTTGGAGCTTCTTGCAATGACATTGGGACATTGAAGCTCATCGGTAGGAGCATAGTCCCGAAGAAAAGCCCAGTGGTGACCTGAGTCACCTGTTCCACCGGCATAGCGAAGATGGAGGCCGCTTGGGGCCCGTAAGTAACTCCTCCGGACGAGATGGAGCGAGAGTTGCAGTTGCAGTTAGTGCAGTTTGAAGCCATTGATCTTCTGTCTTCTGCACGGAGCAAGGCACCAAATCTAAGTATCTCAAATCCACATGCAACCATATCAAACCGCGATTCGTTCGCGAACACGACACACGAAGTGTGGAGTGGAAAGAGGAAAAGTGTTGGAGATAGTGCCCTCAGAGTCAATTATTGGATCACAGGCACGTGATTGCAATGATTGAGGGAGGACCTATCCCGGTAAGACAGTCTTACTCGAGATGATAGTTTGCTATCTGGTTTACCTTTATCATCGTGTACTGCTTTAGGTGACATGACAGGTCGCTACTACACGTTGATAGAGCCCCTAGGATTCTTGCTTGACTACCGGCAGTATGAGGGCGATTGTATACGTGGGAGCTGGTAGTCTATAAGCACATCCTTAAAAGGTCCCTAGTCGTAGGAGTTTCGAGACAGGGCATCGATACTCCAGAGTAGACTAGTGTATACAGTCGAGACCCCGACGAGGGGCGGTGGCCGGTCTCACAAGCCACTGGTGTCAGTTGGTTCACCTAAGATGTATACAGGTGCTCATTGGGTTATGAGTACACCGGACAGGACTCGCCGGGAACATGCTAGTTGGTCTTATACCTGACGTCAGATAGCAGTTCCCTGGTGACATGTGTACAGGTTAGTTCATCGACCTGGGGATCGTCATTTGTCTCGTGTGAGTTCCCACTGTACTTTGATTACTACCCTACCACGGCTCAAAGGAGTCGTGCAAACGGGTTTTAGTTGGGTACAGTCCCGAGCCACATGGAGGCAGTGAGCGGATCTTCAGGGGTTCGTCTCTCCCGGTATTGGGGGTGAGGTCGCGCTGTGTCTAGGAGAGCCATTACACGAAGACCTTGGCCAAGGCAGGAGATTTACTGGTAGGTATTCCAGTAGTTTCTCAGGGTGTTCTGGGCTACACTCCGACACGACTTGTACCGCTTTTGGGGGTCTGACTTTTACCAACCCCCTAGGCCCGACATGCGATGCTCATAGACGAACGGACCGGACTGTATGGATATTATCACTGACAGGCTCAGTAGGGTGTCAGGATGAGTTCGCTCATCGACGTCCCTTTTGGTCAATAGCTGGTGGCCCGTCACGTATTGGCTTATACCTCTGACGTGCTAGTGGTTAAATCCACAGCCATAGTATTGACGAGTCTTTAGAGTCCACCACACTTTCAGTTACTCAAGCTTTCGGGCGAAACGCTGTAGAGGCCGTATGGAGATATGGCAGGGTTCGATCAGATACGTGCGGTATTGCACGGATCGTGATCGGACGGTTTTTACTAGCCGGCTTTGGCTTAAGCCGGATCTTAGTATTTGATTGTGTAGTTTTGTCTCTTTGCATTTGTATTTCGGTCGGAATACAAATACGGGTGTGTATGCACAGTATCGGGGTTTTCCTGTAATTTATTATGGGACCAGTTTTCTGGGGTTGCCAGTTTGCATTCCGTTCCGGCCGGTTTTCTCTTTTTCATTCCCGGTCGGACTTTTCGTTGGAGGGTGTTAATTGCAAGTTTGCAATTAACATTTTGTGGAGGAGGGTTTCTTGCAAAAGGATTGATTATGAAATCTTCTTTGCTATTCATGCATTAATTGGGATTTGATTGGATATGGTTTGGATGTGCATTGATTTGGTGATGGGAAATTGGATTTGGGCCGGCCACTGTTGGAATGATGGAGATGAGGGATTTATTTAATATTGTATAGTGGATTAATTTCCTTTGTAAGGAATGGAATATAAATGAGTGTGTGCTGGAATTGCTTTGGGGGGGTGCTGTGAAGGAATTGATTAATTCCTTTGGTATTAATTCATTCACACTTTCATTCACAACAGAGAGAGAGTGCTTGCTTCCTTTCTCCAGTGAGGAAAAGACTTGGCCGAGCTCATTTGTTGGGGATGCTCCATTCTTCATCAAGTTTTCATCCATGATTATTCTTGCAAAAATTCCTCCATACATGGCAACCTCTTAAACCCCAAAGAGACAAGTTTCTACATTATTCTACAGCAAATCTTGGGCGCGTCGGCTAGCCAACTTCGCACCCGAGTTGCCTCGGTATTGAGGCGGGAGCCCGTAAAAGATGCAGGCGACGTGGTGCCCTTCCGGCGAGGAGATGGAGACCGGACATTCCGCGAGAGATCGGGACGACGACGAGAAGACCGGAGGACTCAGATCACTCGGTATATCTCTAACCCGTCTTGTTGTTAGCTAGATCTAGTTTAATGGCCCGATCCCGGGTTTAGTGCGCGGTGGTGCCGGTTTGCTAAGTTCGCAAAATTTAAAGTTTATCACCGTTTCCGCATTCCGGCGTCGGATTGATGGCCGGGGCGCCGCCGTGCACTTACAGTGGTATCAGAGCCTCGCCATTAACTTCGTCTAGCTTCGTTTAATGTGTTTTGCATTTCCGATCGACCAAAATTCCAAAATCTACGTTTTAGTTCACATCAGTTTTCTGTTAAGATTTTTTGGTGTCCAAAAATTTTTAAGGTGACAGAAAAGTGATCTACCAAAAGATATAAGAATTCTGCAAAAATACGATAAACTGATTCCTCTGTCAGAGCGCGGAACCGCGGCTAAAACCCCCATTGGGCCGCGGTTCCGCCGCACTGTAGCAAGATCAATTTATCATATTTCTTCAGTTTCTTTCTGGGCTTATTTTGGGGGTTTTGGAATATTAAAATTGGGCCAATTATTTCTGTGAGTGCTACAGTATTGCTTGGGGGCCCACTTGTTAATTTTTGGTCAATCGGAAAATTTTAAACACATTTTTCACAGTATTTACATTATATCTGCGACCGTGAATGTCCCTCGATCGGTAAATCCTGTCTAGCTGCTATAGCACGGTTAGACGGATTTGCGAACGTGACTTTCGCGTTGATGTTCTATGTTTATGCTGTGATGTTGCGGATCGGTCGTGGGGGATAGCCTGGATGCAATGCTAGTACAGTTGTGGTTGTATTATGTACATTTGTTATTGCGGGGCGAGCGTCCGACATGTGGACTGCCGTCACTGCCTGATTGTATTATTCTTTTGGGGCACGGCCTGGTTGCGGTCGATGTACCCGTTGTATGTATATTTTACTTTCTGTACTAGGATTACCCCGCGGTGGGGTGCACGGATAGCCGGGTTCTGGAGGGCAACAAGCCCGCATCTCATGGCATTGGGACGGAGGGGGCTTCACTCTAGAATTGGCGGGCTATTCGCCGCACTCGTAGGGGGTACAGGTTGACCCAGTAGGGGTGCCCAAGTTACCGGATTCCGTGAAGTGCTGGGTGGTCCATTCACGGCACTGAAGGGGGCTGCCTCGCTTCAGGTTTTGGCGGGTAACTTGCCGCGCCCGTAGGGGTCTAGGATTTCATTGCACAGGCTATCCACACGACCACGGGAACGTCGGGTTTCAGTAGTGGCTCTGTGAAACCCGGGGATCCCAGATATCTGTATTGTTCTGTGATGCTGTACATTTCTGTGATGTTGCATTTCTTATCACGCCTTGAGCGAATATAATATATTGGTATATATATTAGTAGATGTTGTATATGTTTTTCATCCGCGCTAGTCCAGTCCCCGCTCTGCCGTTAGTAAGCTAACCTAACGGGTGATGACGGGACCCAGTGGCGAATGCGGATGGCATATACGTACGTCAGTATATTTTCGTTCTTTATTGGTGTGATCAATTGATGGGACTGCGTTGATTCGGATCAATGCAAGTTAAAACAAACCTATTCTGATGTTGTTGGAACACTTTTCAAAAAGCTGTTATTGCAAGGACGTTCTCTTTTGTTTTGCATCGTGGTATTCATTTGGAATATCCTGCTCCTCAGTCGACGAGGCAAGGGCCGAGATCCCTTCACCGGGAGTGACCCCTTGGACAGAAGTTTGCATCAGGGCATTAACTTCACTATAGCCGATTGCTTTTGCTTTGCATCGTGGTATTCAGTTGGAATATCCCGCACCTCATTCTACGGGGAAAGAGCCGAGATCCCTTCACCGGGAGTGACCTCTTTAGTAAAGGTTTTCGTCACTATATTTTCTAAAAAGCTATCCGTTCCTTCAACGATATCAAGTTCATTACGTTAAAGGTTTTCGCCAGAAACCATTCGTAGCCCTCCATCATTTCAGTTAAATATTCGGTAGTATTCAAGCTATGTATTTTGACCTCACGCCAAGGCAGAGCGTTTGGTAGCTGCCGGGTATTTATCTGTAGCATAGATAGATGCGTTGGTTTGGGACAGTCGTACTACTATTTTGGCCTACGTCAAGGGTATGTACGGGTGGGTTCAAATTAACCTGGATAATGATGGGCAGAACTTGACATGTGACTTATGATATTTTGACCTCACGCCAAGGTCATAAGAGCATGGGGCAGAAATCACATCGGGAGTTTCAAAAGAACTGAAACTTGCCAGATATGCGCATACCTTCTGGAGTGTGATACCGTGAGCGGATTCCGTCACGTTATCATGCGATGATAGTTGGATCCCGATTCCCACTGATGAGTTGGTTTACTCCTCGGGTGACCCCGACTAATTCTTCTTTCAGGTTTGGAGGAGAATTTGAGGTACAGTGGGAGGTTTCCTGATTAGAAAAAGTGATAACCATTCTGATCTAGGTTAGAGTGCACGCTGAGTGTTTCTTTTCTCTCTCTCTTTGGCAGCGACCTTTGACCCGACCCTAGACTATGACTCAGTGACCAAGTTGACCGAACCTTCTTAACACTGGCTTTTGGATTGTCAGAGTTGCAGACCTCATTGCCACTCCTACTTTTACCCTTTTCTCCAGGACACCCCGTATTACTACGAACGTCCACTTCCATTGGACAAAACCATCGTATGGTTAGATACGAACTCGAAGGAATTCGAGGATGGTTTCCGGTTCTGGAGAAAACGGATAGGATTATTCAGTTGTCTTTTCCCTTTTACCCTCTCTCAAGTTGTGAGTACTCCTTGGTTTAGGAGATAGTACACCTATTACGCAAATTGGATAGTCTTCTTCCAAACCTTAGGCTGGTGCCGACCGGTAGGAAATGAAGAAAACCAATTAGCCTAAACAGTGTGCAGAAGGTATTAAGATTAAGACAAAGCAAGGGATTAGTAAGAGGGCAAAGTAAATTGTGACTGATATTCACGACCAAACCAAGTATTTCTTCGCCAATCCTAAATCACCTTTGTATTTCTCCAGGACACTCCGTATCACTACGAAGATCCACAGTTTATTGGATACTCCATCGTATGGTTATATACGAACTCGAAAGGAACTTGTTCCAGTTCGGGGATGGATTCTGGTCCAGGAGAAATAGGAATAAAGTACATTCAGGTGTCTTTTATCTTCACCTTCTCTCGCGTTGCGAGTGCTCCTAGGATTAGGACAGTACACCCTTTATGCTTATTGGATAGTCTTCTTCCAAACCATAGGCTGGTGCCGAACGGTAGGGAAGAAAGAAAACCATTTGGCCTAAGGGGTGTGCAGAAGGTAATGACTAAAGAAATATAAAGGGATTTGGAGAGGTGGCAAAGAATTATACGGTTATAGTTGTGAATCTGGATAATGGTAGAGGCATTACTAAGAATACCGGAATACCCCACCGAAACATTTCAATGTTTCAGTTTCACTGTGTAATGTTAAAAGAAAACTGATTTCCCGATTAGACACTTGCTCCAGGGTATGTATTTACCAGGTTTGATTCTCACATCTGTATGGTTTTACAGATGATGAATGGGAGTAAGTTATTGGGAATTGGGTGATCATCCTCATTATATCGGGATTCGTTGTAATCGATGATATTTGAGGAGATCATCTGGCCTGTTTGCCGGTCGGCAAATATTTGGTTTTGAATATCCGCTGTTGTGCACCAATTTCAAATTGATATATCTGTACATCTATTTTCATAGAGTGAGATATACCTTTTGATATTATGTCGATGACATTTACCTATATCAGTGGATGGTTAGGTAAGGAGTATTAAACAGCGGTGTAATTCTTCTTAACCATAAGTACAGTTTTCAACCTACGACACACAGTGAAAGAGTTGTTAGACTCAGCGGACTTATACAGAGTATTGTATGTTGTCCAGTGTCCATTAGGACAGAGGGGTTGGTCCTCTTACTATATTCTGTTTACTTTTAACTTCTCTAGTTCTTAGACATGTGTTTCGTAGAAACACAGGGTCTAAGTTTTGAGGAGTTATAGGTATTTGAATAGAGTAGAGAACCAGGTGTAGCAAGTATCGGGATTCTTCAAAGTGATCGAAGATGTAGATACTTGTGTATGGTATTCAGTTGATAGTAATGATTAAGAGAACTTGCTTCTCTTTCGGGTTACTCATAATTGGAAGCGTTCCTAAGTCGAGTAACGTTGATCGGCCTCCTTCCATTTAGTTGACATGCACTGGAGACAGCTGCATGATTTGAATCTGGTTCAATTAAATCAGTGCCTCTGGTTCTATATTGGATATAGAACAGTTCATATCTTAACGATGTTAAGGTACGGGGAGTTGTCCGGCTTATGCTTAAAACCAGACTCTGGATAACTCATAGGCACGTTTCTGTAATGGCTGTTTGTGGGTTGACCCAGGCTATGACGAGGGTTGACTTTCTACCATCTGGAAGATCAATAGTGATATTGTTCTTCACTCACCACAATTTTAAAAGAAATGGATTTTTTTCAGAAAACAGTAGTGGGAGTATGGTAGAACTGGAAGTGATTCCAGAACCGCAAACGATTACTGAAGATTTGATAAGGAACCTAAAGATTCAATCTGATTTGACATTCCATTGGCCACTCCGCAGATAAGGTGGGTAACTTCAGGCACCCGAGAGGTACTCCGGTAGCCTCAAGGACGGTGACAGGGAAGTTCTTGTTTACCCACACTTGCCATTGTTGTTGTTCCAGGCTGCGAGACCCGGCAGGAGGATGAGTATAGCGTCGTTCTAAACTAGCTTTAGAAGTGCACGTCTGTATGACTCTGCCAGAGGGTTGTCGTAGTCAGTGGGAGCAGCGGAAGCATTGGTGGACATCAGGCTTATGTCTATTTATAGACTAAAGCAGATGTAGCGGAGATAGATCATCCATTTCTGATGTGACAGTCATAGGTTTGACGTCATCAGAATAGGGGATGGATCTGTTGAGAAGGTAGTAGGAAAGGAAACTCCTATACTACGATCGGTTATACTTTGGTCGTCACACAGTGGTTTCTCCACATGGGACTTGGACATAATATCTGACATACTGGTTACTAGATCTATAGTTTTAGATCTAGATTTGGGTGGTTTCCTAATCTGGGTACCTTGACAGCATTCTATGAGTATTTAGAATGGACGACTCCTGGCATGGTGGTGTACCTGCAGGTAATGGAGTCACCCTCTCTAAAGGTGTCTTACAGACTAAAGGGGAGAGGGATACGCATGATTGGCAGATCACTTGCTTAGGCAATTGAGTCAATCATGAGATGTCAAGTACCACACCAGATGTTGTTCTTGCAGTAGATGCAATAAGTTGATATTCATCCAATCCTGGAGAAACAGTCGGAGGCAGTTTTAGAACATAAGTGGATGTTCTAGGGATATGATAGCAGCATTCTCCTTTGGGAGACAGTTATCATTTCAGGCTTCCAAGGTGACATGAACGACAAGGAGGTTGTCAGAGTTATATTTTTCCTTCTGACGAGGGGCAGTATTTTGGACAGGTGGTCCAAGGCAATACTGAGGGTGGCATGGCGCAGGAAACTGATTAAGTTCAGTTGACGATACAGTCTAAGAAGTTTGGATTTGGAGTTCATTTATGAGCTAGGTCCCATCAGACATCCAGACATACTAAAACAGGTATTGCTCATTTCGGGAGATGGCTTTCTCCGCGAACTTGAGATATGGAGAGACATAGAAAGAAACATCAAGGCGGATCCACTCACTGATACTATTCCTCGAACGCAATAGTTTCGCAAACGGATTTTGTGAGACTAACTAGTAGGGGAGTTGGGTGTTCGGTATCACACAGGCTGTGAGTATGCGACATCGCAATAATTAGCCTTGAGTGCAAGTGGGAGATTGTTGGAGATAGTGCCCTCAGAGTCAATTATTGGATCACAGGCACGTGATTGCAATGATTGAGGGAGGACCTATCCCGGTAGGACAGTCTTACTCGAGATGATAGTTTGCTATCTGGTTTACCTTTATCATCGTGTACTGCTTTAGGTGACATGACAGGTCGCTACTACACGTTGATAGAGCCCCTAGGATTCTTGCTTGACTACCGGCAGTATGAGGGCGATCATATACGTGGGAGCTGGTAGTCTATAAGCACATCCTTAAAAGGTCCCTAGTCGTAGGAGTTTCGAGACAGGGCATCGATACTCCAGAGTAGACTAGTGTATATAGTCGAGACCCCGACGAGGGGCGGTGGCCGGTCTCACAAGCCACTGGTGTCAGTTGGTTCACCTAAGATGTATACAGGTGCTCATTGGGTTATGAGTACACCGGACAGGACTCGCCGGGAACATGCTAGTTGGTCTTATACCTGACGTCAGATAGCAGTTCCCTGGTGACATGTGTACAGGTTAGTTCATCGACCTGGGGATCGTCATTTGTCTCGTGTGAGTTCCCACTGTACTTTGATTACTACCCTACCATGGCTCAAAGGAGTCGTGCAAACGGGTTTTAGTTGGGTACAGTCCCGAGCCACATGGAGGCAGTGAGCGGATCTTCAGGGGTTCGTCTCTCCCGGTATTGGGGGTGAGGTCGCGCTGTGTCTAGGAGAGCCATTACACGAAGACCTTGGCCAAGGCAGGAGATTTACTGGTAGGTATTCCAGTAGTTTCTCAGGGTGTTCTGGGCTACACTCCGACACGACTTGTACCGCTTTTAGGGGTCTGACTTTTACCAACCCCCTAGGCCCGACATGCGATGCTCATAGACGAACGGACCGGACTGTACGGATATTGTCACTGACAGGCTCAGTAGGGTGTCAGGATGAGTTCGCTCATCGACGTCCCTTTTGGTCAATAGCTGGTGGCCCGTCACGTATTGGCTTATGCCTATGACGTGCTAGTGGTTAAATCCACAGCCATAGTATTGACGAGTCTTTAGAGTCCACCACACTTTCAGTTACTCAAGCTTTCGGGCGAAACGCTGTAGAGGCCGTATGGAGATATGGCAGGGTTCGATCAGATACGTGCGGTATTGCACGGATCGTGATCGGACGGTTTTTACTAGCCGGCTTTGGCTTAAGCCGGATCTTAGTATTTGATTGTGTAGTTTTGTCTCTTTGCATTTGTATTTCGGTCGGAATACAAATGCGGGTGTGTATGCACAGTATCGGGGTTTTCTTGTAATTTATTATGGGACCAGTTTTCTGGGGTTGCCAGTTTGCATTCCGTTCCGGCCGGTTTTCTCTTTTTCATTCCCGGTCGGACTTTTCGTTGGAGGGTGTTAATTGCAAGTTTGCAATTAACATTTTGTGGAGGAGGGTTTCTTGCAAAAGGATTGATTATGAAATCTTCTTTGCTATTCATGCATTAATTGGGATTTGATTGGATATGGTTTGGATGTGCATTGATTTGGTGATGGGAAATTGGATTTGGGCCGGCCACTGTTGGAATGATGGAGATGAGGGATTTATTTAATATTGTATAGTGGATTAATTTCCTTTGTAAGGAATGGAATATAAATGAGTGTGTGCTGGAATTGCTTTGGGGGGGTGCTGTGAAGGAATTGATTAATTCCTTTGGTATTAATTCATTCACACTTTCATTCACAACAGAGAGAGAGTGCTTGCTTCCTTTCTCCAGTGAGGAAAAGACTTGGCCGAGCTCATTTGTTGGGGATGCTCCATTCTTCATCAAGTTTTCATCCATGATTATTCTTGCAAAAATTCCTCCATACATGGCAACCTCTTAAACCCCAAAGAGACAAGTTTCTACATTATTCTACAGCAAATCTTGGGCGCGTCGGCTAGCCAACTTCGCGCCCGAGTTGCCTCGGTATTGAGGCGGGAGCCCGTAAAAGATGCAGGCGACGTGGTGCCCTTCCGGCGAGGAGATGGAGACCGGACATTCCGCGAGAGATCGGGACGACGACGAGAAGACCGGAGGACTCGGATCACTCGGTATATCTCTAACCCGTCTTGTTGTTAGCTAGATCTAGTTTAAGG
The DNA here is from genome assembly GCA_030015575.1 of Agapanthus africanus. Taxonomy (NCBI): domain Eukaryota; kingdom Viridiplantae; phylum Streptophyta; class Magnoliopsida; order Asparagales; family Amaryllidaceae; genus Agapanthus; species Agapanthus africanus. The sequence continues at coordinate 345,083,549 of JASDDO010000012.1, read as the reverse complement.
GCCCGATCCGGGGTTTAGTGCACGGTAGTGCCGGTTTGCTAAGTTCGCAAAATTTAAAGTTTATCACCGTTTCCGCATTCCGGCGTCGGATTGATGGCCGGGGCGCCGCCGTGCACTTACAAAATGGTCCCACCGGGCGTGCCAGAATATGTTCCCCTCCGAAAGACGGCGCAGATATGGGCGTCTCGCCTGGGATTCAGGGCAGATGCTATTTGGTTTTATCCGTCCATCTCTCCGAAGATGCCAAGTTGATTTATGGCACCGTGTATCGGAGGTTTAGATGGATGCGGCCGATGTAGCAGACTTCGTCAGATTCCCCCTCGCTTGAGGGGTTTTTGATTGTGGGGACGCTCTTCCCTGTAGGCACAAGCCCCTGCTGTTAATTACGCAACCGCATCGCGGTAACAACTTTCTCCTTCTCCAGAATTTCACTTCGTGTCGTGGGTGTTTGTTTTGTTTGTGGTTGCCCGTGGATTGTATACGGAGACTAATTTATGTCGTCGCCCGTAGGACGTGGATTAGTCCAAATCCGTATTTTCTTAGATTTGGGTTTGGGGTTTTGGTTTGAGGATACTTTAGCCGTACTTGAGGCTAAGATCAACTCAAACGTTTGTTAAGGATACATTAGTCCAGCTTGAGACTAAGATCAACTTAACGGGATCGTTTAAATCCGACAAAAGAGCGTTTGGGCTCTATTGTTCCAGTTTAGGGACATAGTGGTCCATTGATCGTATGGCCGTCGGGACCCGTCACCTCTCTGACGACGTTGAAGTATTACAACGACAGATATCAGAGGAGTTCAGAGATGTACCCTTGAACCAAAGTTGGTTGGGAGATCTATAGTCCAATTTGGGACTAAAGTCTGTTTGAAGGTTTTTGTTTAAGGATACGTTAGCCATATTTGAGGCTAAGATCAACTTAAACGGGATCGTTTAGATCCGATAAAAGAGCATTTGAGGGGCTCTATTGTTCCAGTTTAGGGACATAGTGGTCTGTGTTCCAGTTTAGGGACATGGCAGTCCATTGGTTTAAGGACGCTTAAGTCCGTGAGTTTAAGGACGCTTAAGTCCATGAGTTGGTTTAAGGACGCTTAAGTCCATAGGTTGGTTTAAGGACGCTTAAGTCCATGAGTTGGTTTAAGGACGCTTAAGTCCATGAGTTTAAGGACGCTTAAGTCTATGAGTTGGTTTAAGGACGCTTAAGTCCATATTGATATGTGGTTGTCGGGACCCGTCACCTCTCTGACGACGTTGAAGGATTACAACGACAAATGTCAGAGGAGTTCGGAGATGTACCCTTGAACTGGGTGTAAATTGATTTAAGAGAGCAGTCGTGCTCAGTCAATTTAATTTGAGGACTTACGGCCATGATGTAGGGTTGCTATGCACGCGCACAAGGGTCTACGAGGTATCAACCATGCCCGATTTAAATATTAGCCGTGCCGAACAACCCGAAGCCGGATCTTTAAACTAGAGATTATGCGAAAACAAGTATGTTAAACAGTTTAACACTAAGTAAGAGGGATTACAACCTTTGTAGATCCGGTCCTTCACTTCATAAGCTCCGTGTTGTGGTCCCTTCGCTGCGATCATCGGGTTCCGGACTCTCGAGAGGTTCCACGAAGAGAAAGATGCAGTCTTGCTTCCGATCTTCGGTACAAAGATGATCTACCTTGAAGTTTCATTAACACAAGCTAACACTCACTAAAATTGAGTGAACACTCTCATCTAAAGGGCAAGGGAAGATGAGGATGATGAAGTAGGATTTTTGCTCTCTTTATTTATCTTTTTCTCACATATTTTTCATCACTTAGAAAAAGCTAGAAAGCTTTTTTTATGAAGAAAGAAGAAGGAAGAAGATGATGAATGAAGATAGAATTCCTTTTGTGATGAATAGTAACCAAGAATATATGATTGATTATCAAACCATGGTCAAGGATGAGAGGCTAAACCGATGTAGAGAATAAACTAGAGTTAGGGTTTGGTTAGGTCAAAGCATGAGTCATAACAAAATATCTTTATCATGACAAAATAGAATCCTTCTAGAATGAACAAGAAAGAGCTAACCCTAATCAAACCCTAATCCCATTTTATCATCCTTAAACATGTTTTATAATAAATCATATCATGTCACAATAATATATATCACATATATATTATATATTTGCAACAAAAGAAAATAATACAATTAACATATATCGCATATATATCAATGTATTAATCCGGTGAGAAAAAGAATCTTTTAGTGAACAAATATTAGTTAATGTAATTTAATATATCATATATATTATTATACATTAAATTATCGAATCAACACTTGATCCGATAATCCGGCTATATCGCATATAACCGACTAATATTTATCCGTACCGATTCATCGAATCAACACTTGATCCGATGACCCGGCTGATATCAAATATCGCGAGAATAGAATACGGTATCTCATATCGCATTATCCTCGGTCCCGCACATATCACATACGTGCCCCTACTCCGTTTTTCCTGAGCCAAGAAACCTCTGTGTAGGACTCTAAAGAATCGTCAATACGCCGGCAGTAGGTGATGATCATATCAAACACCCACAAGCTGCAAGCGGTCAGCTAAACGTAACAGCTACCCAGGTATTGAGCGCTCATAAGATCAACAAGCAAGCCTGTACATTCTCTTGTGAATCCAAACAGTAACACTCCCGTACAGTCCGGTCTCGTCGTCTGATATGTTGCATATCTCGCCTAGGGATGGTAAACGTCAGACCCCAGTAGCTCGATAAGTCGTGTCGATATGAGGTCTATAACAGTTCGAGAAATTACTGATAACACTTACCAGTAAATCTCAGCAACCCTGACCAGGGATTTCCGGTTATAGCCAATCGAACACAGCACAACATCAACTCCCTATACTGGGAGAGACGAATCCCCTCCTATCGCTCATTGCCTCCATGTGATTCGGGACTGTACCCAAAAGCCACCTTTTTGCACGCCCTCTTGGACGTGGTATGATGGAAATCAAAGCACAGTGGGAATCACACAAGACTCTATGACGATCTCGGGTCAACAGACTACTCTGTACCAGTGTCACCGGAGAACTGCCATCTGACGTGAGGTATAATACCATCTGGGAGTTCTCGGCTAGTCCGTCCAGTGTACCCAGTCTCTGTAGGGTTGCTAGGCACACGCACAAGGGTCTACAAGGCATCAACCATGCCCGATTTAAAATTTAGCCGTGCCGAACAACCCGAATACGGAACTTTAAACTAGAGATTAGGCGAAAACAAGCATGCTAAACACTTTAACACTAAGTGAGAGGGATTACAACCTTTGTAGATCCGGTCCTTCACTTCATATGCTCCGTGTTGTGGTCCCTTCGCTGCGATCATCGGGATCCAGACTCTCGAGAGGTTCTACGAAGAGAAAGATGCAACCTTTGCTTCCGATCTTCGATACTAAGATGATCTACCTTGAAGTTTCTTTAACACAAGCTAACACTCATGAAATGATGAAATGATGTGAACACCCTCATCTAAATGGCAAGGGAAGATGAGGATGATGAAGTAGGATTTTTGCTCTCTTTATTTATCTTTTTCTCATATTTATTCATCACTTTAGAAAAACTAGTAAGCTTTTTCATGAAGAGAATGAAGGAAGAAGATGAACAATAATATGATAGATTTCCTTTTGTGATGAATAATAAAAGAGATAATGATGAATTATGCAACCATGGTCAAGTAACCATTGTAGAGATTGAACTAGGGTTAAAGGGTGTGGTTGGGTTAAGAAATATCATGCTAAAATATCTTTTCCAAAACAAAAAAGAAAACCTTCTAGAAACATCTAGAAAGGTTTAACCCTAATCAAACCCTAACCATGTTTAATCTCTACTAAACATGTTGCATTAGTAATCATATCATGTTACAATATTATATATCACATATATAATATTTATTGTAACCAAATAAAATAATACATTTAACATATATCGTATATATATCAATGTATTACCCGAGTGAGAAAAAGAATCTTTTAGTGAGCTAATATTAGTTAATGTAATTTAATATATCATATATATTATTATACATTAAATTATCGAATCAAAACTTGATCCGACAATCCGGCTATATCGCATATAACCGACTAATATTTATCCGTACCGATTCATCGAATCAACACTTGATCCGATAACCCGGCTGATATCAAATATCGCGAGAATATAATACGGTATCACATATCGCATTATCCTCGGTCCCGCACATATCACATATGTGCTCCTACTCCGTTTTGCCTGAGCCAAGAAAGCTCTGTGTAGGACTCTAAAGAATCGTCAATACGCCGGCAGTAAGTGATGATCATATCAAACACCCACAAGCTGCAAGCGGTCAGCTAAACGTAACAGCTACCCAGGTATCGAGCGCTCAGAAGATCAACAAGCAAGCCTGTAACTTCTCCTGTGAATCCAAACAGTAACACTCCCGTACAGTCCGGTCTCGTCGTCTGATATGTCGCATATCTTGCCTAGGGGTGGTAAACGTCAGACCCCAGTAGCTCGATAAGTCGTGTCGATATGAGGTCTATAACAGTTCGAGAAACTACTGATAACACTTACCAGTAAATCTCAGCAACCCTGGCCAGGGATTTCCGGTTATAGCCAATCGAACACAACACAACATCAACTCCCTATACCGGGAGAGACGAATCCCCTCCTATCGCTCATTGCCTCCATGTGATTCGAGACTGTACCCAAAAGCCACCTTTTTGCACGCCCTCTTGGACGTGGTATGATGGAAATCAAAGCACAGTGGGAATCACACAAGACTCTATGACGATCTCGGGTCGACAGACTACTCTGTACCAGTGTCACCGGAGAACTGCCATCTGACGTATGGTATAATTCCATCTGGGAGTTCTCGGCGAGTCCGTCCAGTGTACACAGTCTCCACTGAGCACCCGTACACCATCCTTGATGTCAAACACCGATGGATATGGGATCATCCATCGCCCATCATATGGGTCAAGATGCGTATACGCTAGTCTACTCTGGTGTATCGATACCCTGTCTCAATACACCCTCGACTAGGAACAATTATAGGATGTACTCGTCGACTACCGTGGCCCCACTAGTATGATCTCATCATAGTCCCAGTAGTCGAGTACATATCCTAAGGGCTTTATCAACATGTAATATAGAGACAATCAGAGTACATGTTAAGATAAAGTACAACCAGATAGCATACTATCATGTCGAGCAAGAAAGTCCTCCCTATATGTGTCCTAGCATCCACTACAATATACATCGTATGTACAGTAATGGCCTCTAGGGCATACATATAACTAACAATCTCCCACTTGCACTAGGGCCATCTGTTATGGTATCGCATACCCAACAATTAGCTGCGGTTGGAGTATCTCATACTCAACAATCCCATAAAAGTCTCTACTGGGAAAAAGACCTTTGTGAGTGAATTCGCGCTGTTGTCCTCTGTGTCTACTCTCCTAACCTCGATCTCCCTGGAGATCAACCATCTCCATGATCAGGTGATACTGCCTAAGAATTATATCTGGATTTCTGATGGGACGGTAGTTCCTTGGCTAAAGCCACAACTCCATTGTCACACAATGGTAGGAACGAAGTTCATCTTATGAACTTATAAATATCCAGACTGCCTCTTTTGGTAGCATCCTTGGTAACGATGTATCTTGCCTTTAATCATCTAGTATGTCACGGTATCTAGCTTGGAACTCTTCCAACATACCGTCCCTCCATTGAGGGTATAGACAAGCCTGCGACTGACATTTAGTCGTCCTTATCAGCCTGGAACCTTTCCAGTGATTCTCCCCAGGATCGATTGATACCATCTCACTACAACTAGTGAGTGTCCTAACATCCAATTAGATCTATCTCATAGATCCAAAACCCAGGATTTAGGAGGTATCACTTTGATCCTATATGGAGAATCCTTGTGATAAGCGGAGATTGACCGAGCGTAGCATAGGAAACTCCTTCCCTATCAAGAGTATGTCATCCACGTACTCTACGAGGATCACCACCATACTCTCTACTACCTTTTCGTATATACAAGGTTCATCTACCATTTTGATGAAGTCAAACTCTTTGACTACCACATCAAAACAGATGTTCCAACTCTGCGATGCCTGTTTTATCATTTAAAACATCTTGCACACGTTTCCACTGCTCCCACTGTCTACGAAGCCCTCTGGCTGTGTACTTATAGACGCTCTTTTCTAAAACATCATTTAGAAAAGCAGTCATGACACCCAACCACCAGATATCGTAGTCATGGTATGTAGCCGTGGCAAGTAGGATCTGGATGGACTTAAGCATAGATCCTTAGAAAAGGTTTCAACATAATCCATACCTGGTCTATGATGCAAACCTTTAACAAGTCTAGCTTTGAAAGTCTCAACTTTTCCATGTACACCAAGTAATCTTCTCAAGATATACTTGCTCCTGATGGGGATTTAACCCTTCAGATAAAGCAACCAAAGTCCATACTTTGTTGGTGTATAAGGATTCCATCTCAGATCGATAAGCACCCAGCCATTCTTACAGAGTCCCACTCCTGATGGCCAGCTCGAAACTAGTTGGGTCATCATCTCATGATGCAATCCTCGCTCCCACTGTCATAGAGAAACCGAAGTATCTCTCAGATGGGTGAGGAACCCTACTAGATCGGCGGAGAGGCTGAGGTTCGTTGGAAACTATTGAATCCTTTGGTTCTACCAAATCATCAGCTGCATTTTGTATAGCTGGAACATTTCCAGTTCTACATAACAGACCTTGCCTCGAGCTTGTCCGGATTTTGCTTTTAGACATAGGCCGGACAACCCCAAATCTTAACAAACTTAAGATATGGGCTCTTCCCTTTCTATATCACATATGAAGTGGTAGGCAACTGATTTGATTTGAACCCTATTCAATAGGTATGCAACTTCACAAGTGCATAACTCCCTAAAGGAAATAGGAAACTCAGTAGTACTCATCATAGAGCACACCATATCACATAGGGTGCTATTGCTCCGCCCCGATACACCGACGTGCTGTGGTGTATACGGAGGAGTAATGCTGAGAGAGAATCTCATTCTCCTTTAGAATAGTCCAGGAATTCCGTACTCAAGTATTCTCCTCCTTGATCACATCAAAGGACATAATACTTATACCCATTTTTGGTTCTCTACTTCTAATTTATATTCTGTGAATATCTCAAAAGCTTCGGACCTGTGTTTCAACAGAAACGTATGTCTGAATCTTGAGAGATTATCAGAGAATGTAATGAAGTAGAAAGAACCGATCTTGGCATGTGTAGACAGGGGACCTTACATACATCAACATGTATCAATCCCAAGAGTTCACTAACTTTTTCTCTGTTTCCAATAAACAGAGCTGTGGTCATCTTATCTTTGTGACATGACCGGCAAGTTTCACAAGATGTAAATTCAAACTAGTTTAAATATGCATCTATATGTAACTTAGCTAGTCGGGTCGCATTGATATGACCTAGTCTACAATACCTCAAGAAGGATTCGTTCATATCTGAACTCTTCCTCGTGTATGTGTTCCGTATACTAAGAACTGTAGTTTGATTTAGAACATCAATGCTTTTAGATAACGTGCCTGAATCGATCAACTCTTGATATAGGAAATGTTCAAAACATTATCCAACTATACAAAATTATATCACTTCTTTACTAATAAAGAGACTGATATGATTTTATATATCAGGTTCGGTATCTAATAACATTCGTTCAGAATCAATGTATTCAGGTAATACAGGGTGATAGTGACCAACAACTTGGCTGCAACACTTGCACCGTTTTTTGTCTCATGAAACTTATCACCCGTTCTCAGTTCTCTACCTATCTGTAGCCCATGTAACAGATTACATATACGGGATCCTGATCCGGCATCACATACCCAGGACGTAAAGGATACTGAGAAACAGTTCTGTGTAATGAACACACCCGAAGATGATACATCAACATGCACTTTCTTCGTTTGGGCGGCACGGGAATTCTGGTAATCCCCAATTTCCTGCTCTGTCTTATAACAATTATAAGTTGGAGCGGGACCAACGTTCCCCAGCTCAGTATAACAAGCGGGTTCGGTCAATATATCCGTTTTATTATTTTGATTAAGGCGTGATATGGTCGCTACCTGGAGAGAGAGAGAAGAAAACACTCAGCGTATGCTCTTGCAAGATTAGATTGGTTATATAATATATCTAATCAGGATGTCTCCCACTGTTTTAGTCGAATCTTCCTTCAAACCCTAAAAGGAAAGACTAGCCGGGATTAATTACGCGCTACAAGTTCGCCAATCTTTCAGCCAGGCCAGTGTCGGTACTTTGAGGGAGGTCCCCCATGCTTTCGCACGAACCTAATTAAAGTAAACCTCGTTTCCCAGAGGCGTAACCCCGTTAACACCTTTCTAGACACCTACTTGATAATTGTAATGTGTAAAACTGTCCCAGGAGTAACTCTTACTCGCAGTGGGTATCGGGATCCAACTATCTAATAGAAGGTATGCAATCTTGCAAATTTCAACTCTTGAAATTCCCAATAATATTTTACCCCTAGCGTCCCATGACCTTGACGCAGGCCAACAAACCACAGTGCGCTAGTCAAGTTCAACCCGTCATTTCTTGATTGAATTAAACCCACCCGCACGACCCTTGACGCAGGCCAACAAAGTCGCACGACTACCCTAACTCAATCTGCATCATATGCATAAGCAGATAAATACTAGTTAGCTACCGCACACTACGCCTTGACGCAGGCCAACAAACGTAGCACGAATACTAACTACTACTTATCTGAAATGACGGAGGGCTACGACAGGTTTTTATGAAAACCCTTTGCGTAATGAACTTGATATCGTTGTAGAATCGAGTGATTTTAAATGGAGTGTTTTTGAGGCTTTTCTAGTTTTGCTAAAGGGGTCACTCCCGGTGAAGGGATCGTCGGCCCTTTCCTCATCGAATAAGGTGCAGGATATATCATATATACCGATGTGCAAAGCAAGAACTATAGAAGCAATCAAAAGACAAACCGAGTTTGTAGCATCTGCCAGTCATTGCTAAAGGAGTCACTCCCGGTGAAGGGATCTCGGTCCTTTCCTTATCGAATAAGGTGCTGGATGTTCTACAAGGAACACTGCTATGCAAAGCAAGAACTGTAGCTACATGTTTTATTTAGAAATTCGATTCCACAACATCTTAGGTTTCTTTTAGTTTCATTAATCTCATTAATGAAGTCCCATTATATTTTGCTTCACAAGCATCTCTTTTGAAACGAAATCTGCAATATAACATATATCTCATATATATAAAATATAAACATTCGTCTCAGGCAGTAATATGATCTCATCACAGAACATTGCAGCAGAAGAACATATATGAAATATTGGATATACTAGGACGTCCGTGTTTTCAATACGAGCCTGTATAAAACACGGATTCCACGGTCGCGATGAATAGCCAAACCCACATCCCTAGACCCCTACGAGAGCGGCAAGCAACACTGCCAATTCTAGGGTTAGGAGACCCGGTCTCGACTCCTCGAGATGGTCTCCCACTGGACCCTAAAACCCGGTTACTTGTGCTCCCCGCCTTGGGTTTACCTAATGCGGAAAAGTAAATAATATACAACGGTGACATCTTCCGCTACCTGGAAGTGTCCCAATAAAAGAATATTACATACAAATGAATTTTACATGAATGAAAAAGAAAAAACTCTCATCTCACATAAAACCCCCGGCTATTCAAACGCAACGATCCAATATAACATATCACAGCAACACATAATATCTCATATCATCAACGTAAGCAAGTATGCGTATCCCGATTGTCGTTAATGTATAGCAACGAAGCCGGCGATACACCACATACTACGATTACGGTCACAGAAAAGAAAGTGTAAAACTACAACAGTTGGAATCCGCAACCTCTTTAGACATCGCATGCCTAACCAAATGAATTCCTTAGACATCGCATGCCTAACAGTTATAAACCCCGCATTTCAGTCTCATTATCGAAAACTCTTTTCAATGTCAAGTCGGGCAATTCAACAGGATTCCCGACGTCCTAATCGAATGCTCGTCGCAAACTTTAGTAGACGGTCGCACCCCCGATACCGTCGACGAAGTGCACCAAGGCGGAACACCGCTACCGGGAGCACCCGAACGGATGCTTTCGGCGACGAAGTTCTCCTACAGTCACTTGGTCGGGGCTATGGGGCGTAGCTGTCTATTAAGTTTACCCGGCGAGTATCCGCGTATGCTACGTGATTGCGACGGACTTTTGATCGCATCAAAATTCCATGGCAACCGATCATCTGAGACTAAACTGCTATGTTTATAATATTCAAATCAGTTATCTCATAACTACCTGTGGATTCCAAATATTGTATCACATTCCAGATAAATAGACAAAGTTAAACTTTCCGATCGAATCATCAAACACCCAAGATTTCCCCAATTTATCTCAACACTTGAAATCAGTTTAAAAACATCCATCACATGCCACAGTACCAATGGTCCAGCCGTAGAAGGGTCAAGCCAACGCCTCACATGTGGCACGCCGTACTGCCCCAAACCCTAAGGTTCAAAAGGCAGTTCAAGACGATCACATAATCGAGTTAAGGTTTGTTGTCTTCTAGAGGGTCCACCGCATTACTTGCACGACTTAGAACGTTCTTAAACACGAGGAAAAAACCAACTTTTGAAAAAATTTCCGACAGGGGAAAAAGTGAGTTATTGATATCCGTTCGAACTTTTTAACAGTTTCTAAAAGTTATCCGGACAAAACACAAAAGACGCAGTTAAAGTTCCCGATCGAATCATCGAATCCCCAATACAACCCAGAAAATTCAACAGTTGAATAAATATTAAAAATTCCCAGAAAATACAGCACTAAAAGACAAGAATTACTGTGCAAATTTCAAACAGTGAAGTGACTAAAGTGCCGCGGAACCGCCGCACATGCCATGCATGTGCCGCGGTTCCGCCGCGCTTTGGTGGAATCAGGCGCACGTGCTTCACAGTAACTCTTGTATTTCCCTGCTGATTTTTTTGAGCATTTTTAATTTGGAAAAAATCACAGTTTTAAAAAATTTCCAGAAACTAGGGTATATCAGGTTTTCCGGGTTCGATCGGACTCTAAACTTCGTCTAGACTTCGCCTAAAGCTCTAGCTTGGCTCTGATACCACTGTAGGGTTGCTAGGCACGCGCACAAGGGTCTACGAGGCATCAACCATGCCCGATTTAAAATTTAGCCGTGCCGAACAACCCGAATACGGAACTTTAAACTAGAGATTAGGCGAAAACAAGCATGCTAAACACTTTAACACTAAGTGAGAGGGATTACAACCTTTGTAGATCCGGTCCTTCACTTCATATGCTCCGTGTTGTGGTCCCTTCGCTGCGATCATCGGGATCCGGACTCTCGAGAGGTTCCACGAAGAGAAAGATGCAACCTTTGCTTCCAATCTTCGATACTAAGATGATCTACCTTGAAGTTTCTTTAACACAAGCTAACACTCATGAAATGATGTGAACACCCTCATCTAAATGGCAAGGGAAGATGAGGATGATGAAGTAGGATTTTTTCTCTCTTTATTTATCTTTTTCTCATATTTATTCATCACTTTAGAAAAACTAGTAAGCTTTTTCATGAAGAGAATGAAGGAAGAAGATGAACAATAATATGATAGATTTCCTTTTGTGATGAATAATAAAAGAGATAATGATGAATTATGCAACCATGGTCAAGTAACCATTGTAGAGATTGAACTAGGGTTAAAGGGTGTGGTTGGGTTAAGAAATATCATGCTAAAATATCTTTTCCAAAACAAAAAAGAAAACCTTCTAGAAACATCTAGAAAGGTTTAACCCTAATCAAACCCTAACCATGTTTAATCTCTACTAAACATGTTGCACTAGTAATCATATCATGTTACAATATTATATATCACATATATAATATTTATTGTAACCAAATAAAATAATACATTTAACATATATCGCATATATATCAATGTATTACCCGAGTGAGAAAAAGAATCTTTTAGTGAGCTAATATTAGTTAATGTAATTTAATATATCATATATATTATTATACATTAAATTATCGAATCAACACTTGATCCGACAATCCGGTTATATCGCATATAACCGACTAATATTTATCCGTACCGATTCATCGAATCAACACTTGATCCGATAACCCGGCTGATATCAAATATCGCGAGAATATAATACGGTATCACATATCGCATTATCCTCGGTCCCGCACATATCACATATGTGCTCCTACTCCGTTTTGCCTGAACCAAGAAAGCTCTGTGTAGGACTCTAAAGAATCGTCAATACGCCGGCAGTAGGTGATGATCATATCAAACACCCACAAGCTGCAAGCGGTCAGCTAAACGTAACAGCTACTTAGGTATCGAGCGCTCAGAAGATCAACAAGCAAGCCTGTAACTTCTCCTGTGAATCCAAACAGTAACACTCCCGTACAGTCCGGTCTCGTCGTTTGATATGTCGCATATCTCACCTAGGGGTGGTAAACGTCAGACCCCAGTAGCTCGATAAGTCGTGTCGATATGAGGTCTATAACAGTTCGAGAAACTACTGATAACACTTACCAGTAAATCTCAGCAACCCTGGCCAGGGATTTCCGGTTATAGCCAATCGAACACAGCACAACATTAACTCCCTATACCGAGAGAGACGAATCCCCTCCTATCGCTCATTGCCCCCATGTGATTCGGGACTGTACCCAAAAGCCACCTTTTTGCACGCCCTCTTGGACGTGGTATGATGGAAATCAAAGCACAGTGGGAATCACACAAGACTCTATGACGATCTCGGGTCGACAGACTACTCTGTACCAGTGTCACCGGAGAACTGCCATCTGACGTATGGTATAATACCATCTGGGAGTTCTCGGCGAGTCCGTCCAGTGTACCCAGTCTCCACTGAGCACCCGTACACCATCCTTGATGTCAAACACCGATGGATATGGGATCATCCATCGCCCATCATATGGGTCAAGATGCGTATACGCTAGTCTACTCTGGTGTATCGATGCCATGTCTCAATACACCCTCGACTAGGAACAATTATAGGATGTACTCGTCGACTACCGTGGCCCCACTAGTATGATCTCATCATAGTCCCAGTAGTCGAGTACATATCCTAAGGGCTTTATCAACATGTAATATAGAGACAATCAGAGTACATGTTAAGATAAAGTACAACCAGATAGCATACTATCATGTCGAGCAAGAAAGTCCTCCCTATATATGTCCTAGCATCCACTACAATATATATCGTATGTACAGTAATGGCCTCTAGGGCATACATATAACTAACAGTCTCCACTGAGCACCCGTACACCATCCTTGATGTCAAACACCGATGGATATGGGATCATCCATCGCCCATCATATGGGTCAAGATGCGTATACGCTAGTCTACTCTGGTGTATCGATGCCCTGTCTAGATACACCCTCGACTAGGAACAGTTATAGGATGTACTCGTCGACTACCGTGGCCCCACTAGTATGATCTCATCATAGTCCCAGTAGTCGAGTACACATCCTAAAGGCTTTATCAACATGTAACATAGAGACAATAAGAGTACATGTTAAGATAAAGTACAACCAGATAGCATACTATCATGTCGAGCAAGAAAGTCCTCCCTATATATGTCCAAGCATCCATTACAATATACATCGTATGTACAGTAATGGCCTCTAGGGCATACATACAACTAACAATCTCCCACTTGCACTAGGGCCATCTGTTGTAGTATCACATACCCAACAATTAGCTGCGGTTGAAGTATCTCATACTCAACCATCCCGTAATAGTCTCTACTGGGAAAAAGGCCTTTGTGAGTGGATCCGCGCTGTTGTCCTCTGTGTCTACTCTCCTAACCTCGATCTCCCTGGAGATCAACCAGCTCCATGATCAGGTGATACTGCCTAAGAATTATATCTGGATTTCTGATGGGACGGGGGTTCCTTGGATAAAGCCACAACTCCATTGTCACACAATGGTAGAAACGAAGTTCATCTTATGAACTTATGTATATCCAGACTGCCTCTTTGGTAGCATCTTTGGTAACGATGTATCTTGCCTTTAATCGTCTAGTATGTCACGGTATCTAGCTTGGAACTCTTCCAACATACCGTCTCTGCACTGAGGGTAAAGACAATGCCTGTGACTGACATTCAGTCGTCCTTATCACCCTGGAACCTTTCCAGTGATTCTCCCCAGGATCGATTGATACCATCTCACTACAACTAGTGAGTATCCTAACATCTAATTAGAACTATCTCATAGATCCAAAACACAGGATTTAGGAGGTATCGCTTTGATCCTATATCCAAAACACAGAAATTAGAACTATCTCATAAATTTCTCCAGTGGCTATGCTCAAATCCATTCGGGTCCTTCTTGCTATTGCTGCCTTCCATGATTATGAAATCTGGCAGATGGACGTAAAGACGGCTTTTCTGAATGGAAATTTAGAAGAGAGCGTCTATATGGATCAGCCAGAGGGTTTCAATCAGAGTGGGAGCAGCGGGAAAGTATGCAAGCTGCTTAAGTTCATTTATGGACTAAAGCAGGCATCGCGGAGTTGGAACATCTGTTTTGATGAGACAGTCAAAGAATATGACTTTATCAAAAATCCAGATGAACCGTGCATATATAGTAAAGTTGTAGCCAGAAGTGTCGTATTCCTCGTCTTGTACGTAGATGACATTCTATTGATAGGAAATGACATTCCTATGCTACAATCTGTCAAAGGATTCTTGTCACACAGGTTCTCCATGAAAGACCTGGGTGATGCCTCTTACATTCTGGGGATCCGGATCTATCGTGATAGATCCAAGAGGATGTTGGGACTTTCGCAGTCCAGGTATATCGACACTGTACTGAAAAGATTCAGTATGGAAGATTCTAAGCGCGGTAATCTACCGGCTTGTCACGGAATCACCCTCTCCAAAGAGATGTCTCCCAAGACTGATTTGGAAAGGGAACGCATGTCTATTATACCCTACGCTTCTGCGGTAGGCTCTATAATGTATGCGATGTTGTGTACCAGACCAGATGTAGCTTACGCACTGAGCGTGGTAAGCCGGTATCAGTCAGACCCAGGGGAGAAGCACTGGATAGCAGTAAAGAACATTCTCAAGTACCTGAGAAGGACTAAGGAGATGTTTTTGGTTTACGGCGGAAAAGACCTCAGGTTGGAGGCATTTGCTGATTCCGGCTTCCAGAGTGATAAGGACGATTCCAAGTCCATGTCGGGTTATGTATTTACCCTCAATGGAGGGGCGGTGTGCTGGAAGAGCTCCAAGCAGGACACCGTTGCTGACTCGACGATGGAAGCGGAGTATATAGCTGCTTGCGATGCCGCAAAAGAAGCAGTCTGGATGAAGAAGTTCCTAACAGAACTTCAGGTGGTTCCTACCATAGTTGATCCAATACCTCTGTATTGCGACAACAACGGAGCTATAGCTTTAGCGAAGGAACCAAGGTCCCATCAGAAGTCCAGACACATCTTGAGGCGGTATCACCTGATCAGGGAGATCATTGATCGTCAGGAGATCGAGGTTCGGAGAGTTGCTTCAGAAGAGAACATTGCTGATCCATTCACGAAGGCCCTACCTCAGACGCAGTTCGAGAGGCTACTCGAGATCATTGGTCTTCGATATGCCAGTACATGGCCCTAGTGCAAGTGGGAGATTGTTAGTGTTTATGCCCTAGAAGGCCATTACTGTATCATACTAGTTTGTATATTACTTAATGGAAGCTTGGGATATTCACATGTATATAACAGTCTTGCTAAACATGGTAGTATGCTACTTGGTTTTCTCTATCTTAATGTGTGAGTATATGTATTGATAGAGCTCTTAGGATCTTGCTTGACTACCAGCGTTGTGATGGCAGTCACACTAGTGGGGGCTGGGTAGTCTAAAAGCACATCCTTATTCAGGTCCCTAGTCGTTGGATTATCGAGACAAAGCATCGATACTCCGGAGTAGACTAGTGTGTACGCTTCTCATCCCAGTTGGGGAGATGGTCTGTCCCACAGCCGTCAGTACGTCGTACTGGAGATAGTATACAGGTGCTCGTTAGGTTACGGGTACACCGGACAGGACTCACAGGGAACTGTTGGTTGGTTTTATACCAGTCGTCAGTGAACAGTTCCCAGGTGACATGAGTACAGCATAGTCCGCAGACTTGACACTGCTACTTCGCCTCGAGTGTGTCCCACTGTTCTTAGATTGCTACCCTACCACGGCTCAAAGGAGTCGTGCAAACAGGTAGCAGTTGGGTGCAGTCCCGAGCACTTGGAGGCAGTGGCGGTTAGACAGGATTCGTCCCTCCCGGTATTGAGAGTTGATATCGCGCTGTGTCAGAGAGCCATTACGCAAAGTCCATAGCCAGGGCAAGCGAGATTTGCTGGTAGGTTCCAGTAGTTTCTCAGGGTGTAATGGGCTTCCCTCCGACACGACTTATACCGCTATTAGGGGACTGACGCTTGCCGCCCCCTAGGCCCGATATGCGATAGTCTTGGACGAACGGACCGGACTGTATGGAGATTGTCACATCAGACTCAGTAGGAGTTCGGATGGGTTTCCTCATCGGCCTTCTTATCGACAACTACCTGGGGACCGTTACGTACAGCTAGTGCCGCTTGCGGTCTGTGATTAAACCCACTGCCAGCGTGGTAGTCGAGTCTCTAGAGTCCCACACAGAGAGTTTCCTACTCCAGGCGAAACGATATAGAGGTCGTATGGTTTTACGACAAAGGGTTCGGACGCATACGTGTGTTTACGCACGTACGACTTTCGGACAGTTTTTACCAGTCGGCTTTGGTTTAAGCCAGTTACTGGTATCCGGTTATTGGATTTTTACAGTCTAAAGTTTTTCCGTATTTTTGCGGATTGGAGGGGCGTTCTCGTAATTGTGCGAGAAGCTTCTAGAAGATGGTGACTAAGGAGGTTTAGGTGTCATATGCATTAAATGGGTTTAGTGAGTCATGAGAGTGATTCATCCATATCATTAATGCACAATAAATGCTTAATGAGTCATGGTTATGAATCACCATTAGATATTTATGAAACTTGATTATTCATCATTTGTTTTTCTTTTATTGATGAATTTTAAAGTTTCATATATATTATGATAACTTACTAAAAATATATTCACATTCTCTCTCCTCAAGCTCTCTCTCTTCAAACCCTAATCCTCACCTCTCATGTGTTGAGAACAATGATTAGTTAGACTAAACAATCCATAACCCTCACTCTATCTCATCTATCTTCTTTGATTAGCAATCCAAGAAGGTTAGTTGCCTCAAGTATAGAGGCTAAGCTTGGAGTTTTGCTCTCGGGTGGATCATCTACTACATCGAGAAGGCCGAGGAGGACGAGGAGATCGTAAAGCCGAAGGACTTGGTTCGTTGGGTATAATCCCTAAGCATAGTAGTTTAAAACATCTATGTGTTTGGTTAGTTATCGTTTAGCTTCGATTCTAGCGGTTAGTCGATGTTTGTTCACTAAACAAGTTCGTTTTTGAAAATTCCGCCTCCCCACAAGTATTGGGGTGTTGTACATCGACTTACAGTGGTATCAGAGCCTTGCTAAACAATAAATAACTTACTTGCAAATTTGTATGAATTTCGAACGAAAAAAACGAAACCGGAAAACCCTAAAATATCAAGTTTCTGTCGTTTTTAAAATGAAGTCCAAAAATTTTTCAGGCATGTTCAGAAAGCTTAAAAAGGCAGTAGAAGAACACCCAAGAAAATTGGGCACATGATTCGGCTAAAGAGCCGCGGAAACGCGGCGGATCCCACCTATCCCGCCGCGGTTCCGCCGCCGAGTTGCCGAGTCATGAACCCAATTTTCCTGTGTTGGTTCTGTGTGATATTTGGGATTTTCTGGAATATTTAATTTTTGCTCAGGTTTCAGATTTGCAGAGCAGAATTGGAGCAAAATTAAAAGAGTTTAATCGATCGAAATTATACAGTATTTGTTTGTTGGATTATATCTGTGATTGTATAATGTGTTCGTAAACCTCCCCTAACTGCTAGTATGTCAGTTGGCAGGGGGTTGCACATTTCTGAAATGGATTTTATCTGTTTGTGCATATGAACTGTGTTGGACTGTTGTGATGTATAGCCGGGGTTATGTGATGGGTTATCATTTAATTCATTTGATGTAAATGTAATTTGTTGTAATATTATTTTGCGGGGCACATCCAGGTTGCGGTTGTAGCCACCGTTGTATTATTTCATTTTACTGTTTTTGCTCCTAGTACAGACCCAAGGTGGGGAGCACAAACTGCCGGGCGGGTAGTTTACCGCACCCGTAGGGGTCGTGGGTGGGGTAATGGCTATTCATCACAACTGTGTAATCCGTATTTTGTTGCAGGCTCAAAACAAACACGGATTGCTTGCAAATCCAATTAAGTTCATCTGTGATCTGGAATGAATATCATTGCGTCAGACGAATGTAAAATATCTATATATATGATAGCTATTTAGACGTCACTTATGTTTTACACCCGCGCTAGCCCAGCCCCCGCTCTGTCGTTAGTTAAGTAACCTAACGGATAATGACGGGACCCCGTGGCGAATGCGGATGGCATAAGAGGACGTTGTATTTTCGTTGTTTTCTGCAATGATAGGTTAATGATGGGACGCATTATCTATAATGCAAAGAAAAATAAACCAAAGTTTTAATCGTTGGAATAATTTAAAAGAAACCACTCGGTTAATTTTAAAAACAGATATTTTTAAATGCGGAGCTTTAACCACTCCTTTTAAAAGCTATCAGGTTCCTTCGGTTATATCAAGTTCACTACGTTCATGGTTTCGCCAAAACCATTCGTAGACCTCCGTCATTTCATCTGGGTATTCAGTAGTATTCAAGCTATGTATTTTGACCAACGCCAAGGCATAGTGTTTGGTAGCTGCTGGATATTCATTTGTTGCATAGATAGATGAGTTAGTTTGGGACAGTCGTATGATCATTTTGGCCAACGTCAAGGATATGTACGGATGGGTTCAAATTAACAAGATAATGATGGGTAGAACTTGACATGTGACTTATGATATTTTGACCAACGCCAAGGTCATAAGAGCATGGGGCAAAAATGTATATCGGTAATTTCTAAAGAAACTGAAATTTGCAAAGAGATGCATACCATTTTGAGTTTGATGAATGTTGGTAGCATTCCTACAACATTATCAGACGATGATATTTGGATCCCGATCCTACTGTGAGTATAAGCTACTTATCAGGATATTCGTCACTTAACGATCAATGCTATAAACCTAGTAGGTGTCCAGAAAGGTGTCAGCGGGGTTACGCCCCCAGAGAAAAGAGGTTATTTAATTAAGGAACTTCGCGAAAGCGTTGGAAAACCTCCCTCGAAGTATCGACACTGGCCTGGCTGAACGGTTAAGCAAGTATTGTACGGTGAGAATAGTCCTGGCTAATTCTTCTTTTATGGTTTGAGGAAGGATTCGAGAAACAGTGGGAGCCATCCAGTTTAGATAAACTAAAAACCACTCTAAACTTGCAAGAGCATCATGCTAAAGAGTTTTCTTCTCTCTCTCCTAATTGCAGCGACCCTGAAAATGACTGGACTTAAGTTACTTTTAGAGAAAAATATACTGACAGGGCCAAACTATAAAGATTGGTTGCGGAATGTCAAAATGGCTTTGACCTATGACAAATTGGGGCACGTCCTTACCGCTACGGCACCTGCTGTCCCTGGTCCCAAATCCAGTAATGCGGATAAGGAAATCAACAAAACCTGGGATTCAGATTGCGCGAAAGCCAAGTGCATCGTGCTTGCCTCGATGAACAATGAACATCAGAGGAGGCACGAGGATATGGACCTTGATGGCATATTTCTCCATACAAAGGAACTTTATGGAGAGCAATCTCGTATAGCAAGATACGAGACCTCAAAGAACTTGTTTCGAGCGAGGTTGGTTGTCGGGTCATCGATAGGAGAACATGTCCTAAAGATGATCGGCTATATAGAAGAGCTCGCAGACCTTGGGACGACTTTGGATAATGAGCTCTATACAGACCTTATTCTCCAGTCCCTTCCTCACACCTACGCCCAGTTTATCCTGAACTTCAACATTCAAAGAAAAGAAGTTGAACTTCCGGAACTCCTGAACATGTTAAGGAGTGCAGAGGGCACCTTGAAGAACACAAGGGAAACACCCGCTATGTTTGTTGGCGGTGCATCTTCTTCCGGGTCCAAGGCAAGAGCCAAAGGAAGGAAGAAGAAGGCCGCACCCAAACCTAGAGGAGGTGTTAGTAAGGTAGGAGGGAAGGGAAAGAAAAAGTTTGCGGTACCGGTAGTTGGCCAGGATGGGTGCTTCCATTGTCACAGGAAAGGGCACTGGAAGAAGGATTGCAAGGTGTGGAACGCCAAGAACCAGGAACCGAAGCAAGCTGTGGCTTCGACTTCAGGTGTGTTTGTAATTGAGAATTGTCTGTCGATCAACTCTACTTCCTGGGTATTGGATACCGGATCAGGATCTCATATTTGCAATTCATTGCAGGCACTGAGAAACCGTAGAGTGCTGAAGGAAGGTGATATGACCCTAAAGGTTGCTAACGGAGCTAGCGTGGGAGCTGCGTCCGTCGGGGATTATCACCTAGGATTGACGAGTGGACACATTTTGGTTTTACATAACTGTTATTTTGTACCAAGCTTAACGTGTAATATCATATCAGTTTCCTTGTTATCAAATAAAGGTTATGATTTCACATTTGTAAGAGATGTTGTTAACATCCACCTTAATCATGGTTTGATTGGGTCCGGTACATTAAATAACGGTATATATGTTTTAAACCAACTCCAAATTTTCAATGTCCAGAACACACTAAAAAGAAAGTCTCCAGATTTGAATAAAGCTTTCTTATGGCATTGTAGACTGGGTCACATCAATGAGAGAAGGTTGACTAAGTTGCATAGAGAAGGATATTTGGAATCGTTCGAATATCAATCTTATGACACTTGTCAATCTTGTCTCAAAGGAAAGATGACAAAGACTCCATTTACTGGACAAGGAGTAAGAGCGAGCGAGCTCTTAGGACTCATACACAGCGATGTATGTGGTCCAATTTCTACACATGCAAGAGGTGTTTTTTCCTATTTCATTACTTTCACGGATGATTACTCAAGATACGGATTCATTTATCTGATGAAACATAAATCCGAGGCTTTTGAGAAATTCCAAGAGTATAAGAATGAAGTAGAAAACCAAACCGGCAAAAGTATCAAGACACTAAGATCTGATCGAGGTGGAGAATACTTGAGTGCCGAGTTCCTAGGTTACCTAAAAGAGAAAGGAATTCTCTCTCAGCTTACTCCTCCATACACTCCACAGCATAATGGTGTATCGGAGAGACGGAATCGAACCCTATTAGATATGGTACGATCCATGATGAGTAATGCTGAGTTACCGCGATCTTTCTGGGGTCATGCGCTAGAATCAGCGGCATATCTTTTGAACATGGTACCTACCAAGACTGTGCCTACCACTCCATATCAGATGTGGAGCGGGAAGAAACCCTATCTTCAGTATCTGAAAATATGGGGATGTCCAGCTTTTGTTAAAAAGCAGCATGTGGACAAGCTCGAGGCACGATCAGTAAAGTGTAAGTTTGTGGGATATCCAAAGAACTCCAAGGGGTATCTATTCTATTACGCAGAGGAACAAAAGGTGTTTGTTTCTCGTAATGCCCATTTTCTAGAATATCAGTTTTTAGAAAAGGAAATAAGTGGGAGCGAAATAGAACTGGAAGAAATTCCAGAACCACAAACTGCTACTGAAAGTTTGGTAGAACCGAAAGTTCAAGAAGAACAGGACATTCCCGCACCCCTCCGCAGGAGTAGTAGGCCGTCTCATCCGCCTGAGAGATACTACGGTTTTCTCATAGATGGGGATAGAGAGGATTGCATCATAGATGATGATGAACCTACTGACTTCCAGCAGGCCATCCAGAGCGGCGACTCGGTACGATGGCTAGATGCAATGCGGGCCGAAATGGAGTCCCTGTACACCAACAAAGTATGGACTTTGGACTTTGCTCCTGATGGGGTAAAACCCATAGGATGCAAATGGATCTTCAAGAAAAAGATTGGTGTAGATGGACAGATGGAAACCTATAAGGCTAGACTTGTTGCAAAGGGTTTTCGTCAAAGACCTGGTTTGGACTATGACGAAACTTTTTCTCCAGTGGCTATGCTCAAATCCATTCGGGTCCTTCTTGTTATTGCTGCCTTCCATGATTATGAAATCTGGCAGATGGACGTAAAGACGGCTTTTCTGAATGGAAATTTAGAAGAGAGCGTCTATATGGATCAGCCAGAGGGTTTCAATCAGAGCGGGAGCAGCGGGAAAGTATGCAAGCTGCTTAAGTCCATTTATGGACTAAAGCAGGCATCGCGGAGTTGGAACATCTGTTTTGATGAGACAGTCAAAGAATATGACTTTATCAAAAATCCAGATGAACCGTGCATATATAGTAAAGTTGTAGCCAGAAGTGTCGTATTCCTCGTCTTGTACATGGATGACATTCTATTGATAGGAAATGACATTCCTATGCTACAATCTGTCAAAGGATTCTTGTCACACAGGTTCTCCATGAAAGACCTGGGTGATGCCTCTTACATTCTGGGGATCCGGATCTATCGTGATAGATCCAAGAGGATGTTGGGACTTTCGCAGTCCAGGTATATCGACACTGTACTGAAAAGATTCAGTATGGAAGATTCTAAGCGCGGTAATCTACCGGCTTGTCACGGAATCACCCTCTCCAAAGAGATGTCTCCCAAGACTGATTTGGAAAAGGAACGCATGTCTATTATACCCTACGCTTCTGCGGTAGGCTCTATAATGTATGCGATGTTGTGTACCATACCAGATGTAGCTTATGTTAGTGTATATGCCCTAGAGGCCATTACTGTATCATACTAGTTTGTATATTACTTAATGGAAGCTTGGGATATTCACCTTGTATAAACAATCTTGCTCAATATAGTAGTATGCTACTTGGTTTGTTTCTACTTCAATGTGTACTTGTGTTTATTTCAGTATATCACTTGTACACATTAGTGGAGCCCTTAGGATCTTTGCTTGATTACCAGCGTTGTGATGGCAGTCACACTAGTGGGGGCTGGGTAATCTATAAGCACATCCTTATACAGGTCCCTAGTCGCAGGACTATCGAGACAGGGCATCGATACTCCGGAGTAGACTAGCGTATGCGCTTCTCATCCCAGTGTGGGAGATGGTCTGTCCCACAGCCATCAGTACGTCGTACTGGAGATAGTATACGGGTGCTCGTTGGGTTACGAGTACACTGACAGGACTCGTCGGGAACTGACAGGTTGGTATTATACCTATCGTCAGTTATCAGTTCCCAGGTGACATGAGTACAGCTTAGTCCGCTGACTTGACACTGGCACTTCGCCTCGAGTGTGTTCCCACTGTACTTTGATTACTACCCTACCACGGCTCAAAGGAGTCGTGCAAATGGGTAGTAGTTGGGTACAGTCCCGAAGCAATTGGAGGCAGTGACGGTTAGACAGGATTCGTCTCTCCCGGTATTGGGGGTTGACATCGCGTTGTGTCTAGGAGAGCCATTACACGAGTAGTCCCTGGCCAGGGCAAGCGAGATATACTGGTAGGCTTCCGGTGTTATCTCAGGGTGTTTTGGGCTTCACTCCGACACGACTTGTACCGCTATTAGGGGACTGACGTTTTACCGCCCCCTAGGCCCGACATGCGATGTATTAGACGAACAGACCGGACTGTATGGAGACTGTCACATTCAGACTCAGTAGGAGTTCAGATGGGGTTCACCTCGTCAGCCTTCTTGTCGGCATCTACCTGGGGACCGTTACGCACAGCTAGTGCCGCTTGCGGTCTGTGGTTAAACCCACTGCCAGCATAGTGTCGAGTCTTTAGAGTCCCACACAGAGGGTATTCGCCTCTGGGCAAAACAGAGTAGAGGTCGCATGGTTTTTCGACAGGGTTCGTTCTCA